>OY101449.1:38992015-39660222 GCA_956483635.1 Panzeria rudis | reverse complement strand
TTCTGCGGAAAATCACTCAAAGTTCGTTTAATGGCGAATTATTTACTTTAGGAAACGATTAGAGAGCACTGTAGTAATTGATACTTATACAAGTATTCCATTTTGTTCTGTTATAGTGATTAAACGACATCTATTACTAAATTAATCTGGCATAGTACTTTCCGAACCAAGAAATAATTTTTCTCGGCTTAAGAGAAATGGTATGACTTCAATTTCATGGAATTTTATGAAATTTCTGTATAATTTGAAACGTTCACATTTTTATTATGTATTAAAAAAGTTTTATAGACATTTTACTGCCTGTTTATCGATGTCGCAGGAACTCTTTCCTTTTTCCTTTCTTTCCTTTTTACATTTGAAACAAGGGACAAAGTTTTAGAATTTGATTTTGTTTCAAATGAAATTGTAAGAATGAAAAATGTCCTTCGACAGACGATGAAAAACATAGCAACTTTAAAAGAGAAATTAAACAATTTCATCGTGTAGATTTAGTCGTACAGTCAGTCAAACGAACTTTTGTAGTATTAAAAGAAACATTGAAAGTTTTTCTATTAAAGAAAAAAAGGCTTATAATACAAATTTCTTATATGAATCAAAAATAATTTGGCGGTCACCATTTTATAAATATGTTTTTAAAAAAAGTCTATATATTTATGAAATAATGTGTACTTTTAATTTCCCGTTTTCCAGGAAAATTTTGAGATTTTCCCGGGAAAACGGAAATTAAAAGTACCTTTCATAGGAATTCCCGATTCCCAAACCATAATGCATACACACACAACATACATACAGTATTTTCGAGTATACTTGTGCAGTCCTCTAGTTTCAACCAATTTCATATTACAAGTTCAGGACCTTGTTGATTTCTTTGAAAGCTTCTTTTTCTCTTTAACGCTGCCTTAGTCAATCACTTGAGAAAGTTTTCTACCATGCTACATGGTATCCAAAAGAGTACTTTTCTCTTTCGCGTTTGAGCTGTCGATCTTAAACCGTGTTATCGGTCCTAAGCCGTGTTATTGATCGTACGTTAAGTTCGTTAAGCTGCCGAGCTAACCAACATCTCAACTACAATCTTTCGTCGCTTCTCTTATACTCTCAACTTCTTTCGCTTCCAATTAAACTGCATTAACTACGAGTCTTCATCGCAGAGATCATTTCTAACTGAAGCTAGCACAGAGTCCAACTTCGTTACCCTATTGCAAGGCGTCGTATCTATCTGCAATTAAACTAGACTCTTGCGTCCATTCCTCTTTCGCCTCAACTCTTCACATTTCCAATTGTTGTGGCAAGGCTTACACAGAAAAAAATATCTTCAAACTGCAACTAACAATTTCAATTGTTAATATGTAATTTAAATTCAAACATATATTTTGTTAATACAACAAATTTAGTTGTTGATACAACAAACACAGAAATTTTTTTTCAACAAAATGAACTAACCAAATTTTTGTTATGTATTGTGAAAAAAATTAACAATCACCATTGTTGATATAACAAATGAACGCACACACGTAGATGAAACAAAGCAAATCACGTTTGTGTGTATTCATTATTTGCATATTTAATAACGAATTGCTCTGTAGCTGAGAGGTAAGAACGTTAGTCTATTAGTCCCGAGGTCGCCGGTTCGATTCTACCCAAAGACATTTAGTGTTTTTCGCAGACAAGGAAAAAGTCGCTTCGAGGATTGTGTATAAAAAATATTGTTAATACAACAACTATGATAGTTAAAATTTGTTCGGAAAATCTACAATTCACATTGTTGATATAGCAATAATCTTAATTGAAATAAATTTGAAATCAAAAAAAAATTGTTAAACAATTTTTCTGAGTTTCCTTGAACTTACAATTTCGTAATCGTTGTAGGTTCAAAATCAATTAATTATTTAATTGGTATAACAAAAAAATTAATTGTATTTACAAATTTTTTTTTCTGTGTATCTAAGATCTTATAATACAGTTTTAATGAATCGCGCGGTTACACTTTAAAACTTTTGACTGTGTATTTTAATATTGCCCCGGTAGATGGCAGCACTAACAGACTAGAGGTTACGGATCTCAGCATAAACAGGTGTTGCTACAGACATGCTGAACGCTTTTAGAGTTTCTTTTTGTTAAAAAAAATAATCATTAAAGTAGCATGACAGTAATTAATTCAGAGGTATACAAACTTGCACTTGCTAAGTGTTCGAATTAAAACGAAATGAAGAAAAACCAAAACTCCAACATGAAAATAATAATAAACTTGTTGTACAACATCCACTTACGTCCATTGGCCATTTTAAAATATTTATGTACATATCAAATTCCGAATAATTTTGTAACATGATACATGCATTTAAAATAATAGATGACGTCCATGGGAATTGATTGCAACCGCGTATTTGTGCACATACAGACACAAATACATTTTTATAAGGATAATAGTGCATGGGTGTGAATGTATGCAGCTATTTCCCTGACCGACAAATTTCGTAGGAAGCAATTAAAACATACAAATGTGAATAATTCTTAATATCTTTTACTCGTTCATTCAGTTATTTTTTCATTCATACGATAATAAAATGCAAGTATCCTTGCCAGTGAAAAAATTCACATTAAAAATATAGTTCACTTTGCACAACGAGTACTTATGCATGTGGAATGGTTTAAAGTTAATTACATCCTATCTGCCTGCTATTAAGTGTGACAGCGGCAATGGAAGGGATGGCTGGAGACTTTGTCTGACCACAAATTGCATTACGTTGTCAAAGACAATTACAGTGTTGTTGATTTTTTTCCAACAGATGTGTGGGTTGTTTGAGTCATTCGAATATGATACAGTAGTCACTACATGAGTGTGTCAGGGTGCACACTGAACCAAATCTGCAAAAACGGAGCTTACGATTCTTTTTATTCGAAATGTTGATTTTTGTTACGCAATCGACAAAAGCAACCAATACAATCAATATTTACAATATGTATTTTTTCGAACAACTAATATTTAACGAAATAATATGTCAAAATGTCATCAAAGTCCGTCACTGAAGTAGGCTTCCATTTCAAAATTTCAATTCTATCCCTGTTTAGCTGTCATACGGCGAAAAAGTCGCATCGATATAGCTGAAGGTTTGCCTGTTCTGACAGCTTGAATGTATGCACTTTTTTGCAATTTTAACTGACACTGCTTTGTAATCACAGCTGCTTATGTTTTATGGTTGATTATTTATTAATCATATGACCGAGTACCACTCCCAGTACCAATCATAATGATCAGGGATCGGACTTTAATGCAGCTAAATATTGATTTTCAGCGCTTAACAAATGCACTTAAAAATTAAATATATGCGCAAAAATATACATTTATCTACGAAACAAGTACCAAAACTATAAGAATATGAAAATATTTTGAAATTCTTTTTATTATTATTAGAAAAAAGAAAACAAACATAATTGGGTGTATTATTTAATGCAACCGAAGTTGCGTTGCTATTTGGCAACTGAAAATTAATGGTTGCCAGAAAGGCACTAAATAGCAATTGAAATTGACTGCTGCCATCAGTGGTATCATTTTCACTAACTGGCAACCCAACTGATGCTCGATTTCCATCCATAATCGGCCATTTAATAATTTTTTCAAAAATTTTGAAATATGCATTAAAAAAGTTTTTGTAACTGCAAAAACATGCATTTATTGCCAAAATATGAAAAATATGCAACGACAAATCGATGCCAAACTACTTAAAATTTGGTGATTCGCGTAGATCTAATACCACAAAAAAAATTATTTTGCATGAAAGTCCGAGCCCTGATAATGATCAACAATACTTGAAAATATGCCAGATATATCCCTGCAAACAATTGGAAGATATCCTCTTAGGCAATATCTTAGTAATATCCCCAAATTGTCATCTAAAAGAATATAATCGAAGTAATATGTTTATTTTCTTCATTTTATAATTACGCAATATAAAGAGAAAAATTTTATATTAATTAATTTTATTTTTAAAAACTATACAAAAAGGGCTTACTCTCCACGACAAATGAAGTTTAGCTGCAAAATGTTTGTATGCAATTTTTACAGAAAAGGAGGAAGATGGAATCCAAAAAATCTGTGTTTGTCAATGAATATTTTTTAAAATACAAAATCTTCTTTTTATCTTCCCAATAATGTTTTAGCGATATCTTCTTATTTTCTTATAAGTGGTTATCTGGCGATATTGCTAGATTATCATCTAGAAGGATCGCTTTCGTATTGCGTAGGAGTATTGCCATCGAGACACGTTTCTTCCCGAAGGAAGTAACTTCCGCAATACGAAATCGATTATTGCCGCAGTAATATTTTTCATCCAGGCAATACGCTTGGCAATATATGTAGTGTATTTTTGTGTTTGCTTGGATGGCACAGAAATTTAAGTTGACAAAACAGTTTTCTGTCGCTGCAGGTTTGGTGTTGGTTCGTTTTTGTGAGTGTTACACAGAAATTTTCATGTAGCAATATCTGACATGGATCAATCTGTTAATCAGAGGCTTTTTACATGGGAAATATCCAAAATATATCTGCACAGAAAAAATCAAGCTTACGAATAAGTGGGTTTTTAAGAGAATAAGCGTGATTAATATCTGAGGAACTCTCACTTGGAATCACTATACATATCTGAAAGAATAAATTTGTTGTTAACAAATTGAAAGTCATTTCAATACAACGCGCTTCCTTGTACGCAAGAGGAGGTGTAAGCACAAGAACAATGAAAGGGCCTAAATCAAACACACAGGAAAAATATACACTCTACAACACTTTTGTTGAAAATTAGGTCGATAATAGTTGGCAACACTTTGCTTATTATTATCGATCTAAAATTAGACACGCATTCTTTTTGTTGATTTTTGAACAAAATATGTTTACTTAACAAATAAAAAATTAGCGGCGATGCGGTTGGCTGCCTGCAGCATCGAACCGCGACCGCGACCGCTTGACTGTTAGTCTGTCGTATCTACCTATCAGCCACAGGCATATTATACTTTTTCTGCCATTTTATCCACTTGAACTAAATATGTATGTATAACTTGTTAAGTCAAATTATGTTTTTTTTTTATTGCAAATACCTACAAAATCGATGCAATATTAAACAACGAGAAATTTTCAGCACAAATTTAGACAATATATGATCCTAAATTTTAAGTAATGTTTTAGAGTGAACAATGACATATTTCCGTTCTCCCTACACTCACACATTACCTAAAATTTAGGATCATATATTGTCTAAGTTTGTGTTGAAACTTTCTCGTTGACTAAAATGGCATAAATTTTGTAGGTATTTTCAATAAAAAAATATAATTTGTCTAATTTGACTTCACAAATTAAACATACATATATAGTTCAAGTTGATAAAATGGCAAAAGAAGAATAATATGCCTATGGCTGATAGGTAGATACGCCAGACTATCAGTCAAGAAGTTGCGGTTCGATGCTGCAGGCAGCCAACCGCTTCGAAGCTATTTTTTTATTTGTTTAAGTAAACATATTTTGTTCAAAAATCAGCAAAAAGAATGCGTGTCTAATTTAAGGTCGATAGTAATGAGTAATGTGTTGCCTACTATTATCGACCTAATTTTTAACAAAAGTATTTTAGAGTGTAGTTATGAACGTAAGAATAATGTACAAAATCTTCATATGTATGTACATATGTATTAAATTCTTGTTGGCAATTAAAATTATAAAATTTGTTTTTTGTTTGTACATCGAGTTGTACAGTGCAACTTGTTGTATAACTTGTACTAGGCTTCACTGTTGTGTATAAATACATGTTGTTGCATGAACATGTTTACAAAATAATAACAATTGTATTGAAAATGTTCAACAACGTATCAAGGACACTCTTTACGATTCCGTTTTGATTTTTCTCTCCCATTTATTTTCTTTCTATATTTTAACTTCAATACAGACACATTCATACCATGTAGCGAATAAAAAAAACCGAAAGTATCCTGATGGTCTGTCTAGTTAGCGAATACATTGACAGTGATTGAAAGTGTCAATGTCAGCAATATGTTTTTACACAGCAAGGATGACCAATTAAAGGCTTGTACTGTTTTGCAAATTTTTTATTAGTTTTTTATTATGACAGCGGCATATGAAGTGCAAAATATTTCTTAATCACAAATTATCTTAGTAATGAAATAAGATATTGAATAATAAATCATTCAATTTGTATTTGAAATGAAACTTTAGTGTCTGTTAATTAAGCATTATTAAGAGAATTGTTTATTTTTATTCTATTTCAAATAAGAATAAGTTTATGAATTATGTATGTAGTTTGTATTTGTAATGTTTGTTACATCAGAGTTCTGCCATTTACCACATTTCAAAAATTATTTTCTTTAGTTGACAAAACATACCTCCAGTTTCATCCCGTAGTTTAATTTTTTGCTATATTTGGGATTCGATATCCGTCGGTCTGGCTCTTTGCTTTTTTCCCTGGATTATTTGGATTTAAAAATTTCTGTTCATTAATAATTTCTGAATTAAAAATCACACGGGGGAACAAAAAAGACAGTTTTGCATTTTACAATGAAAAATGTCAAAGTTTACCTGAGTAGTCTACCGGTGAAAAGAGAAGATATTACAAAACTATAAAAAAAATGTTAGAAAACTGTTAACTGTACAAACAGATTTTTTTCCAAATCTAAAATGTTTGTTTCGAGTACAGTAATTTTACTAGTTTTAAAGAAACCACCACAGGACAACCTATCACTGAACACCTTAATTATGTTATTTGGCTCCCTCCAATGACAACGCAATGTCATGTCGGGAACTCGAAAACGGTTGCTAGTTCTTGGGAATCAGTCACGTGACTTATCTTGTGATAGATTCTTTTCCATCTAAGTTTTCATCTCTACTAATTAAGTGGTGTCAAGCAGCGTTACCGTTGTGCCACTAAAGTCGCATTTAACACATTTCTTTTGCCGTCTTGCCGCTTTTTTTAAGTCATCTTTTGTATCATTTTGTATCATTTTCAGCCCCTTTTTGAACAAACTCAATCAACCCTATTGCGAATAGCTATTCCCATGAAAAAACTGCCAAATTGTTTGAATGTTTCCCAGAACAAAGTTTTTGGGGTGCGAATTCATAAACCTAAAACAATTTGGCATTTTTTACAAAATAAATTCACACCAAATGCCAGTGGCAACCAGAAGGGAACACACAGAAAAAATTATCACTAAAAATTTTCCAAACAAAAGTTTGTCTAAAAATAAATTTCATTTTCAGCAAATGTTCTTTACTGATTCAATGAATTTTTTGTTTGACTTTAATTTAGCACGCAAATACCAAAAACCACGAAAAACTCCTGCTTTCCGTTTACTGACGATTTTTGAGTGAATCAATTCGTTAATGTCGTTGCGTTAATTCTCATTAATTTTTTTTAAGTCTTTAGATAAACATTCAGATTTGAACACATTTAACAAAGTGAAATTTCATAAATGCTTAATGGATGATCACGATGATGATGAAAAAATCACGATTTTTTCAATGAAATTGTTGAAATATTTTTGTTTATGCATATTCAAAAATTTGTTTGTAGGTCCGTTTCTAGACAAAATATTTACTATTTCATTGAATTCCATTGAGAAAACTAAATTTATTTTTTTCTGTGCAGGTAAGTTGTAATTTGTATTTAAGTTAGGACTCTATTGAATTACATATTTTATTTTATTTTAATAAAGAATCGCAAGTGTGAATAAAGAGCAAATCATGATACAATAATATAGGTACCACCACGACGACAACAAATACAACACCAAAAAACACATGAATTTTGTTGGTAGAAACACACCAGAATCACCCAGCAGCTAAAGTTACAACTAGTAACGCTTTGGGACAGTCATATTACTAGTTGTAATGCTACTAGACAAAAAACGACAGTCACATTACTAGTTGTAACAAGACTAGTAACGTTACTGGTCAAAAACAGCAATCATATTACTAGTTGTATCAAGACTAGTAACGATACTAGTCAAAAAAGGACACACTTTTTATGTATACTATTTTATATAAAACATATTTTTAGCTATTGAAAAAATAAGTAGAATATGGCTCAGTGGGTAGAGTACTTGCCTTAAAGTATGATTAATGTGTGTTCGTACCCCGGTTGAGCCAAAGTTTTTTTAAGAGTTACAAAACTCTTAATAAAAAAACTAGTAAGCGTACTAGTTTACAATGTCTAGGACTCCAACCGGGATGTAACTGTATACAAATGAACTAGTTGATCTCCTATGACAACCTAGTGTTAAAATCGATAGTTCGATATATGAAAAAAGGATAGATAGACAACTAGTCTGAAGCAAAAAGCAACTAGTATAGTTCCAACTACATACCAGTTACTTTGTCTGCAGGGTATGTATGTCAAATATATTGTATGTGTGCTGCACACAATCATAAGCTCCCTCAAATTTACTAACACATGCCCATTGTTGATAGAAGCTTACCAGAGATGTGTCAAAATCTATTGTCTATGTGACTCACACGTTCTCAAATTTACTAAAACAGTTGATTCGTAGTGGTACCTCAATCTACCTTGGAGCAAATCAGTTGTCTAGTGGAAGAGATGTGCGCCAGTCAAAGTGCCAGCTATTTTCACTATGGGAATTACCATGAACATCTTAACACTCTCGACAGGTGTAGGAATCCATCTTTATTCAACCTGTAATACTATGTGAAACTGAAAAGAACATTTGATTTAGAGACAAATGCACTTAAATCTATATTACTTTTACGTTGTCTCCGTTAACGATAACGGATCCGATTTAGCGTATGTATCTTTGCTGCAATCTCTATGAATTGCTTCTCCTCTTCTAGAACCACAAAACACAGTTAAACGCACACAAGTATGTACAAAAATTATTTATAAAGCACTGACAAACAGTTCACAATAGAAACTATTGCTCCCAAATAATTCACAATAGAAACTTTTACTCCCAAAATATTTGCGATACCGATTTCTTCGGAATGGGGTTAGGGGTTATTCACATATTACGTAATGTTTTTTTAGAGTTTTTTGTGTGTTGAAATTTATCAAAGTTTTCAACCCTATTTTTCATTGAACAGTATTGTATTTTTGTTCCAATTTGGGATAAAAATTTTTGGTACCAAATAGAAAAATTGCAAAAAAATGTGTAGCAAATCAATATTTTTTGAGCCCGAATGTATTAAAAAGCTTTCGAAATTCATATTTTCATTAATGAATACAACAATAATGGCATAAACTTCTAAAAATTCATGTAAAAAAATACAAATAATTTAGAATACTTAGATTAGAATGGTTTTTGAAGTTTCTGTATGGCCCCTATGTACCCTATGGTAATAGCTACTATAAAGTAGAGAAATGAGATGAGCTTCAGGTATATTTAGAAAAACTGTTCACCCTAGAGAACTAATGGAGTTCGGCTATACATTTGACCCGTCTAGGGACATCCTAGGAGCTTCAGGGGCCAAATTTAACAATTTTGTTAAACCTTAAAAAAATAGGAACTAATTTATGTAAAAGTTCCTAACTGGAATGAAAATAGTTTGGAGAAAAATTATCTTATTCGATTCATATCATTTATGAAAAATTTCTTTGGATATAAGTAATATATTTTTCTGTTTAAGTAATTGAATCAACTACTGTAAAGTAATTCAGACGGTATCTAGTTTGTAGTTGAAAAGTATGTTGTTTGGTAATGACAACACAGTACAAAGTTTTTGCTGGGATGTTTGCTAAGCTTTATTTTTAGAAATGAAATGATTTTTTTTTAATTATCTTGTGCTTAAGTTGCCTCTTTTTTCCTTGATTTACCCTTTTTTAAGTCCCTTTTATTTTAGAAATCCCGTTTTTGTGCCCCTTTTCGAAAACTTTCACGGTGACGCTGGTATCAAGTGCAAATTTTGGCGCCATGAAATAAGTCCCCACGAAGTAAGTCCCCAAAAGAAATATGAAATAAGTCCCCAATGTTTGCGGTCTTATTTCATATGAAATAAATCCCCAATTTTGAAAATGAGATAAACCTCCAAATATCAAAAATTCCTTGGGCCTTCATATGAAATAAAACCCCAAATTTTAAAATGAAATAAGTCCCCAATATAATACATTTAAAATTATGCGCCACGAAATAAAGCACAAGGCTTAAGAAATTTCTCTTCTGGGTATGTCGAATAGCGGCTCCACTGATTGGCGACTGTTCTCCTCTCTGCAGTCAAATAGCGGCTTCGGTGGTTAAAGATTTTCTGCTTAGCCAGCCTTTGGCCGGGCTTAAAGATTTTCTCCTCTCCGTATGTTGAACAACAGCTTCACAGAATAAATATCTCCTGCCTAGACAGACTTTATCTTAAGACGACTAACTATGCCATGCGCGCTTTTGCCTAAAGGTTAGCTATGCAAAACAACTCCACTCAGCGAAGCAGCTTTTCGACATACATAGAGGAGAAAGTTCTTTAAAAAAAACTTTGTGCAGCGAAGCCGCTATTCGACATAGACAGAGGAGAAAATCCTTAAGCCCGGCCGAAGACCAACTATGCAGAAAATCTTTATTAATCAACCCAAATTCCGGGCGATTTTTAAAATAATTTGAAATGAAATAAACCCCCAAATTTTTTTATGGATTTATTTCATTATGAAATAAGTCCCCAAGATCGGTCTGTATATTTTTAGCGACTTATTTCTTATTTCTTTTGGAGACTTATTTCGTGGGGACTTATTTCATGGCGCCGCAAATTATAAGTACATATATAAAAACAAAATTGTTTTGGAACTCAAATAATTAAATTAATTTTCTATGTTTACCCGATTTCTATGCTTCTTAAGCCCAGTACGTAGATTTGCCTGAATTTCAGGTTCGGAATTTTACATTTATTTCTACACGGAAAATTGTTGTGTAGAAAAATTTGTTTTTATTCATGCAAATTCAATTATTTTTATAAATTACAACGTACAAAATATGAAAGACGATAGAAACACAAAATATGAAAAATTCCTTGAGCAAACAATTGTCTGAACATTAATTTTTGTTTTAGTTGACGAAAAAAGTCTCCGTTAATTGATATGCCATCACTGTGTTAAACAAGAATTGTGTTTGTTTATATTATTTGGCCAATTTTTGTGTTTACTTTTCTTTTCAGCTACGTACTCCCAAACGGAAAGTTGCCTGAAAATCAGTATGTTTTTTTACACATACTTCTTATGGCAGCCTGAAATTCAGCCAGAACTGCGTACTAAGCTTTACCTTAGAAGTCCAAAATTTTAAAACCAAACTGGAACTATTTGTGTTTATGTAAAATTATATAGATATTTATAAATTAATATTGGTTTTATAATAGTTCCCGAAGCATTTGACATCGTCTGGGATTACACCGAAAGCTTTCAATATATCAGCGGCTTAGATTTGGACAATTGTGGCGCCGCCTGTGCATATCCTGCACATCTTTGCAGACTACATTATGAAAATATGTATAGCTCCATGTCTGTTGATAAGTCTAAGAATTAAATAAATCTGACCAATATTTAAATTATAAGTTTATTATCGCTTTTATTGCCAACAGCTCCCCATTGCAGTGGAAAGGTTGCACATTGAAATATTGTACAAAAGTTGGTCTATAACTGAAGCACTTTTGGAGTTATGTATTGAAATTTTTTTTAATTAACTCAACTTTTATAGATATATTTTTTTAATATAATATACTAAAAAAAATCCACACAAAAGTTTTACCCAAATCGGATAAGGTGAGTAGGTCCACTCGTTGGTTGATTTCAAGAGGGTTAAATGAATATCTTTATTATTCATTACCAAAACGTTACATTGTTTTAGAAGAACATCCCAGCAAAAGAGCACGCAAATCATTAATAAAATCATTGATGAACTGAGCTCAAAGTAGCTGTATTTTTGCAGATTCATCAATGAATTCAACACTTTGTTGTCATAGAACGGAAGTAATACAGAGTTGAACGGTAGGCGATTAAAAGCTTGTCTAAAGTGCCTGCTAAGCACATCAATATTCAGCTTCAATATATGTATTTGTGTGCGATTGTTTACAAAAAATTTTTACACATATACGGAGGGGAAATATTGAAGAATATCAAAATGCTTTTGATTTTCATAACAAACGCACACAAGCACATACATTTGTATATTGAAGCTAAAATATTGATCCGTCTAGCAGCCACTTAAAGCAAATGGTTCTAGAAAAGAACAGTTTTAGAATACTAATTCAGTATTTGTACTTCTTAGTATGCGATGTATGTAAGTGCTATGCCTATGGCGCAACTTTCGATGTTTCGTTTTTCTCGGATTCTTTAACAGAACTTGGATTAAGAAATCCTGATATATAATATATTGCAATCGTCCTTGAAATAGCAACGTAAATAATATAGTATGTACCTCTCACATTTATTCACTAAACCCCCTAATGTATCATCATAAAAAATTAATTAACAGTTTTAAAAATGCAAAAGTTCTCTTGGGAACTTGAAAACTGTTTCATTCAATTGTTGCTGACGGAACAGAAAAATACAAGATTCTTGGAAAATGTTTATTGTCATCAAACATATATAACTATAACTATGATTATACATACTATATGTAGTATGTTTCCGTAACCGTGATTAAGAGCGTGTGTTGGTCAGGCGACTGCACGAAGGAAAGAAAAAATTAAAATATGTGGGTTTATTAAAAAGTAGCTAAAACAGGTTGAAGAAAAATGAATTAACAATAGAAACTAAAAAATACGCTTCTAGCACGAACTAAAATTATAAAGTTTAGGTAAGGTTAGGTTAGACAAAGAGAAGAAGATGTTATGGCTATCACGTACATGTGTATGTACCAGCGTTGTCAACTCAGTGCTTTTCGCACCGTTTTTAGTGCTTTTTCAACTCTTCGACGCTAAAAATTTTGGAGTTAGTGCTCGGTGCTTTTTTAATCTAATTTGGTGCTTTTATTTTGTGACGGTGGCACTAAGCCCAAAATTCAAAAATTAATTTCTTTATCTAAAAAATTTTTTTCCATTGTGAAATTCTTTGTTAATGCAACAATTTCCTGAACATGTTTTTTGCAGTCGTGCAGAAAAATTAAAAAAGTGGATTCGAGCAATTAGTGGTGCTTCATCTTTTGTCTTTTAAAAGCGTCAAAACCCATAAAAAACGAATTTTTTACGTATTTCGTTTGCTTGGCACTTCAGATTTCAACGAAATTTTACATACATATGTATATTCTACTCTTACGTGCGCATCACGTGGCGTAAAACCTATTCCGATACTTTTTATGGTTTCTTTTTATAGCCGTCTAAACTTGGGCGTCTCTGCCATTTTTTGAGAAATGTTCGTCATATACAAGATTGAATAACGCATCATTGGATATTAATAAATTTGGTGTCATTCGAAAGATTTCAGTCTCCTCTTAATAAGTAATGATTAAAAAGGACATAGCTTCCCGCAAGATACTCTAAAATGCCAAAATATCCTGAAAAAGGTATTTGTAATTTTCTTTATTTTTACAGAGTACAACTGACAAGTCCTTATTGTACAAAGTCTTTAGTTAGGGATGAAAACAGATTCAAACGTTACTATTTTTTCTTTATGATAACCCGATAATTTCTATGAAAAACATGTAGCAATAACTATGATGATCATATATAATCAATTAATATCGGATATGATATATTAAGCACAATATAACATTAAATTATAAATTTTAAAACCCTCGAAGAAAATAGATGATAACTTCAAAACGGCTCGACCAATTTTCTTTAAACATAGTTTAGAGGGTTTTGGATCAAGCCACCCTTCAAACAAAATTTACTAAATTAAAAATCGATCTAGCCGCTTAGAAGCCACGGTGTCAAAGACACACAGATTCAACAGGATACATGTAGAAAAGATGTGATATCTTCTAAACGGCTGGACCGATGTTCCTCAAACACAGCTAAAAACACTGTCGATCAAGTCACCTTTCAAACAGAAGAAATCAAAATCGGTCCAGTCGTTTGGTCTGTACGTGGACTCGTACAGTCACGCAGATATACAGACACACACTACAAACTTATAACACACCTTTTTTTGGTCCGAGGTTAAAAATAGAAAACTACAAAAAGTCTGAAAATTTTTTGTTTTTAGTGGTTTTAATTTTTTTTAATTAATTCGTTTTAAATCTGCTCGATTTACAGAATAGGCAAGTATATAACAATTTTTTAACTAAAAATTACAATTTTGTGCTTTTTCCAAGAATTACGTGTTTTTCTATTTGTTTCAGTTCTTTTTGAAATCTAAAAGTTGACAATGCTGGTAGCGGGAAATTTGTCTATATTGCGTTACGTAATGTGTGAGCGTCCCCTAATAACTGGAGTGATGAAGCAGCTGCTACAAACCCTTTTTCTTAAAATTAAACAATTGATTTCGTTTATTGGACTTATTCTGGCATGTGATGGAATAGGCGCCGATTTCAAAACAAATTTTTCTGAAAGATGACTAATTTACGTTTTTTGTTGTTTTTTTTTATCGAATGGAAGTTCGAATAAGATATTCTACACACAGAAAATGTTCCATGTAAAATCGTCGAAAACCAGGTTAACTTAACATTTTTCGGTAGTGATTTTGCTCCATAGGTGTTTCATGTTAAATCAACATGATTTACAATAATCTTAAAAGAAAATTTTTCCTTTTGAATTAACTATATTTCATGTTGATTTAATATTCCAGTACAGTTAAATCAAAATGAAGTTGATACTGAAATAATACGAAAAATCATATTGAATCAAAGTAATTTCGAGTTGAAACAACGTGAATTCGATATTGGAACAACACGAAGAATCATGTTGAATCAAAGTTATTTCAAGTTGAAACAACGTGAATTTGATATTGGAACGACACGAAGAATCATGTTGAATCAAAGTTATTTCAAGTTGAAACAACGTGAAATTGACATTGGAACAACACGAAGAATCATGTTGAATTAAAGTTATATCAAGCTGAAACAACATGACTTTAATGTAACTATTTTATTAATTATTTTACTTACGTGATAGTCATCAGAAAACTTTTCGTTATAGCTGACTGCCCCAGCCAAGATTTGAACTCGTGCCACCTGCATGATAGTCCACGCGCTAACCACTGCAGCCACAACAGCTTTAAACTTTTCTTTACTTATACACTAAATAAATACCATCGTATGTAAAATGCATTTCATTTTAATTCAACATGATTTAAATGATTATTTAACATAAAACTTATTTGAAATTAAAGTTATAGTCATCTCGATTGAAAATGAAACTTAACGTTTATAACAAAATTGTTTTAACGGTGATTTAAGGTTAGATTAATTATTTTCCGTTTAAAATTAATATGAAACAATGGTAATTTTAAACCAGCAGCAGTAAATATTCGCTGGTAATTCGTTTTTTGTCGTATACATAGACGACACATGTAAGAATAAACAACAACAAGTCACACAACTAAGCAGAACAGTGAATTGTAGCAATGAACAAAGCAAGTAAATACTAACACACTCAAACGACAAATTATTTCTTGTAAATTTAATATGATTTGCAATCAAAATTGCGGCATGTGGATTTTACATTCCTTTTTTTCTGTGTGTAAGCCTTGAAAACCAGAAAAAACGTAAATCACTCATCTTTCAGTAGAACTTGTTTTTGAAATCGGCGCCGATTCAAATCGACCGATTTCCATCACATACCAGATTTTCTTACAACGAAAAATCACTTTCACTCACGGATGTGCTTTTGTTTCGCTCGTGAGCTAAACTTTGCTCAGCATTCAATCTCTACATTGTTTAAAAAGAATTCTTGTATGTGAAACTTAAGTTTATGAAATGTTTAGCCCTTGCATTAATTGTTAAGTCGTTTCATATATTATAAGTCCTCTAATACTTTTCTACACGTGGGTTGACATTACAAATGTTCTATTTGCTTTTCTTAAGTCAACTCATATTCTAATGAGTTTTTTGTTATGAATATTAACGTCATTTGTTTTGCATTTACCTTAACAAAAACAATTTTAAAAAATTGAAGGAAAAAAGTTAACTTTAATTTTAAAATAAAGGAGTATTCGGTGTAGAATTAGTTGCCTCTTCATGGGCAAAGGTAGTTCACACAGGGCTTTATGGAAAAAGGGAAAGCGAAACAGCATAAATGGATGAACCTGACCGAACGAGTCACTATATAGTACATCTGAAAGTTAAGATAGAATAGTGAATGAACGAATTGGTCCGGTGGAACCATATGTTAGGTAACAGTAGTTGGTCGATCCCCATAGTGATGTCCAGAGGCTGTTTAAAACATACGCACACATCCCTCCGAAATTATGGAGGCCCCGGTTCTTGTGAACTATCTAGAATTTTCCGCTCTCCTCTGAGACAGTTCAGGTCAAGGTTGTCATATTTATTTTGAATTTTTTAGCCAAATTCTATGTCAAAAATCGTCAAAGTCGCTAAAGCCAGAACTATTTTTTAATACATTCGGCCATGTCACAGAATTCAATTCCGTACGGAATTCGGAGGCTAGGGCTTAACATTTCTTGAGAAGGTATAGAAGAAGTGCAACAAAGAGTTATTTACATTCTTATATTTTACAACTCGTAATAACGTGTCCAGAAGTTCATATTGCATTCTATTTCGCAGATGAGTTTTGGTGGAGCTAATTACACTATGCAACAAAATGAAACTTTTGTAATTTTTTTAATTTTTATCTAAAATTTGGGATTTTTCAATTTCATCATAACTTCGAAGCGTGTTTCCTTACAAAAAGCACTAAAAGACTTGGAGTAAAATTAGCTTTAAGCCGTTCACCGCATTATTTTTTTACGTGTTAAATGGTCTCAGAATTATTCAGACCACCATAGTTAAAAATATATTTTATTTATCCAAATTTGGATTATTAAAAAAAACAATTCTATTAGGCTGAGGCCACACGGGCGTTTTTCAAACGCGGCGTTTCTGCTTTTTATATTGAATTTGAAAGTTCTAAATTTTTTAAAACTTCAAATTTAATATAAAAAGAAACGATGTACCGAACCTTTTCTGTTTACATATTTCTGGTTTTCTTTGGAAAAAGTTTGCTTTTTTCGCATTATGGGTTCTTATATTGCCGAAGAATATATTACACAGAAAAAACTAAATTTCATTTTCTGTAAAGGAATTCAAAGAAATAGTAAATATTTTGTCTATGAACGGACCTAAAAACAAATTTGTAAATATAGACAAAAATACCTTAACAATTTCATTGAAAAAAAGCGTGTTTTTTTCAGTGAACAAATTATATAAAACAATTTGTCTAAATATATTTACAAATTGTAGGCAAAAAAATTTACTAAATCAAACAAAAATATTTACTGAATTTTGTGAAAAATATCAAACAATATTTCTGTCTGAATTTAATAAGCAATTAGTCTAAAACTGCTAACAATTATTAAGCAAAATAATTTACTTAATCAAACAAAAATACAAACAAAATTCTTGTCTGTGTCATCATCATCATCCATTAAGCATTTAGGAAATTTCACTTTGTTAAATGTGTTCAAGTCTGAATGTTTATCTAAATACTGTAAAAAAATGAATGAGAATTAATGCAACCACATTAACTAATCAATTCACTCAAAACTCTTTTGTAAACAAACTTGGTACAATTGCATTCCTCTTGCTATTGTTGTTGTTGTTGTTGTTATTTGTGTGTGTGTCGTTATCGGGGTGGATTTTTACGACACATTTTTTATTGTTGTTGTTGGTGTTTGCGTTCTAAATAAAAGTCAAGCAAACAATTCATAGATTATGGAGAGAACATTTACTGAAAATTTAATTTATTTTTAGACAAACTTTTGTTTGAAAATTTTTTGGTGATAATTTTTTCTGTGTATGTAGGTCGTATTTTGGACGCTTTAATTAAAATAAGTCTTATTTGAGTTAGCCTTCTATTTGTTCGTGTGTAAATGTTTGTAAACTTTTATTTTAAAACATACATTTTTTTATTTTTCCATGTGAACCCAAGTTAAAATTGAAAAATTGGTCATAACTTTTAATTTGGTACTGCGGTTAATATAATTTTTTGCTTTTAGAGAGTAGATGTATAGTGCTTTCAAACCCAGTACTCACTTTTTGTGATATATTTTTTTTTGCAAAAATCATTCCTTGAACAACTGCGAAAGCAAATGTAAAGCTCAATGCACAAAAATGTTAAAAAATCGAAATATATAATTTTAGTTCAGGAGATTGAAATGAAATGAGATTGAAATTAGAATTCAAGATGTTTGTTTGCGTATTCAATTTTATTATTACACCTGAAAGCTGAAAAATTGCCATAAATTCGGTTTCTAAATACTTTTATTTATTATTTTTGTAATATTATAATAATGAGTTGTATAATGTTTGGTTATTGTAAGTTTATACATATATTTTAATTATAAAATTTTACAATTGCTAATTTTTCCCCTGAGACTACACCGAATACTTGTACTTGCATAATTACTATACTTATTACTCGTAATGTGCTAAATATACATTATAGCTAATACTACAAATTATATAAAACATTTATTTAAATTAGTTATGAGAACAATCGTTAAGCCTACTGGGAAGTTTGTGTTGCAAGCTATCAGACAGTTTGAAATTTTTTTTATTTCCCAAATTTTATACGAGTGCTCAAAAAAATCTCAAATCTCATCTCAGGAAGGCTCTTTTAAGGTTGACTAAAGATATAAAAAAAATTTAGGAAATAAAAAAAAATTTAGGAAATAAAAAAATATCAAACATTCTTGAATGCATTCGTTTTATCCAAAGCAAGAATTGAACTAAAATTTCAATGAATTAAACATTCTTGACTGAATCCATTTCATCAAAAAAAAAAAAGAATTCAATTAAAATTTCAATGAATTCATCATGAATTAATAAATCGTGAATGAATTCATTTTATAAAAAAAGAATTGAATTATAATTTGAATGAATTCATCGATGATTGAAAGAAAAGGAATTGTAATTAATGTTTTCACTCATTTTTAAAAGTGACAAAAACTCTTGGAAGATTTTAAAAGGGTCCCAAAGGCTATTTTACAACCAAAAACTTCTTTAGGTACGAATTATATATTTCCATACCTATCAGTATTTCATACTTATGTGTATTTGTGGGAATGAAAAATAAATTGTAATTTTTCATTTATTCATTTAAGAATTTTTAGTTCATGATGAATTCATTCAAATTAAAATTTAAATTCAATTCTTTTTTTTTTTTGGATGAAATGTATGCATTCAAAAGTTTTCTATTCAAACTTTTAAATTCTTTTTTGGATGAAAGGAATTCAATCAAGAATTTTTAATTCAAGATGAATTCATTAAAGTTTCAATTAATTGATTTTTCTGGTAAAATGAATGTATTTGTGAATGTTTAATACGTTATGAATGTATTCATATTAAATTCAATTTCTAATTTATGGCAAATGAAGGCATTCAAAAAATCTCAAATCACTGCCTGAATGATGCGCAGATTCATTCTGAAAAGAATCATTATTTTTCACATTAAATAATATGCATACATATAGAATCATATTGTCAACTTAATTCAAAGTTTGTCAATGCAAAACGACAATTTATAAGAAAAATATTATGAAATATTTTCATTCTGGATAAAGTTGAGAATAAAAAAAAATATATCATCATTTAGCAAAATTATGTCTTGAAATTTACTTCATTTCGAAGTTATGGTTACAATTTCGAACACCCGTAAGAGATTAATATGTTTGTATTTTTGCATAAGAACATTAATTTTTAATAATTATTTTTAAAAAAAATTTTAAGTTTTGGTTCTTTCTTATTTTTTGAAATTCCAACTGTGTTGGGAATGAATGTTCGAAATATTGAATTTGTACTTTGAATTGAAAATAGAAATTAAAGTTTTTACTCGAAAATGCATTGTATTTGTTTATTGAAGTATGTTCGAAATTTCGAATGTAATGCGAAGCTATTTTATTACATTGACGCATACTTTGTTTCTATTTAATAAATGAACACATTTTAATGAAATGAAATTCGATAGTACAGACTAGATGGAACCCTTTAAGAATTACTCTAGCAACTAAGAAGTTTATCAAAGTTCCCCCTATAATATAAGTCGTTTATTAGGGATTAGTAGCCGGCTATTATGTTTGTACCAAAGCCTGGACATAATATTTACTATGATTTATATATAATAGGGGGATTAGCTCTTACTTTCTTAATAAGGCTAAATGACGAAATTAAACTATACTAAACGTAAACTTAAAAAACTATAAAATTCAGTTTATTTTTTGGTAATATTTTCCGAACTCTTTGAAAAAGCTGGATTTGTGTGGTCTTCCAAATTGCCCAACACCATAGAAATGCCTGAAGAACTATGTCTAATGCCAGTGCCAATATGTTTTTTGGTAATAGATGGTGGCGCTGTGGTGGGTAATATGAAGCTGGCATTATTAACACGCCTGTAGAGCAGTGTCCTTAATTTGTATATCGTAAATAAGGACATGTAAACACAACAGGTGAGAAAGAGAACACCCACCACGGTTAAAGTTGCATAAGCTGGTTTATTCCAGTCAATTACATGATAAATATAAGGTTTTCCCCTCCTAAAAAATTAGACAAAAAAAAAGACGAAATGTTATATGTATAGTGGAAAATTTATAGAAATAAAACTCACTTATTATGGCCACCACATAACTGATAGATGACAGAGAAGAAGGCATAAAACAGGCCAAATCCTACTGGCAGAAACATGTGTAAAAGTCTTAAAGGATGAGCCACAATCAGCAAGTCGATAAACATGCAAATTGAATTAAAAGCATGCGTTAATACATTTGTAGCACTTAAACTACCCTCGCTAGCTGGAATTAAACAAATAAATAAATTTCAAATTCATTAATATATCAAGTCAAATTAAATAATCACCATCATATAAAACGCTCCAATAGATAATTGTTATAACAATTGACAAGACTAAGGATATTATATGCAGGCCCCAATAAATGCGAAAAGGACTTTTTAAAGATTCCAAATCTAAAAGTTTGTCTAAAAGATATTTAAATTTTAGATATTCATGAAAGTAAATAAAATTTAAAGCATAATATCTTACCCGCATACTCTGGATGATAGTGCCAAATTGTCACTAAAATGGCAGCATATAAATTTGTTATCATGCACAGCATGATGCCCCAATTTGTCATGTAAATGAAATATAACCAGAAATCGGAACCTTCATCTGGATCGATCATGGATTCAATAACAACGGCAGTAAAAAATAAAGCCAAAAACCAACGATAAATTAAATATACAATACTTTTGGTGCAATTTTGCCACTGTAAATAAAAATGAAAGAAAAATATAATTAGCGATGGTAAAGTTCGATCCCGTAGCAAACACAGAAAAAAATATAACTTAATTACAACAAAAATGTTAGATTAGATTAACAAATTAATTGATTTTCATTCTAACGTGTTTGCTTGTGAATCCATCCATTATCAAGCTAAGGTTCGTAATGTTATATTCAGCAACGTACACAGCAGAACATAGCAGTGCCGCCACACTTCCATCATCAGTGCTCACGGGTATTTTGCTTATCACCACTTGTCAGGTGGCTCTGTTCAATGTGATTTAAATTCTTAAATGTACACCTTTTTCGTGAAAATTGAATACAGAGAATTAAATCACTTAAGTTGATATTACCTATCACGAAATTTTTAGTACTGACTCTACAGTTTTAATTGAAATTATGTGTTTTATTATTCAGGCTTAAATTCGTTCAATTTAATTTTACAATTAAATCATTTATATTGAGAACGGATTTTTGAAAGCATGTAATAATTGAAAAATAACAAAGACAAATTTCTTGACTTTTGTAAGGGTTGAACTGAACATCGATGTTTTCGGGATTAACAATGACCACATCGGCAGAGGTCTTTATACTCTAGGCTACTACAGCCGCCGACAGCCAAGCAAATAAATAGCCAACTTTAAACCAATTATCATTAAGCTCTTTTTATTTACTTAAGCCTTTTGGTGGTTTAAAATTTTACCATATTTGGTTCTTGTCTTAGCCAAACACTACTGCTGCTGTAGTAGCCTAGAGTATAAAGAACTCTGACGATTGGCTCGTGGTAGATCCCGAAAACATCGATCTTCAGTTTGACCCTTACAAAAGTTAAGAAATTGGTCTTTGTTCTTTTTCAATTATTACATGCTTTAAAAATCCTTTCTCAATATAAATGATTTAATTTTAAAATTAAATCGAAGTTATAAAAACTCCGTAAATAGCGTTACGTAATATGAGAATAGCCCCTTACACATAAATTTGCAAAAGAGAGCACCAATGGCGAGTGTAAAAAGATAGTCGTTTCTCTGAGAGTCTGCAAATTTTTACTGGACAAATTTGTTCCAGTAAAATCCAGGGGTTCTGACCTCAAATTAGGGAAATTGTGATCACAAAAATTTATGAAAATTTTCGCTTGGGGTTCTTTAAAAAATACATTGGGGTTTTTTTTAGGAAATTTCTTAAAGGTTTTTTCCTTTGATCTATAATTGAAACTACTTCTTCTAAAATATTTTTAACATTCATACATATATTGAGAGATTTGGACCCCACCCTAATCCATATTAACACAAAGTTCAGTTATATCAATTTTATTTAAAATTGTACTAACTCTCAGTTTACCTAAACTTAAGTTTTATCTGAAAGTTTAGCATTATCGTTACCATTTTATTGGTGCTTTACCAAATCATCAGTAGACTTCATCCACATTTTTGAAAAGTTTCAAACCTCTTACCTTATTCACAAACTTTCAAAAATCATTTGACATGTCCATTCATACCATAGATCTTCAGACTTGCATCTATGTGGAAGTTATTTGCATCTTATTAATTGGCCACTAGCAGGTTTTTTGGGATTCAGATTACTGAGTGGTCGATTCATATAGTTAACTTGCATGATCTGGATTGAGCTATCAAATTCCATTGGCTCCACGACAAGTGGCTTATGATAGGAATTCATCTCATTTGGGTACCGAGGCCGAACTAATTGGCCTGGTAATCCGTTCTGGTAACCAGTTTGTCATATATTCGGACTAAACTTCATTACAGAATTGTATAGACACCATAGCACCAGTGTGAGCGAGTTCTGGATAAAATTTACGGCTATTATTGGGATTTGTTTAGCCGATCCGGCCTTTTTGTATTATTGTCCTAGAAATCTGTCTCTGAGCATCTACGAAACGTCATGTTGTCCAATTTCAAGAGCAAATGTGCAATGCCTGAGGCAAGGAAGTCGGTTCTCGAATGCTCAACCCCTTATAAAGGTGTACAAAGGTTTTTCCCTGTACTTATTGGCCATTGCACAAACGCTAGCTTCATCTACATCAAGGCAAGAAACCTTGTCGAGTATCAAAGATAGGTACTGATACAAAGCTTGATAGATTTCGTTTATTGTCCTGTTGACCTGACAGGGTACTGTCATCTGCTACTCTTAACTTCCTATATTACGCTTATCGGAGTAGTTCACAATCAAGCACTTCTTGATCCGACCCCAATCCAATGGAGTGATATAGGAATCTAGTGCAGTGTCGGCATCACCAGTTATTTTCGTTTAAATTGCATAATATCCACCGGTGCATAGTGGGGAGGAATCAAAATATTTGGAACATAAAACAGTCATTTGGAAACGGTTAATCATAGCGAAATAAAATTTCACATGGACATAGCAGAGGAGTAGTCCTATATGTATATATTTTAAACGGGTGCCGCTGTGGCTGAACGGTAGCGATGCTATCCTATTAGTCCAGAAGTCGTGGGTTAGATTCCCGCCATAGACCCTGGGTGTTTTTCCGCAGACAAGCTAAATCGCTTCGCGGGTTGTGTTTTTTTTAAGTATCAGCTCTCTTACTTGCTAAGGAGCGGAGCTATGCAGTCTCAATGTAGGGCACTTCGGTCATGTAAAATTTTTAATGTTTGCATTTTTTTTTCTAATCTGATTTCAAAACTTTTTTCCATATTACAGCACTTGACAAGATTTATAAGATATATGTTCGGTTGTAGACTTATCTATTATAGTTAGTGAGTTATACTCATTTGAAAATTGATATTTCTCAATTTTTCAAAACTTTGGTCCAGTATTTTCTGGATATCAGATCCAAATATCATCGGATTTAGTGAAAGAAAAAAATTTCAAAGAGTTTAAAAAAAATTTCATGAAATTCTGCGTCTGAGTTAAAAAATATTAAATTTTTCAATTGAAATATGAAAAATTTTGAATTGTCGCCAAAAGCACCATAAATTCTTTGGAAACATATAGCAAATGTATACTTATCGGAAAGGTATCTACACAGACATGAATCGACTGTAAAGAAATAATTGAATTTCCTAATATAGTTGGACCTGGGCGCTTCCTAATCCGATCTATTTTAAATCGAAATTTTGTTTTTAGTCCATATGTTTTACAATCTCAAAGCTAGGATTCCAACACAACGGCTACTTCTGAAAAAGAGTTAAATGGGGTTTGGATGCTATAGGCAGAACTGTTCAAAATTGAATTTTGTTCTGAAAATTTTTATTATTTCGGCTTTCTAGTTCAATATTTTGAATTAATGTAAATTCAAATTATATTTATTAAGACTTGAGTGTTGGAATATTCAAATCAGATTAGCAGAACGGATCAGTACTACTGATTTCGACAGGCCGCTAGCTACACCGTCTCATCAGCGTTCTTGTTCACTTTTACCACTTATGAAGGCGGATGCTTTTTGGCACAGTTAGACAATAGGATTATAGGCCTATAGGATTATACCTTCGTATGATCTTTGCCTCGCTTTGACTCGCTCTCTATCTTTAATGTTAGTAACATTTTTCACTTTAAAATTATTATTTAGTAGACCCGCTTTTACCTCTTCTGGATCCATATATGAATCTAAACTTCTTACCACTACCTAGAGGACTTTCGCACTTTTTACTTGGTATGTGTAGAAAATTTTATTTAGAGTTTCAAACTCTGAAACTACAGTACGGTAATCATTTTCTTGATTAACTTGCATTTTTGTCTCGTCAATCATGCCTCGTTTTATTGGGATGGCGTAAAACTCTTCACCAATTAATTATACTAGCCTTTCAATTAACTCATTTGAGTTCTTCTCCCTTTAATAAATTGAGAGCGGCTTGCTGGACCTGACGGTGGTGATTTCATCTTCATCATTTTGCAAAATAGAAAATCGGTTTTCGGAAGGTTTTGTGTTAATTAGTGTATTCTGTAGAATAGACTACACCAATTAACGCCGATATTTAAAAAAATAAAAATTAAAGGGTATTCTATCAGTTAATGTAATTTTGACTATGTAATTTAGACAATTTGCTGTATCTTGGAAACCGTAAGAGATAAAGTCTTGAAATTTTAAAAAAGCTAAAACTAAAAAAATCCAAAATAAAAAAATGTCAAAACAAAAAAAACGCTAAAATTAAAAAAGCGCTTAAAGGAAAAAAGCACCAAAGTTAAAAAAATCGCCAAAACGCAAAATATTACCAAAACTAAAGAGATCGCCAAAAAAACTTTAAAAAAACCAAAAACCGAAAAAAGTCGTCAAAAAAAGCACTACGACATAAAAAATTGCTAAAACTAAATATATCATCAAAAAAACGAAAAAATCGCCAGAAATTAAAAAAAATCATCAAAACGAAAAAAAGCGCAAAAGCCAAAAAAAAGCGCCAAAACTAAAAAAAACGCCAAAAACGACAAAAAAGTGTCAAAACAATAAAAAAACCGCTAAAACTAAAAAACCATAAAAACAGAAAAAAAACAAAATCAAAAACGCCAAAACTAAAAAATCGGCGAAAAACAAAAAAAATTTAAAAACCAAAAATCGCAAAAAAACTAAAAAAAAGTGTCACTAACAAAATCGTTTAAACTAAAAAAATCATCAAAAACCGAAAAAATCCCCAAAACCGAAAAAAGCGCCAAAACTGAAAAAGTCGCCACAACTAAAATTAATCGCTAAAACTAAAAATATCGTCAAAAAGTGAAAAAACGTTAAAAAACGCCAAAAACAAAAAATTGCCAAAACTAAAAAAATCGGAAAAGAACAAAAAAATTTCAAAAAACGGAAAATAGCCAGAAAAAAACGAAAAAATCACAAAATTAAAAAAACATCAAAACCGAAAAATCGCCAAAAACAACGAAAAATACTTTAAAAATAAAAAACTAAAATTAAACAAAAAAGCAAACGAAAAAACTGCCAAAATGAAAAAAGGGGCAAGAACGAAAAGGGATATACATATGTATGTGTATTCGTACGGAGCCCTTCGTTTGCGAGCCAAGGTCGCACTTTACTTAATTTATTTCTTTTTCCGCTAGATGTTTGTTCATATTGTTGGCACTTGTGCTTTGCTGTGAAGGTGGTTTCACAAAATGTATTTTTATATCACTGTCTGTCGTTGACATTGAATTTGAGCGTACCCGTAGCTTAAATTTGAAAAATTTGTTCGTTCGACCGAAAATGAATAAAAGTTGTTCGAATAATAGTCATTCGAATGATAAGACTGGTATTAATATAATAATTGAAGGGGTGAAAAGCAAAAGGGGACAAGTGCCTAAACTAAAAAAAATTGAGTTATATGCAGGAATTAACACTTAATACCAATATCTATCACTCGACAAAAATTCAGACCTGTACGATGACTTCAAAAGACGGTTTGTATTAGAAACCAAAAATATTATGTATGACATACATGGGGACAGAAAACTTTGAAGCTTAATTACTCAGAATTTTCTCTTTTGCACTTGTACCCCTTTGCTTTTAAGCCCCTCAATTAATAGTATGGCATCATTCCAGTGTCGAAACCTGACTTTGGTTCTTATGTATATAAGTTTGAATGTAAGACAAAAACTACGTAGAGGATAACGACGATTATTTCCTTTGTTCATTTGTAGAAATAAAAAAACAGAACAATGTCATATTTGACCTTAAAAACAATCACTGCATCTTTAATGATGTGAACGCAAGTAAATGTTTCAGGAAGGCGAGAAAGCAAAAGTTCAACTTTAAAGCTCTAATTTATAAAACATAAAATAAATTTTTAATGCGTTTTAAGACAAAATTTCCATAAAAAATTTTTCTTAAAACACATTTAAAATCCATTTTAATTTTTTATAAATAAGGAAGTAAATTTATTCTTTACAAGGTGACCCATTGATATGAACTTTTTTGTTCTTATATAAAATAGGTGTCTCCTTCTCAAATTTTTTAGTTTTTGATTTTGGAAAACGTCTAAAATAAACAAGAAAGGGTGAGGAAGCAAAAATTAAAAAGTGTGCGTGTTTTACTTTTCAATGTCAAATTGAAAGAAATAGTGGGCTGTTTGTTAATTGTTTGTGTCTGTTTGTTTTCCAAAACTTTTGGACATCGACACAATAGTGGCTTTCGTGTAGAGATTTTCTATTGTTCTATATTAGTTTTTAACTTTGAGATTTACAACATCTGTATAGTTTAGGGCTTTTGGTTTTCAATTTGATTTAGTTTGATTATATTAAGGGTGACACAAAAAAGGACAAACCTGCGTATTTTAAGCTATAATTTACTTTTAATAGCTCAATTTTCTTTCAAATTATATATGAATTAAATATTTAAAATGTTGTTTATTATGGTTTAAGCAGATTTCTTGGAACATTCTAGATTAATAATGGTTTACTTAAAAGTTTTCGAAATGCTTCCTTAAGAGAGGTCGTGTTATATTTTCCGGATTTTCCACAAATACACTTAAAAAAGTGTTAAGTATTATTATTATACTTAAGAATATTGAAACATTTTAATGGTCTGATTTACCACAAAACGTTATAAAACTCCTTGTAGTCAACATATAAGATTCGTCACAGTTGAATAAGCAAAAATCAGCCTAAGGTAACCCCTAACAAATACTATGACTAAGCTTTCCTTGCTTATTATTTTTAGAATTTTTGTAATATACCAGCAAACAATTTTTATGTTTTTCGGAGCAGGTTGCGAACGGCAGCCTTTTCTGAAAGCCCTTTTTCAAAATAATTTTTTTGTTTGTAAGGGTTTGTTTGCAGTTTGATTCCATAATTTGTTTTTTTTTTTCGAAAATCGTGGGGGAAATTTGCTCCCCCTACGCATAACACGGTAATTTGTCAGCCGACTTTCAAAATGCTGTTGTGATTTGCAAGGGCTTGCTTGCCGTTTGGTTCCATAATTTTTTTTCAAAATCGGTGGGGAAATCTGCTCCCTCAAACCCCATTGCTTAACTCTATCGTTTGTGAACCGATTTTCGACCACAGGGGAACTTATATTTCAATGTTATAAATACCAGTTAAGCTGAAGTTAATATCTGAATATAGTTACGGAACAGGTTCCTGAGTGGCATCGCAGTCTCATTGTAGGGAGACAATTAATATTATATAGATACTATGTGATAGACCTTAAATCCAGGTGCATCGAATTTGTTCAGTGCCGTTTACTACAATACTAGCCGGAGTATCAACTAAATTTACTGAAAATGGTTAATATGTGACCATTTACACAATATGTATTTTTTCACCATTCACTACTCCTTATTTTTGGTACCAGTCTCATTTTCTCAAGTCATAGGACGAGTACTTTTGGATCATTGGTCACCAAATTTTCCGCAGGGTTATTAGACGGATACACCATTTGACCTAACGCAAAATTCGTCAGTTTTGTAATCTGTTCAATAGAATTTTTGTATTGAAGTTTGTTCTTTGTGGCAGAATTATTTATTGTAGTTCTTACATGTGGGAACTTCACAGGCAAGTTTGTAAGCGGAAGTATTGCTTCTCTCCCTTACACACAAAATAAAATATTGGTAAATCTAACCAATTTCATGGGTTAGAATTGCACCAACCCATAAAATACAGTAAAAGCAAGTAGTGGAATTGTAGTTTAGTCGAGGAGGTTGCAGGTTCGACGCCTGACAAAGCTTAAAGGCTCCATTACTCAGACGTAACGTTGATGTAGTTGCATGTTGCTGATCGTTTCTGTCACATTGAAAAGCTTTGAGACAGAAACGATCAGCAACATGCAACTACATCAACGTTACGTATGACTAATGGAGCCTTAAGGCTCATTTAGCCCACCGTAACGTTGATGTAGTTGCATGTGCTGATCGTTTCTGTCTCATA
The DNA here is from genome assembly GCA_956483635.1 of Panzeria rudis. NCBI lineage: Eukaryota > Metazoa > Arthropoda > Insecta > Diptera > Tachinidae > Panzeria > Panzeria rudis. Next base: position 39,631,064 of record OY101449.1, on the reverse strand, counting down.
GCTTTTTAATGTGACAGAAACGATCATCACATGCAACTACATCAACGTTATGGTCGGCTAAATGAGCCTTTAAGTAGTAAGTGCGTCTGTTAAAAAAAGTATATACATAGGTATATTTTTTCTTTGTAATTTTCTGCTTATAGACCGGACATCTTTACCATCTCAGCCAAGTTATCTTGTTGTTAAACAACGACAACACAAAGTAAACATAGACATGTGGTGACTTGCTTGAATTAAATACAATAACACTGGTCTGCAAAAATATAAAAATTTTCGTGCCTTTAAATAAAAATAACTTTTTGATTAAGTTATGAATTTTTAGTCGAACTCTGTGGGTTTATATCCAAAGAAATTTAATTAATTTGCTTGAGTTCGGTTTTAATTTCATTTTTGAATTCAATTATATTTTTAATTACAGATATATGTGAAGCATGTAGACAAAGCAAAATTTGACTACGCGGAGGGTTGAACTGACATGTTTCAATAGCTCCCGCTGTTCTCGTCAGAGTTCTTTTCCTTGTATACCACTTCACCACAGTCGGTGGTTTGTAGTCAAGAGCTGAATATCATTTAAATTTAATCAATTCATCCTGTCACCCTTATAGCTGTAATTTATTACTACGTAACTAGCAAATTTCTATTAAAATCGACATTTGTCCATCGATTTTAATGACATATGGCTATTAGCTTAAAAGTTTTAACCTAAAAATTATATATTTCGATATCTCTGAAACTAATGGGCATATTTAGAAACAATGGCCCATAATCATAGTCATAAAGAAAGTATACTTTAAGAGTTCTAAAGTGTACTTTTGTTAAATATATGCTTTTAGTTTATTATAGACAAAAAAAGTACACTTTACAGGCAAAAGTCTGTTTCAAACTTAAAAATAGCTGAAGTTGCTTTTAATGTGGTGTTAAGCTACCACATTAACTGCCTGTTCAACGATGTCGAAGGAAAACCTGAGCGATCGAAAGTCACTGTCTCGAAATCTAGTTAATTTGGGTTCAACAATATCGACAGCTTTCGTTTGCTTGCACTTACTTGTGTTTTCTCTCTCAAGTATTAAAACACTGAAAATACTACTAAATTGTTTGAAGGAAAATACAACCAAACATAACGACAAGAGAGTCCAGTTGTACAGGAAATTTTTATAATTTTCTAATACAAATTCTAGTTTTGTTGTACAGGTGCGACTACCTTGTTTGATGGGCCTTACACAGTAAAGAAAACAGAAGTTTTGAATGTGTTAGTGGCTTTTATTTTGTTTCAGAAAATCATTAGTATGTGCATAAATAATAAAAAAAATTTATAAGAATGAAAAAAGTATTATAATAAAGAGAGATGTTACGAGTTCTAAGAAGTTAATGGACTTTTATGCAACATTTTTTACCAGTCGCAAGCAATACAGTAAGTGAGTGATTTTCACATTACGTTCGTATTGCTTCGACATTGTTGAATCGGATATCGTATGAAACCACTTACGTTTTCTTTCTACTTATTTTTTGAGTTATCGTTCGTATAGAAACATATTTATAACTTTGTTCATGAACGCAAATCAGTGTTCTTTCGCTTAGAATGCGCATGAACATCTTTTTTCGACATCGTTGAACAGGCAGTAAATAATATTTTTTTCTTCTATGAACAATTTGCAGTGTAATTGTTGTCTAAATAAATGAAAATTCTCTTTCAAAATTTTTTATTCTTATTTTAAAGACTAAACATGTCTGTTTAACATTACACACAAGTTATTTTTGAACATTTGCATTTTTTGTTCCTTTTTTTGTGTTCTCCTTCTCTTATGTACAAAGCCAGGCAGGTCTAATAGGTACAATCATTAGAGCAAATGATCATCAGCAGTTTTTATTAAGTCTGTCGATGTACAAAAAATAAAAATTTTTGTGTACATGGAGTTTGACAAGTTGGTTAAATTAAAGTTTAGCTGTATTGGTTATGCGTTGATACAAAGTCAGCTAATCAGAGATGCCAATTGCCTTATAATTCAATATTTTGTACGCAAACGTTTTTCGCATTTGACTTGTCACCCATTTAAAGCTGGTTCAATTTAGAACACACTTTACTTTTGACTATAATGGAAAAATGTTTTAAATATTAAGTTATTTCTAAAACAAACTAACTTTATTGTTTGACTATGATGATGGGCCAATGTTTGCTCAGCTTAAAGATAATTTCGTTGTCGAATTTAGTTTTTGTTTTTTACTGAATACTGCAAACCCTTCTGCAATTATGCTAATATGTATATGTCGTGCAAGTGCCTTCATTTTTGATATAGCGGTATATATCGACTAACGAAAGCTGATATAAAATCGGGGTGTGGAGTGCCAAATAACTAAAGAAACAACTTCAAGATCTAGGGAACGAAAAACCTTACCGATAATTTAAAATTTATGGGTTTTTTACCCGACTGCCAAGAAGGGTTATGTTTTTCGCGCGTTTCCTGTATGTATGTTTATAAATTTCTTTATTCAGCCATGTCACAGAATACCATTGCGATCGGAAGTGGTTTCATTTCCGTAAGTTGCTTCTTCAGAAAACGAAAAACGAAAATTTTCTTCGTAATCAAACCATTTCTAAATTTCAAAGTGGAATTGAAAAACGCTTTTCTACTGACTTTACATGCAGTAAATACTAAAAAACGTGCATACTTTTAGGAGCGTCAAATAAATATTTGGTCATGAGCTTTCTATGTTAATAAAAAGCTCAATGTGAGCTTTGCATCTAAACACAAGAGTAAACAAACCGCCTCAAGGTATAAAAACTTTATCATTGTAAAAACAAAATAGAAACGGAATCTAAAGCACCAAAAATGTACTTTTCCGGAATGACAGCTACGGAATCAAAACCAATCCGAACGGAATCTGTGACACGGCTAATTACCTCATATCTTCCAAACGGTTGCATGGATTTCGACAGTTAAGGTGTCGTTCTATTCGTCTTAAAACCGAAATGTTCTTAGATAGGTGTTTGGAAAAAAAGCAAAAATGATCCACCATTTTGGCGCGAAATAATATTACGTTAAAAATTTTTTTACGAAGCCTAGCGAGTGGGAAAGGCGATTACAAAAATATGTATAAGTTATATGTTTGATTACCCGACGCGCGTTTCTTGTATGTATGTTTGTAAATTTCTTCATTACTTCGTATCTTCCAAACGGTTGTGTGGATTTCAATAGTTATATTCGTCTTAATAACCCAATTGTTCTTAGATATGTATTAAAAAAAACAAAATGGCGACTTTTACAGTCGGGAAGCATTAAAAAGCAAGTCTTCACATCTTCTTAATAATGGCTCCCGACAGTAAAAGTAGTAGATATGTTCCGCACTACTGGTCTTGTTTCTTTTTATTTTTTTATACTGTTGGGGTGTTTTTTGATTTTTAAAGTTATTTAGTTATTTTGTTATTTTAATAGTTATGGGCTTTTTCGGTATTTCGCTGCTTATTTGTTAAATATGCGATTTCGATAAGTCTGTAAGGCAAAAGCTGTTGGAAGCTTCACACACAACAACTTATTAGAAGAAAAATTTTCATGATGTTATCATACTTTTCGACTTGTGGGTCATCATGAGTGTAATTGAATAAAATTTTTACCTTAAGTCGACACTGGAAGGAGAGTAATTTTCGCATCAAGCCTCAACTTTCTAAGCGGTGTGACTTGAACATTTTCATAAGCAAAAGTTTCTCATACAAATAACGGATACGAAATTGTATATTAGTGTGGATAGATCGATATATGAAAGATAAAAAAAGTCATTCAATCGTTTTTGGAATACCTCCAAAATGTTGCATCTAGCTAAATTATATCCAAAATAAATTTTTTTCGACATACCTTTTAGCCCTCTACCACTGCTGGAAGTTGAAGTGATTTTATGAATTTTATTTAAATTTGCTTCATTAATATAAATACAATTTAAAAATTTCTTTTAAACCTACGCGTAAAAAACAAGCTTGTAGCTAATAAAAAATCTTAAAATCGAGAAGATCTGACAAAAAATAAGAAAGTTATAAGCCATTAAGTGAAAGAATCCGATTTTATTTCCCATACAAAATTATTTTCAATAAAAAAAAACAGAATTTGTTTAACACAAACTGAATTAAATTAATTTTGTATGAAAAATAATACAGTCGTTTTCACTTAACGGATAATAACTTTCTTTTTTTTCAGAATTTAGTGTTTTTATGCATCATGTGCTCGTCATAATATTATTTTTAACTTACAGCTGGAAAACTAAAATGCACAATATAATTTTTTATCTTAATTTGGTAATTTTTAAAATTTTCAAGCCTATAATCAATACATTTTTATCTGATCGACACAATTGTTGTTTTGGCTGAAAGAATATTTATTCAACAGTGAAAAATTTATTTTATTCAGATATACCGTTCTCGGAATTTTGGCCAATAAACAAAAACTAAAAAAACAACAACAACAAAAACACATTTTCGCCGAAAACGGGCATTAAGAAAACTAAGTGAATTTGATATTCGTGTTCAGCGACGTCAAATTAGCTTAGAAAATGTTTTTTTATGCAAGATATCACAAAGACTTAGGAATTCAAAAATTGGCCTTATAACTACATCTTAAGTTTGTCTGAAATTCGACCTTTTTTGTATAAAAATAGTTGACATTTTGAATGTATTGAGTTACATACAACAACTATAAAAAATGTTTAATGTTGCATCACATTATGTTTCAGGAATTGATCGATTTGATCTCATTTTCAAAGTGTTGATGCTGCGGTAGAGGGCTGAAAGTAGGTCCAAATATTTTTTTCATTATTTTCCCATGTATCTGAGAATAAAATGCAACGTTTTACTGCTATTCGAAATTGAAATTAGCCAAAAATTCTGACGATCCAACCTAATGTACAATATAGTCACAGAAAATGCAAAACGTCCCGTCTAACATTTTAAAATTTACAGGAGAAGCATAAAACTTGTTTACATGAAAAAATATATTAGACCAATTCACAATCTTGTGCAAATGGTCTTGCATCGTAGTATTTGCAAAATGGCATAGTAAATTGATACTCAGCACTATCAATTGTTAAGTGGTGAGTGCCAATATGCAATACCATTTTGCAAATGCTACGATGCAAGACCATTTGCACAGGATTGTGAATTGGGCTATTGACAATTAGTGCAAAACCTTACAATACAAGTAATACCACGTTCAGATTTACAGTGGTAATCATCTCAATCGCGATTAAGCGCTAATCACCACAAAAACGAGAGGTTTTTCCATACACATAATTACTTGAAATTGATATGATTAAAATTTAATAATTTCGTTAAACACATAAAATTGCCTGAACATACCTTATACAGACTATAGTCAACGACAAAATAAAAAATATTGACATTGTGAATAATATTATGAAAAAACAATAAAAATTAAAAATATTTTAATTAAAACATTAACAAAATGAAAAATAAAATATTCTTTTCCATTTTTAATAATAGTAAAATTATAAATTTGCCTATTTTTGTTGTTATTTGCAAGAAGTGAGCTGTGAAAGTATTAATTTAATCATCTCAAGTGTACTGTGAACGGGTTTGATTAAATTTTTAAGCTTTTTGTTTAAACACGACGCTTATTTTGGTAAGATAGCCTGTTTTTCGACAAATTTCTCTTCATTATTTTATTATTCATGATCAATATATTCAAAGGATCTATTCTCTTAGATAGTTTTTTTTATTTAAAACATTTTTATAAATTGCTCTAGCTAAATGAATCTAAAGACTCAATATTCATGTCACAGATTCCGTTCGGATTGGTTTTGATTCCGTAGTTGTCATTCCGAAAAAGTACATTTTTTGTGCCTTAGATTCCGTTTATTTTGTATTTCGTTTTTACAATAGGGGAAATCACCCTTCGTTGAAAACTGCTATTGCAGACCTTGCAGGTCATGCAAGTCTAGGATATATGCTACAATATGCAACACAACAAAAACAAAATATAAGAAACTAACATTTCTTACACAGTAGCAGATATGCAATACTAAAAACTGTAGGAAACTTGTCTAGCATATATGCAATTAGAAAAATTACTCAGAGGGGCTCTCTGAGAGTGTATAAAACATAAACTTGAAAATAAAATACAAACTAATAGTTGGCTTCAACAAGAAAAGTGGTTTGTGTGTGTACGTTTATATTATTTGTTCATTTATTTTATGTATTTAAATTTCAAATGTATGCATCTTTAATAAATGTTAGTTCAGAATTAATCTACAAATAATAAATTAAGAAAATATTAAAAGTAGTTTTTTATGGTACATTTGAAAAATTACATAGTTATACATAATACATATATGTATGTATGTATGTATGTATTTCCTACATGTTTGAAGAAGACACTCATTCTTTGTAGCAGAAAATAATAGTTTATATCCTAGAGGTGCAAATATGCCACAAAGAGTGATTTCCGCTAATGATAAAGTTTTTATACCTTGAGGCGTTTGTTTACTCTTCTTTTTAGATGCAAAGCTCACATTAAGCTTTTTATTAACATGGAAAGCTCATGACCAAATATTTATTTTACGCTCCTAAAAGTATGCACGTTTCTTGATATTTACTGCAAATGAATTCTGTAGGAAAGTGTTTTGCAAATTCACTTTTAAATTTAAAAGTGGTTTGATTACGAAGAATATTTTCGTTTTTCGTTTTCTGAAGAAGCAACTTACGGAATTGAAACCACTTCCGATTGGAATGGTATTCCGTGACATGGCTGATAGTATAAAATTTTAATTGAAATAGAAGAATTTTCTATCATTAATTTTTTTAGCAATTGAGTTATGAAATAAATTGTTTTTTTAATTTTTACTTACTTGCGATTTGAGAAAGTCATCTGGCGGTGTGTGTTCAAATCCACATTTTTCCCGATGTAGTTCTTTTTTTACAGGATGGAAAATATCCTTTAAAGTCATCATATTTTTAGTTTCCCAATTGCTTCAACTGATGCTTCAAAACAATTGCCGATCAAAGCAAATTGATTTTAGATCAACTCTCTTTTTATTTTTTGTGTGGAAACAATATTTTCCACATTGAAAATATTGCAGTTTTTGCTTTTAAAAAGTAGCAAGTAGCAAATGCAATTTGAAAAAGCTGTTTAAAAAATTTAAATTTTCAGTCTAGATTTCAATTAACAATTAATACATCAAATTCATGCATCAGTAGCAGTTTCATCAAAACGATTTTAACAATATTTCTGAAAGCTGAAACAAAAAAAAAAATAACAAAAATAAAATAGATTGCAAACTCATTACGTGTAGGAAATAAATAATTATTATAAAAACCTATAGTTGTTAAAGAACATTATTTATTACAGATTATATGATTAGAAAAAAACAAAGTTCAATATTAAATTAGTTTAACGGCATGTGTTTTAAGCCGGTATCGTTCAATTTATCTTAAAACTTGATCCATTTTTTCCAAATCGTGAAAGCTGATAGCAAAACCTATAATTGCATGACATTCGTATTAATTTTAGTTTTAATTTCAATTCGTATTACCAAAAATAATGAAAATATCTAAATTAATTTTTAATATACACATGTATATTAGAGCGACTCGCCTTGTATGAAAATGAAATACGTGCTTTTGTTACCCCTCTCAAATTAAAGATCAGTCTTTTTAATGAGAACTCTAAAAATATTTTAGGGGGTCTAGCGATGACCGCTCGTGAGCTGGACCGTGTCTAAAAAAATATATTTTTGTAGCTTTTTGTATTTTCTCTCAAGAGAACATATACAAAAAATACATTACTTTATAATTTGTACCATCAACAATGCATTATTTCATAAAATCCACGATCTTTTAAGCGTTTTTAAAGCAGGTGCTACTTATATTAAAATAAGCAATGAAGCATTATTTACTCATTTCTCAGCCGATTTTCGAAAAAATATGCGACGAAATTGCAGGCAACCCCTTTCAAAAAAAAATACAAATTTTCAAAATCGGTTGACAATGACAATGAGTTATGCATGGGGTGGGGTAGCAAATTTCCCCCTCCGATTTTCGTAAAAAAAATTATGGGACCAACATGCAGGCAAGCCCTTTCAAAAAATAAAGGAATTTTGAAAATCGGTTGACATATGACAGAGATATGAATGGGGGAGCTAATTTCCCCCTCCGATATTCGAAAAACAAAATTATGGGACCAAACTGCAGGCAAACCTTAAAAAAAAGAATTTTGAAAATCGGTTGACAAATGGCAAAGTTATTCATGTGCAAACATAAAAAAATACACACGAATTGATAACTTCCTTTTTTTTAAGTCGGTTAAAAACGGCCTATGCTCGCGAGCATAGGAAATTGAGAGAATGTCCACCACTGATTTAAAGTGTGATGTTTAGCAGATTAATCACATAGAAATGCAGGAGCTTTTGCGAGAATTAAAAACAGAAATAAACAAACAATATTTCACTCTAAATGATATTAAAAAAATTTGAATTTATCTTAATATAAGTAGCATCTTCTTTAAAATCGCTTAAAAAAGCGTGGTTATTATGCAATAATGCATTGTTGATGATGGTACGAACGGTAAAGGTTAATGCACCATTGGACGCAGCTTTCAAGTGATGTATTTGTTTGTATATGTTGTCTGGGAGAAAATACAAAAATATGCAAAAAACTCCAAAAATATTCATTTTTTAGACACGGTCCATCTCCCGAACGTTCATCGCTAGACCCACAAAATGTTGTGGGAGTCTTCGTTAAAATGGCCGATCTCTAATTTGAGAGGGGTAACAAAAAATTTTTTCCTGCGAGTCGCTGTAATCCAAACGCAAATTAAACTAACCCAAACGCAAATAAAATTAAACACAAATTAAATTAAACTAAACGCAAATTAAATTAAACTGAAAACACATCAAATTAAATAGCAAATTAAATTAAAACATACAGAATTTAAGAGAACATGGTGATTTATATTTAATTTAATTAACTAATATTATAGTTATAGAAATTAAACCCAACAATAAATATGTATAAGTTTACACAGAAACTATTATCATCAAAAAATTTTCAAACAAAAGTTTGTCTAAAAATAAATTTAATTTTCACTAAATGTTCTTTACAACACCAAAAACAACAAGAAAAACTGTATCGTAAAAAACCGTGATGACGACATACACACAAATAACAACAACAACAATGATAACAAAAGGAGTTCGATTGTACCAAGTTTGTTTACTGAAGATTTTTGAGTGAATCAATTAGTTAATGTGGTTGCATTAATTCTCATTCATTTTTTTAGAGTCTTTAGAGACAAACGTTCAGACTTGGACACATTTAACAAAGTGAAATTTCATGACCCAGACAAAATTTTGTTTGATATATTATATAAAATATCCAGTAAATATTTTTGTTTGATTAAGTAAACTATTTTGTTTAATATTTGTTAGTATTTTTAGACTAATTGTTTTATAAATTGAGACAAAAATATTGTTTGATATTTTTCAGAAAGTCCAGTTTGATTTAGTAAATTGTTTTGTTTACATTTGTAAATATTTTTAGACAAATTCCTTTATAGAGTTAAACAATTTGTTCACTAAAAAAACACGTTTTTTTTCAATAAAAAAATTTGTCTGTAGGTCCGTTCCTAGACAAAATATTTACTATTTCATTGAATTCCTTTACAGAAAATGAAATTTAGTTTTTTCTGTGTATCTCTGCTCTGGGCGGAGAAAACTAAGAAGAACTCTCAAATTAGTTTACATTGAATATGCGGAAATGAACTCAGAACGTAGTCTAAATCTTATGAAAAATTATGCGGAACAGTTTTCTCAGTGGGCAGTGGTGTGGTATAAAATCTTCGAAAATAGCGTTACGTAGTATGTGATTAACCCCTTACACACGTTTTCTATATATTAAATAGAATCGAAATCAGTGTTAAAGTTGACAAATCGCCACAATTTTCGCTTAATGACAATTAGATCTCTACCAAATAGTTCATTTGAATGTTCGGTCATTTTATTTCCTCAAAGAACTAGTTCGGTATTCTAGTTCAATCGCTCTTTTTTTTACTATTTATGAATGGTGAAATACTAGAATGATACAATACATTCATTATACCAGGGACCGTAACAATTATGAGGAATATCATACCGTAACGATTATAAGTAATATCATAAAAATTAAGATTTAATGGTTATTTTCAATTTTTAGTAAAAAAAATCTATTAATAAGAATTATAATTGACTTTTATTTTTTGATCGTAAAATAGTTCTTAATTTTGAGTTTTATTTTTTAGCTCAAAAATAACGATTATTTTCAATTTTTATTTTTTTGCTCGAAACGATTATTTCTTGATTTTTATTTTTTTGCTTACAAACAACGATTACTGTAGGGTTTTAGTTCTCGTAATATGACCGATTTATCGAAATTTGTTAGACACCTTTATTGAGTCTTGCCGTTTTTGGTATTTCTGCGACTTTCAGTGTTGCGATTGTTTTCCGGAGAACTTCTGGAATTTTGGAGATTTATAAAAAAAATTTTGGAATCCGGGGAACTTCTGCGATTTTGGAGAATCCGGGGAACTTCTAAGATTTTAGGGAGATTTTTTTTATTTTTCGGAGTCCGGGGAATTTTGGGGATTTCGGCAAGATTTTTGAAAATTTTTTGCGAATTCGGGGAACTTCTGGGATTTTAGGGAAATTTAAAAAAAGTTTTGGGAATGCGGGAAAGTTTAGGGATTTCGGGGAGATTTTTGAAAGGGATTTTGTGAATCCGGGGAGCTTCTGGTATTTTGGGGAGATTTTTGTAAAAGTTTTTGGGAGTCCGGGCAACTTTTGGGATTTTGGGGAGAGTTTTGTACCACTTTTGAGAAATTTTAAACCGCTTTTGTGTCTACGGGTGGTGTCCTTGCTTAAAGAAGGTGTTTCAGCTAAACACCAGGTGTTCGGCTAAATTGTTGAGAAGAATCCCCTAAGTATTTTCCAGGCAATATTTAAAAAAGTAGTTATGAATTACTGTGGATTGAAATTCAAATGGCTTGTTGCATATGACCACGGCTTGGACTTTCCTGCAACTAAAAATTTATTATAAGCCCTTAACAAATGCAGCTAAAAATTAAAAATATGCATTTACCTACGAACAAAGTACCAAACCTAAATGAATACTTATTTTAGTTTTTTATTATTATAAGAGAAAAAAACATAAAACAAACATAATTGGGTCTATTATTTAATTCAACCGAGTTTTAGTTGCGTTCCAATCAGGAACTGAAAATTAATGGCTGCCAGAAAGTCACTAAATAGGAACTGAAATTGACAGCTCTCATTTGCCAGTTGCCATGAGTGTATCATTTTTAGCAACTGGCAACCCAACTGAGGATCACTCAGTTGCCATCATTAATCGGCCTATTAAATTTTTTTCAAAAAATTGAGAAATAAGCATTAAAAAATTGTTATTACTCCAAAAATATGAATTTTTGCCTAAATATGCATTTACTACCAAAATATGCAACTATAAATCGATGCCAAACTACTTAATGATTCGCATAAATAATTAGTCAATACCACTTTATCTATCAACACAAAAAACATGCATTTGCATGAAAGTCCGAGCCCTGCATATGACTAATAAATACATCAACAAAGTAACAATTAAAACCTAAAATAATGATTATTTTTAAGCAAAAAATAAAACTCAAGAAATAATCGTTACTTTCGAGCAAAAAAATTAAAAATGTTAAATAATTGTTATTTTTGAGCTAAAAAAATAAAACTCAAAAATAAGAATTATTTTACGAGCAGAAAATAAAACTCAATTATAATTCTTATTAATTGATTTTTTTAGTAAAAATTTAAAATAAAAGTTTATTGCACAAATGAAAAGCATGTCAAAAATAGTAATTTTATTGTTCAACAACATGTTACTAATATTCTGGGATCATTATAATTTCTTTGGTAAAAAATTTGTGCAATATCGTTATTTTCGGTCCCTGCATTCTACCTATGTTGCTTTTGCTTTTTTTTACAACCTCTAATTTTGCTAAGAGGCTTGTGCTTAAAGGTTCCCCGATGATCTACAGTTTACTCCTACTATATCGTGATTCCACTGTATGTATCACTGACAAAAAAGTAAACGCTTCTAATTTAGTAATTAAGAAAACATTTTTACAGTTTTTTTACATACTTATGTATGTATGTAGTATGTATTTATGTACTACATAAAGCTGCAATGAAAGTGAAACATCACTTTTAAGAAACTTAAATTCGAACTACGGTAAACTACAATAATATATTTGTCGCATGCCACCCCATTTATTAGGGTATTCAATCAATCGAGTTTCTGTTTTAATCGGTAATTCTCTCGATTAATTAATTGAGGATTTTGTTTAATCGTTATTTTTGGATCGGTTAACCGATTAATAAAAATTTTCCATAAATTAATTCATTTCAATAAAGAAAAATACTTAAATTATTTATTATTTTGAGATATTATTAGTAAAAATAGACAATAGCATAACAAACATTGATCTTAAGATCAATCAGATAAAAAGAATTCATAAATATGTATTAAGTAAAAAAAAAGAGTAGGTGAGATCCTTTTATTCCGAGGCTTAAAGATATTTGAAACTTGGTCCAAATATTTAGGATTTACGCGGTTTTTTCTTTTAATAAAACCGGACAAAAAATAATTTCACTTATCGTAGATGTTAAGGAAATCGGCACCAATCCATAATAGAGAACATGAAATTACTTTTTCTGGTTTTCAAGTTCTTAATACCATGTTCAGACATTCACCTTAATTGCGCAATTATGAAATTTGCGCAATTAAGGCTTTTAGAAGTCTGTTCAGTCTGAAGAAAACTTTGTACAATGACAAAATTCAATGTCATGAATTTGAAAAAGAGAAAAATATAAAGAAATAGGAGGTGAAATTTACAGTTAGCAGAGCTGCAAAAGAATGACTCATTGTTGTTTTTTCATTCACTATGAGTTAAAAAAAATTAAAATACAAATATTTAGCTCAAAATATGAACTGAATTAAAATGTAAAACTTATTAAAGCTTCCAAGAAAAATACCTAAAAGCTAATGTAAATAAATTAAGTAGAGTGTGACTTTAGTTCGCACACGAAGGGTTCCGTACGAATATCCCTCTTCGTTTTGCCAATTTTTTCATTTTGCTTTTTCGTTTAATTTAAGTTTTTTTATTTTTTAAGTTATTTTTGTTGATTTACTGATTTTTTTTTTTGTTTTGGTGCTTTTTTCATTTTAGTATTTTTTATTTTTTCTTTGCGATTTTTCGTTTTTTACAATTTTTTATTTTTTGTTTTTGACGATTTTTTAGTTTTGGTGATTTTTTCGTTTTGGCGTATTTTTTTGTTTTAACATTTTTTTTCGCTTTTTGGCGATATATTTAGTTTTAGCAATTTATTTTAGTTTTGGCGCTTTTCGTCAGTTTGGCGCTTTTCGTCAGTTTGGCGCTTTTTTCGGTATTTGCTGATTTTTTTAGTTTTAGCGATTTCTTTTGTTTTGACACTTTTTTCGTTTTGGCGAATTTTTTTCAGTTTTTGCGCTTCTTTTTGTGCTTTTTTTTCGTTTTTGGTGATTTTTCTCCATTTTTGGCAATTTTTTTAGTTTTTGACGATATTTTTAATTTTAGGGATTTTTTTTAGTTTAATGCTTTTTTTCGTTTTGACGACTTTTTTTATTTTTTGCGTTTTTTAGTTTTTTGGCGATCTTTTTAGTTTTTGGTAATTTTTAGCGTTTTTTTTTCTTTAAGCGCTTTTTTTAATTTTGGCGAATTTTCGTTTTGAAATTTTTTTAGTTTTGGATTTTTTAGTTTTAGCGTTTTTAAAATTTGAGATTTTACCTTTTAGAGTTTCCAGGATACAGCGAAATGTCTAAATAACATAGTCAAAATTACATTAACTGATAGAACACCATCTAATGTTTATTGTTTTAAATATCGGTGTTAATTGGTGTAGTCTATTCTAGAGACTACACCAATCAACACTTACTTTAAAAATTTTAAGTGTCTATATATAAGTGTCTGTATATTACATTCGTAATTCAACATTTTTCGTTGCTCGCTTTGGAACACCCTTTAATTTTTAGCTGGCATATATATTTTTTGTTGTAGCGGCCAAAGTTTTACATATTCTGTTTAAATTTCAGGTCCGTAGTTCTTACGGTTCGCGAGAAAACAGCCTGTGACAGACAGACAGAGGGACAGCTATGCGAAAACAATAGGGTTCCTTTACACTCTTGGTGTACGGAACCCTAAAAATGGTTGTTGTGTCGCAATTGCGAAAATAAAAAACCAACTTCTTAAGCTGTAAAAAGGCTAAAAACTCGTACAAAACTGCCTTTGTCGCGAATATCTCATACATTCCTAAAAGTTTTCAAAATGGGAAACAAGCTCCAGAATTGATTACAAATCGTTAAAATCGCAACGAATGCCAAAAACTCATAGCAAATAGCGTAAATGACGAAAATCGTGCAGATATCAAAGTCTAATATTATATTAACAAAGCTTAAACTGGTCATAAACTTGCAAATATCAATTTTATCGCGAATATAACGAAAATTCTCGTAAAATTGCGATATTGTCAACAAGCTCTAAAATTAATTAAAGGCCGTTAAAATTGTAAGGAATGCCAAAAACTTGGAAGAAATTGCGAAAATGGCAAATATTCGCAAAAAGATGCTAATATCGGAAAAGTAGCAATGCCTAATATTGTTCAAAGATCGCTTAAAAAGGGAAAAAATCACTTCTGTTTAAGATAGTAGAAATAGCGAAAACTCGGAAAATAATCGCGGAAATTTTGAGAGTTCGCAAAAAATTCCGTACATAGAAAATTAGTTATCCGATTAAAATACTGATTAAAAGGCACTTAAGCCGTTAAAGACCAAAAACTTGTAAAAAAAATACATTTATCGCGAATATTGGAAAGTTTGTGAAATTGTTCAAATAGGTAGCAAACTTTAAAATATATTAAAGAAATCGTAAAGTTTAAAAAATCTTATAAAACACATAGTATGCAAAAACCACGAAAATTCGCTTGTGAATAAAATGTATTTTGATGACTTGGAGCTCCGCCTGAGAATTCATGTGCATATAAAATGTACATAACAATCCTAACTAAAAAAGTAAATAAAAACTAGCATTAAAATTGCTTTCCTTTGAACTCTCAATGAGTTCATTAAAAATTTAGTTCAATTCACTTATTACTACGGAATGAATGCCTACAAGAATTTTTATTTCATTATGAATTCATGCATATTTTAATTTAATTCATATTTTAGACAATATGAATGCGCTTAAAATATATCAATTATTTGTCTGAATGCTTCACAAATTCATTCAAAAAAGATCCATTCCTTTACATCTCTGAAAATACGTTTTAAATAATTAATTTTAAAATTAACCGATTAACGGTTAGCCGATTGAATACCCTGCCATTTATATGCTAATTAATTTTATTTTATTCATTCACTCAATAAATAGTAAAAACAGTTTAAAAACTCACTTTCGAAAAGAAGAAACTATGATGTAACATTTATTATGGGAGATGTTGTTAGTAAAAGAAATTTAATTAATTGTCTTTTTTTTATCCATTAGGGTAGTCGTTCAATAAAAATTATTCAATTAATTTTATGGCAAAAAACTGAACAAGTCAATGTTAGGGCACTACTCGATAAAGTATACCGCCTAATATGTTTTTCGATCACCGCGACAAAGAACACCTGTCCTACATATGTTCTTATGCTCCCGCTGGCATTCTGCACATTCCCCCTTTCTACATATAAGTAGTTCAAGAGTAGTTCTGCGGGAGTTCACTGTCCATTATAAAAACTGAAGATCTGGTGGAGCACATGAGAATACTAGGACAACTTGTGAACAACCGATAAATATAGCAGGATAAATAATCAAATAAAGCCGACATTAGTCTTGAGCAAAAATTCTGATGTTCTAATTACTAAAAAGGTAGGTAGTTCACTGATAGACAGGAAAATGGATATAGGCGGGCAGAGATATACGGCCTTAACAATTTTTAAATAAAAAAATTGTCTGCATGATCTTTGAAAGAGTTTTCGAGGTATTTCGATTTTTCGACTTTTTCAGTCTACCAAATTAAACTCTAAACAATGGACCACCTTAAGATTTTGTAAGTCATTATTGTTGTGTGAGAGTTTTTTTTGCCAAAGTTATTTTTAAACAATTTAAATTTTTTCATTAATTATACAAATAAATTAAATAGCTTTATTATACCTATCCCACTAAAATGATAAAACGCAGTTGTTTTTATAATTTTTTCTTCTTAAATTTCTGTTTTTATTTAGTAGATCATCTATTGTAGTACTATTATTATAAATGTTTTTAAGATTTAATTTAAATTATAGTATAATGAACGACCTATGGAACTTTCAAGAAATTATGCATAAAACATGATAATGAAATAAATTCCTTGGTATCTATTGAAAAGCGTTATTAATAAACTAGTACTAGCCCGCTACTTTGTTAGAGGAAAGTAACATTTTACGGTAAAAATTTATTTGTATTCATTTACTATTTTTACTATCTTTAATTTACAATTAACTAACAATACGTACTCTAAACTCTAATCCCTTAATTCGTAAAAATATTTTCTGACTTACAACTAGAGTTTTTCTTTTCCCGGACTTTTTCATTTCCCGGGAAAGCGGGATTGATTTTTCAATTTCCCGTAAATTCCCGGGAATCGCCGCCCCAGTACAAAACGATACAAAATAGCATTTCACTTAATTTATTTGAACAAAAACAAATACCAATTCACGAGATCTGTTAAATAAGGTTATGGATGCATTAAACGTAAGTAAAAAAATTATAAAATTTGACGTCTTTAATCGTATGGTTTTTAATTTAAATTAAAAATTTTATTTTTTATTGCATAACTTCTGATTAGTAGCCACCCTTAATAAAAAAAATTTACTCGTTTCATACTTTTTTATAATTTCCGTAGCTTCTTAAGTAGAAAAGATATTGCAATGATTTATGATTTATTTCATAAGACACTAAAGAGCATTTCATGCTGCTAATCAAAACTGAATTGATATAATTAAGTGGCGGAAATGTGACCACCTGAATATTGGATTTTTTTTTTGTTGTTTGTATCGATTTTTAATTGAACCCTGTTTGAACCTGTTGTACATAAAGCTCAAATTTGTTTTGTTTTGCAAAAATTTATAATTTTTGAAAAATTCGAAATTTTGAGCTTCAAAAAACTCAAGTGTGGCTTAAAATAACAATCTGATATTTTCAGAAAATATAGACCAGCCGCCTTATTCCGTAATTCGCTAAAGCTAAAGCTAAATCTTGATCGCTAAAATGCTGAACAAATACAAAATTAAACATTTTTGGCGATGACATAAAACACTAAAATTTCGGTGGATTAAATTTTTAAGACATTCCATAATTTAGCAATACACGTTGCAAAATTGTATTCGTAGAGGAAAATTGATAAATCGACCGTATAGATTTAGCTTTAGCGAGTTACAGAATAGGGGGGCAGTACTTCTTTATTATGTCCGCTTTCGCTATGTCCACTTAGTGACAATCTGTTATTTTCATTTCTTCACGAAATATTTTTTTTGAGTGCTGCTCTTAGAAAAATATGAAAAAAATAGAGACAAATAAAATGTGCTCAAAACTAAAAATTTTTTCTTTTATTTACATATTTTTCTAAATAAAAGCAGCACTAAAAATGTGTGCTTACAAAGAAGAAAAGTTATCATAATAATATATAAAAAATCCCGGGAATTCCCGCACAATTTTCCCGGGACTTATTTCCCGAAATATGTGCGGGATCCCGGCAATTTTTTCCCGGGAAATCCCGAATGAAAAACACTACTTATAACAGATTAATAAAATAAATTTTCATACAAAAATTAATTTCATCAGTATCTTATTAATCAACAAATTTTTTGTGAATTAGGTTGTAAAACTGTTAGTAATTCAAGTCCAGCAAGTAACACAACGGGAGCAAGTAGGACCCAATTGGGCTGGTTTGGACTTTTAAACTGCCAACCTGTACAACCTAAAGCTGGAGATACATAACACGCGCTACGCGGCAACGCTTTTCTTGCTCTTAAACTTCTAACGCTTTAAAAATAACTTTTGAGGCTATTTTGCTTACAAAATTTAAGCCCTTGGCAGCTATTTGTTGTCTTGCCCTTACGTTTTATTTTGCTTTAAATATTTAATGCATTTTTCATCTATTGTGTAATAAAAAAATCTATTTATAATATACTATTATATTATAATAATGTATTTCCATTGAACAAAAATGTGAGCATATGAATCTGGCAACACTAGCTGTCATATTGCATACAACGCGTGCAAGTTGAAGAATATTCAACTTTTTGCGAGGTACGCGCGTCGCAAACTTCTCTTTGTAACTTGCCTTATAGAAACACACTACAGTGCGAGCTCGATATTTGCAACAATCGATTATCGTAACACCCCGATTATCGCAATACCCCGATTATCGCAACAGGCAATAGTTTTATATTACAGTCATGTTTATGTGTATTTTGTTTTTCTTAATAAATAATTAGTGTATGTAAAGATATACGACAAAAGATAAGTTTTTTTTAATTATAAAATGAGGTGTCATCAACTATAATAAGCCATGTTCGATCGTTGTAACTTTTCGGTAATTGCAACAGGGTTGATTTTTTTCGGGTTGCGAACATCGAGGTCGCACTTTTTGACAAAAGTCTGTATCGCATAAGCGCATTGAAATCATGCTATGTATCTGCACCTTAAGTCCAGCAAGCGCTAACAGAAACTTGAGTCTGGCCAATATAATTTCGAATATTGCGCGCTAGTTAGTAGGTTTGTATTAAACTCAAACTTTTTTTATATCTTACTACATGTTTAGAACAGTCAGTTTATACATACAAAATCTCGACAACGATATTATCTATCCAACCACTCAAGCGAATTAAATAAATTTTGCAATATCGACGCAGTATTGCAAGTCATAAAAAGTGACTATGAAACTACCCTAGTAGTCATTTCCCATATGGTGGCATTGCATGCCAACACTTCCAGAGTCCAAACTCCCTCAGAGATCATACGTATGACCAAAAATTAATTTAAATGAGCTGTAAAATTGTTCACAAACTCAATTCGGGGATTCCAATGAAATTGGTTGTAGAAACTATCCTAGTAGTAATTTTCCATACGGTGACAGTGCACACCAAGCCTTCATTTGGCCACTTTGGCCAAAATCTCTCAGAGATTATACATACGTTTGACCAAAGATGAGTTTTCATAAAACTTTTCAGAAAAACATTGTCAGAATTGTAATTATATTAAATATATTTATATTCCTATAGAGTCGAATAAAAAAATCTACAAAAACTTCCTAAATATGTTTTTTCCCATACACAGAAAAAATTATCAGCAAAAAATTTTCAAACAAAAGTTTGTCTAAAAATATATTAAATTTTCAGTAAATGTTCTGTCCATAATCTATGAATTGTTTGTTTGAGTTTTATGTAGAACGCAACCACCAAACACAACAATAAAAACTGTGTCGTAAAAAACCAACCCGATGACTACATACACACAAATAACAACAAAAATCATAGCAAGAGGAATGCAATTGTGCCAAGTCTATTTACAAAAGATTTTTGAGTGAATCGATTAGTTAATGTCGTTGCGTTAATTCTCATTCATTTTTTTACATTATTTAGATAAACATTCAGACTTGAACACATTTAACAAAGTGAAATCTCATAAATGATTAATGGATGATGATGATGATGACACAGACAAACTTTTTTTTTGCATTTTTGTTTGATTAAGTAAATTATTTTGCTTAATAATTGTTAGAATTTTTAGACTAATTGTTTATTAAATTCAGACAGAAATATTGTTTGATATTTTTGAGAAAATGCAGTACATATCTTTGTTTGATTTAGTAAATTGTTTTGTCTAAAATTTTTAAATATTTTTAGACAAATTGTTTAATAGATTTAAGCAATTTGTTCACTGAAAAAAACACGTTTTTTCAATGAAATGGTTGAGGTATTTTTGTCTATATTTACAAATTCGTTTGCAGGTCCGTTCATAGACAAAATATTTACCATTTCATTGAATTCCTTTATAATGAAATTTAGGGCCTTATTTTGTAAAACGCAACGCTAAGCGTTAACTAATTTTATGTGTGTTTTGTTTTTGCAAATTACATTTTTTCCACACAAAATTTATCAACGCTTGGCGTTGCGTTTTACAAAATAAGGCCCTTAGTTTTTTCTGTGTATAATTAGCTTATTAACTCCTATTTTGTTACGTCATAACATATTTATCTTCACTCCTAATTATATTGTAACGTAAGCCTTTACGTAAAAACATATTTAACTCGGCATATTTATCTTCACACACGTAAATTGACTGAATATAAAATATCGGTTTCACAACAATTTTGCAATATTTACAGAAAGTTCGGGTAATGTGGACTAGCTGCTTTTCCCTAAAACTAAGAGCATTGGAGTAACGGTAACAATCTTAATAGTCTGATGCTCTTAGAAATTAAGAGTGCGTTAGTGTACTAGATTTTTGAATGGCATGAAAATAATCAATCATAAAAAATATGCGTAGTAACACTATGCAATAAAATAAAACTTTTGTCATGACCAGCGTTGCCAAATGTGCACTTTTGTAATTTTTGTAATCGGTAGTACCTTTATTAATGGGCTACAAAGTAATGAGCGGTACTCATTTATATTATTACTATGCTTCAAATTAGAACTACTACTTAGTTTTTAATAAAATTAATACGTATTTTTTATCATTTTCTGAAAATATGTAGTTAAAATTTATTAAGTCAGCATGTGTTTGTATTTTTGTTTTTTTTAATTGAGAAATATGCATTTAAAAAAATTGTATAACTCCAAAAATATGCCTTTATTGCCAAAATATGTAAAATATATGCACTTACTATAAAAATATGCAAAAATATTCAACCACAAATCGATGCCAAACTAGTTAAAATTTGATGATTCGCATAGACAGTTACTCAATATCTCTTTATTTATCATTACAAAAAACATGGATTTGCATGAAAGTCCGAGCCCTGCTGATCATAAAGTCACATACACCAAAATATGCAAAAATATTCAACCACAAATCGATGCCAAACTAGTTAAAATTTGATGATTCGCATAGACAATTGCTCAATACCTCTTTATTTATCATTACAAAAAACATGGATTTGCATGAAAGTCCGAGCCCTGCTGATCATAAAGTCACATACACCAAAATATGCAAAAATATTCAACCACAAATCGATGCCAAACTAGTTAAAATTTGATGATTCGCATAGACAATTGCTCAATACCTCTTTATTTATCATTACAAAAAACATGGATTTGCATGAAAGTCCGAGCCCTGCTGATCATAAAGTCATATACACAACAAATAAAATAAGTTTTATTTCATGAAAATCGATGGATAAATATTGCTTTTAAGCATAATAAATTGAAGTCACCTAATTTTTCCAAAAGTTGCGAAAAGTTGTGGTAACAAAACGCATTTATCAGTTTTGATATGAGGTATCGCTGTAATATACATATTATGTATGTATATAATATCAGATTTCCAGTAGTTTTACTGGTCGAAATGACATTGTATAAAATCTGCAATTTAAGGACAAAAACCTGCAAATTTCACTATGTCAATTTTTCAGTAAAAAAAACCACCAACTTGCAGAGAAATCTGCAAATCTGGCAATAGTGCTTACCATTTAATTAATGTGCTACCTTATTTTGTAAAGGGTTACTGTAGAGAGAAGAGGTGGTGAAGTGAGAGAGATAGAAAGCTTAATTTATTTACAACTCTGGTATTGCGTGTTTTTTGGAGCAGTGTTGCAGCGCCTCTGGTGTCAAGTAGGGGCATTAATTTGTTTTAAGCTATGTAGCCATTTTATTAGTTCTTTTAATTTGCCGACGATTCTGCTACAATTCCGACGAAGAAGGGTGCTGTGATGTGCATTAGTAAAGGTCAGCATTAATCACTGCAGGTACTGCTAAGTGATCAGCGCTATGCCTTCATTACTTTCACAGTCCAACAACAAGCAACACAATGACACACCAATGCACATAAAAAAAAATCATGATGTTGATGACTTGTCTCAAACTAGTTTCGAACTTAAGACCACAGGGTTCGTGGTCAACGCGCTAACCACTTCAGCCAACAGCATCCTCAATGTCAATATTTATCCATCGATTTTCATGAAATAAAGCTTTTTTGTTTGTAATATAAGTGGCTTTATGATTTGGTAATAAATATGAGAAGTTTTTTCCATTTTCGATTTTTCCTAAAATTTTGCCTAAAAAAATATATATATTTTATCATTGCGGTCTGAACAATTTCGAATCTATTGAGTTTGTAAAAACTAATATTCAAGCAGCTAAAAGGTAGTTTTATTTCAAGTCTTTTGTGATTTTTGTAATAAAATTGGATGATCAAATGGAGCGAGCAATAACTCAAAAACTCGATTTTTCCCGAAAATTAGGTAATTTCACTTTATTTTGAATAAAATCAATATTTATCTATCGCTTTTCGTCAAATAAAGCTTATTTTATTTGTGGTATATGTAGCTTTACGGCCATTGAATGAAAATGGTAACATTTTGCAATTTGTGATTTTTTATAAATTTTAAAAAAGTAAAAATATATATGTATTTAAATTTTGTACAAAAAAATATATATTGATTTCATAATTGCGGTCTGAATTCCAAAACCCTTGCGTATATAAAAAACCAATGTTTGAACGGCTTAAAGGTAATTTTATTTAAAGTTTTTTGGTGTTTTTTGTAATAAAATTGGACAATTCCTTTTCAAGTTATGATCAAATCAGTGGAGCAGTCTCTTCGAAAATTCCAAATTAAAAAAAAATAATAATAATAAAAGAAATTATCTATAGAATTTAAAATGTCGACTGTTTTAGCAGTTAGGAGACTATAACACATCAAAAAAATATAGTGGTACTCCTATTCATTTTTCTTGTCGCATAGTCTTATTTGAGTAAACTCTGCGGGCGGCTAAAGTGGCATAGTGTATCAGATTACTCTTTCAAGAAAATAAGCATGTCGAAAAGAGAAGACGCAAGAAAATGGGCTGCGAGATCTCTGACGGTATGGTGTACCACATTATCAGAACATAGTATATCACATTACCCACCAATTTTTTAAATGTGTTGTTTAATGGTTTTATACTTTTTCTCCAATTTCTCTAAAAGTTGCGCTTCAAAATCTTTTTTACTTTCCCGAATGTAAACATACTACTTGTAGTAGAACATCCACTGAGATCTGTTCTAATAAATAGATATACCACATTACCGGAACTTACTCTACAAAATGGGACATCAAAACTCAATTTCCGATAATCGGAATGAAACCAGTAATTTACAATTTTTTGATTGCGGGGGAAGTTAAAAATTCGTTACTTGTGCATTTTATTGCAAGCAGAGGTGTATACTTTTTTTCTTTTGATACTCCTATTACTGTATAAAGTTCAATTACCTCCTTGATTTGTTTTTAAAAATGTACGTACATGTGCATGTACTTACGTATGTACATAAATAACTTTCGTGTTTAACACTAACCTTCATTTTCTTAACAAACAATAAAAATTATTATACGCATAATTTCATATTAAATACTTTAATGAATACTTAATGTCACATTTAAAAACTGCTTTCAAAAAATTTGACTCCATTAAATAATTGTATAATTATTTTAAGGTATTGTACGAGGCTGTATTATTACAAATAGTATTGAATGTTAATTACAGTGACAAGTACTCAAAAATTTAATAAATAGCCTTACGCGTGTTTTATAAATATAAGTTAAAAAACTTATCATGAATTTTTTTGAGAAACAAAGTCAGTATGAAAAACTAACATCTGGTAGTTTTATGTATGAAAGAATATTTTCAACACACAAAACTCATCAGCGAAATAGAATGACATTTTAACTTCTCGAAGCGTTATTACGAGTTGTAAAATATATGAACTATAAATAACACTCTGTTGCACTTCTTCTATACCTTCTCAAGAAATTCTGAACCAATTTAATTACGCTACTTTTGATGATGAAGTATTTATTTTATTGCTCTTGATAAATAATAAAACTGTAATTATATTTAAAAATTTGTTGGAGTTTACTTCTTAACGTCCGGTCTCCATGTAGCAATATTTACTGCCGCAAACGTCAACTTGATTGCTTATAACAATTGTGTATGTATAACAATTGCTACGTGTGGACCGCAGATTGCCATGAGTGGCAATCCATTGCGCATTGATTACTCTGCAGATTGCTCGAGCAATTATTGCCAAGCAATCTGCTGCAACTTTTGTTATCTTTCTTATTTATTTTTGCAAAACAGCAAATTGGGGCAAAATATAGAAAGACGTTATCTAAAATTTTATAATATAAAGACAAATACATATAAATTCGTCATATTTTTACATTGAAATTATTAGGGGGTGAACAGCGTTCTAAAATGTGTCTTAATATAATGCCTTTTCAATTTTAGTCTTTTATTATGGGTTGGCAAGTTTGTTTTTTTTTGCATGTAATGAAATTTACTACCAGATGACAATTTTAAACGTCCAAGAAGCATGTTTTTTTTCAATGCGGCAATATTTTAAATAAAGAATTTGTGTGTGGTTTAAATATATTGGTGTTTCTTTGGCATCCCAGTTGGCCAGATTGCCTTGCACGACATTGTCATCTACGATTCTTGCACGAACTGTCCTCTGTCGAATGGTTTTCTACTCGACATTGTAAAGGAAATCTTCGTTCACGACAATCTGAGCGACAAATTCCTGCAAGTTATCCTCAATCCAACTTTGTTGAAGACAATATTAGCGACAATGTCTTAAATGTTGTCCCCATTAACATTGTGGAGGACATGATGAGTGACAATGTCCTCAACAAAGTTGGATTGAGAACAACATGACCGACAATGTCTTACATTTTGTCTTCAATCAAGCAGATGGATATGTTGGCCTCTTGTTGTCTATGTTTTAAGTGGTGCAGCAGCAGGCTGACAAGCGCGAAAACTTATAAGCATGCAACCTCAGTTCGAATCTCAGCTAGCTCAGTCAATAATTTAAATGAAACGGAAAAAGGGATAAGCAAAAATATTCAATAATTAAGTAGGTGACATTGTCGCTATGTAATCGTTAACGACAAGGTAAACGACATTGTAGCCTATGCAATCATTGACGACATAATTGGTGACTTTTTTTTTATATAATAATTGACAACAACATAGGCGACAATGTCGCCCACGGAATCGTCTTGTGCTATGTGAACGACAATCTGAGCGACATTGTCGCTCATTAGATCGTGCACGATTTTCGCGACACTAGTTCAAAAAGTTCATCGATGATTTGTTCCGGCTGTCCGAATTTTTTTTTTTCGGTTATATGTATTTATTTATTTATTTTATTTATTTATTTATTTATTATTTATTAAAATTAAACTAACAATAAGTAATCAAATCTTAATTCTAAAATTTTAATTTTTAAGTCCAGCCAGTGCCAGGCAAAAATATTTGTTTCAGCGGTTGGTTGTTTGGTTATTTACGTCTCTCGTGTTCGGCTGAGAGCAAGAGTGTCCCTTCTTCTCAGCCGAGTGTGGCCTCTAAAGTTAATGATGTTTCGGGCTAGGGGATTTGGGTGCAACTCAAGTCTTTTTATGTAGCTTGTCACGTGTTTAGAAAACACTGTCCTAACCGGCGGCACATCTAGGTCTTTATGAATTCGCTTGTTTCTGACATACCATGGGGCTGCTGTGATCGTACGGAGTATTTTATTTTGCTGCCTTTGAATTTTTTCTACATTTGATGCCGAGGCAGTGCCCCATAACTGGATTCCGTAGGACCATATTGGTTTTAGAATGGAGTTGTATAGAAGAAGTTTACAATCTAGGCTTAGAGTAGAGTTCCTTCCAATGAGCCAATTCATTTGAGCTGCTTTTAGTTTCATTTGGTTCACCTTTGCATTTATGTGTGACTTCCATGTTAGACGACGATCAAGATGAACACCGAGATATTTTACTTCAGTGTGTTGAGGTATAGTTTGGTTATTTATTTGTATAGGTGGACAGGTTTCTTTGCACAATGTAAAAGTAATGTGTAGACATTTTTGTTCGTTAATTTTTATCCGCCATTGTTTTAGCCATTGTTCCAACTGGGGTATATAATCTAGCAAATTGCGGGTGGCTTCTTGATGGCTTTTGTGAACACTTAGAAAAGCTGTATCATCAGCGAATGTTGATATGTGTATGTTACTGCTTACCGGCAAGTCAGAGGCATATATCAGATATAATACAGGACCGAGGATGCTGCCTTGAGGAACTCCGGCTTCAATGGGTTGCGGAGGGCTTTGAAAATTACCTTCTTTAACAACAAATTTTCGCTCAGTTAAGTAGCTTTCTAAAAGTTTAAGGATGTTTTCGGGTAGGTTTTGCTTTAGTTTCTGTATTAAACCTGCGTGCCATACTTTATCAAATGCCTGAGAAACATCGATGAAGAGCGCAGAACAATATTTCTGTTCTTCGAAGGTTTTTCTAACCACGTTCACGAGTCTATGTGTTTGTTCAATCGTACTATGTTGTCTCCTAAAACTGAATTGGTGGTCTGGAATGCATCCAGTACGATTCAGTATGGGTGTTAGCTTACTCATAAGTAGCTTTTCAAATAGTTTTCACATGTTAGACAACAGGCTTATAGGCCTATAGGACTCCACCTTCGTATGATCTTTGCCTGGTTTAGGTATCATGGTAATCAGCGAAACCTTCCATTCTGCGGGATAGCATTTGAGGCGCAAAATACTGTTAAAAATAAATAGAATTATCCGTTTTGCAGTATAGGGTAGCTCTAAGTGCATTTTATTGCTTATTTTATCAGCGCCTGGGGCTTTTTTTCGAGTTTAAGCCGGCAATATAGTGTTCAATATCACGAATGTTGAATCTCAAAGTAACATCTGGTATAGCGAGGACTGGTGGCAGCTCAACTATAGTATCAGACGTGTTTGGAGTAAATACTTTCTGCAAGTGGTTTACAAACAGAGTACCTTTTTCAGCGTCAGTTCTTGCCCAGTCTCCATTCGAATCTCGCAATGGAGGCTTATATATCACTGGTCTTTTGAGGCCTCGGGCTGCTCTCCATAGCGAATAGTCTGTTTGAGGTGTTGCGTCGAGCCCATTTAGAAAGTTTTGAAGAGAAGCGGTTTTTTGATATTCTAGTAGAGTTTTCAGCTGTTTAGTACATTCCTTCAGCCTAGATTTTAACTGAGGGGATCTGTAGCATTGCCATTCTCTACGAACTCTTCTTTTTTCGGATAAAAGCCGTTCTACATCTGCTGAAAAAATTTTATTATATCTCACCTGACGATTTGTAGTAGTAGCATTTAGAGCAGCTTGCTTAAGGTTTGCCTCAAACATTCTAATAGAGTCATCTATGTCAGCAGGCGTTTTTAATGGAATATTTTCTGGGCAATGAGCACTCAAATATTTTTTGTATTTCAACCAATTTATACGTGTGGTTGTCATCGTTAAATCACAAGTGGGTGAATATGTTGTATGTGAATATATAGTGACAATAGTTGGTGAGTGATCTGAAGACAAATCTAAAGATGCTTCAACTTGGATCATTTCGCTGGGCACACCCTTTACTACTCCAAAATCAATAACATCAGGTATTTTTCGGCGATCTGTTGGCCAGTAAGTTGGCTGCCCACTTGATATAACATTTAACCGCATTTTTGAAATTGTGTCAAACAAAACGTGACCCTTTGGCGTGATGAGGCGAGATCCCCAGAACGTGTGCTTAGCGTTGTAATCACCGGCGGCCAAAAAGCGTGGGCCTAGTGAATTAAAAAATCTACTATACTGATTTTCTGTAATAGAGTACCTGGGAGGAGAGTAAATTGATGAAATCACCAGGTTTTGATGAAAAGCTTCAATGCAGATGTTAGTTGCTTGAAGATAGTCTTCACAATGATCACTCACTAAGTAATGTTTTAATCGCGATTTTATTAGTATACCCGAGCCACCACAAGCTCTACCTTGGGGGTCCTTAGTGTCGTAGAGAGTATATCCGTTGATTTAAAAAAAACTTCTAGCTGTCAAGTGCGTCTCAGAGATAAGCATAACATCAATTTGTTTATCCATCATGAAGTATTCTAGTTCGTTTTTATGTTGGCGGATGCCGTTTGCGTTCCAGAAACAGATTTTTAAGTTCATGGTTTGTTTAATGCAGCCTGCAATAATGTAGACTGCATTTTCAACACTTCCTGCATCATGCAGGTCATGTTGGTTGTAAAAAAATTTACGGTTTGTATTAAATTTTCTATTGAAGCCTCAAGTCGATCAAAATTGAAACCACTGTTTTCGTTGGCAAGAGGCCGTTTTTGAGCTGGGGGCTGGTTAGACTTCAAAGCATTAGCGTACGAGAACTGGCTGTTTGGTATGTTTTGCGCTATGGGCTGGTTGGCCTTAAAAATGTTGGCGTATGAAGGCCGGCTGGTAGGTCCGACATTTGTCGTCGAGGATTTAACATTGTCGCGCACCCGTCATTGATGATGTCTTAAAGACTTGGCCAACTGGGTAGGTACCAAGCACTATCGTGCTTGTGTTGTTGTTTTGTTTGTTGTATATTTTGAGTTTGTGTTCTATACATGTAAATAGTGAGAAATATTCAGTAAACTTCGCCGTTACATTTATTACTTTAATATGCTGTGCTTTGTATCGTTGCTCACAATAAAATTTTAAGGATATTTCCAAATTTTAAATTACACATTGTGAATTCCCTAAATATATTTGAGGCACTATTAATGTGTAAAATTTGTGAAAAAAAATAGCTATACGTTTTTTTTTCAAAAATATCGACAGTATCAAATTCGATATATTTTAACTTTGGTTTTTTTTTCGTGCAGTTTTAAAAAGCAAATTCAACACAATCTTCATCAAATAGAATATTACTAACTAATAGTACATTTACATCTACTAGTATATATACTAGGGATGTAACGAATACCGATACCGATATATCGGCGATACTTCAGATTTTCCGATACATCGGTATCGGTGATATTTTACTGTCGATACGACGATACTTTAAAAATTTTTTTCATTTTTTTAACAAATTATTTATTTTTTGTTAATTTTATCAAGAACTAAATTCATTTCGTTAATTTTTAAATCTTATTAATATCAATTTTAAAAATTAATAATATTTTACGCTGTTATTTTGCAAAAACAATAATTTATTTATTGTTAATTTTACCATGAACTCAAATTCAATTCGTTGTTTTTTAAATCTTATTCCCAGCAAAAAAAGACACTCCAAAAAAGTCATGAAAATGTAGAATTCGCGATCCGGAAATATTGCAAATTTGGATAATTTCTAATTAGTTTCACATTTGCTTGCCATTGGAAGAAGTTCTCTTTTTCGATTACCAATACCGAATTTGAAGCGATGTTAGGACAAATATCTTTATCGGTGTTCTATAATGATTCCTCAAAAAAAGGATGAAAAATTACCCATTTTCAGAACTTGTTTCTTTTTATGCGATTTTAAACACAAAACTGTGTTTTCATGTAAATTTAAGTGAGTAAATATAAAATTTTAGAAGACTTTTAATAATTAAGCTATTAAGTTATTTAGAAGAATATTAGTTGATAAATGTCATTTAAAAATCGATTTTTTTAAAAAGCACGGCGAGTATTTTTTAAAATTATAAAGGAATTACAAATTTGTACTTGCTTTTCTACTAAATATCTCCATATTTTTAATATAGATTCCTTGGAAGCAATAAAAATGTAGTTCCTTAAAAATTACTTCCAATTTTATATACTGGGTTAATATCAATTTTAAATATTAATAATCTCTTACACTGTAATTTTGTATAATAAAAAAATTGCCCTTCTTGAGTTTTGTTAATCTAAACTTGAACTCAATTTCAATATTCGTATCGGTATCGGAATCGGTATCGGCGATATTTATTTTTAAGTATCGGAATCGGTATCGGATCGGCAAAACGGCATATCGTTACATCCCTAATATATACATCTACGCCATAAACAGGTTATAAGTGGTTTATGTCAATAAACAGGGTTATTTTCTGGTTTATAACCTCTTTTCTCATACAACTCATAAACTTGTTTGTAAATTGCTTATCAGATAAACCAGTTGTATACAATCAGGTTTTCTGAATTATCCTATTCACAAACTAGTTTTTTCAAATTTGACTGGCAATACTAAAAAAAATTAATTTACATATGAACTCATGAAATATTGTCAACGATAAACCTAATCATTTTGCGTATTCGAAAAATTATCTTTCTTTGAGTATAATTTTGTTGATGTACTTACGAGTAATGATGTACATACGTACGTAAATTAAAGCCGAACTTAAGCCAAAATAATAAAATTTCTTTGGATATAAACCCATACAGTTCGACTAACACTCATAACTTAATTGTTAAACTCTATAGGCACCTATCAAAAGGATGTACATGTTCAAATAAACTGAACACACAAACATTCACACACTATTCATACTAGAATAGAGAAATAACAAGAATCTTAACACAAGACATAAAGAAAAAAAGTTAATATCAATAACTATCACATGACATAGAGCTGTAAGAGTGACAGTATGAATTGATTAAAAGCAGATGATATTCAGCTCTTGACTGCAAACCACCGACTTTGGTCGAGTGGTCTAAGCAGTAAAGAACTCTGAAGAGATTAGCGGGAGCTGTCGCAACGTCAGTTCAACCCTCCGTGCAGTCAAAAAGAAATTGTCTTTGTCTAAAATGCTTCACATTTATTTCTAAATAAAAAATATAATTTAATTGAAAAATTAAATTAAAACCGAACTCAAGCCAAAAAAAAATAAATTTCTTTGGATGTAAACCCATACTTAAAATGTATTTTCGCTATATTTTGCGAAGCTGATCAGCTACGATTTCGGGGTTTGCATTTTTTTTTTACCTTACAACGAGTACAAATGAAACCCCGAGATCCGATTTTAGGTACATTTTCATTACACCTATTGACTCTTCAAGACAACTGCGTATGTTATTGTTTTTAATAAAATATCGTTTTTGTTTTGTTTGTCTAAATAAACTGAAAACTCCCGTTAATTCGTATTTGTAGCTTGAACCCATTACATCTATAAACCGTAAAAAATTACTGCACCCTTGAGATTACCAATTATCGGGACTCTATTGTATTTGTTATTTTGCAATCTAGCACAACAAGATAAAATATCTAGAGTCCAACCGAATATGCGGTTTCGGATTCGGCTTAGGCCAACTGACTCTTTTTATTCTCTATAAATAAGGAAGTTAATCGAAATAGTATTTTCCAAATTTAGAATATGTCAGCGCCATTAATCTGTTTTTAAACGACATCAAAAAAGAAGGAGGTTATCAATAGTGTGTATGTTCTTTTTTTTACTTTTTTATGTTTGTACACGCATAACTCTGTCATTTGTGAAACGATTTTCAAAATTCTTGTTTTATTTCAAAGGGTTTGACAAAAATTGGTCCCAAAATTTTTTGTCAAAAATCGGAGGGGGAAATTTGCTCCTTCCATGCATAAATCTCTCATTTGTGAACCGATTTTCAAAATTCTTGTTTTGTTTGAAAGGGTTTGACAAAAATTGGTCCCAAAATGTATTTGTCGAAAACCGGAGGGGGAAATTTGCTTTGGTCGATGTATATGGTCGATGAAACTCGAGTGTAAACAAAAAAAAAAACCATAATTTTTAGTTATTCCGACACAACTTTTTGATTGGTGCTCTTGTAACGTCACCAATAGAGTGATAAAACAAAATAAAAGAAATTTGTTTACTATATTTAGCTGTACTAGCAAAGAAATGCTTAAAAGATTCGAATGTAAAAAATTCGCTTTTTAGATTCGTGAGCGTGGTCCTCCAATTTGTACGACACGCCCCGCTGCAAAATACTGAATTTCCCCTGGAGGATTGAAAAGTCAATATAAAATAGTTTAAAACTTGCATATTTAGGAAGGCGCTAATTTTATGTTCACAATTAATGGGTCTATGCTCTTCTGAAAAATACCGATTTACATATTCAATAGTTGGAAATGGTAGGGATATGGAAGGAAACAGTAATATATCTTCAGAAGAAATTAACCGAAAATAGTTAATAGTATATACTAAACAATTTTCAGTTATTTTATTTCCGGTTAGTAGCGCTTTTAGCCCGATTGCGGAGCTGAGAAGCAGAGGGGTACAAGTGCAAAAAGAAAATTCTAAGTAATTAAGCTACAAATTTTTTTGTTCCTATGCATTTTACTTTTTTTTACTTTGTTATACATACAGTTTTTTGAGGTTATCAAAGAGTTCTGAAGTTTTTTTAATGATAGATATTATTATAAAGTGTTGATTCCTGCACCTAACTCAATTTTTTTAGTTCTTACACTTGTACCACTTTGCTTCTCATTGCTTCAATTATAATGTCATTTCTTCAACAGACACGTTGTAAAAATCAGTTACGTGTTGTCAACGTATGACCATCGATATCTTAATGAGCTTGAGGCTCATAATAAACTGACATTGTGATGGGTGCCTCGCCATGCTGGAAAGAGAAGGCTGGCTGTCTAACTAACAGAGGAAGATGGCGTTATAATTCACAATATCTCTAAAACAAGAGGTGATAGAAAAAAACAAATATTATTTTCGTAATTAGCGGATAAAAATACATAAGGATCAGTTAGATTGATTTCAGAAAATTTGCAAATACAACAAATTAAGGACTTAACAAGTAACGCACGATTTTTAACATGCTTGCAAAAACAGAAAGATATCCTGATATACCACCAATGTGAGTCTACTCAAATGAAAGAGATTTTTGTGTGGATTCATAATCCAGAAACTATTTTCAGGTTTTGAGGACCATTCGTGAAATATTAAGCGATTAATTATACAAATATGAAATGTCACTTTATCTTTAAAACTATAGCTGCTAGGGAAAAACTAATGATACCATCGTAATCAACAGCTGAAATACATAAGAATCAGGCATTTTTATTAAAAGAACAAA
This sequence comes from Panzeria rudis, assembly GCA_956483635.1. Taxonomy (NCBI): domain Eukaryota; kingdom Metazoa; phylum Arthropoda; class Insecta; order Diptera; family Tachinidae; genus Panzeria; species Panzeria rudis. The sequence continues at coordinate 39,597,953 of OY101449.1, read as the reverse complement.
ATCACTGTTACGCTGTGTAGTTAAAAGTGAAAGATACATATGTAAAAATCTATTTACGTAGGATCATATATGGCTAAATCAAAATAATGATATTATTTCGACGTAATAAAATACGCAATGGATTAAAAAATTATTTTAATTAAATGATAGTGATTATTATAAAAACATGTTTTGGGGACAAAATTGGGGATTTTTACTTTTGAAATGGGAATTTTTGGGGACATCATTGTTTAAATTGGGGACATGAGGCAAAATTTTTCTGGCAACACTGGCCGAATTACCGTTAAAGACCACGTTAACTTTCAATCACATTGTGAAGAGGGCTGTTAATAAAATAAATGACTTTTCAGTTCTGTTAAGTCTTTAAAATGTCAATATCAGTTAATGCTAAAAAAGTTTCGGTAAGTTTCGGATTCGGCCGAATATTCGACCTTTTTGCCGAATATTAGGTTCGGTTCGGGTTCGACCTCAAAAAACTGGTTTCGGTCGGACTCTAAAAATATCTTATAAATTCTTGTGGTTTGTTTGAATAAGCTCGTATGTCCATTTTTGTCGATTTTGGTTTATTGATGGCAAATTGCCTTATTTTATATGCTTTTTTTTACATGTACCAACAATTTCGCTAATAACATGAACCAATTCTGGACTTTTTCCAAAAACAACCAAACTTCTTTATTTATTCAAATATTTTTCAGTAAGTAAAAGTAATAAATGAAGTAAATCGACAATTGCCTGCTGGCAATTGTGGAAAAAAAATATATGGCCACATACGTTGTTACTTTTAAAAACATTTCCGAAATATTTTTTGATTAATGGTCAGTTAATAAAAACTTATAATTAGTTGTGCGCCAGAATTTTTCAGTTAAAAAAGCTTAAAAGTCTGCTTGTGTGCTTGAATTAGTTCAATGTAAACAACTGGTATCGACATAACCGCACACTCTTTTAGTGTCCTAGACACATTCTTATTTTAAATCATTTTCTAGGATCTTACCCTTAGGGAATTTTTGTCTGAAATTTTTACATAAACTTCTTACAACATATGTTTAAATGACTGTACAAAAAAAAAAGTTTGATGAAAATCACACAGAGTCTCTAGTATTAAAAATAAAGTATTTCGGCTCTCCTGAAAAAAATTGGCTTTTAGACATACGCGCTTATTCAAGAAAATCATAGAATTATACATAGTGCTGTTGATAAAGTAGATAACTTTTAGGTTAACAATATTAAAATATACAACAAGAAAAATAATTATATTTCTTTGATGTGTTATGATGGCCCCCTAATTATACTTATTATAGGGTGACCAGATAGTAATGATCGTTTTTCCTACTGTTATATTTCAGAAGCTGTCAAAGCAAGTTTTGCAATTTCATCATTCATCGACAACTTAGCTCAGTTGTAAACATGAAACGTAAAGTTTGTCGCCATCATGTACATTGTGCAGGCAATTCATTACATCGTGGAAAGCTTTGTCTATGAATACACTCTTTTATACTTTAAGCTGATCACTTAAATTGGGCGTCGTATACATCCGCATAAGATTGTGCTGACGCAATACTTGAATTCAGCCGACCCACACTGGATTTAAATATGACCAAAGTGGCGCTTAATTGAAATATTTAAATTAAGTTTTCGTGATAAAAATTTATACTCAGTAAAAGAATACAAAATTCTCTATCACTATTCAAAATTTCACATACCTATGTTGTATAGTCACTGCGGAGTGAGTTGCCAAGGTCAGACAATTTTTACTGTTTTTACAAAAAGTGATAAAAGTTGAAATTTAATATATAAAAAAAAAATTACAATTTTGTATAACTTAATACTTAAAACGTTGTACTTTTAGGATGGAACTTTCAATTTCAGGTATTTATGCATACACCAGTGAGATTCTGGCAAACAAAAATATGTGTGCAAATAATTTTAATAATTTTTTTAAAAGGCCCGAAATTAGAGTAAGTTTCATATTTGATGGACCAGTAGTTCTGACTTTATCGAGCTTTAGTTATGAAATAAAGATATTTATAAAGTGTGGAGTCTCTACTTGAAATTCCAAGAAAAAAAGGTTTCCAAGATTATTGCGAATTTTAACATATTTAATATTTTGTGTAAAAAGTTTATGCGACAACCGATCTTATAATTAGAAAAAAAAAATTTTATTATTTTTTAAGCTATGAGTGTTATCATATTTTGAATTGTAAATTTCTGAAACAAAAAGAATCATCATCAATGAAAGAATGTTAGTATTAAATGAAACAAACAGTTCAAATATGAAATAATTAAATTTTTGTGACAATTTACAGGTTCAATAAAATATTAAGAGACATCCCACGTTCATAAATGCAGTACTGCGCTGCAACAGTTAACTTAAATGTGTTTAAATACATCAATAAATTTAACAATCACGCAATAAATAGCATCCATAGGTTTGCGTCAACATGTTCAAACAAGTTTGTCATTCTGATGCAGCGCAGGCAGTACTGCATTTAAGAACGTAGAAATATTTCTCTTTTATTTCTACTATGGAAGTTCCCTTCGTAATTGAACATTCAATTCTAATAGAAAGATAAAGTTTTTGTAATCCAATGAGATCTACATAATTATTATAAATGCGAATATTTCGCAATTCTTTTGCTTTTCGTCATTTATTCATCTTTTGAATCACATGTTCATGCTTACTGGTTTTGAATGCAAAATTTTGTACAGTAAAAATTGTAAATAATCGAACGAAGCTATTAACCATTTTGATTTTGTTTTGCACACTTACTACATGAACCGTCAAAAAAGTTAGAATATCCTAAACTTACTTACAGTATTTTCGTGTCTTACACAAAAAAAAACTTATGTACATTTATTTATAATCTATTAAATCAGTTTTCATTTTAAAGTTTATGCGTTTATTTTTGAAATACATATTTTACTATACTTTCAACGGACACGAAAAAAGTATTTGAAATCAGAATCAGCCACATATATTTTTGTGCGAAATGGTAACTTTTTTTAATTCATACAAATTCGAAAACGGTAAAAATTTAATTGAATTTAAATTTTTACACTTCAAAGAAAAAATGAAAATGATGATTCCTTAGCAAAGGTTATTGTTGTGTATTAACTAATAAGTATAATTATAAATTTAAAGTAATAAATAATAATCTTTCGATCAAATAATTTTTTTATTTAAGAAAGAAATTCTAAAGCATGTAAATATTGAACATTTAAAGAAAAATTTGGATGTACGGAAGGTTGAACTGACAGCTGTTTCGAGACCACCACATTCTTCTCATCAGAGCCCTTTACCTACACTACCAGCGACTATAGTGGTCTCACAACAGCTGTCAGTTCAACCTTCCGGACATCCAAATTTTTCTTTGAAAGTTCAATATTTACATGCTTTACAATTTCTTTCTTGAATAAAAAAATAATTTGATCGAAAGATTAAATTGAAAACGAACCTAAGCCAAACTAATTAAATAACTTTTGGATAAAAACCATACAGTTCGACTAAAAACTCATAACGTAATAAATAATATTGATATTTTTTCGAAAACTTCTATTTAGCTGGACAAATTTAATTTTAGCTTCAAACTGGACAAGCATGAAAAAAGCTGGACAATTCAGCCAAGTCCAGCCCACCTGGCAACCTTAGTTTCTAAACTTTTTAAGAATTTTGGCATCAATTTTTTAGTGCATATTTTTGCATATTTTTACCCTTTACACTATGTTTTTGCATATTTTATACTTAGTCGCATATTTAGGGCATTTTTCTGTTGTTTTGTGGCACATTTGGCTGTTTTCCAGCATATTTGTACTTTTTTAAATTTTAATAATATTTACAAAAAAAAACACAAAAAGTCTGTTTTGCCATCGAAATTTGAAATTTTCCAACATATAAAAAATTGTCTTTTGCGATTTTAAAATTACTCTAAGGTATTTTTTCCCCAATTTCTAAAAAGTTTTTCTCATTCCATTGATTTGTTCCCAGTTTATTCACAGCTTTAAAAATGTTCAGTTATGTAGTTTTGAGGATTTTTTTGAGCAATTTAAATTTTGTTGAGATTGTTGGCTTATTTGCATTTCATAGAAAAATAGCAGGACTAGAATAGACGCGTTTTGGGAATATTTAATCTATTTTTGCGATTTTGCCGATTTGTTCCTAATAGAAACCACAAAATATATATTGGTGTCTTTGTGCCCAAAGGAATTTAATGAAATAGTATATATTTTATCTATGAACGGACCTACAACGGAATTTGTAAATATAGACAAAAATACCTCAACAATTTCATTGAAAAGAAACGTGTTTTTTTTTCAGTGAACAAATTGTTTAAATCTATAAAACAATTTGTCTAAAAATATTTACAAATTTTAGACAAAACAATTTACTAATTCAAACAAAAATATTTACTGGTTTTTCTCAAAAATATCAAACAAAATCTCTGTCTGAATTTAATAAACAATTAGTCTAAAAATGTTATCAATTATTAAGCAAAATAATTTACTTAATCAAACAAAAATACAAAAAAAATTTTTGTCTGTGTCATCATCATTATCCATTAAAAATTTATGAGATTTCACTTTGTTAAATGTGTTCAATTCTGAATGTTTATCTAAATACTTTAAAAAAATTAATGAGAATTAATGCAAGGACATTAACTAATCGATTCAATCAAAAATCTTTTGTAAACAAACTTGGTACAATTGCATTCCTCTTGCTATGATTGTTGTTGTTGTTATTTGTATGTATGTCGTGATCGGTGTGGTTTTTTACGACACAGTTTTTACTGTTGTTTTTGGTGTTTGCGGCAAACAAACAATTCATAGATTATGGACAGAACATTTACTGAAAATTAAATATATTTTTAGACAAACTTTTGTTTGAAAATTTTTTGGTGATAATTTTTTCTGTGTAATAAAATAAAAAATTACAGAAACAACCTCATTAATTGAAGCGCTTTAAGAAAAATTCTAAAGTACGTAATATTTACGTGCCATTGGCATTAACGTAGTGTTAAATCACGTTAGTATTTTAGGGTTAAGGGCACATTAGGCCTCGAGAAGAGTTAATATCCTTTTGCGATTGCAGCTTTGGAATTTGAGAAAAAGCGCCTTAAAATTGATATTAGTTATAAGCACGGGCTAAGTGTTATTCCAAAAAGTTTTTATAATTATACAAAGAAAAAAATAGACAAGATTTATGTTCAATAACACCATGCTATTGAAAAAAATATTAATTTCAATAACATTTATCATTAACTTAATATAATATTTCGTTGTATGTATTTCTTTCCCATGCCGGTTATTTCTTTCCTTTTCGTACAAGTTTTATCTCATAAAAAAATAAGTGGAACATGGCTCGGCTGTAGAGAGCATGCTTTACATTTGGGAAGCCCGGGTTTGTATTATATGCATGTCAAAATTTTTTTTAATTTATATTTTTTTCTTTTGAAATAATTTTGTTATCAATATACACAGAAAAAAATATTACTTATATCCAAGGAATTTTTTCATAAATGCTATGAATATAACATGATAATTTTTTTCCAAACTATTTTCATTCCAGCTAGGAACTTTTACATAAATTAATTCATATTTTCTTTAAAAAGTATTTTAAATAATTCAGCATTGAACTTGTATAGTCTGCTGTACTAGGCACAACTCTTTCCTTTCTGCCAAACAGACTATTTGAAATTAATTGTATTTTTACTTTATATAAATAGAAAAGCATTTTAGAGTTTGTTGACAAAAAAAGTTGAAAATTTTTTTCAAAGCAACTTTAATTTCATAAATTTATTTATTAAAAACAAAATTCATACTGCGTATGAAATAATTCCTGTTTTTTATTTATAAATTTATAAAATATATGAATAATAGATTATGAACTTTTTTCATACTATTTATGTTCAAACTTTTTTCTGTGTAGCGGATTTCTTTATCACAGGAAATTTGGAAAAAATATTGAATACCGGGATTTTAGTTATCAAAAACGAAACTTATTTTTTTCTGTGTACGAAATAATTAACGCACTTTTTTCTACAAAAAACGGGGAAATCGCCTTTATTCAGAATTTTAATTTAAACTGCGTATAACTTTTGAAATTTTTAAATAAAATTTTTTCAGAATATTAATAATTTTGTTAGTAATCAACAAAAAAATGTTAGCAATTCGGAAAAGATTTGGCTTCCCCATTCGCAAAACCAGGGACCAAAGTGGGTAAAAAAGTTAAATTTTTAATTTTTAAGTCGAATATCTCCGAAACTGTAAGCGGAAACTCATACATGTAGTGGACTTTTTTGTACCTCTTAGATAGAAGAATCTACTTGCAAAAACTCTATTTTATCAGATCAAAAACATCAGCTTGGTATAGGTTTACATTTTTCAGAAGCCCGAGGTGACCCACTTTGGGATATTGTGGCTCCACCCCCTTCAAAGATATAAAGCCCAAACTCAAAATTTAAGCTCAATAACACCTCTTTAAATGCCGAATGATATGTTATAAGAATCGGCCCGCGCGTTTAGAAACTGCAGATTTATTTCCATTTTTTTTTTCAAAATCCCCCACTGTGCACCATCAAACCATTAGACAATCATGCTTTCCTCTGACGTTTCAATTAGTGGTACCAGTTGTTCAACAAGTCTTTTTTAGTTTAAAGATTTTTTATATGCAACGCAAACGTTTATAAAATAAACTTTAACCTATCACTGACATTGAAGATCAATTTATATTAAAGAAAAATACGAATGTCTATCAATTTACCGATATTAATAAACACACATACATACATAGTAAATATGTATGTACATACTTCTGAACATGTTCTTCCATAACATATCACACTATTTTTGATTTAACTTACCATTTTTTAGCTTATTGCCGTTTAATAAAAAACGATTTCATATTTTAAATAACTGCTTAACACCATTAGCACTAACCAGCAGCGGTAATAGAAGCAGCAACAATAACCACAACATCTAAGTAGGTCAATTACATGCAACAATAAACTTCCACTAGACTATAATTTTTTTATTTTTTTTTTGTTATAAAAATTTATGTATGTTAACTGTTACAACAGCATTTAAATAACAACTATGATTTTAATATTAAGAAAATTTTTTGGCCATTTGCAAGCGTAAATAAAGTTGGCTTATAAACTGGCCTGGCCGTCAACAAGCTAACCAACCAACCAGTAATTTCGAAAACCAACAGACATCAAATGCTTCTAAGCCAAAATGCTATACATACATAAAAAATGATATAAACATCTGTTTTCATTTATTATTTAGCCTTATTTTACTTTCAATTACAGGTTGTTTCAACTCTCAACCTGACGTACACATCGATCCGTTAAAGACAAATTATCGTAAACAAAATTTTTTCAAAATCTCCTTTATTATTGAAATGTATGAGCAGTTCCTTTTAAAAGGGAGGCAGGTAATAGTGTTTAAATATTAAATATTTTTAAGTCTTTTTATCTGTAAAAAAAATGGAGTTGCCTTTCAAATTAAAAGGGTTCATATTATGGATCCACCGATAGTTTAAAATCATTAAAATGGCAGGATCGTTGATAATTTTTCAAATACAGCATTCATGATTTTAACGTAAGCCACAGTTCTTGTACATAAAACATATTTCAATATACATACATACATGCATATACATACATATATACAAACATAATTTGTTTACCTGTAAAAAGGAGAATTTTGCAACTTGTGATAATTTGGTGATAAGGGGTACATGTATGTATGCATGTACTTGTTTTGAACTTTGTTTTAATAAAAGATCATCATTATGATAATTTGATTATTGCTCTCTTTTAAAACCCCTTTTTTAGCATTTTCATAGCGCACAAAATACACGAAACATTAGCACACACCTGTATTTTTTTATTTACTTTTATTGAACGCGCTTGTAATTAATTTTGTTTTACGCCCGATCAATTTACAGAATCCATGCGATCAACTCAACCGAAATGAGTATCAACTTTTCGTTACCACTCTCAATCTCAAACTGACTTGAGTACCAGCAAAAAACAATGATTTTGTTTACAAATCATCAGTGTTGCCAGTTAATATATGAAAATAAATTTCCTATGAGTTTGGGCCTTAAATGACGGCATACGTATGTACATTAGGGGTTCCCTTTATTTTAAAAATATTCGAATAGTATAAAAACTAATGTGTGCCAATTTTTAGACCGATTGAAAAATGTTTAAAAGTCTTAAAAAATAAAGATTTTTCATCCTTTCTTTCATTTTTCATTTTGCTCAACCATGTGCAACTAATTGTATCCCTAATTTCTTAAATTTTTTCTCGAATTACGCTAAAAATCATAAAATCCAATTACCCGAAATAAAGTTATGACATAAAATATCAGCCAATTACTTAATGGCACTTTAATGGTTATACGAGTATTACAGGAATTTCATGAAAAATCAATCACTTTTTGATGATAGGCCTCCGATTTGGACAAAACTTCTTACGTTTGTTGAGCTAGGTGCTATAAGAAAATTAGAAAAAAAATTATTTTATTTAAAATTCTGAAAGTTATTCGAAATTCAAAATATTAAATAATTTTCTCTAAATTGTCATAACTTTGGTTCTACTGATGACAATTTAAAAATATTTTTTATAGTATTAAGGACTAATCAAGTACTAGCAACTAATTTTTTTTCTTAAACATTATTTTTTTTAATTTTTTTTTAAATTTAAATACATTTTTTTCAAATGCTTTTTTCGTGTCCGTTGAATGTATTGTAAAATATTTCATAAAATAAACGCATACATTTTAAAATGAAAACGGCTTTAGCATGATTTAATAGATTATAAGACTGTCCATTATGTGTTAAAAACGAAGAATTAAAATACTTTTATTTTGCTCTCTTCATACAAAATGGCGTGTCCGTAATGCATGCTGTTGATTTTCTACATTAAGATACTATGAATTTTTCCAACAATGACATTAAATTTATATCAGTTTTATAATATTTGCATTTGCTTATATTATTTTGCACATCAAATTTTTGAAAAAATATTAGAAACTATACTTTTTTTAATATTGTTGTCCGCAGTGTTGTGTATTGACCGTTATTCTTTTTTAATACACTTCATTACTCTGTTTAATTATTAAAATTGCATTAACAACATACACTAAAATAACAGCGAAGGTTTGTATTTCTATTTCTACTGTACTTGTTAAATAGTATTATATTACATTTATTGAGTGTTATGCATATTTTTTTAATATAACTGAAAATTTTTAGTGAATACCTAATAGGGTATTCACTCGAATAATGCTTGCTCGAGTAATCGAAAATTTTAAGTCAAATAATCTTCGATCAAACAAAATATTTTTTTAGATTTAGATTCACAAAAATTTTTAGTTTCGAGTAAAAATGTACTCGAGTAGTTTAGGTCGATTAATCGAATAACTCGATTAAAAAATTTTATGTAAATATTAATTTTTTTTGAATAATTTTTTGCAGATTTCTTAATGAAAATTGGAAAATTTTTAAAATTGTGTGAAATTTACTATTCAATGTAAAAGTTATATGATACTAATAGACCACATGATCAAAGAATTAAGTAAATTATGGAGTGACCATATTAGTTAAAGAAAAATTAAAATATCTTGCAAAAACTATTTGAAATAAAGAAGACTTTTCGAGAGCGACTAGTTAACTAGATTTATCGTATTAAAATAAATCGAAACCATAACATGATGGATGATATGGCTAACGAGGAGTTCATTGAAAAGGTCGAATGTCACCTAATGGCGGAATTAAATGAAAAATTAAAACCGTTCACAAAATCAAGGACAGATCTAGATCTAGAAGATGGATCTAGAAAAAACAAACAACTCGTCTGATAAATTAGAAATGCATTTCAATTCACTTCTTTCAATTTCTCCAGCACCTTCGAACAGTGAAAATGTGTTGAAAATTTTTCCCTTCGAAAAAAATATCATTCTGCGAAGCGCAGAAAAAGCATTATTTTGTTTAGTAGCAAATGAATAAATTGCGATGTAAAAGTGGGACGAAAATATACAGGCCTGCCGCCTTATTCTATAACTCGCTAAAGCTAAAAATCTATAAAGCCGATTTATCAATTTTTAGCTACGAATACAATTTTGCAACGTGTAGTGCTAAATTAATCCTTGTCTTAAAAATGGAATCCGCAGAAATTTTAGAGTTTTACGTCATCGCCAAATATGTTTAATTTCTTATTTGTTCAGCGTTTTAGCGATCGAGATTTAGCTTTAGCGAATTACGGAATATGGGGGCTGTTCTGCTTTATATTTTGATCATTTTATTCCACATGGAATACAGAGCAGGCTTGAATATTATTAAATATATCCTGATGTAAACGTTTATCAAAGCGAAATATGTGAATACTGAATTATTACGAAGAGAACTATTTTAAATGATCAAATTGTAACCTAATTTATGTAGAAATGTTGTTTTTTTCTTTTGTTTTTATCAATAAAATATATAAACCGCTAATAAAACATCATTTGCTCTACTTTTGTAAAAAAAAATTTTTAAAACCGAGTAAATTCAAAATTTCCTGAATATCTGGAATAATTTTTTAGAGTAAAACTAACTGGAACGAAATAAAAGATTTACTCGATTGTTCGAGTAATTTAAAAATTCAATTTCGATTATTTGATTAATCGAATAATTAAAAAGTCGAGCAAAATGAATACCCTAATACCTAAGGAAGTTATATTAAAATACATCGAAGATTATACATCTGAATTCTATTGAATTCAAAATAAAGTGTGTGTTCGGAAAAAAATATTGAACTCGTATACAAATGTATTGAGCGTTACGTAAAAAAATTGTTATATATAATTTATCTATAAATTTGAGGACTGTAAAAAAAAGTTAACATCAGCTGAAAGATAGCAACAATATAAGGAACATTATCTGTTTACAAATTTTTGGTTTTCTTTGAAAAAAGTTTTGCATGTTCCGCACTGTGGGCTGTTATATTTTCGAAGAATGTATTACGTTGGTCGTATTTTGCTACAAAAAAAATTATTTGAAATTGACACAACTTTTGACATTATTGCTCGATTTTATTAAAATAAGTCTTACTTGAAAGAAGAGTTAGCCTACTTTTTGCTCATGTTTGTAAATTATTATAAAACATACACATTTTTATTTTTCCATGTGAATCCGACCCAAAATTTCAAAATTGATCATAACTTTTAATTTCGTCCTGCGATTATTATAATTTTTCTTGTTTTTGGAAAGTATGTAGATGTATAGTGCTTTCAAACCCTATATTAATTTTTGGTGGTGTACTTTTTTCGCAAAAGTTATTCCTGGAACAACCGCGAATACAAATGTAATGACAAAAACGTTAAAAAAACGAAAAATATAATTTTATATCAGGATCCATTGAATGAGGCGCAAACTATAATATGAATCCTACCTTCTCATATATATATTAGCAGGGCTCGGACTTTCATGCAAATGCATATTTCTTGTGGTGATAGATAAAGAGGTATTGACTAATTATCCATGCGAATCATCAAATTTTAAGTAGTTTGGCATCGATTTGTAGTTGCATATTTTTGCATATGTTGATGGTAAGTGCATATTTGACAATAAATGCATTGTTTTGGAGTAATATTAATAGGCCGATTATGGATGGCAAGTGAGCCTCAGTTGGGTTGCCAGCTGCTGAAAATGTTACTACTGATGGCAAGTGGCAACTGATAGCTGTTAATTTCAGTTTCTTTTTAGTGCCTATTTGTCAACCATTAATTTTCAGTTGCCGACTGGTAACGCAACTAAAGTTCGGTTGCATTAAATAATAGACCCAATCGTGTTTATTTGTTTGATGTTTTTTTTCTCTAATAATAAGAAAATATATGTTGAGTGTTGTGTTTTTCATCCGACGGGGTTTTTTTTGAATTTGGAACGATTTTCCGTCATCCCACTTCAAAATTGGTTTGGTTTGAGTATTCAATAGAACACTGAAGATGGCACATAGCCGAAACCGGTCTGTTTTCAAACCAAATTTGAAGTGGGATGACGGAAAATCGTTCCAAATTCAAAAAAAAGAAAATATTTAAAAAATATTTTCATATTATCTTAGTTTTGGTACTTTGTTCTTAGGTAAATAAATGCATATTTTTTTATTTTTAGGTGCATTTGTTAAGCGCTTAAAATCAATTCTTAATTGCATACAAGTCCGGGCCCTATATATTAGTTATATTGGTAAGCAAATAAGAAAATATAAAAAAACACAAAATGTACGTTCAGAATGAGAATCAGCCATATATAATAGTGTATATTTGCTTGTTTGTATGTTTGTCTGTTTGTATGTTTAAACTCTATAGTCTCCTAAGCCAGTGGACCGATATTGCTGAAATTTTCACACTTTACTACTGATGATCTGGAAGGAACAATATGATATATATTGATATATTATAAGTGGGCGTGGCACTTTCATTTTGAAGAAATGTTTATTATTGGATATTTATGGAACTAATGCAGCTAAAGACTTCAAAATTTCTGCAAGTGACTCTTTTTATAAGTTTTTAAAAAGATATTATTAAGGAGTGGACTAAAGGGCGTGGCACCTCGCTATATAGCAAATATATATTTTGACATATCATGGAACTAATACGGTAAAACACATAAGATCTTGTAGGAGTTTCTGCATTGATTTTATGCATTATTCTAGACAAATAGTCAGAACAAAATTTGTGGGCGTGGCACCTCCTCATATAATTTTCTATAATTTCTGACCTAATGCAGCAAGAAATTATAAATTTTGTGTGAGTATAGCTTTTTATGGTGTGCGTTGTCGTTCAAAAATAAGTCCAGATTGGACATGAGGGTGTGACACCTCCCATAAAGAGCAAATATTTATTTTGAGATATCTTAAAAACTAATATAGGGAGAGCCTTGAAATTTTGTAGTGATAATTCTGTCGATATTGTGCATTGTCTATGGAAAACATTCCAAAATTGGACAAGTGGGCGTGGCGCCTCTGATATAGAGCAAATATTTATGTTAAGCGGGCCGATCTTTCTGAAATATTTACCGCGTATTACTGATGGCTGTTCCCATATAGAAGCAACATTTACTTTAAAACATCTTGGAAATCAAGGCAGTCAGAATTTTGAAACTTTTTCATAAGTATTATGTCAAAAACGAGTATAGTGTTATAAAAAGCAGTCAACCTCTGAAATAGATTAAATATATATTTTTTAATATTTCATTTTAATTAAACTAAATTGAAAAATAATTAAATGTAAAAGTTTTATTTTGCTTTTCATCTCAATGGCGATATTATGTAGCGAAGTACACGAGTTTTGTGTATTTATTTATATTAATGGAATCAATAAAAATTTTTATTTCTTGGAATTTTAAAATTTTCATACTATGTCACACCCGTCGGTCACATGCGTCTTATTTTTTTAAGAAAAATAATTTTTTGTCAAACAATAAATACATAATACAATCAAAATCACTTTGATCAATTAGCTACGCCAGAATTATTTTGTACGTTATAGTAAAAATTTTACAGAATTTAGCCTGAAAGTCATAATTTCTTAAAACTAAGATCATTCTGAGCAGAAATCGTATACTTTCAGTATGTACCCGTTATTCAACGACTTTAAGCTTATCATCCTCGGGAGTTGCGGCCGTTTTTAAGTAAAAAATTTTATATTCTTGATTTATGACAAAAAATGTGTGTAAAATGGTCACGTCACACCCACCTAAATGGAATTACTCAACTACAAATCAGAAAATAAAAACATCTGCGTTGCACAGTGGCCGATGTTGGAAAAAATATTAAATAAATCTGCAGTTTAGGATTCTTATAAATTCATACGGCATTTATAGAGGTGCTGCTGAGCTTAAGCTTGTAGTTTGGATATTATATCTTCAAAGGGCCGGAAACACCAGACCCCAAATTGGGTCACCTCGGGTTTCTGAAAAATTGAAACCTATGCTGTGATGTTTTTGATCTGCAAGTAGACTCTACTATCTACGAGGTAAAAAAAAAAGTCTCCTACAAGTATGGGTTTCCGCTTACAGTTTAGGAGATATTCGACTAAAAAAAATAAAATTTTCAATTTTTACCTATCTTGGTCCACGGTTTTGCTAATGGAGAAGTCAAATCCTTTCCGAATTGTAAAAGCTTTTTATTCGTTGATTACTAACAAAATGCTTAATATTCTGAAAAAGTGTTGTTCAAAAATCACTACAAAAATCAGTGAAAAGTTATACGCAGTTTAATATAAAACTTCGAAAAGAGTCGATTTTTCGCATTTTTACAGAAAAAAGTGCGTTAGATATTTGATAATTATAAATTGTTTTTGCAATAATACTTACCCCATATTTATACCTATTTGAAAGGTGATACTATAAAGCAAATGACGGCAAAAATTTTTTCAAAATTTTCGTTATTGAATTAGCCAGAGTATTTCAAAATAGACGTATTTTTATTGCAAATACAGTTTTAAGACTCAATTTCTCAAATCTTAACGCTGTAATGAAAAAGGATATTAACTCATCTTGAGGCCTAAATGTGCTCTTAAACATTTCGTGGACTATTGATATATTGGCATGAAATTTCGCAGTTATATAGGAATTTATGTACTAAATACCAAGGAAGAAAAAAAAATAATAAGATTTGCCTCTAGAAGCCCCGCAGTTCCCCAAAAATTGCAGAAAATCCAACTATAGCAAACACATCACACCTTTTATCGCTTTCAAATCGTTTTTGCGTCTAAATCGTTTTTCATCACATACATGATTATGTTTTACAAAAAATATTTTCAATTAAATATATCAACAAATAGATTGTTGACTTCTGTAGTGTACTGGCTAGTGTGCCAGGCTATTACCCGGAAGGTTACAGGTTCGATTCCTGCCAAGTGCGTTTCTGCAAAAAGCCAAAAAAAAAATAATGTTTTTTTTTAATTTTTTGTTTGATTTTAAAATTATAAAGGGAAAATCGAAAGAAAACATACAAAATTTGCTGCCTGACTCACGATGTCGACAAGTCGAGTTCGTTCTGATATTTATATTGAGAACAATAATAAAAAAATAAAATTTTTTTTTGTTTTCAATATAAATATGAGAACGAACTCGACTTGTCGACATCGTGAGCCAGGCAGTTGGTTTAACAAATAACACGAAATATTTTTCTTTACATTATTATAGAAAACACAATTTTAGAGAAAGTTCCAAAAATTTGGAAAATATGTGTATTTGAAAATGAAAAATATACTCAGATATGAAGCTGCTGAAATAACCATAAAACTAACATTAAGCGGCCGATATTTTATGACATAACTTCATTACTGCTGATTGGACTTTTGTGATTTTTAAAATTAAGAAATTGGGGATACACTTAGTTACATATGGCTGAGCATATGGTTAGCTCGCACACGAAGGGATCCCTACGAATACACATATATCCCTTTTCGTTTTGGCCTTTATTTCATTTTGGCAGTTTTTTTGTTTTGCTTTCTCATTTAATTTTAGTTTTTTTTGTTGATTTAGCACTTTTTCATTATGGTGGTTTTTTGCGATTTTTCGTTTTTTACAAATTTTATTTGTATTTTGACGATGTTTTTAGTTTTGGTGATCGTTTATCGGTTTTTCGCGATATATTTTGTTTAAGCGATTTATTTCAGCTTTGGCGCTTTTTGTCAGTTTTGGCGATTTTTTCGGTTTTTTGTGATTGTCTTTAGTTTTAGCGATTTTTTTTAACTTTTTTTCGTTTTGGCGATTTTTTTAGTTTTGGCGCTTTTTTTTTTTTTTTTAGCGCATTTTTTCCTTTGGTGATTTTTTCCAATTTTGGCAATTTTTTTTACTCTTTTTTAGTATTAGCGATTTTTTTTGGATTGTAGTGCTTTTTTCGTTTTGACGACTTTTTTCTTTTTTTTTGGGTTTTTTTAGTTTTTTGGTGATCTTTTTAGTTTTGGTGATTTTTTTCGTTTTACATATTCTGTGAAAATTTCAGGTCCGTAGCTCTTACGATTCCGGAGAAAACAGCCTGTGACAGACAGACTGACAGCGTAGCGAAAACAATATGGTTCCTTTACACGTTTTGTGTACGGAACCCTAAAAATGGTAAAAATCTTTATTTTTAAGACTTCAGTTGCTTCGAGCCGCCTCTAAACATTTTTAAATCAGTCTAAAAATTGGTACACATTAGTTTTTAAGCTATTCAAATATTTTTAGGGGGTGAGAATTAGAATCTGAGCACTTTTTAAAATATAGCGCCACCCTAATGCACATTTATTAAATAAGACAATATTATTGATTAATTGAAGTAAGATAATGAAGACGAAGTTGTTTTGTAAAAGCAACTGTTTTTTAAGTATCAAAAAGAAGAGAGTTTAAAAATAATGAAATGCGGGTTTTACATTTTGTCACTTCTTTAATTCGCTTACACGTTTATTTGTGAGAAATAATGTTGAAAAATCATTATTTGCGAAATTCTGAAGCTTGATAAAAATATTTCAAGTAATTAATTTGCCATTTTTAGATCTTTTTTTTTGGGAAAGTTTGAAATAAAAATCGATAGATGAAATATGAATAAAGTATTTCAAAATTTCTTTAAGCAAAATTTTTATTTGGGCTTATATAAACAATACTTTCCTTAAACTTAATGCGAAAAATTGCATCAGCGTTATTGAGTCAGTTTTTACGGTTCCGTACACCAAAAATGTAAAGGAACGCTATTGTTTTCGCTACGCTGTCCGTCAGTCTTTCTGGCCATCTGTCTGTCTGTCACAGGCTGTTTTCTCAAGAACAATAAGAGCTACGGACCTGAAATTTTCACAGAATATGTAAAACTTTGGCCGCTATAACAACAAATATAAGGCAGTTAAAAATTAAAGGGTGTGCTAAAGCGAGCAACGAAACATGTTGAAATACTAAGGTAATATGCGGACACTTTATATTTTCAAAGTAAGTGTTAATTGGTGTAGTCTGTAGAATAGACTACACCAATTAACACTGATAAAACAATAAAAATTAAAGGGCGTTCCATCAGTTAATGTAATTTTACTATGTGATTTAGACAATATGCTGCATCTTGGAAACCTTAAGAGGTAAAGTCTTGAAATTTTCAAAAACGCTAAAACTTTAAAAATTCCAAAATTAAAAAAATTTCAAAACGAAAAATCGCCAAAATAAAAAAGCGCAGAGCTAATAATAAAATATCCAAGTATTTTTTAAAACTAAGTAAATACATCATACATGCACCGACAAAACGTTGAGGTAAACGATAGTATGACAGCTTTTGATCATATTGATGACCAGAGGGCTCGGACTTTCATGAAAATTCATGTATTTTGTGGTGATAGATAGAGGTATTGGTTAATTATATATGCAACTTATTAAATTTTAAATAGTTTGGCATCGATTTGTAGTTGCATATGTTTTTGCATATTTTGGTGGTAAGTGCATGTTTTTGCATATTTTGGCAATAAATGCATATTTTTGGAGATATAAAAATTTTTTTATTGCATATTTGTCTGTTTTTAATATTAATAGGCTGATTATGGATAGCAACCGATCCTCGGTTGGTTTGCCAGTTGCTGAAAATTATTTTACTGATGGGAAGTGGCAACTGAGGGCTGTCAATTACAGTTGTTATTTATTAATTTTCTGGCAACCATTAATTTTTAGTTGCTGACTGTCAACGCAACTAGACATCGGTTGCATTAAATAATAGACTCAATAGGGTTTGTTTTATGTTTTGTTTTTTTCTCTAAAAATTTAAAAAAAAATATATGTTCGTATTGTTTGAGCTTTGGTACTTTGTTACTGTAGGTAAATGCATATTTTTGCGCATATTTTTAATTTTTAGGCGCATTTGTTAAGCGCTTAAAATCAATTTTTAGTTGCATGAAAGTCCTAGCCCTGTTGATGACACTAACTTATCATATATATGCTGCATCAATAATGTTTATGTTGACTTTGTACTGCCGATGATGTTTTGGATGGTGACATAGCTGAAATGGTAGAGTCGTTAGCTTATAAATGTGGAGCCTGAGATCAAGACCCACATAAGAAGAAAAAATAAAATAACAACAATTAAAACGAAAATGGAAAAAAATATCTAAAAGTTGACATCGCAATGATGAAAAGTGTGATTGGGTCAAAAACGAAGACACTTGACATAGTATTGAAGTCAAATTACATCAGCGTTAAGACGGCCTTTCTATCGGCGACATCATATTCATGACATTTTGTCATTAAATTGATGTCAATTAGTCATTTCCCTGATGTCGATGTGTCATTGCATTGATGATAGATTTGTCATCATTGGCATTGATGTCCAGTTGATGTAAAGACTGACATCACAATGACGGAAAGAGTCATGGAGTCAAAAACGAAGACACTTTACATAGCATTGATGTCAAATTACATCAGCGTTATGACAGTTTTTCTGTCAGTATACTCTTGCGTTATAATCTACGAAATTTGTTTATGTTTTAATAAAAAAAATAAGACAGTATATTTTCTTGCTTAATCTCGATTAACCGATAATCACATATTTTTTAATCATAATCGCGATTATGAAAATCTTCGAATATTTGCAAACCTTAACTTTGAGCCGTCCTAATAAGCCAATACTGGTAGAAGCAAAAAGATAACAGACTATACGTGATGTAGAGATCGAACATTAAAAATCGTTATATGTTCTAAAATTCCTTTCTTAATAATATAATAATATAATTTGATAAGAATTAAGTTAACAAACTTAAGGGGCTATTCAAAAACCCTTTATTTCCAAAATAAAAGTTGCAATATCTTATTTAAAAATTTTTTTTAAGAATAACTATTCTCACTCGCAACATTTTTTTCCAACACATACATACATATGTATGTATATATGCATGTATATATGCATGTATATATTTCTATTTTAAATTTAAGTGAAGGTTATTTATACAAATTCGGTGCATCCGCATATAGCACTCTACCTTTTTTTGTAGATTTTTGTTGTACTTTGTTTTTACCAAAAATAAAAAAGACTTGTTTTTTTTAACTGCTAAATTTTATCAACTCGTACTTAATATACAAAATATCTGTGCCTCTTGGAATTTGCTAAACATTCGTTACGTGTGCTCATTATTGCTCTTTACTGAAGATCATTATGATGAAGTATAGCAAGAATCACTGTGTTAAATCAACTGTGTGCAAATCTATCTATTGGGCAAATAAAAATTTGGTATAAATTTAAGTGTAAGCTTTTCTGCTAAGAGAACGTTTAAAATAAACAAAGTTAACCCATTGTGCGATTCATAATGGCGGTATTCAGTGTTTTTGCAAAAGCTACGATATTATGCATTTGCTCTCAAACACTGAATACCGCCAATATATTTTTAACAATCTTCTTCTTGATCTGCCTATCCGTTATCGGATGTTAGCGACAATAAATTTTATTCATTAATTTAGATGTTAAATTAATGTATATGTTACATATGTTAAATTATATACATTTAAAAATATTTATAGAAACTACCCAGGAAAAATTTTGATGGCAAAGTAATGAGTTAAAATGATAATAAACATGCCCTTCACTTCTTCTACTTTAGCATTTTAACCGATTACTTTAACATGGCGATGTCATTGGAGGCAAGTACTTACCACAATTGATTACAAATAACAAGTTATAAATTTCAATATTTAGAAGGCATTGAATACACAAAATACAATAAAAATTAAATGTGTCTGCTAAGCATTGAACTCATGCCATTTTCAGTTATTGTGTTATTTTATACCAAGTGTTTTACTCACTAGGCTAGTACACAACTATTGTGTTGAGGGCTTAAGACTTCTTTTCACAAACATGAACACAATTAAAAAAACATAAGTTTTGCTTCCCCAGGGGTTGAACAGTTTATCATCTGTATGATAAGCAGTTACACTAATACTCTGCCAATAAGAGAATAAATGGCTTGTTGAATTACTAGTAAGTAATTGTTCAACTACTGTAAAGTAATTCAGACGGTATGTTGTTTATGGTTGAAAAGTATGTTGTTCTGTAATGACAACTCATTGCCAAGTTTTTGCTGGGTATAAAATTTGATTTTAAGCGATTATCAAATGCATCTAAAAATTAAAAATATGCGCAAAAATATGCATTTACCTACGACCAAAGTTCTAAAACTCTAACAGTATGAAAATATGTTATTGAATTTTTTATCATTATTAGAGAAAACATAAAAAAACAAACATAGTTTGTTCCATTATTTAATGCAACCGAACTTTAGTTGCGTTGACAGCCGGCAACTGCAAATTAATGGTTGCCAGAAAGGCACTAAATGAAATTGACAGCGCTCAGTTGCCAGTAGCCATCAGTAGTATCATTTTCAGCAACTGGCAACCCAACTGAGGCTCAGTTGCCATCAATAATCGGCCCATTAATATTTTTTTAAATTAAGAAATAAGCATTAAAATTTTTTTTATTACTCCAAAAATATGTATTTATTGCCAAAATATACAAAAATATGCACTTGCCACTAAAATATAAAAAAATATGCAACTACAAATGGATGCCAAACTACTTTAAATTTGATGATTCGCATAGATGATTAGTCAATACCTCTTTATCTATCACCACAAAAAACATAAATTTGCATGAAAGTCGGAGACCTGATTATTATACTTATGTTATTCTAAATTTTTAACAGTTTCTGAAAAGTTGCTGCTGTTAAACGATTCTACATTGTTTATGCCCGTCATACACTCTAAAACGTTACTTCAAATTTACGATCATATATTGTATAAATTTGTGTTGAAAATTTCTCCTAGTCTAAAATTACATCGATTTTGTAGTTATTTTATTAAAGAAAAAACCTTTCTAATTAAAAATATTTAGTCCAAGTGGAAAAAATTTAACATAAAGTATAATACGGCTATGGCTGAATGGTAGCTACGTCAGACTATCAGTCAGGAGGTCGCGGCTCAAACCTGCACGCAGCCAGTCGCTTATCTTAGTAAAAACATTTTGTTCAAAAATAGTACGTGTGTAATTTTAGGTCGATAATAATCGGCTATTATCGACCTAATTTTCAACAAAAGTGTTTTAGAGTGTATATAACGAAGCCATGATGCTTGTTTTCTGCCTATCCCACGCCTTCCTTAATTTTTTCCTTGCAGTATAAGTTGGAGTATATGATATTTTTGGTTTCGAATAATGTGCCCTAGATATGATGTTTCCCTGTGTTTAACATTTAACAATAGTTTTAGGATCCTGACCGAATTGACAAATCACTTCTGCATTGTTACTCTTTCGGTCCAGGATATTTTTAATATTCTTCGATATACATACTCACATTTCGAAAACTTCTAATCTATGTGGAATAAATTTAAAAATGTAATGCTGCGAAAAGTGTATTCGAAGTGAAAAAAATTAAATGCACTAAATGGTGGAATGAGGCTCTCAAAGTGGAAGTAAATGAAGAGAAAATGAGGTTGAAGACCTACTGAAGCGACAAGCCACTGAAAAATATAAATTTTACAAAGAACAACGTATAAAGGCAAAGGAACTAGTCCGTTTAGCTAAATCGGAAGAATGGGAAGAATTTGGTCGGTTCCTGGAAGAAAACTACAATGAGCGCAAACAACTTTTCTATTGGACTATGACCAATCTTAGAAGACTTAAAGACTATCCCATAAAATTTATCCCAAGCAAGGACGGGGGACTTTTGAAAGAAGACAAGAAGATAATGGATAGATGGCACGACTATTTTATAGACTTATTAAAATGACCGTGTTAGCCGAAGAATACATACTCCCAGAAGATGAGGAGGGCCCTTGACAAATCACTAACGATGACCTCACCAAGGCATTCCATAAAATGAAGTTAGGGAAAGCAGCTGGACATGATGGCATAGCTCCAGGAGAGGATTGACAAATTTTGCTACTAAAAGTAATCAACGCAGCATGGGGTCCGACAACAATTCCCAGCGATTGGCAAGTAGCCATAATAAATTCAATATTTAAAAAGAGAGAGAGAGAGAGAGAGCCGATTAGGCCAGAATCATTGCGGAATATTATTACTGCACACTCTAAAACATTACTTCAAATTTACGATCATATATTATCTAAATTTTGTGTTGAAAATGTCTCCTTGTCTAAAATTACATCGATTTTGTATTTATTTTATTAAAGAAAAAAAACTTTAAATTAAACATAATTAGTTCAAGTGGAAAAATTGTAACATAAAGTATATTAGGGCTATGGCTGAATGATAGATACGTCAGACTATCAGTCAGGAGGTCGCGTTTCAAACCTGCACGCAGCAAATCGCCTTTTTTAGTAAAAACATTTTGTTGAAAACTAATGCGTGTGTAATTTTAGGTCGATAATAATCTGTAATGTGTTGCCGACTATTATCGACGGAATTTTCAACAAAAGTGTTTTAGAGTGTATGTAGCGGATAAAATATACTCAAGAATACTCGCCGAAATACTTAAGAGTATTATAGAACACCAACTTGAGCAGGAACAGAGTGGTTTTAGACCAAATCGCGGAACAAAAAACCATACTTTTTTTTATGCCGACAAAAATGTAATTATGATTTTTTTATTCTGTGACTATTGTTTTTATTAAGTATTTGACAATTTTTTGGTACACATCTACGAGTATCTACTTCACTGACATATGTATGTACACAAAAACATTTCAAATCGCTGACGCACCACAGTGATGCGGAAAATCACGGAATTCAATAAGAATACCCATTGCAACTTTATAGATCTGGAAAAAGCTTTGGCAAGAAATGTATAAGGTGCTTTAAAGAAGGAACGTTGACAACAAACTGATTAGAAGTATCAAAAGTTTTTATGAAAGTTTTATTAAAACGTTCCCGGTTCTCACATGCGAACGCATCATCCGATGAATTCATAACCAGACAATGGGTGCAACAAAGCGATATTTGAGTCCATATTTGTTCATAATAGTGATGGACGATGTAATTAAAAGCTACAAAGAATCGTTTATTTTTATGATGATGGAAAAAATATACCACTATATATCTCCTCCCTAATGGGACAAAATTATAATAATCGCAGGACGAAATTAAAAGTTATGACCACTATTTTCAATTTTGAATTGGGTTCACATATGAAAAATAAGAAATTTCTTACATTATTTGGATGCAAACCGTGAGATTAATGAATGAAACGTTTTACAATATAATAAACAGAAAGAAAAACGCCGGTCTAAATTCAAGTGTTTTCTACGCATTTTGCGTACGAGTCGTACTCAAAAATTTAAGTACGAATAACACTAAATCAAGCCGAAAACGGAATAAAATTCTTAAGGCATGTACAAATCTTGAGTCACGTACAAATTTCTTAAATTAAGGGCCTGTCCCACGATGTCGACAAGTCGATGTGGTTCTCTTATTTATATTGAAAACAATAATAAAAAATTTTAATTTGTTTTTGTTTTCAATATCAAGAAGAGAACGTACAAAAATTCATATTATAAGTACAACTATGTTTATAAACTTTTTATAAAGTCGTAGTGTGTTGGTATTTGTTTGCTTTGTTGATAGTCACAATTCATAGTTGTCCTCTTGTTGTTGTTTTTTTGTTGGTAATATCGTTTGTTCGTGCAGTGCCGATAAGTAACCAGCAAATAACGTATTGCATGCTACTGTTGTATACTAGATTTTAGGTGTCGTTTTTTCATGTACTGATTTAGTTGAGTTGTATAAGGCGTTAATTTACAAACATGATGAGTTAAGTTCAATACCAGGAATGAACAAAAATAAATTTTAAATCAAAACAAGTATGTATGTAAGTAGAAATATTAAATTTAGCTATGTATTTAAAATATAAGGTCTCAAGTTTGTTCTAGGATTAAATAAGGAAAAATTGGGGCTTGATTCAAGTACGCAGCGGGATTGGTCAAAGTACGCAGTAGGATTGATTCAAGTATGCGGCGGATTGATTCAAGTATGCAGCGGGTTTGAATCAAGCATATAATACGACGTTTGTCGCTACTTGTCGGCTATGGCCGAGAAATGAAAATAAACAACAACAAGAGCGCAACAGTGAATTGTGGCTATCATCAAAGCAAACAAGCACCAACACAGTACGAGTTAAAGTGTCTATAAAGTTTATAAAAATAGTCGTATTTAAAATAAGAATGTTTGTACATGAGTAGAGCAGAATCAGGCTAAAATTAAGTGTTTTGCACTTGATAATTCCACACTTGAATCAGTCTTTCTGTACTTGATTTCAGGAAAGCCGGGATTACCGTACTTTTGACACCGCTTGCTATTAATTTAAGTACGGATGGATTGATTTTTCTTTTCTGTGTACTATTTAATGAAGTTCACAAAACTTTTAAGTACAAACTTATGCTGTTATTTTAGTGTATGTTGTTAATACAGTTTTAATAATTAAGCTGAGTATAGAAGCGTACTAGAAAAGCGTAACGCTCAAAACACTAGCTTGCGGACAACACCAATTTAAAAAATATATATAATTTCTAATATTTTTCAAAAGTTTGATGCGTAAAATAAGAAAAGGAAATCCAAATATTCTAAAACTGTTATAAATTTAATTTCGTTTTTGGAAAAATTCATAGTATCTCAATGTGGAAAATCAACAGCATGCATTACGAACACGCAATTTTGTATGAAGAGAGCAAGAAAAAGTATTTTCGTTCTTCGTTTTTAACACATAATGGACAGTCTTACGCCAAAAAAAAACTTATTTACATTTATTTATAACACAGACCAACAAAATGAAATTTTTTCTGTAAGTTCTAAGGTCTCGTAGTCAATTTGTATACACTTGGTACAGAGCATTAATGCCTATAAATTACTTTTTTTGAATTGACTGTATCTCGAGATTGTCCGTTATATAGAAAAAATAGGATGCTGAATCACTTAATTTGCATTTACTCGAGAATTAGTTTTTCGATTCAATTAAAAAAACACGGACGGATCGGAAACAAAATAACCTTTAAATTAATGCCTTATTAATTTTTTAACAGTCTTATAGTTTCGGAGATATTCAGAAAGCTTTATCAAAAAAATAAAAAATTTTCCCGTACAAAATAATCAAAAATTACCTGCTAACTGGAAAGATATAATAGCAAGAGTCTTTGAGTTTGGTATGAGTTAATTTGAAGACAAAATACGACGTTACCCTACGTCTTCACGAGCCATCGACTTGAACATAACATGAACATGACGCCGGCAGAGCAACTGCAAAAAAAGCATCAACTTCTCTGGTGTGGTGAATACGTGCGATGTCCATGTTCTACCTTATCAATGTATTTGGTGGTAGTGCAATAGAAATGGAATATTTAACAATTTCTTTCTGCCTCTTTTCTTTCTATTAAAAATGGTTGTTGACAGCGAATCTCATGGCGAACATTGATGCTCAGCCATATGTTCGGGCATCGATGGCAGAGCATGGACGAAACATGGACATGAGCGGTCTACATTAGCCATATGTGATGTCCGACATGATGTTCATTCCAACTTCATGGCTAATGTAGACCCCCAGTTAGGCAAGAAACTTACAGGATAGATACCAGGGAAGAGGTATTCCCCTGCTAAAGGTGTGTTTACATGGTAATACATGTATTACGATATGTCTAAAAATTAAAAAAAATCTTATCATGTAAACGGAAAATATATTGAGTAGGAGAGAATACGAATACAAAATCTGACAAGCATTCGGTAAATGTTGATTTTCTAAACCATTTTAGAAACTAATGTATTATCATCATACCAGAGGTGTAAACATGAAAAATACTTACAACAGACTTTTGTTCTCTCTTTTTAAGCACGAAGAGAATTTCATAATATTTTGATTCTACAAAGTCTTTAATACTCTGTATTACCATGTAAAGATAGCTTAACTTGAAAGATATAACAGTAAGAGTCTTCAAATTTGGTATGAGCTAATTTGAATACAAGATATATTTGCAATTGATTGATCTATTTGACTACAGTTTTTAGAAAGGTCCTATCCTAATAGTGGAAGGTCAATTTACGCGGCATGTGGCAGCGGGCGGCGATCAGCTGTTCAGTTTTCCGCTTGAAATTTTATTGATAGGCAAATGTACGCGGCAAATGAATGCGAAACAAATGCCAAAAAAAATTCACAAATTACTTTGAACACGTAAAAATTTATTAAATTACACAATCACAAACAAAGAAATAGAGAAAAATTTAAATATGTTTATAAAAAATAGTTCGTTATTCAAATAAAATTTACTTTTTGTATTTTATTTGTCAAAAAAAATTTAATTTCCTATGGCAATATCGTTCAAGCGGCAAAGAAAAAAAAAGTTGAAAAAATTTTAACTTTGCCGTGCGGCCGCTTCCTACAGTCTTGCCAAATGAAACTAATTATGACATGTCCAATATTTTAAACTGGCAGTGCTCTCGCCGCATACGTTGTTTGTGGTGAAAAGTATGCTGTTTGTACAAAGCAGGGACCGAACCCGAACCTGAACCCAAACGGGTTCAGGTTCGCTGTTTATGAAGACTTGAACCCGAACCCGTTGAACCCTAAAATTCAGCAATGTTCGGGTTCAAAAATATAAAAAATAGAGAAATATTTAATAGACGAATAATAAAAAAACATTAGATTTCTTGCATGCAAAAAAAATTTAAAACAAAATCAAAATAAAATAACGACCAAGGCAAATTCATACCAGGTGGCAGCACCCCGACAGCTGACTTATTTTTGCAATTTTTAAAAGTGCCAAAATTTTTTGCTTTTTCTTGTTCTGGGTATTTCTAATAATTTCTAAGTTGAAGTATATTTTCTTATGTCAATGCGGTACGTACGTTACAAAGTTGAAAAAAAATTTTTTTAAAGCTATATAGTTAAATTTAAAAGAATAGTTAAATTTAAAAGAATAAATTTAAAAGAATATATTGTTTAAAGAATCGATATTCAAAAATACAGATAATTTGTAGAAAATAAAGTCAAAATTTATTTTAGTCACACAACAATTTCTAATTCCTTTATAGTTTTAAAAAATACCCACCATGCTTTTTAAAAATTCGATTTTTTTAAAGAAATTTATGAACTAATTTTGGTCTAAAAATTAACAGTTGTTTACTGAAATTTACATAAAAACACCGTTTTGCGTTTAATTTCGTATAAAAAGAAAGAAGTTGCGAAAATGTGTAACTTTGTACTCTTTTTCCTAGAGAAAAATATTAATATACAACGCCAAAAAGGAAATATTTCTTAAATTTGCTTATAATTCAGTGATTAGGAATCGAAAGAGAGAACTTCTTGCAATGACAACACTATTTCCGCATCACAAACTCTACATTTTCATGACTTCTTTGGAGTGTCATTTTTTACTGGGTATAAACGTGAATGTAAAATTGATTTATATAGTTTATTATTAAACAAAATAATTGCGCGTGTTTAAATTGTTGGTTTTAAACCTGAATCCGAACCCTGAACCGAGCCCGAACCTGACTTTTTATTTTGATTAACCCGAACCCGAATCTGAAACCATTTTTTTCATGGTTTCAGTCCCTGGTACAAAGTATGTTGTTTGTACCAATTACCAATTTTTTGCTTTTCATGTACCTAAAATGTTTTAAAAAATTCAAAAGTTCAAATTTGGACTTGAACAACTGCTGAACAGATTTAAATCAAACGAGTTATCTGTCCGTTAAAAAAAGTAATAAAATATTTCAACCGGTTGAATTACTAAAATATTTCAACGAAAAACGATTATGAGCCACTGTGCTGCGTTGCAAACGTTATCGCCTTTTATATCCACCCTGTTTTATAACATTGTTAAAATGTTCCTCGTTGTTTTTTACATAAGAGTACTGAGCGCTCCTTATACCTAAAATATAAGGATTATTAGATTTCTTATGCCGATTCACTATAACAATGTGCTAAATAGGGAAACTGTTACTCCCGATAAAATGAATTCCAGGTGAAAATTTTCAAAACGCCGGAACACGCGCATATATTTTTGGTTCCCTCTATCAGGATAGGTCATTATAGCCTTGGTATTTTAAACAAATTGATTTTGCCATACAGTGTAATTTATTCAGACGCTATTCATTAATCTTATTTATCGTGAGTGGTGATCACGATAGTTCATTCTCACAAAGTACTGGCGATAAATAAGATTAATAAATAGGCTCTGAATAAATTACACTGTATGGCCAATTCAATGTGAGTCTCACATGACCGTAAGGCAATAAAATATAAAATTTTTCTTAAGAAAATGATTTTTGTTCTTGAGTTTCCACAATCATGATTAAAGAAATAAAAAAGTACAAGCATGTAATAAATAAAACAAAAATAGAAACATACATTTCTACATACATATTCAATTTGAATTTTCATTTGTAACTTTTCCGAAATAGAATACGATAATAAATGGCAAATTTTAATAAGATGATTTTATGCTGAATAATGGAAACAGTGTAAATAATAAAGAAAGACAAATCGCAATAATAATATAAATATATATGTATGTAACTTTTTTGTTGACGTGATGATGGATACAAAAATAATAATTATGCTGGCCAATTAACATATTAATTGAAATAACAAAATTCATCAAATACTATATTAAAGTAAACCAACACAATGAGGTGACCACATGACACTAAACGAACGATGAAGAAAACGTTTTAGTTTAAATACAACAAATAATAGGATTCCATAGATGCAATATAAACAAAAAACACCAACATATGTCAATATACCGCGGACGGGTATTGTCCAATCCAACAGAGGATACACATAGTGATTCCCATACCTTGAATAAATTAAACACAATTTGTGAAGAGGGCGAATAGAAAAAGAGAGCACAAGAAATACAAATCAGTAATTTAATAATTATTGTGATGCAATTTACAGCTTCTAAATACTTACTCATCAGTGCCGCCACAGAAATAATAAATGACCGTAAAGAAACAAAAAATTGTCGTCAACAGCATGGCATAGAGGGTGTGCAACAGTCGCACCGGAAATGCAACAATCAAGAAATCCACCAGCATAAACACGGAATTAAGGCAGTGTGTTATGAAACTTATGAAGGGAAATCGTGTAGGTTTATCTATTAGAACAGAAAAGTAAAAGAGTTCATTTATTATTGAGTAATGAAAATAGCGAGAAATTAGGTACATAAATTAGTAAAATTTTTATAGTTATGCTATTTATGGCGGACTACGAGGTAGAAATTTTATTTCGCAACAAAAATATTCGACACTATTACAGTTATAAATTTCTTTTTGTTTTGGTTTATTTGTACTTTAAGTTAATTTTATTTTTTTGTTGTTCTTTGTTTCTTTTTGTTTTCATTTCATTTGTTAAGGTTTATGCTATCATTGTTGTTGTTTTTAGGGTTTAATACTTTGGTTGTATAGAAATTCGAAGCATAGTTTAGGGCTTTCACTTTTCTGCAATTTTGAATATATGGCACAAATTTAGAATTTGGTCCTAATTAAAAGAA
The DNA here is from genome assembly GCA_956483635.1 of Panzeria rudis. Classification (NCBI taxonomy): domain Eukaryota; kingdom Metazoa; phylum Arthropoda; class Insecta; order Diptera; family Tachinidae; genus Panzeria; species Panzeria rudis. Next base: position 39,568,476 of record OY101449.1, on the reverse strand, counting down.
ATTCCAAAGCATACCTTAGGGTTGACTCTCTCTATATTATTAAGGCCCGTTATTACAACTTGCCTGTAAAGTACGCATTTGTAAAAGTTAACCATAGCTAAAATGAGGAATACAGTGACCTGTAACTATTTTCGTTATTACAACTTCCCTGTAAAATAAAATGTATCTTATTTCAAAACATGGCAATACCAGAGCAAACATCGATTACTACCTTTAGGCGTCACTTTAAAATACTTTTAATACACACAGTAAAGGAAAAAATGTTTATTTTTCCTCCTAAAACTAGGCTCGAAAATTGTTTCCATGTTTCTTTTATTTGAATACTTTCAAAAACTATGGAAACTCCAATAGCATAAACCTCACATTAGATTTAAACACAAGAAGAACTTTCCTTTAGCTTATCGGAAAGATTTTGTCTAAAGTCTACTTATAATAATGAAAAACGAGTTATCTGTCCAATAACATATTAACTTTAGCTATTGGCAAGTTATAATAATGGCCCTAAATGGTTTTATTTAGCTTCCCCGTGATAAATGAAACGAAGTACTTATATAATAATCAATGATATCAGGATGACGTTGTAAGCGGCAATCTAAGTACATACTTAGATTGTGATGTGCGTGCAATCTAATATGTCATTTACTAATAATATCTTCGACTATTTTGCATTGTGTATGTGAGAATTTCGTTATACATATTCCATGGAATTTATCCCCAAAGTAAAAAATTGTGGCCTACTTTTGGTCTACATTTCAACAACAAGCTCGCTTACAGTAGCGACAGGTACTGACATCATAGCTTACATTTTAAGCGAGAGCTGCACCGATTAAACAGCCTATGACACGCTTATGTTAAATCTAAGTAGGAAAATAAGCCAAAGCGTCACCGCTAGCAGCTACTAAGTATTGCTTACATCAGCGATTACGTAATGGGTATTTTTACAGCTGGGTTACCGCGTTTGTGGAGTTTGGGCGTGGCTGGAGTTTGGTTCAAGTCTAATACATAATTGAAAATTTACCCGATTCCTGTTGACCGATTGATCTGAAATTTTGTAAGCGCCTTTAGTTGCAGTGACAATTTAATATTGTGTATAGCTGCACTGCGCCCCATTGATCTGAGATTTGGTGGGCGCATTTACTTATGACGAGTATACAATTTTGTAATTTAAAAACGTGGGCAGCGTTACGCCCGTAAAAAGTAATACTTAGTTTTAGCCCCTTTCTGTCAACCGATTGATCTGAGATTTGGTGGGCACCTTCACTTACGATGACTACACAATTTTGTAATTAAAAACGTGGGCTGCGCTACGCCCATAAAAAGTAATATTACTTTTAGCCCCTTCCTGTTAACCGATTGATCTGAGATTTGGCGAACACCTTTACTTACAATGACTATACAATTTTGAAATTATAAAATTGGGCCACGCCTACAAAAAGTAATACTTAGTTTTAACAGCTTCCTGTTAACCGATTGATCCAAAATTTGGTGCACACCTTTACTTTTGATTACTATACAATTTTGTGATTACAAAAAAGGGGCTTCGAGATGCCCATAAAAAGTAATATTGACTTTTACTTACTATTTATTTGGTGAACACATAATTTTCATGACCAATTGATCTCATGACGTTACGATTATGTGTATTCAGTGTTATTGTAAATCACGGCTGGTGAATTAGTTACTTGTTTACAAACACCTCAATATGGATATCAGAGGAAAAAGTTAACTTCCAATTCCAAAACAGAGGCCGCTCCATCAATATGAGTATTAAATGATAGCGCTTGGCTACTAGAATGCAGTACAGCACGAAAAAAAGTCAAAATCCGATTTTCAAAAAAATTTTGGGAAAAAAACTGCAGGCAAACCCTTTTAAACAAAAAATTAGTTTGAAAATTAGTTCACAGATGACAGAGCTATGCATGGGGGGAGCAAATATCCCCCTCAGATTTTCGAAAAAAAATTATGGGTCCAAAGTGCAGGCAAACCCTTTCGAACAAAAAATAATTTAAAAAATCGGTTCACTAATGACAGAGTTACGCGTCTACAAACACAAATATTTCTGGCAAAAAACCCGACTTCAGTACAAAGAGCAAAATACTTCATGGCGTTTCATATAAACAATTTTGAAAATAGGTATATAAATGAACGAGTTGTGCGCTAATAAATATTTTGTGTGGAGGCGGGGAAGACTTGTCCCACTGATTTTTGTAGAAAAATTTTAGAAATTGGTTCACAAATGACAGAGTTATGCGTCTACAAGCATAAAAAAATACACATGAATTGATAATCTCCTTCTTTTTTGAAGTCGGTTAAAAATATATCAGACTAGCGGCCCTTTTCACAATGTATGATTAAGAGCTAACGTGGACTTTAACGGCCAAGTTTTGTGTGCCGAACTTGCCGTTAAAGTACATGTTAACTTTTAATCGTATATTGTGAAAAGGGTCGTAAATTATAGATCATGCAATTATAGTTCCCACCAGACAACAACAATTTCTTGACAATACTCACAATAACTCTCAGTTCATTTCAATGTTGAAAGAAAGGTTTACCACTGAAAATAAATCTGTCAAATAAGCTGATGATGATGGTGATGTCGTAACAATTGACACAGCAATGGAAAAGTTCAACTTGACAAATACAACTATTGTTGCTGGTAAAGATGTTGATTTACTTTTTTAACATTTTTCTCAATAACTTCGATAGTAACAAGCAATGTGAATTAATTTTATCAGGTGGTGTTGATTCTAAAACAACTACAACATTAAATAACATTTGCCATCTCAGCCCCTATGTCAACGTATACAAATTTTTACATACGAGCATCTAATTTGCGGAAAAAAGTAGAACAGCTGTGCTTATAATATCACCTGTATAAATACACCTTGATAACAAGTTTACCTCTTGCGCCTAACCCTACGTCTATATCTGATATATTTTTATCATGACAAATGTCAAATTCCATACATAAAAAACAGCTAACATAAAAAAAAAATTTTTTCAATATAAAGTTTGAATTTTTCCATGATAAAACTATATCAGGTATAGACGTACGGTAAGTAGCTTATATAGACATGAAAATTTTTAAGTTGCCCTTTTTAAAATATAGGGATTTTAATGTTTAAAATTCAGTTAATTTATTTATTTTTATCTACAACTTTGCATATAATAATTTTACCACATTGGAACTAAGAGATCTATGTAGATATGAAAGTGAACTAAAACATATATTTTTGAACATGTTAAAATGTATCTTTTCTACGATATAGCGATTTCAATTTTCAATCACATCATTGTGAAGAGGGTCTTGTTGCCTTTCAAACGATATATTGCTGAGCTCTGTAACCCAAACATTTTTTGAGATATTTATGATTATGTAAACTCAACTGTTTCAGATTTATTTTTTAAATCTTGATGACGTCATATCTCCATAATTAGCTGACCCAGAAGCATAACATTTTATATTCATGTTTTTGTTACACATATTAACAAAAAGCCATTTCGAGTTTCATTGAAATCGTAGACGGTGAAGTCCATTTTACACTTTTTCTTAGTTGATTTGAGTTAGCATAACTCATTTGTGCATTCACATTAGACATGATAAGATTATGCAACTTACTCATTTTTCCATGTAGAAATAACCAATAGACGGTTGTTATAACCAGGGCCAGCGGTAATGCAACCTCATATAGAAGCCAATAGCATTTAATAAGCAACGAAGTTTTGTCTTCTTTTCCTTGAAAATCACATCGACCCGTTCTTGTGTCACCTAAATTAAAGTGCCAACGTGTCACCAGAATTGCAGCCAAAAGTTGTGTTAACAGACAAAGTATTATGCCCCAATTTGTTAAGAAAATGAAATATTTGCCTTCGCAAAATTGTAAAACTAAACAGACTATGAAGATAACTATAAAAAATAGGGCCCATATCCAGCGATAAAATAAAAATAGCCAGCTTCTCTCGCCACTTTGCCACTAAAAAGAAAAAGAAAATATATTAAAAATATTTCAATGCAAAACTTATTAGAATCAGAGAAATAAGAAATATGCTTAAGCGGTATGTGTGTTTGTTTTTAAAAATAGTTCTTTCATAAAGCTTAAACGGTAAGATTATTAATTCTGAAAATTATACATCTGAATTCTATTTGATTCCGTAGTTGTCATTCCGAAAAAGTACATTTTTGGTGTTTTAGACTCCATTTATTTTGTATTTCGTTTTTACAATCATAAAGTTTCTATACCTTGAGGCGGTTGCTTACTCTAGTATTTAGCTGCAAGTCTCACATTGAGCTTTTTATTAACATGGAAAGCTAATGATCAAATATTTATTTGACGCTCCTAAAAGTATGCATGTTTTTTAGTATTCACTGCAAATGAAGTCAGTAGAAAAGTGTTTTGCAATTTCACTTTAAAAGTGGTTTGATTACGAAGAAAATTTTAATTTTTCGTATTCTAAAGAAGCAACTTATGGAATTGAAACCACTTCCGAACGGAATGGTATTCTGTGACATGGCTGATAAACTGTTTTTGAAAGAGTATCATTTAGTAAAAGATGTTGAATAAATACCCAGTAAAAAATTGTCATTTTTTTGAAGCACTGAAGAAAAAGCGCATAATAATTCGCTTTAAAATATGAGCTTGTTCAGAAGCTGATTTCATAGCGCCACAACAATGCAGGTTTTAAAGCGAGAAAATTAGCAAATGTATACACATCCAATGGGTGGTGTGAATAAAAAAATATTTGCTTTTTACCCGATTGTGCGACGCAAAGAAGGGTATTGTGTTTATCAGTCTATGTTTGTATGTATGTGTGTATGTATGTGTGTTCCTTTGCGGCACTATATAAACCGAACACGTAGGCCGATTTTGATAATTCTTACCTCAATCGATTTGTCTTAATCCCGGCAGTGTCACTAAAGATATGACAGTAATGAAACTTCAATATGGCGACCAACAGACGCCATTTTGTCTATACGAAAAAATAAAAAGTCGTCGAACTATATCAAAATGGATATCAATCGACAGGTATTTGAAAATCATTTTTAGGTTTCTTTAATGATTTTTAATTTGAAATGACCATTTAGGATATATGTATATCGGTTTAAAGCATTTTTCTTTTATTGTTTTACGCAGTCGGGTTTTTTTGATTTTTTAAACATTTTTTATCCAATGCAGGTTTTTGGCCAGAAAGAAGAGTAAGTTTATTTGAGTTTCTTGGTGCCGTTTTGCTACAGTATTTTTGGCCTAGTGGTTGGTACGTTGGACTTCAAACCTGAAGGATCTTAGTTCGATACTAGTTGAAATTAAAATAACAAACAGTGAGTAAAAATATGAAATTAATAAAAATAAATAAAATGGCGTTAACGCCGCCAATCCACATCGAACAATTTTTTTTATATTTATTTTCAGTTTTAGTGCTGAAAATGTTGATGATTTTCAGCGCTTTTATGAGTAAAAATGTAGAACTCCAAAACGGGAACTCACCATAAAAAAGTCAGCAGCGATACCAGCAGGTTTGTCAGCGCTACTTTTACTCCATAATAATAGAAACCTACTTTATTGGAAACAATTTTTTTACCGGGTATAATACTTCCACTTCTCTGATTTGTCCTAATAAAAGTTTTTAATAAATTTTAATATCGTTAAAATACTTTTGAGTTTCTGAGAAGGATCTTCCTCTCTATTGATATACATGTAACATTATTCGAATATATATGTATATATAGTCATTTAATTCCAGGTGGGGGGTGGGGAAATGGGATATTACCCCCCCCCCCCCCAAAACGAGTAAAATATACCCAATTTCTATTGAGGTTCTAAAAAAATGTTTGCAAAATAGTACGTTTCAGTTATAAGCCCCCTTCCCCACCAAAACTGATCCACGACTGGTGTAAGCTTGCTTTGCCTTGCTAAGTCTGTTCTGTATATCTTGCTTGCTGCCTCCACTTTTCAAAATAATACTTGCCAGATAAGGAAAGCTTTCGACATCGTCAATGGGTTGCTCTGCTAGGTGGAAGTTCGTACTGCAGGATGCGTATAAGCACATTAACTTCATTTTGCTGATGTTGATTTGTAAAGCAGCTTTAGTCGCATAAGTAGCAAAGGATTGGATCTGGGATTGCATGCTGGAGAATCGGTGGGATATAAGACATACGTCAGTTATTTTCCTTCAGTTGGAACAGTCTTGCAAGTTCCTCTTTTTTGGAATTTTTATTACCAGACCTTCTCTGAATTTATAGGCTTTAGAATCGACTTTTAGAATTTCGAAATCGTCTTTTAGAATTTCGAGAGGTATTCCATACTTATGTATGTAAGTTGTTTATGTGCAGTATTGGAGCGCAATCACAAATTGTGGCAGTTGCTGTCGGATTGGCAGACAAAAGTTTCATGTAATATTTTTCCCATATCACCATATGTTTATCTTTGGTATACTCTAATTCGCCTTCATCATTTTTCAAGGGTTTGATGTTGTGGAAACTATGGCCGCGGAAATTTCCTTTGTGATACGGTATAGGTCTTTGGAGCGGCCTGTTTTGCTGGCCGTTTTAGCATCTCTGGCGTTATGTTTGACCCATTTTCTTTTATCTTCTCTTGCACTTCGTTTAACTTTGCGGTTTTCTTCCTTATATTTCCGTTGTTCTAGTTATTTAGCTTGTGGTGTCTTAGATTTTTATGCCACCGTGATTAATACTATTCATCACGTTCGTCAGCTTGCTATAAAATCCATCTTTCTCGTCACATGCAGCGCTTTCTGTGGGTGCATAACATTGGATGCAGCTAAGGTTTCTTGCTCGCGTTCTGAACCTTGTCACGATTATCCTATCAGTATGCCGCTTCCACTCAATAAGCGCATTTTTTACCTCGGCTTATCATTGATAATAACATTTGCATTGGTTTCTGTAATCATATTAGCTTCGGAAAGAATGGATGATTAGTCTATAGCTCCCTAGACTAGTGCTGGGTCTGCCAGCTAAGCCACCAGCCTGGCATAATAAGTCAATAGCAGACTTAGCATTAGATACGCCTACTCCCCGAGACGACTCAAATTGCCATTCGGACATGCTAAAGACCGTCGCTCGAATCCGCTTCCACATCAATATATGTGGTCCTCAGGCAGCACCACGAGGAGGCCACTGCCTATTTGGAAAATATAATCGAGCACATTATAAAGAAAATATTAAACACAAACATAAAACGAAAATAAGAGGAACAGGTAACAGATAGAGGCAGTGTTGTGAACTTTTCTTAACTAAATAGCGCTGGATCAGCACACTTATCTACGAGTCGACTTGGAGTGGTGTATTATGAGTCGTGGGAACACTTTACCTTACGCTTGTCATATTTGGAGCGAAATGAAACTCGAAACTCGAAACTTTCATCTCCAGCCACAAAAGTAAATCACCAACAATTTCAAAAATAAAATGTGCACAAACTAATGTGCACTATCATGGAAAATGTATAATATTGCACAAAATAGGTCTGTTCAATAACTGAAAGTTGTTACTAATTGCTACTACACTCAAAATATTCCGTCCTTAAAATTAACTGAAATTGCAATATAAAATAAATTAAAACTCATTTAAAAACCGGTCTACTTATTTTTTATTTAAGTTTAACAAAAAGTTTATTCAACTTTAAAAGTTAAAAAGTTAACAGAATTAAAACCATACAAAATAATGATTCCTTATTTGTTTGGATCAATTTCACTGTGAGAAGAACTAATAGCAGCTTCCGTAAAAATAAAAGAGGTTTACTTGTTTCTGCTATTTTCACTGCTAAATAATCAACCCCATTCCGTAAAAATAATTGATTTTTGCTTTATTTTTAAATGTTAAGAGACTACTTTGTATCTTTAATTATTATTTTATTAAATTTATATTTTCACTCACTGTTTGTTATGTTAACTTCTACTGAGAATCGAACAAAGCTCGCACAGGTTTGAGATCCAACGTATCAACCATCTGGCCAAAGCATAGTGTGTAACTTAGCTGCAGTAAGACAACATAACTTACTCAATTTTATGCATTTAACATTACAAATTAAAAAAACACACGCATGGTCTTTGCTGAAATTGAACATGTGACCTCTCGTTTAATAGTCTAACGTACTAACCACTACACCACTGATTTTAAATGTGTATTTATATAATTTCAATTGCAATTTCCGTTAATTTTACGTACAGAATATTTTGACTATTTGTGTGTGTGTTATTTCTATGCATGTACTTTTTTAGTACTTATAACATAAACAACGGACTATATTGAAAGCAACAGAAAATCCGTAGAATGTGTATTTAGTTTTTTTTATTGAATGTTAGATTTAGATTGCTTAGAATTTTATATGTTTACTCTTTTAAAAATTATTGCACGGAATACTTTTTGAACAAAATACATCATAATATACTGTCATAAATAAATACTGTCATAATATTGTGAGTGTAGTTGTTACTGGAAGGTGTTCACGTACTCGAAAAACTAGCAACGAGAGAGTGAAAAAAGAGCATAAAAAGTTGAGAGAAAAAAAATTTATTGCAAGTTTTTGCTAGTAAAATTTTTACTAGCAGGAATTAGCCAAACAGCTGTTTAGATCTTTTGTCTACAAAATAAATGTTGGAAAAATTCATGAAAAAGTAAACTTTTTTAATTTTAATAAATTATTAAGAAATTAATACTTTTTAAGAAGTCAAAAATATTAAATACGGTAAGATTGAATATTTTTCTTTAATTTGACTGCAGCAGTGGCTGTTAAAAGAGTTTAAAACGCCTGAATTGGGTGGCAGAAAATTTTCCACCTTAAGGCTAATCATAAAGGTTACACTCGAAATATTATGTGAGTCAAATATAAGAAAAAAACCGGGCAAGTTCCTGCAAAGAACAAATTCAAATAAATTAATAAAAAAAATTCCACAATTGCATTGAAACTCACTTTATTTCTTCTGTTTACAGATATTTTAACTAAAAAATCCTTATGTATAAGCAATCGTATTTTTATTTCTGCTATTTAAATACTTTACACATAAAGCTTTATTTACGGACAGTTAAAAAGTAACACTTTTTATCCTAAGTTGTGTTCATGTACCTCAAAATGATAAAATTTTCATATATTTTTTACGATATGTCTAACTTTTCATACAAATTACTAACAGCTAATGTAAAGTTTTTTGGGTGTACAAACTGTTTATTGTGTTACTTGCAAATTTTTGCTAGTAAAGCGTTCATTTACTTTTTCATATCTGGGAGACTAATTTTACAAATTTCTGCTTTACTCTCTCGTTGCTAGTTTCTGCTAGGAAAGTAAATGAACAGACCTAATGTTCCACTTAAATTTTTCTGTTTAGTAATTAAACAATTTTATCACATCAGTCATAACATGAATTGCTCAGCACATTTCTAAACAAATTTGTGACAAACTATTTTATGCAAGCAAAACTCACTTTGCAAATTTTTATTTGCTTGAACTTGACCGACCGTACAGTGTTACTTTTAAACATTATTGTAATTAATTATGTATGAGTGTGAAAATGCAACAACTGGTTTCTTTTACTAAATGTAACTAAAGCTGTGAAGAGGAAAAATGCAGCCATTTTACTTATTCAATGGCATTTTCAAATATTATTTAAACAAATTTATTTAACACTTGTTCTTCTTAAATGTCGCCGTTTGAGGGCTACAAAGTTTGTGGCATTGTATCCCTCAAATGACTAAAAATGCTCTTTCATGCTTTCAGATGCGTGCAACTTTTAAACTAAAACAGACAGCGTTGTCAAATCAGTGCTTTTCGCACCGTTTTTAGTGCTTTTTCAACTTTTCGACGCGAAAAATTTTGGAGTTAGTGCTCGGTGCTTTTTTAGTCTAATTTTTGGTGTTTTTATTTTTTGACGGTGGCACTAAACCCAAAATTCAAAAATTAATTTATTTAAAGAAATTTTTATTATTTTGGCTTGAGTTCGGTTTTAATTTCATTTTTCAATTAAATTATATTTTTATTTAGAGATAAATGTGAAGCATGTAGACAAAGAAAATTTTTGACTGCGCGGAGGGTTGAACTGACGTTTCGATAGCTCCCGCTAATCTCATCAGAGTTCTTTGCCGCTTAGACTACTCGACCAAAGTCAAGTCAGTTCAACCCTCCGCGAAGTCAAAAATTTTCTTTGTCTACATGCTTCACATTTATCTCTATATAAAAATATAATTTAATTGAAAAATTAAATTAAAGCCGAACTCAAGCCAAAATAATAAAAATTTCTTTGGATATAAACCCATATAGTTCGACTAAACTCATAACTTAATTTATTTATTTATTTAAAAAATGTTTTTCAAATGTAAAATTCTTTGCGAATGCAAGTATTTCCTGAACACGGTTTTTGCAGTCTTGCAGAAGAATAAAAAAATTGATTCGAGCAATCAATGCAGCTTCATCTTTTGTCGTTTTTGTCCAACCCCATTAAAACTAATTGTCGAACTCCATTAAAACTAATTTTTTTACGTATTTCGTTTGCTTGGCACTTCAGATTTCAAAAACTTTCCGTTTTCACGAAATTTGACATACATAAATATATGTATGTATATATATTCTACTCTTACGTGCGCATCACGTGGCATAAGAACTAGCCCGATACATTTTATGGTTTCTTTTTATAGCCGTCTAAACTTGGGCATCTCGGCCATTTTTTGAGAAATGTTCGCCATATTCAAGATTGAATAAGCGCGTCATCGGATTTTGTCTCATTCGAAAGGTTTCAGTCTCCTCCTAATAAGTATTGATTACAAATGACATAGCTTCCCGCTAGAAAGTCCTCTAAAATGCCAACGTATTCTGAAAAATTTATTTGTAATTTTCATTATTTTCTAACCGACATCGAAAAAGAAGGATGCTATGAATTCGTGTGTATTTTGTATGTTTGTATTGGCATAACTCTGTCATTTGTGAACCGATTTTCAAAGTTCTTTTTTTGTTTGAAAGGGTTTGCTTGCGGTTTGGTTCCACAACTTTTTTCGAAAATCGGTGAGGAAATTCGCTCTCCCCAATCAAAACTGTGCAATTTGTAAACCGATTTTTTTGAAAGGGTTTGCTTGCAGTTTTCTTGCATAATTTTTTTCCAAAAAATTTGTGGGAAAATTTGCTCCACCAAGCATAAGCCTGTCATATGTGAACCGATTTTCAAAATTCTTTTTTCGAAAATCTGTATGGCTTTCTCCCCTCCCCCGGAAATATTGATTATCGTATAATCCTCAAGTTATGAACCAATTTTCAAAAAAAAATTTTTTTTGTCTCAAATTAATTGCTTGCAGTTTGATCCCATAAAAGTGAAAATCGGGCGGACAAAGTGGTACTCTGATATATTAGTTGTCACATAACTTCGACATTTCTTGACATATTTTCAAAATATTCTATTTGAAAGGACATGAAAGGTTTGGTACTCTGAAAAATTGCGGGCAGACAACATTTGTAAACAAGCACACCATTTGATCTAACACAAAATCGCGTTGGTTTTGTAATCTGATACATAAGATCTTTACATTGAAGTCGGGTTTTTTTTGCATATGTAATTATATTTATTACATATTTAACTACAACTGACAGGTCTTTATTGTACAAAGTCTTTAAGTAGGAAGGAAAACAGATTCAAAAATTACAGTTTTTTCTTATGCTAACCCGCTCATTTCTATGTAGCAATAACTATGATGATCACATACAATGAATTATTATCAGATATGATATATTAAGCTCTAAGAAGTAGAATATAAATCGGCTCGATTTACAGAACAGGCAGGTACCCAGCAAAAAATGTTCATGTTTTTTGAAGCACTAAAGAAATAAAGCGCTTCATAATTCGCTTTAAAATATGAGCTTGTTTAGAAGCTGATTTCATAGCGTCACAACAATGCAGGTTTTGCAGAGAGAAAAGTATTTGCTTTTTACTTATACAAAAGCTTCGTACACAAGCTATTCAAAAAAGGTGATTTTATAGTGCTGATCCAAAGCAGGTTTTTAAGCAAGAATGAAGAGTAAGCTTAATTGAGTTTCTTGGTGCCGTTTTTCAACAGTGTTTTTGGTCGAGTGATTGGTACGTTGGACTTCAAACCTGAAGGTTCTTAGTTCGATACTAGTTGAAGTTAAAATAACAAACATTGAGTAAAAATATGAAATTAATAAAAATAAATAAAGTAACGAAATAAGAACAATTCAAAATGGCGTTAACGATGCCAATCCACATCAAACCATGTTTTTCATATGTTTTCAGCTCTAGTGCTGAAAATGTTGATGATTTTCAGCGCTTCAAAAGCGCTTTTGTGAGCAAAATTGTAGTACTCCAATCCGGGAACTCGCCATTCAAAAATCAGCAGCGATATCAGCAGGTTTGTCAGCGCTACTTTTATTCCATAATAGTAGAAACCTGCTTCATTGGAAGCAACTTCTTTACTGGGTATATGTATAACAACTTTTTTAAATAAAACTAAAAAAAATTTAAATTTAGTGCTTTTTTCAAGAATTGCGCGTTTTTTTACTTGTTTCAGTGCTTTTTGAAATCTAAAAGTTGACAACGCTGAAAACAGATATCGATATAAAATTTTCTGCATTTGGTTAAAAATTTTATCGTGAACATTGCTGTTGTTTTGTAAATTATGAACTCTTACCCCCATATTCATAAAAATTTATTGAAGTTAATGTTGGTTTACTGTATGAATCTTTGATTTTATTTAAAAGCATATAAACATATAACTTTAAACATTTTTCTTAATACCTGTGATCGATAAAATTGCTCTTGATGATCGTGATCGAAGCCAAAATTCTTTAATTTAAATTCACTGCAGAAATGATTGCAACGATTGCCAGTTAATTGCATTTTTTTTTATAATTATTTCTATTAATTTTTAATTTACTAGTTTTGGGTTTAATAAATTCTTAAAAAAAAATAATATTACAATTGTATTTATTTATTATTATTGTAAGTTATTTATAAACTTAAACGTTTCATTGTATAAATAAAATGTTTTAATAAAATCCCATCCGTTGCCAAAAAAAAAGTATGAAAAAAAGAACTAGAAATGTCGTTGTTAACCGGCCGTTACGTTTTAAAGATCCACCAGACTTTTTCCGAATGAACTTAATTTTATTTCATATTGACATTTTTTATATGTAATTGATCGTATGTGTCTGTTATGTCTGTCCGTGCAACCAACCATTGGTCTGTGCCAATTGCCACTGTCTGTCTACATGTATAAAAAATAAATGTGTCAAATATCATCACTTTGTCTAATTTAATTAAAGAGATCTTTTTTTCAATAAAGTCGTAGTGTTTATTAATATTTTTGGGTTCAATGGAGTGTATTTGTTGTTCAAGACCGGAGAATTTTCTTTATGGAGCACATTAATGTTTTTTGTAATTATCGTCAGGGCTGTCAGATTTTTTCTGACCTATTTCGCCAAATTGATTTAAAAAATCGCCAAAACTCGCCAAAAGCTATTTAATGTAGTTTTTCTTAACATATATTTTGTAGTAAATTTATTTTTATATAATATTTTTTTAAAATAAGTTTTTAAAAAATAATCGCATAAAAATGTTGCAAAAAATCGCAAAAAGTAGGAATAAAATCGCCAAAAACTATTTCTTGTAAAATTTTCTCAACAAATTTCAATGACTGTAATTAATATAAGAAAAAGCATCAAAATCACTTTGTTTTAATATCTTCCAGACAAGTTTTGGTGGGATTTATTTTCGAAAATACTCTTCAACAAAGTAGTTTTCCTGAATTATAAAAATTTTTAAGTTAAATTTTTTCTGAAAAATAGAAATAAAAATCGCCAACAAATTTATTTATCGCCAGAAAAATCGCCATGTCGCCAAATCAAAAATTTTGACGCCAAACAAGTTTAAAAATCGCCACGTTTGGCGAGAAATCACCATATCTGACAACCCTGCTTATCGTCTGTTTGTAGATTACAACACTATTTTTATGGGAAACTTGTGAAAAAGAAACCTTTATTTTCAATATTTTTCTGACATACGAGAACATGTGTATAATTGTATAAATAAATGCACAGTGGTTAAAAGAGTTGAAATAGTTGGCAAACGATTTTTTTTTCTGTTTTCCTACAATAAAACAAAAGAAAATATGTAATCTAAATATTAATAACCAGGGCTCGGACTTTCATGCAACTAAAAATTGGTTGCTTAACAAATGCACCTAAAAATTAACAATATGCGCAGAAATATGCATTTACCTACGAATAAAGTACCAAAAGTAAAATAATATGATAATACTTTTTTTTAATTTTTTATTATTATTAGAGAAAAACATAAAATAAACATAATTTGGTGTATGATTTTATTCAACCGAACTTTAGTTGCGTACGCTAATCGGCAACTGAAAATTAATCGTTGCCTAAAAGGAACTAAATAGCAATTGAAATTGACAGCTCTCAGTTGCCAGTTGCCATCAGTAGTATAGTTTTCAGCAACTGGCAACCCAACTGAAGCTCAGTTGCCATCGATAATCGGCCTATTAATATTTTTAAAAAAATTGAGAAATATGAATATAAAAAATTTTTATTACTTAAAAAATATGCATTTATTGTCAAAATATGCACTAACCACTAAAATATGCAACTACAAATCGATGCCAAACTACTTAAAATTTGATTGTTCGCATAGATAATTAGTCCATACCTCTTTATCTATCACCACAAAAAATATGCATTTGCATGAAAGTCCGAGCCCTGTTAATAACCAATATTTGACCAGTGGCAAATAAAATCTTTAAGCAAGAAGGTTTTCTTTTTAATTTAATTGAATTCTGGAGCGACGTGGAAGGTCTATTTGAGATTTATCGACTTCGAAAATCTTATCAAATGCCCCTACCACTCGAAGTTTCGTTAACAAACCATGTGGTAGTTGGTCAACCAGCGGATATGGGATCCTTGAGGTGCTCATGAACTCGCTCTTTCCTGGATTGACCGTGTCTTCTAATAGTCAAATAATACCACAAATTAACGTAAACAGCGAGCGATCAATAGTTTTTTACCGTACAAGTCCCGGGTCCGGACGGCATTACACCAAATCGTCACATTAACGATTTTTCCGCAAATTTATCTGGCAGCCCTGGTTGCGGGGCTTATTTGCACACCGCGTCCTAATACGCTTGAAGGAGAGAATACTTCAAAACTTTTATTTTTGAAGTTCACCATTCCTCTACTGAGCTTTGATTATTACTTTAACATGATTAATTAATTAATTTAACAGGACTTTACTTTTAAATACCATGTCGTTGTGAGCCGATTTAAAAACGCTCGTTTTAGAGAAATTAAATCCACTAATAGAAATTTTCTTTCAAATATTTTGCAGTTTCATATATTTTAGAGCTTAAAATATCATATCTGAAATTAATTTACTATCTACGATTTGAAATACATACATCAATGGGAGCATTATATATTTTTGGAAAACGAAAATTTTACTCGGATTCGGTTTACAGAACAGCGCCGATTGTTTCTTAAAAAGTTTTTTTGGGAATTTTTAAATTACATTCACCCATATCGTGAATATCATTTCCCTCGAAATGTTTTCCCTTTCCCTTCTTTTGTGATCGTGAATAAAAAATGGAAAAATTCCCCTTATCATGAATGATTTTTTTCACGTAGATTTTTTCCCTTTTCCCCTGTTTTTGTTCACTTTATTTTAGCAGGCGAAATGGATAAAAAACATCATGTAATTGCTATTTTATCCTTCCAATTAATCATTAAAGCTTATAAATATTTATTTTAGGACAAATTCAGTAAATAGTGTTCATTTATCTTAATACAAACACATTTATGTATCTTAACACTGCCTCCATGCAACACCTTCCCGGCACACATGAACTAAGTTTTGCGATGATGGAGTAGCAAATGATTTTTCCGCGTCTGTAGAAAATTATTCATCGCGTCCAAAATATACGAGTATATAAAACCAGTTTTACTTACTCTTGAGAATTTTTAATTTAACACCAAAAGACTATTTGTTTAAATTAGGCTGCCTGCAATGGCTCGGGTACTCCAAGGAATTGGGTGCATCTAGCAATCCCGGACGAACAATTCGGTTTTGTTTAGATTCCTTATGGAATAAAAAGATGATGATTTATTTATTATTTAACAAAAATTTCTTTGATTTTTAATTAATTTTATTAAGCTTCTTCCTTATTTACATTCACTAAGAACTGATAGCGGGAAAAAATGTTCACAGGAACTTCACGCTAGCAATTTTCCCTCGAAGGGAAATGAAAATTTCATGGGAACATAAATTCACTTGTTATTCGCGATAGGGGTGATTAATTTTAGTTTTGTAGCGTGCAAGTAAGAAAATAAAAAACCATTATTGATTTTAATGGGACTTAGACGATAAGTTTTTATCTTGATTTTTTTACAGTTGATGGTGCAACGGGGTAAACATTATTAGAAATCAATACTTTTTCTTTAATTTTCAGTATTTATTTTTATGTATTACTTTTTGGAACGTATTCGCAAAATATTCGTGAAATATTCGCTTGAATTTGGCGAATACGAATACGAATATCAAGAAAGGGGAGAGTATTCGGCGATTGGAATATGAATAATCGTAACATCATTAATGCCTACACTCACAATATTATGACAGTAACCAATTGTATTTTGTTCAAGAAGTATTCAGTGCAATCATTTTTAAAAGAGTAAACATATAAAATTCTAAGCAATCTTATTTTTAACTGATTCTAACATTCAATAAAAAAAACCAAATACACATTATACTGATTTTCTGTTGCTTTCAATATAGTCCGTTGTTTATGTTATAAGTACCAAAAAAGTACATGCTTAGAAATAACACACACTCAAATACTCAAAATATGCTGTACGTAAAATTAACGGAAATTGCAATTGAAATTATATAAATATACATTTAATATCAGTGGCTTAGTGGTTAGTACGTAAGACTATTAAACGAGAGGTCACATGTTCAATTTCAGCCAAGACCGTGCATGTGTTTTTTTTAATATCTTATGTTAAATGCATAGAATTGAGTAAGTTTATGTTGTCTTCGTGCAGCTAATTTACATATTATGCTTTGGCCAGATGGTTCATACGTTGGATTTCAAACCCTAACGAGCATTGTTTGATCCCAGTAGAAGTTAACGTAACAAACAGTGAGCACAAATATAAATTTAATAAAATAACAATTAAAGATACGAAATAATAAGCCTCTTAACATTTAAAAATAAAGCAAAAATCAATTATTTTTATGGAACTTGGGTTTGATTATTTAACTGTGAAAATAGCAGAAACAAAGAAACCTCTTTTATTTTTACGGAAGCTGCTATTAGTTCTTTTGACAGTGAAATTAATCCAAACAAATAAGGAATCATTAATTGTTTATGGTTTTAAGTCTGTTAACTTTTTAACATTAAAAGTTGAATAAAATTCTTTGTTAAACTGAAATGAAAAATAAGTAGACCGGTTTTTAAATGAGTTTTAATTTATTTTATATTGTATTTTGTATTTGTATTTATATTGTATTTATATTTATATTATATTCAGTTAATTTTAAGTACGGAATATTTTGAGTGTACACTAAGGGCAAATTAGTTGTTAGTTTTGTTGAGAAATCGATTGAGTAAAAGGAATATGCATTGTGGCGTTTCTAGACATAGAAGGTGCCTTTAACAATGTCAAACTAGAGACCATAATAATGGCTCTAGAAAAATTGAACTTCCATCCGGCGGTCATAAGCCTAGTCTGGAATTTATTAGCCAACAGGTTAATTATATCCACTCTATGGTGGTCTGCGATTTCTACAGTAGCAAACCGAGGCACGCCACAGAGGGGTGCTCCGTGCCTCCTCCTATGCAACCCTTAAACTCTTTATTCATGAAAATTTTTTTCAAAGAGAAGTAACACAGTCAGGCAATTAATGCCTACCAGTTAATTAATTAATGTGTTACCTTCTTTTTGAAAGGGATAGTGTAGATGACCACGTGGTGCAGTGGGAGAGAGATAGAAAGCTTAGTTCATTTACAACTCTGATATTGCGTGTTTTTTGTTAATTGTATACAGGTGTAGAAAAATAAAATAGATTCATATCGAATATAAAATATTTGTTGGGTTTTGTATAAGTTTCTAAGCCTACTACACTTATTTTATTCTTTTGTAATTTTCAAAAATATTATCGTTTATAAATTCTCAAATGGTTTTTGAAAGTCTGTGCATAAAATAAGAGGTTTGTAACTGTTCAAAGTTGTGGTTGAAGTCTACTGACGATTTGTTAAAAGCGCCAATGAAATGCATATAGAAAATTGCTTAATAACCATCAACAAATATATTTCGTTTTTTGTTAAATTTTGTAGAGCAGTGTTGCATCCCCTCTGGTGTCAAGTAGAAGCATTAATGTAGCCAATTAGTTATTTTACTTCACCGCCGATTCTGCTACAATACCGCCAAAGGCGGGTGCTGTGAAGTGCATTAGGATGTGTTAGTATTAACCGCTGCCGGTACTGCCAAAGTGATCAGTGTTATGCCTTCATCACTTTAACAGTACATCAGAAAAATTCATGATGTTGGCTTGCCTGAAACGACTCTTGAACTCAAGAACTCAGGGTTTGTAGACAAACACGCTAACCATCTCAGCCAACAGCTCCCTCATGATGTTTAAAAGTGTGTGGCATATGCCGATGTCATAGCGCGGGCAGTATCCGGCAAGCACCCGGATACACTCTCAAGGCGTCTCTAGGCTTAACTGCGAACCATCAGCTGGTGGATCACCGAAAGTGGTCTCAGTGTAAATCCTCTAGTACTTCTGACAAGAAGATATAAGGTACCATATTTTTCTCTTCCACCTCTAAACGGGATAGAACTTAGTTTGTCTTACTGTCCAAATTATCTGGGCATATAGTACCCGGACTCCAAATTGCCTTGGTACCATAATGGATAGACAAAGTCGAACAAGGCCTGGAGAACAAATACCAGGAACTCCAAATGGTTTTGCAACATGGTAATAAAGTCCATGCACCCGTATGGTGCACTAGTATGGTGAATTGTATTAGACAAGAACACCTACTAAAGGATCAGCATATATCCGCTTTGATGATCACAGATGCTCAAAAGGTGTGAAATTTTAGAATTTTAAGTGTTACTAAGTGAAAGAGCGTAAGAATATGTGTAACTTTGTTTAGCTCAAATGTGCTATGAAATGCGTACCAATGCTCTACATTAATGATATGTAGCACGCAACGCCACTGTAAAGTTATTAGCTCACAAAAAAGTCATTTAAATTTTCTCTTCTCCGGCTGATATAAAAAAATAAAAACGTTTAAAAATACATATGTAAGTATGTATGTCTTAATTAATTGATCCTATTGATTTTCAATACGATTGCAAATGAGAAAAAATATTTTTTATTTAAGTTTGATGAAATTTGCATAATTTAAACATTTATCATAATTGGCGTAGCGTTATTTATTAAAAGGGCTCGATCATTTGACTGTCCAATAGTAATTGATGACGCTGTAAATTGATTTACTCACAGATATTTGCTTCCGCAAGCAGGCAACGTTTAATGCAATAAGTTTTATGTACATGACAAAGTTGAATATACTGTCAGAAATATGTCTTGTAGCTCCTAGTGACTGCCAGGAGTGAAAACTAAACGAGTCGGTTCGAAAGAGGAAAAAATTATACGTCAATGACCAAGGGAAACAGGCTTATTTACTTATACGATTCTCTGCGCAGTTGAACCTTCTTTTACCGAAACACAAAAGACAATAGCTCCGTTTGTTTACTTTTCCAGTCAAATCCAGTAGTTGAGTAAATTGTGGGCTATTGTGGGCTCTTGCAAAAAAAAGTACGCGAATGGAAAAATTGCAGGTTAATCAAACCAGCTAATCCCTATAGTGTTGTAAAATATGTGCTGTTTTGACTACCCAGTACATACATATTTTTGGTACTTGATACAATGCATTTTATAACTCGAAATTCGTGGCGAAATATAAGTATTAAGAGCCTTATTTTCTATAGCCCTACGCCTCACTTCACATAGAACTTGTTGAATTGCTATTTTGGTAAACACTTTACAATGGCACGTCATTGCTAGTGTTTAACACCTGATTGTTACGTTATTGTTTTAAATCAATATATGAAAAACAAATTTTATAAAACGTTTCAGTGAAAAATAACCCACTACTATTGATTAAAAATCGGAAAACTGTAACGAATGCAAAAAAACCGGTAAAAATCGCGAAAATTCGCAAAAACTTACTAAGAGCGGGATGATAACAAAGTCTAATATTGTTTAAAAATCGGCAAAACTGTTAGAAAGCTGCAAACATGCAAAAACTCGCTTTTATTGCGAACTTTGCTCAAATTCGCGGGTAGTTGCAAAATTTTAAACAAGCCATAATATTGATTAAAAATCGCTAGAACTGTAAGAAATGCAAAAAATTCGGCAAAAATATCGAAAATGGCGAAAAGTCGCAAAAACTCACTAACAGCGGGATGATAACAAAGTCTTGCATTGTTTAGAAATCGGCAAAACTGTTGGGAAGCTGAAAACATGCCAATAGCCAGTTTTATCGCGAACTTTGCGAGAAGTTGCAAAATTTTTAACAAGCCATAATATTGATTAAAAATCGCTAAGCAATGGAAAAAAACTCGGCTAAAATATCAAAAATGGCGAAAAGTCGCAAAAACTCACTAACAGCGGAATGATAACAAAGTCTAATATTGTTTAAAAGTCGGCAAAACTGTTGGGAAGCTGAAAACATGCAAAAAGTCGCTTTTATTTTTTGCAAAAATTCGCGAGAAGTTGCAAAATCGGAAACTACCCCTAAAATTGATTAGAAATCGCCTAAGCCGTTAAAAATAAAAAGTTCAAAAAAACGCGAAAAATTGCAAGTTTGCGAAAAATTGCTATATGTAATAAAGAAATTACCTGTTAATAATAAAAATCGCAAAAAATTGTAACTGCGAAAAATATTGATATTAGTTCATAGTTCTATGTGAGTAGGTAACAATGGAATATCGATATATCGATATTTTCTTAAAAATATATCGATATATATCATCGATATTTTTAATTTTCGATATATCGTTATTTTTTCCAAATGTATTGGTTTTGTTTTTCGTGCAATTTTTAAAAACATTTCGGCACAGTCTTTATCAAATAGAATATTAATAAGAAAATCTTTTGTTTTATTTCTAATATTTTGTCTATTCGAAAAATTATCATTCTTTGAGTGTAATTTTGTTGATGTATGTTCCATGAAATATTGGTGGAATAGTAAGGATCTTGGAAATTACCTCTTTCCAGCTTAATTATTTATAAGAAAGGTACTTTTTTTGTGAATCCAAATTGATTATTAGGCTGAGGTTCGTAACGTTATATTCAGAAAGAATTGGGCATGATTAATATTCCAAGGAACAAGGGAAAAATTAACATCAACTTAATTTTTCAACGTACACAGCAGAACAGAGTAGCGCCACTTTCGGAAGCCGCTACACTTCCATCGTCAGTGCTCACGTGTATTTGCTTATCCTAATAATCAATTTGGATTCACAAAGCAAATACGTTCGAAATAATTATATTAATAAGTACTTCTTTTGTTTTATTAAAAAAAATTTGGGGACTACGTATGAATTATCATTGTTGAAATAATATCAATATTTCGATATATCGATATTTTTTATTCGATATATATCGATACCGATCGATATTTAAATATATATCGATATCGATATATTTTTTTCACTTGCCCATCCCTAGTGGTTATATAGAAAATTAGGCCCTAAATTCATGTTAATTTTTCCCTTATTCCTTGAAATATTAATCAAGTCCAATTCTTTTTGAATATAGCGCTACGAACCTTAGCCTAATAATCAATTTGGATTCACAAGCAAATAATCATATTAGTTCTCATTTTATTGTTTTATTACATGTGAATTTTATTATGCAAAACATTCAATAATAAATTTTAAAATCTTGGTAAACTACATTAAATTTGTGAGAAAATTTGTTCAGAAATGTAATACAACATGACCCGGTAGATGCAAACGAAATGTGGAAATTTAGATTTGAAGAGCACCTGCTATAAAGAATTAAAAAAAAAATTAATGTGTTGTTTCTAGAACCCAAACAATCGACTTGAGTAGAAAATTTGTATGAATACCACTCCAAAAACTTAGTGCTTTTCATGCAAATTGTTCACTCCATACGATTGTTTGGGTTCTATAAACAGCACCTAAATAAATTACTTTTTAGAGAAGTTCAATACAGGGATGGCAAAGTTGGTACAATTGTGCCGTTTTTGGTACAATTCGAACTTTAAGAGTACAAAAGTACACCACTGGCTTATTTAGTACAAATATTAATTTTTGCATTTTATTTTAAATCTCCTAATTGCAGCTCGTTTATTGTAATAAAATATATTTTTCCTTTTTGTCCACTCTTACATATGCAACATTTTATCTGAAATAAAAGATATATTACGGATTAGATAATTGACACTGAAAACTTTTTAAAAAGCGTTTGGCAGGGGGGTATAGAAACTCCGAAAATAACGTTACGTAATATGTGAATATCCCCACAATTACACTTTACATGTCATTGGAAAACTGCGATTTCACTTACATTTAATGAGTAGTTCACAGAAGATCAACTGCGTGTAATATTAATAGATGCAATGGAGAAAAAGTAATTGTAAATAATGAAGTAATGACCACTTTAAACGTAAAAACTACCATGACTGTATTGTTATTAGGGATGCCAGTCCCGAGCCCAAAAATCCCGGGATTTTTCGGGATTGACAAATTCCGCATCACGGGACTCGTCTAAAAATCCCGGGGAGTACTGTAATATTTATATTACGTTTTTATGTAAAATTCTTTTAAAAGAAAATTATAATGTATTTAGGGCCATTATTACAACTTGACGGTTAAGTAAACGTTAGTTAAAGATGCCTTTAGCAAAAGTGAGCGGATAAACGGACCTTTTGGAATTTTTTCATTTTACAACTTCCCTGTAAAAATAGTTATATTTTTCAAAGTATGGCAACGTATGAAAATGTGGCAACTTAAATTGTCTAAACCTCGCGATAAAAGTTATAGGTGTGATGAAACTCATTTAAGATACAGCTCATTTTTAGGTTAAAGTGGAGCTGTAATATTGAAAAACTTTTTAGCCATCCGATAAAATCCTACCTTCAACAATCGCCAAGTTATAATAATTTTCCTTAATGTATTAATGCTCCTTGGTCAGTGGTGATTGGCGAACTTCTCCACGTTCTTAGTGAAGATGGTCATAAAGTCACCGTATACGGCGACGACTTCGTGGTTCTGTTAACTGGAAAATTCAGCTGTGCTCTCTCAGAAGTCAGGAATGGTGCACAAAATTTTATTATTGACAAAATTTTATTATTGAATAATATCATTAAATGCATGCAAAGTATTGAGATGTCTGCTTGAAGAAAGCCACTAGAGTTGTGGTGCACAGAAAAAATTATCATAGGTTTTTATTTTAACACACATGTGTTTGAATTTCTTTTTAAATTTATTATTATTTTTTTTTACTTTTAAATATTCTAATATGTAAAAATTTTTGTTAAAAAAATTTCGTTTTTTTTTATTAAATATTTACGAATTTTAGTTTTTAATTATACGAATTTTGCGGTAGGTCCCATTTCCGCAAAAAAAATATTTGAGAATCTAAATTGATTATTAGGCTAAGGTTCGTAACGTTATATTCAGAAAGAATTGGGCATGATTAATATTCCAAGGAACAAGGGAAAAATTAACATCAACTTAATTTTTTCAACGTACACAGCAGAACAGAGTAGCGCCACTTTCTGAATATAACGTTACGAACCTTAGCCTAATAATCAATTTAGATTCACAAAGCAAATACGTTCGAAATAATCATATCAATAAAAAAAAATATTTGTACTTATGTGGATGCACCTGGAACCCAAAAAATTGTCATGTGAATGTACAAATTTATCCAAAGGCCGCAATGAAAAGTCTTGGTGAATTAGAACAGCGAAACAAAATACAGATTAGTGGCAATGTATGTAGGGATTGGTTTGCAGTTAACAACAATTTGATTAGTGATACAATTCTCGTATGCAAATTTCTTATAAGATCTGTATAAATAACTAAATAACTAATTCTTTCTAAATGTAACGTTACGAGCTTTAACTTAATGCCATCGAATTATGGCGACCCTATAACGACATAATTTTTGTATTCTTAAAAAAAAGTTTTAAAATCAAAGCCTATATTATATTTTCCAAAGAAGGTAAAAATTTTCTACGTATTATTATACCATCATATCACACCCAAATAAATAAGAAATAGATATAAAATTATTTCTATATATATTTATTAAAATAAAAAAAAATGTTAACAAAAATAATAAATTTTGCACCATTCAATAAACATTATATATTAAACATAATGGAAATATAAATAAAATTATAATAATAATTTTTAACATTGTAAAATATTAAATCTTTGAAAATAATCATTTCCATGTGTACGAATTATTGATACTAAAATTGAAAGACCTAAAGCACCTTCACAAACACTAAAAGTTAAAATGGGGATAGTTTTGGATTTAATGCGAGATGTGTGAGTTATTAACAATAATAAAAGTTTCCAAACTTATTATCAACAATATTGTAATTTTTTATTTAAAATTTTATTAAAACAATGCCTTCTTCCAAAAACAATTACTTAAATCAGAAAAATAATAACACAAAACATGTCGTTAATGATTTTTACTCGTATTTTAATATTTGATGAAAAACTTTATTAGCTGAGAACTTAAACATCTTGTAACGAAAAATTCAATGGATATTTTAAAATACTCGTACGTTCCCCGTTTTAATTAATGAATGAAAACGAAAATTATTGATTTTTTTATCAACATTCAATAAAAGACAAAAGTTTATTGTCAAAAAATGTATGTTGGCAAAATGTTAATTCCTTTGCCAATTACATTGACTTTACGACAAATGAAGTGGAATTTTTTGACCTTTTTAATGAAGTCTCAAAAAAGACCATACAGCGAAGAATTAGAGAGTTCAAATGGTCGACAAAAATATGCCTCGTGGTATTTTACAGAAAACTAAGCACACAAAAAATATACGTGTATCGGCGTTTTTACATCTGGGATTAATTTTATGGGAATTTAAAGTTCCCATAGCACATTGTTATAGTGAATCGGCATATGAAATCTTGTAATCTCTGCGTTTAAGGTATAATACCTTAAAGCCAAGGGTTTCGTTCCCTGGAAGCGTCGGGAAAAATTTTCCGAGAAATAGAGCAATTTTTCACTTCCCGACTCCCGGGAATTTTCGTCGGGAATCCCTGGAAGTAAAATGTACTGGAATATGCGACCATTTTCTACAGAACACACTTTTTCAGCTATTTTACTCTAAAATAATGTTTTAAAATTTTTTTCAAGTTCTTCCTTTTAAATGTATGTTGCAGAATTATGTAACTACCCTAGAAGGAAGAGAATCTGTCACAAGGTAAGTCGTAAGGCACTTAACAACTAGCGACCTTTTTTTAAAGTTCTGGAATTTCATATGAGAGGCACCTGCAAGGCTGTTAAGGTTTTTTCTGAAAAATCGTAAAAAAAATCGTCAAAATTGTTATGACTTTCGAAAAAGTTCGTCCAAAAATAATCACGTTAAAAAGATGTATAAACTCGACTTTTATAGATATAAAGAACAATGGTGTATATTTTGTAGAAAGAAAATAAAATGTTATCTAACAGAAGAGCAGTTCTTCATTGAGACGGTTTAGACTTCGTCAGCTTATTATTGGTTTGGCCCACCGATCTTTTTGAACAAAATGAGTCTCCGTTTCATGAAATTGTTAATGGTTTCGGAGATATCGACCATCAGATTTGGTTCATATACACAACAATGACTCTTTGGTGTAAGCAGAACTTATTTTGAGCAATATTTAAAAAATCCATAAGAAAAGCTAAATTAAATGAAAACTTAATTTGCGCAAGCAGAGAACCAAGCAATATTAAAAATTCGACAGCGGCGGTAAAGCAATAGCGTACGTATTGCAAAAGCAGGAGCATTAAAATTTATATTACATGAAAGGTTGAAAGGACCTCGACAAAATTGCATACACACAAAAATAAATTTAGGAAAAATATTTAAAAGTTGTATTACCATTTATTTATTTTTCTTTAATATTTAAAAAAGTTTTTTGTATTCTAGATGTGTTTCCTTAACAATTCACATATATATCTCATACATTTTTTGACACCACAATTCCCAAAAAAACTTGCTTTGTTGCATCAATTCGCCGATTATTGGCCGTTATGATGAAAATTCTTCCGGTGTGGACACTACGTTATGTCTCGCAGCTGCCGACTCACGTAATTAATTGCATTCTTACTACTTCTCTTTTTCCTGCCTCTTGGAAGACTGCTAGGATTGTTCCTATTCCCAAATGCAAGGTGGTGAGCAGTCCCGATGATTTTAGGCCTCTTTCTGTTCTCCCCTGCCTATCTAAAATATTTGAGCACCTTATGAAGGACCAGGTGTTGCAAGCTGTTTGCGCTAATTTATATGACTTACAATTTGCGTTTCGCAAAGGGCATAATACTACTTCGCTGTTGTTTGCTCTTACTGACTTCATTAGGGATGACCTGAATGCTATGATTTCACTCGATTTTTCTAAAGCCTTTAATAGCATCAGTCATCTGACCCTTATTAATAAACTCAGATATCAGTGTAATTTCTCGGCGTGCAAGCTAGAGTTTTCATACCTTAATGGTAGATATCAGTTTGTGGACTATAATGGCAGTAGATCCGAGCTGCTCAGTCTTGGTGCGGGGGTTCTACAGGTTCTGCATCCTCTGTTATTCATCTTGTATGTTAATGATTTGGCGGAGTGTGATAATTCATCAACCTGTAAAACTTTTCTTTTTGCGGATGATGTCTTCCTTTCATTAACGGGTGATCGCTTGGCTCCTGATCTCCTCTCAAGGGATGTTAATACTACCCTTGTTGTTGTGCTACGGTGTTCTTCTAATAATCTGCTTACCTTAAATCCCTCTAAATCTAAGGCGCTTTTGTTTGGTACTACCGATGGACTTTCTCCTGGCTTGAATTTTTACCTTGGACCTAGTATTGTTGACAGTGCAGTGTTGGTGCATAGTCATAAATGTTTGGGTCTAATTGTGGATAGTAGGTTGTCATTTGAAAGTCATATTAGCTCCATTTCAGGTAGAATATAGGGAGTGCTTCGGAGGATTTTTTCTACTAGGCTATTCCTGCTTCTGGGTATTAGAAAGCGTTTAGCTCATGCCTCAAATTATTAATGGTCTTGAAGTGGTTTCTTTTTCGCCAGGGATGATTTTCAGTAGATTGCGCCGTATTGTTAATGCTATTGATAGGTTTGTTTACAACGTTCGTCGTCGGGATCATGTCTCTTCTTATGTTCATGACTTCCTGGGTTGCTCGTTTGACAGCTTTGTCAAATTCCGCAATCTTGCATTATTCCACAACATCATTCGTATGGGTATTCCCTCTACTCTGAGGAATAGGTTTGTGTTCCTTAGGTCCTCCAGGAATCCCCAAATCTTTATTCCTCGGATATTTAGATTAATTTTTGAACTGGCTTTTGTTGCGAGGATTGCGCGCTGGTGGAATTATCTGCCATATGAGCTTCGTGTTTTTTTTTCTCATTCGAATAACGTTTTTAGGCGTAAATTACTGGTGTTTCTCTGTTCTGTGTAGTTATCTTATTTGCCGTTACTTGCTGGGGGATTGAGTTGCCACTGCTGTTGGACTTAGTTATTACATTTTTTTCTCTTGGGGCTGGGGAGCTACTGCAGTTCTATAGATTTACTTCGACTTTTAATTTATTGATTTTGATTGTATTATTTTTAGTGTAAGGTTAAATTATTACCTGGTATGAGTTTATCTTGTACGAACTACGCCCCTTTCCACAATGTTTGATTAAGAGTTAATGCGGACTTTAACGGCAAGTTTTGTATGGCGAAGTTTTCGTTAAAGTCCATGTTAACTGTTAATCGTTTATTGTGAAAAGGGCCGTTAGACTATTTGCTTGTTTCACTTTTTTTATTTTTCTTTATTTATATTTATAAAACTGTATACAAATGAACTCTTATCTGATGATTTATTATACTTTATACTTAAGATATTTCAGGATTGTTACTTTGCAGTACCGTATATATAGGCCTTATAGGCTTGGTATTAGTGTTAAATAAATAAACAAAAAATAAAATAAATCACGAAAATCGATGAACAAATATTAATTTTATTCACAATTAAGGAACTCAATTGATAAAAATCACAATTTTCATAAAACAGTAAAATTTTAATTTATGTGTGTTTATGTGTGTTGTGTGGAAATTATGATTTATATTAATTGAGTTCCTTCACTTACTGTAAATAAAATTTGTATTTGTTCATCGATGTTCATGATTTACGGTGTTTTTTTTTAATTTAAGCTTTTGCAGTACTAAATTTTTTAATATTCACACACTAGTACTTGTAATTATCAATGATAATAATTCATACTAGAATAGAGAAATAGTAAAAAGAAGCTTAACACAAGACAAGAGAAAAAAGTGAATATCAATAACTATCAAATGAAACACAGCTCTAAGACTGACTGTATGAATTGATTAAAAGTAGATGATATTCAACTCTTGACTGCAAGCCACCGACTTTGGTCGAGTGGTCTAAGCGGTAAAGAACTCTTATGAGAGTAGCAGGAGCTATCGAAACGTCAGTTTAACCCTCCGCGCAGTCAAAATTTTCTTTATCTATATGCTTCATATTTATATCTAAATAAAAATATAATTTAATTGAAAAATTAAATTAAAACCGAACTCAAGCCAAAAATAATTAAATTTCTTTGGATATAAATCCATACAGTTCGACTAAACTCATAACTTAATTTTTTAAGTTTTTAAAAAAAATTTGGTTTTTTAATTTTTCATAAAATCCACTATTTTTCGACACTAATTTGTAGATAAAGTCCACATTAGTCCCTACAGTTCGCTTATGTTATCAAAGTTACTCTAACGTTTTTAATTTCTATAGGGGACTAGACTGATATTAGAAATATTAGATATCCCATTAAAAAATCTGTAATTAATAGGAAAAAGCTAAGGATTGGAAAAAATTTTAGTTTTGGTCAAAACAGAATTGTACTGTAAGGGTGGGTTTTTAATATGAATATTAGAGATTTAGTCATCTTTAATCTTTGTTTTCTGTTTTTAAGACGATAATTAACTACTTTTATTGCCCAGCTTAAGCGGCCAACGTTGGTGGTTTAAACTGTAAGGAATAAGTATCTTAACACAAACATTCGATTGTACTTTTTTAAATATATGTATATTATACATATGGACTTATATTAATAACATGATAAATTCTTTATTTATGTTGTAAACGCGTATATACTTTTATTTCACAGCACATAACAATTATTTCTTAAGTTTTTCTATTTTTTCTCTTTTATTTTACATTCTTTTTTTCTGCGATTTGCAAAGCCAGCTGATCGGAGATGCCATATTTTATTACTTAGTATGGCAATTTTGAGAGGTTTAAGCTTCCACTTAAAAACGGCAAACAGAATTAGCACTCAATTAAATTTATTCTCAGATTAATTGATTATAATTTCAAACTAAGATTAAATGTTCACACTAAAAACCGAAGAAGAATAAATGTAGCCTCCAAAAGGCTACATTTATTCTTCGAATTATAGAATTTTATTTCTACTCCTCTTATTTCTAAGATATTTTAATGTATTACATTTAGCTCTAGCAATTGAGTAATGATTGAAAGAAAGTTTATTTATTGTTTTATTATTACTAGGGTTTTGTATTCCCGGGCTTTTTTGCTTCCCGGTAGAGTGGGAAATGAAACAGAAATTCCCGGAATCCCGGGAATTGAAGAACGTACTAAAACATTTAACAAAAATTTTTTCAGCAGTTAGTAAAATAGTACAAAAACGGTGCAAAAATTTCATGGTACAAAAATAGTACAAACATATTTAAATAGTACAATTTTTGTACTATAGTACAGAAAGTGGCAACCCTGTTATGAGTCCAAAGTGATTTAATTAGACTAAAGTTCGTAGCGTGGTATACAGAAAGAATTCTTCATGAACAATTTTACAAGGAACAAGGCAAAACTAACATCAATTAATTTACCACCCACATGGCAGAACAGAACAATGTTGTTTTCAGAGGTCGAAACACTCCCATCATCAGTGCTCATGTGTATTTCCATATGTCAATACTTGTTCACAGTTCTTATTTCTACAAATCTTATGATAAATCTGAATACGAGAATTACATCACCACTAAATTGATGTTAATTTCGCACAAATACCAGTGTAAACGTTGTTTTCTTTTCGACATGTTTCACTTTCCCCCTTCTTATTTTTGTTCTACTTAAGTCAAACGTTCTTAGTTTAAAGACTATCGGCCCTGTTCTGTAAACCGACTCCGAGTAAATTTCTCGTTTTCCAAAAATAAATTATGTCCCCATTAATATATTTTAAATCGTATATAGTAAATTAATTTCTGATATGATATTTTAAGCTCTAAAAAATATGAAATTGCCAAAAGGTGGATTTAATTTCTCTAAATTGAGCATTTTTAAATCGTGTCGATTTACAGAACATGTGGGTATATAAATATTTGCCCTTATTCCGTAACTATTTGTCGACGTCGCGTCAGGACAATGCCAAAATATTGGCACACTTATATTCGTCCTCGACAACAATTTACTATTACTGATAGCCACTTACTATTCTCTAAGGCATAGAAAATGGGAAGAGGCTGTTAATAGTAGTAAAATTTTTTCGAGAGCGAGTAGACAAGAGCCAATTTTTTGGTAATGTCAAGACGTGACGTCGGCAAATAGTTACGGAATAAGGGGGATTATTGATATGTAATATGTAATATTTTTGAAACTGTAGTGGTTTAACTTAAATAATGTAAAATTTGAATGTATAAAAAATTCACGAATCGAACTCAAGCCAGTTTAATAACTTTCAATTCAAAATTATTTAATTTTCCAGTTCTATTCGATAAAAATATTGCATTTAAAACGAGTTTCGCCTCTATGTGCTTAGTGCTCTCCGATAATAACTACATACATACTTTCAAAGGCCGTTTATTTGTTGCGCTATTTAAAAAAAGTTTAATAGTATAATTGTGATTGAATGAATGAATAGAATGTTTGAAAGTGATGAAATTTGTGAATTGCATGAGTACTTTATAATCATAAGTATCGTTGAAAAGTTGTTAACACGTTTGATAAGAATCAGACTAGCATATTGAATACGTTTAACACTCTACTAGTTAATGAGTTCTTTTTTTTTCAAAATTGAGCATAAGCTATAGAAAGAATTGATAACATTTTCATATACAAAATGTTGCTATGGATATTTTGGCTAGAAGAATTTGGCATCAGTTAAGCGGCAACTTGCTACGTATTAACTGCTGTCTACTGTGGGGCACGGCCTGGGAAGTTATAAAGGTACTTCAGAAATAAGTGTTGAAAAAAACTGAATATGGCACAGATTCGAAAATAAAAATAAACAGATTTTCATTTTCTTTAAACAGAATTTAAAGAAAGAATATTACGTAATAGTGCATGGGAAATTTTGAAAGATTTTTCTACAATTTCATTATTATTTTCAATTCTTGATATCGGCAAAAATATTTGAAAATCAGTTGATTAACATTTTTAGTAAATTGCCGGCAACTTCACAAAACACTGGACTACATATGTACGTGCGAAAGTTTCCCAAACACAACAAATATTCAAAACCCACACTGCCGTAGAGCATATTGTATCCGTTATCTATTTGTAACTAATAAAAAAAAATAGTTCAAATTGTAACAAAAACATTTAATCACACACTTTGGTAAATAATTAGTCGAAACATAGAAGAACGGTAAGTTCAGCTGTGCTGAAACTGATACCCCCCACAGAGGTGAGGACTGTCAGTTTTTTATTTTATTCGATAATGTCCAAGGCGAATTCATACCAGATGGCATCGATAGCGCAGATGATTACTTTGTGTTTTGTTTCCCTCAGGGTTTTAATTTTCCTCAGATGTCAAAAGGCTTTTTTGGCACATTTTTTGGTATACATTTTTTGACCCCAAGAAGACATTTTCATGTCGAGAGTGGGCGAGTATACCTGTTATAAATATACTTTGATACTGTCTTTGTCAGTTCATACCGCAACAGCTTAAGGCCAATGCAACAGTCCACATGATAGGTGGGCAATATGTCAAATTTTATTATATACTAGCTAAAACCCTGAACAATATTCTCTTTGTAATGAAAAGAAAACGAAAACTATTCAGGTATGTGATGGAAATCGATTTTGAAAACGAAGCACTTTTGAAAGTCCCTTTTAACGCACTTTTCATAAAATTTTTATAATTTTTTTGTTACAATAATAAAGAAATAAAGTAATACAGTAATAAAGAAACATTTTTATAATATTTGTTATAAAATTGTTTTTAATAAAGAAATATTATTTAAAAACACCTTTCAAAATTGGTTCGTTTTCGGAATCGATTTCCATCACATACCTGATTATCTTCAATTATTTTTCAAAAAATAAATGTTTAATCTGTTTGAAACGTTGACTCCTTTCTATAATACTACTCTCGTTTTTTACTTAAGAATACTATAAGAGAAAAATCTGTCACGTAATTTATGTCACGTACGTTATTAAAATTTTTTCATTATAAAATCATCCAAAAGTTTTTTTCCGTTTCAAAATTACGGACAATAAAGGGAAAATAGTTCGCTTAGTGTACAAAATTTAAAAAAAAATCACAGTTCGCATATTTTTACATGCACCTTAACATCATTTCCGTACGATGTGCCCTTATTTTTCTCGATATTTTAGACAAAAGGGTTCCAAATATGATGAATTTTTTTCACATATATTTGAATGGAACATAACGACAAAAGTTTGTTTCTCTTATTCTTATTTTTGTAAAATCTATTCCACTTTATAGGAGTACATATGTCACGTACGCTGACATGGAAATTCCCATATCTAAACATACATATATTAATTTTTGTTTTTGTTTAAAAATTTACTTTAATTGTGCCCAAATTTAGGAAAGTCTTTTTAACCGTTCGAATATTAGCATTGTTTTTTATGCAGCTGATAAATGGATGTACCAATATGAAATTTCAATGATATTAGAAGAATAAAGCAATATATTCTAGCGTCAATATATGTATGTAAATTTAAGTTTATTGTATATAAAATATTTTTTAATCTTTTATTTTCGAAATATTATTGCCTTAATTCATAAAAAATATTTCTGACTTATAACAGATTAGTAAAAAAAAATGTCATACAAAAATTTGTTTTACAAGCCTCTTATTAATCAAAAAAAATTTTATGATTTAGGTTGTATGTATGTAATTGAATATTTCGTAAACGGGTGGTGATAGGTGATCACGCCTATCGCAAATATTTTTTTATCAGGAAAGAATTATGTACATAGGTTAAATTGGTATTTTGAGCATATGAGACTAAGTAATCCACTTCTTTAAATAGTACACACAGAAAAATTTCCATGTAAAATCGTCGAAAACCAGGTTAACTTAACATTTTTCGGTAGTGATTTTGCTTCATAGGTGTTTCATGTTAAATCAACATGAT
This sequence comes from Panzeria rudis, assembly GCA_956483635.1. NCBI lineage: Eukaryota > Metazoa > Arthropoda > Insecta > Diptera > Tachinidae > Panzeria > Panzeria rudis. The sequence continues at coordinate 39,534,767 of OY101449.1, read as the reverse complement.
TTACAATAATCTTGAAAGAAAAATTTTCCTTTTGAATTAACTATATTTCATGTTGATTTAATATTCCAGTACAGTTAAATCAAAATGAAGTTGATACTGAAATAATACGAAAAATCATATTGAATCAAAGTAATTTCGAGTTGAAACAACGTGAATTTGATATTGGAATAACACAAAGAATCATGTTGAATCAAAGTTATTTCAAGTTGAAACAACGTGAATTTGATATTGGAACAACACGAAGAATCATGTTGAATTAAAGTTATATCAAGCTGAAACAACATGACTTTAATGTAGCTATTTTATTAATTATTTTACTTACGTGATAGTGAGTCATCAGCAAACTTTTCATTGTAGCTGACTGCCCCAGCCAAGATTTGACAGCTTCAAACAACTTCAACATGATTTAAATGATTATTTAACATAAAACTTATTTGAAATTAAAGTTATAGTCATGTCGATTGAAAATGAAACTTAACGTTTATAACAAAATTTTTTTAACGGTGATTTAAGGTTATATTAATTATTTTCTGTTTAAAATTAATATGAAACAATGGTAATTTTAAACCAGCAGCAGTAAATATTCGCTGGTAATTCGTTTTTTGTCGTATACATAGACGACACACGTAAGAATAAACAAAAACAAGTCACACAACTAAGCAGAACAGTGAATTGTAGCAATGAACAAAGCAAGTAAACACTAACACACTCAAACGACAAATTATTTCTTGTATATTTAATATGATTTGCAATCAAAATTGCGGCATGTGGATTTTACATTCCTTTTTTTTCTGTGTGTAAATATATTTACGATAACATTTGGAATAAAATAAGAATTAAAACATGCAGGAAAACCATACTAGGAAAGCCAAACGAGAAACCCCGAATCCCGGGATATTTCGGGATTGGTAAATACCGAATCCCGGGACTTGTAAAAATAAATCCCGAGATTTTTTCGGATTTCTTACTTAACAATTTTTATATAAAAAACTATTTATATATATTAATGTTCGTTACTTTTATGGTATTTTTTTATAATATTTAAAAGTCCCATAACATTTTTTACGTGTATTTCTAACAACTTAATGACTATTCGTGACAAATTGTTTATAAATTAACAATAAGAGCAAAATAAATTAACTACTTTCTTACGATTAATTTCATCAAGGGTGCTACAATATACAACTGAGAATTATTTTGAAAACAAAACGAAGTATATGAGTTTTGGAAGAAAAATAACATTTGGAAAATTCATTCCCTCTTATTCTATGTATACCCTATACTAGTGATGTTATGAATATAAATTTTTAATATTCGCGAGTACGAATACGAATATCTGAAACAATATTCGCCGTATTCGAATATTCAATCTAAATAGTTGAGAAAAACTGTCACAATACTATAGGCATAGATTATACGTAGATATCCAACTAACACTTCAAAAACCTAAGTCTGCTGTCAAAAACCTAATTCTAAGAATGTGTTAGTAGAACATTTTGTATTATTATATATTATATTGGTTTAAAATGAAATGTTCCCCACAGCACCAAAATTATACTTAGTTGTACAAATTTATATTTTTTAAACACGAATTTCTAGTTTTTATATACAATTGATTTTGCTTTATTTGATGAAAATATGAATTTAGAATCATTTTTAATGCATTTGAGCTCAAACAATTTTCATTCGCTAAAAATTTTTTTGCATTTTTTTCTATTTGGCACTAAAAAAAATTGTCCCAAATAGTAACAAAAATGCAATACTGTTGAATGAAAAAAACGGTTAAAAACTTTGATAAATTTCAACACACAAATGTCAACAAAATTAAAAAAATATTTTAAAATTACAGCAAGAAACATAAAATTTATTAAAAAACAAATAAAAAAATTAAATTATATAAAAATAGTGTTTGTGTGTGCAAAACAAATAAATTTTAGTGCATTTTCAAGTGCAAAAATTACGCTCTCTGGTGAGTGTTGAGTTGCCTCTCTCAGCGTGTTGGATAACAAAATACCCATGGGTGTGAAGAGAGTTGTCAATTTTTTTTTACAGGAGCCCAGTTGACTATCTACGTATAATCTATGCTATAGGTATTTCAAGGTATATTTATTTAACAGGTAAAATTAGTTCTAAAGCTGATAGTTTTTGGACCTCTTTGTCTAAGGAAATTCTTAGGACTATTGCAATTTGTCCTAGAGACAAATAATATCGACAGGATGTCTGTCAAAACAACAAAATATGTTCACAGTTTTCTTATAATTTCAACAACCTGTCATAATAATGGCAAGGAAAAGCGTCACAAAAACTATAAATTTCTGAAAAACTGTAAAAAATTAATACCCGTACAGTTGTTCAATGAAAGTCGTTAACTAATTTATAAAATTGTTTAGAATATGGTCGAACTATTCTGCTAAAAGATAATTGTTTTTAAAGAAAATGAGCAGAAACGACTTATTAAACAATTCAGAAAACGGCCAGAAAAACTGCCGGCTATTCTACTAAGGCCCAAATTTTGTATGGAAAATTTTCAAATTACAAAAGCAAAACACATTGAAAATCTCTCAACGCTTAGGATTCGTTTTAACATCGGACATATCGATAAAAATTGTTCACTGGGAAGCTACATTAATTATGTGCTTGTGTTGGTACTGTAAGTTGTATTCAGCGTTGCCGCTGAAAAACAAATTTTCCACAACATTTTTCTCGATATTTTTTAATAGCTGCGGGTATATCTTCTTTAAATAAATATGCACAAATACTTTTTCAAAGTTATAAAAGATAGGTGTAGCCTACTATTTGAGCAAACCAAAAATTTAAAGAAAGCTTGGTATGAAAGCATCAACAGTGGTAACGCTGTTTGGTTTTGTATTTTATTTGGTTTGGCATCTGAAATTTAAATTATAGCAACAAAATACATGTTGTTTTTTAAATATTTTATTTGCTGTAGAACCAATTTTACCTGTTAAAGATATATACCTTGAGGTATTTAACATTATTATGACATTCCGATGACGGAATTTGAAATTATTAACTTAGCACCTGAATGACACTTTTTTAAATTTTTGGTGGAAAGTAAATAAGGGAAAATACGAACTTCGTTTACCTATACCCAGGCAAAATTTAGTGACACCAGCGGCGAGTGTTCCGAGCGAGCGAATGTTTAGTGGTGCGAAGCTTATTTACACACCGCGCAAAGGGCTTGATGGAGAAAAGACTTCAAAACTTTTATTTTTGAAGTTCAATATTCCTCTACTGAGCTTTGATTATTACTTTAACATGATTAATAAATTAATTTAGCAGAACTTTACTTTTTAAATACCATGTCGTTGTGTTTTTTTTAGAGGTATAGAACTTCGAATTGAAATAAAACACAAGAAAATCGTTTTAATGTCCATCAATTTGGCTTTATTGGAAGGATAATTTTATGCCATTAATGTTTAAATATGATTTCGGGTATGTGGCCGCCGCGGCTGGCTCGAATAAAGCCAATTCTACAGGTCCAATTTTCAACCACTTTTTCGAGCATATAGGGCCGTATGTTGGCAATAACGCCACGAATGTTGGCTTCCAAGTCCCCTAACGTTTCTGGTTTGTTGGCGTAGACGAGCGACTTCACATATCCCCAAAGAAAATAATCCAATGGTGTCAAATCACACGATCTTGGTGGCCAATTGACAGGTCCATTCCGCGAAATTATGCGCTCATCGAATGTTTGCTTCAATAAATCGATTGTGACGTGCGCTGTGTGGCATGTAGCGCCGTCTTGTTGGAACCACAACTCATCCACATTCATGCCATCCAATTCGGGAACAAAATAGTCGGTTATCATGGCTCTATACCGGTCTCCATTAACGGTAACTGACTCTCCAGCATTATTTCGGAAGAAGTATGGCCCAATGACTCCACCAGCCCATAGAGCACACCAAACAGTCAGTTTTTGTGGATGTAATGGCGTCTCAAGGGTCTCATGTGGATTCTCTTCACTCCAAATGCGGCAATTTTGCTTGTTGACGTAGCCGTTCAACCAAAAATGAGCCTCATCATCACTGAACAAAATTTTGCGATTTTCCTTGCGGTAAACTTCGCGAACTGAACCATTATTTTCGAAATAAATTTGCACGATTTGCAAGCGTTGTTCTTTTGTCAACCTGTTCATGATGAAATGGCAAACCAAACTAAATATTAATCACTTGACAGCTGACAAAATGGCCGCCAGTTAAAAAAGTGATGCCAACTTAAAGTTCTATACCTCAATAAAAAACACCCTTTATATTTTGTTTCTTTTTTCTTTACTAAAAGAAGATTATTGTTTCGCGTTATAGACAATTTTTTTCTTAATAAAAATTAATATTTTTTGTCTAATTTTCAGTATTTTTTTTGTATTATTTTTTGGAACGTATTCACAAAATATTCGTGATATATTCGCTTGAATTTGGCGAATACGAATATCATGAAAGAGGCGAATATTCGGCGATTCGAATACGAATACGAATATTCGTAACATCATTACCCTACACAATAAAATTGGCACTTTTTTCTAAGCATTGAGAGGTTTTGCTGTTTTTGCTTAAAAAATAAGTTTCTCTGTAAATTGTGCAGATTTTGCAGTTCTTCCATTATAATTTTTTAGTCTCAATTTTGTAGTTTTAATTCCAATTTCTGAAGCCATCGTTTTACCCATTTTGTTTAATATAACAGTGCCAAAGTTTACTAGTACTTTTTCAAGGAGCAAGAGGGAATTTACACACATTTAGGTCTACGAAAGTTGTGTTTTTCTATATGGAATTTACTATTATTGTTTGCAAGTTGAGTCCATACGTAAAAACAAAATACTGTGCTTTTTAACACGTCCTGTACTAATATTAATTCACCTTGCCTTAGTAAAAAAGAAACAAGTTGCGCACTTTCTTCATTGAAATAAATCGATCTCTTATAGAATTAATATATGAGATAAAACTTGACAAAATATATTCCAAATTAAAGGGTAGACCCCATAGAATTTGAAGCCATACACATTTTTTTAGAACTCTTTTAACGAAATTTTAGTAATTCACAGAAAAAGACACTTTGTTTTGTCTAAGAAAATGTATACAGGGTGTCCCGTAAATAATGGTCCAAACGAATTGTGTCGATAAACGAGATCATACCCTATCAGAATAACCCAACTGTAAGTATTACGGTTTTCGAGATATTCGCAATTATACGAGTGCCCCTTGCTCAGATTTCTTTAAGCCGTTGCCATGGGAATTGTCGTAAATAAAATTTCTTTTTGTATTCTTGCACCTGATTAGATGTCCAATGAGTCGTACGTCTTTTACAGACCTAGGTCTTTTACAGACCTATGTTAGGTTATTCTGATAGGGTATGATCTCGTTTATCGACACAATTCGTTTGAACTACTATTTACGGGACACCCTGTATGTACAATAAATAAATGATTGTACGTACAAAATCTTTAAAACAGAAGCAAAAAGTTTAATTACTTTATTTATTGAATTTGTCTCCCCTTAGGTCTTTAGGTTGGTTCGGAAAAAACCAATTTCCCCGTGTAATATTAATAGTTTTATGCGAAATATCCCATAGTGCAGTCCAAACACTTTTTTTTTAATTAATTAAAAAATGTATACATTTTGAGAGCCATATTTTTTAACTGTTGCCGATGAGGCTTCAAAGATGGTTAAATGTACCAACTTGATATTATTTTACATCCTGTCCTTAGCGTTTGGGACTATATGCTGTATCTCGGGATAATAATCCAACACAAAATCGTGGCCCGAGTCCATTTTCATATTTAGATTCTCCGGATTTTTTTTATTACAATTATCAAATAGTCTGTTAACTACTACTATTTTGTAGTCGTTTAATTTCGTCTGCGACTACGACAACCGTAATAAAGGCCATTTGTTGTTGATCAATTGAAAATTTAAAAATTAACAACAAATAAATTTAACAAAACAATAACAGTTTAGCTACTAGTTTTAATGAAAATTAATCTGAAAATGTTCGTAGGTCAACTTAATGATAGTGTCAGAAATCCACAGATATGTTACTTTTGGTTTAGATTATAGCAAAAAAATGTAATTTCAAAAATTACGGAGTAGGAAATGCATCTAAGGAAGGCCCTTTTGGTTACTCATCTGTTATTATAAAATAATAAATTAAGTAAAAAGCGACTTTGGCTCGCACACGAAGGGTTCCGTACGAATACATATATGTATATCCCTTTTCGTTTCTTGCCTTTTTTTATTTTTGCAGCTTTTTCGTTGTGCTTTTTTGTTTAATTTTAGTTTTTCTGGCGATTTTTTGGAATTGGCGCTTTTTTAATTTTCGTGATTTTTTAACTTTTTTCTGGCGATTTTCGTTTTTTTGCTTTTTGGCGATATTTTTAGTTTTAACGATTTATTTTAGTTGTGGCGATTTTTTTTCGCTTTGGCGCTTTTTTTTGGTTTTAAGGATTTTTTCGGTTTTTGGTGATTTTTTTAGTTTTAGCAATTTTTTTTTTGGTTGATACTTTTTTCGTTTTGGGGATTTTTTTAGTTTTTTGGCGATTTTAGCTTTTTTGCAATTTTTTTTGCCAATTTTCTAGTTTTTTTTTTGTTTTGGCGTTTTTTTTATCGTTATTTTTCGCTTTTTGTCGATATTTTTAGTTTTAGCGATTTATTTTAGTTTTGGTGCTTATTTCAATGTTGGCGCTTTTTCGGTTTTGTGGATTTTTTATATTTTTTTAGTTTTAGCGTTTTTTTACACTTTTGTACGTTTTGGCGATATTTTTGGATTTTGACGAATTTTTTAGTTTTGGCGCTTTTTTTTTGGTTTTGGTGTTTTTTTCGTTTTGGTGATATTTTTCTTTTTTGGCGGTTTTTTCGTTTTTTATGATATTTTTAGTTTTAGCGACTTTTTATATTGTAGTGTTTTTTTTCGTTTTGACGACTTTTTTCGGTTTTTTGCGTTTTTTATTTTTTTTTGTGATCTTTTTAGTTTTGGTGATATATTGCGTTTTAGCGATTTTTTTTAAACGCTTTTTTCATTTTGGCGATTTTTCGTTTTGAAATTTTTCTAATTTTGGAATTTTTTAGTTTCAGCGTTTTTGAAAATTTCAAGAGTTTACCTTTTACGGTTTCCAAGATACAGCATATTGTCTAAATTACATAGTAAAATTACATTAACTGATAGAACACCCTTTAATTTTTATTGTTTTAAATATCAGTGTTAATTGGTCTAGTCTATTGTACAGACTACAACAATTAACACTAGCTTTGAAAATTTAAAGTATCTATATATATATATATGTCTGTATATTACATTAGTAATATGTTTCGTTGCCCGCTTTAGCCCACTCTTTAATTTTTAGCTGTATATATTTGTTGTTGTAGCGCCAAAAGTTTTACATATTCTGTGAAAATTTCAGGTCCGTAGCTCTTATGGTTCCTGAGAAAACACCCTGTGACAGACAGACAGACGGACAGCGTAGTGGAAGCACATTGTTCGATATCGAATGTCATAATCTCAAACTAAGAAAACTCGATCGAATCGGCTCGATATCGAAAGCGACGATTCGACCCCAGATTTTCATACAAAAATTTGTTTTATAAGCCTGTTATAAATCAAAAAATTGTTTATGAATTATGTTATAACAAATAATAAAAGATTTTACCAAGAAATGTTAGATCCCGAAATCCCGGAAAATCCCGAAAATCCGGCGATTTTGGGATCGGGACCTGCAAAATCCCGAATCCCGGGATTTTCAAAAATTAGGGGCCATTCACATGTTAAAGATTTGTTGCGAATTAGATACTTTATACTGAAAATTTTGTAGAAAGCGTTACGAGTGGGGGTATAAAACCTTCAAAAATAGCGTTACGTAATATGTGAATATATATCCCAAAAAAATCTTGCCGATTTACTGAGACTTTCTACTAATTTAAATTATTGTAAAAGAACTCGAGTTGCTAAATACATACATTAGGGTAACCCTTGTTTAAAAAATTCGATTTCTCCCAGTCTCACACGTGAGTTTCATCGCGTGAGTTTAGGTTAATAAAAAAATATCTGACGAAAAGTGTAAAAAGTAGGACAACTTGCTAAAAGAGAATGAGGACTACCCCGGACGTCCTAAAAAAGAGGACAGTTTCCGGGGAAAAGAGGACGGCTAGCAAAAATAGCTAAAATGCTCGTCAGGTGTGTTTTATATGTGCGTATGTTTTTTGTATGTATGACTAATTTTTTTTTACATGCAGCCATGATATGATCTACTAATTGCACTGCCATATCTTCAACTGTACGGTTACATGTTCCTGATCATGGTGTTGTTGCATCGACAACAAAAACGTTTAATATTTTCCTTATACGAGTTTGTATATATTTTTTTAATTCTTTCATGATCATCGTCTTTTTATAGCTATGCTATTTATGGCTCGCTAGGAGGTATGTAGAAGTTTTGTTTCGTAAAGCGGCTGCTAGACAGATCAATATTTGGCTTCAATATACATATGTGTTGGTGTGCATTTGTTATGAAAATCAAAAGCATTTTGATCAGCGTTACCGGTGGTGCTACTAAAGTAGCAATTTGCTACTTTTTCGAGTGATTTGATACTATTTTGCTACTTTTACAAAATGCACTCAAATGTGATACTTTTTGAAATTATTTACACTATTTTGATACTTTTTACTAAATGAAGAGATACTTGGGGCAATTTGCCTTACTGGGGGTCTACATTAGCCATGAAGTTGGAATAAACATCATGTCGGACATCGCATATGGCTAATGTAGACCGCTCATGTCCATGTTTCGTCCATGCTCTGCCATCGATGCCCGAACATATGGCTGAACATCAATGTTCGCCATGAGATTCGCTGTCAACAACCATTTTTAATAGAAAGAAAAGAGGCAGAAAGATATTGTTAAATATTCCATTTCTATTGCACTACCACCAAATACATTGATAAGGCAGAACATGGACATCGCACGTATTCACCACAACAAAGAAGTTGATGAATTTTTTGCAGTTGCTCTGCCGGCGTCATGTTCAAGTTATGTTCAAGTCGATGACTCGTGAAGACGTAGGGTTACGCAGTGAATGAACTAAGTGGTGTTATTTCATTTTGCAACATCAATCTTGAAATGCTGTACATTACAGTGCTTCACAAGCAAAATGTATAAATTTCTAATGAAGTTTTTATATACTTCCAGAGGCAAAAGCTGGTTCGATTAAAGTGATCTACATATACATATATTGTTTGAGAGGCTTCAAAATTACGCGTCGAATAAAAAAATTACTGCGGATAAAAAAGTTACTGCGTTATAGGCGATCAAAGTTAAAATTTTATAAATTTTTTGTAAACAAACGCACACAAACACATATATTGAAGCCGAATATTGTCTGTCTGGCATTCGCTTATTAGTCCCTGTCCATATGAGTCCACTTTTGCTTCTGCAACTTTCTTAAATTTTCTTTTGAAGTTGCATTCGTGTCCATACAATGAAATTCTTGATGTGCAGTTTTTGTTTTTTTACATAGAATTGGTTGTTACCTAGTCCATGTCCATACGAGTCAACTTTTGCTTCTGCAACTTTCTTAAATTTTCTTTAGAAGTTGCATTCGTGTCCATATAATGAAATTCTTGTCGCGCTGCTTTTGTTTTTTTTGCATAAAATTTGTTGTTGCTTAATATTACGAAGAAGAAAACAAAAGAGAGTTGCATGTACATGAAACAGTGTACTCCCTCCCAATCTTCTCACCTCTCTCCCATAAACTCGAAAGTTGCGCAGCAAAAGTTGACTCGTATGGACAAATTCAAAAGAAAATTTAAGAAAGTTGCTGAAGCAAAAATTGACTCGTATGGACATGGACTTAAGAGACGAAAGTATTTGTTTCTTCTTGTTTTCATTTTCCATTTCATTTGTTATTGTTGAAGGGCTGCAAGATAATTTTCAGAGAAAAAATCGGCATTTTCGGCACTTCAATTCGAATAATCGGCAAGAATATCGGCATAAATAAAACTAAGCATTTTTCATAGTTTTTATTAATAAGAAAATAAAAAATAGCAGTCACCAGTAATTGCATGTTGTTTATAAACATAAATATGTATGTAGATAACATAAAAATGATTTTACAAACTTGTAGGTATATCGTCACTTAAAATGCAAAATAACATAACATCACTTTTCATAAGTTTACAGGAGAAGCAAAAAACTTGTTAAATGGAAAATATTTGAGGTATAAAAGCAATTTTGTTTATATACATATGCACTAAAAATGCGACAACCGTAATAACACACATCGAATTTAAAGAGCCTTACTCTTATAGTTGAACAGATATAGGAAAATTAAGAATTACCTCGTATGGGAGGTACCCCTTTTCCCCTCCTATACCACCAATATTTTTCTGAAAGTTTCATGTTATTCTAGGAATAACCCATATCGAATTTAAAGAGCCTTACTCTTATAGTTGAACAGATATAGGAAAATTAAGAATTATCTCGTATGGGAGGTACCCTTTTCCACCAAAAATTTTCCACAAAAAAATTGCCTATGGTTAATAAGACAGTTACGAAATTTCACAACGATCGGTCGCACCGTTTGGCAGCCTATACGAAACATACACACAAACAAACATACAAACACAGATTCATTTTTATATATATAGATAATTACTTATAAGCAGGGAAGCCGCAAATATGCAAATGCATGTTTTTTCCTGCGCGATGTATGTAGGCACAAAAAAGATATTTATACGTTTCACAACATTTTAAGAATTTTGGCATCGATTTGTTAGTGCATATTTTTGCATATTTTACCCTTTACATCTTGTTTTTGCATATTTCATAGTTAGTCTCATATTTTGGGCATTTTTCTGATTTTTGTGGCATATTTTGTTGTTTTCCTGCATATTTTGACCCTTTTAAATGTTTATATGCATATTTACAAAAAAAAAACAAAAACAAAAATCATTTCTTTTGTGATCAAAAATTTTTTTAAATTTTTCCACATTTATAAAATTTTTCTTTTGCGATTTTAACTTTACTCTAATGTATATTTTCCCTAATTTCTTTAAAAAACTTTCTCATTCCATTAATTTATTCCCAGTTTATTCACAGCTTTAAAAATAATCAATTATGTACTTTTGAAAATAAAATAATGTCTATAAAAATGCATGCAAATGGTAATGCAGAGTACATATTGTTTGCATAGCCAGCCTTTTGGCCGGCTTAAGGGCTTTCCCCGCTGGGCATGTCGCATAGTGGCTTCTCAGAGTTTTGATTTTTGATTAGGCAGAAAATCATTACTCTGCGAAGCCACTATTCAACATACGCATGGACATTATTTCCTTTTTGAAGTGGAAATAATGTCCATAGACGTGATTTTCTTGGATATTATTACATCCCACCAATATATGTATTAGAGGTCTGCACGAATATGCTCTGAAGTACTCGTATGTATGTTTGTGTGTGTATGCATGCATGTTTTTTCTGTATATGTATGTATATATGTATGTTTATATGGATATTTGGTCGTGGCTATGTATGTACACACATACACATGCATGTGTACATACCCTGCAGACAAAATGACTAGTATGTGGTTAGATATATACTAGTTGCTTTTTTGTTCAGACTAGTTGCCTAATTGTCCTTTTTCCATATATCGAACTATCGATTTTAACATTAGGTTGTCATAGGAGCCCAACTAGTTCATTTGTACATAGTTATATGCCAGTTGAAATACTAGTTATTAAAGACTAGTGCGCTTAAGCCCTTATGACACTACATTTTTTCTTCATTTTTCAAGTTTTGGAGAACAGCGCAAATATAATATAATGGGAAATTTAACCAGGTGTAAAGAGTTCAGCTATATTAAGATAAATACAAAATTGTCAAAGCTTTTACTAATGTTATCGATAAAAAATGTGGGCCTGTCAAAAAAAATGTAAAAATGTTCAACTTAAAATTGACATTTCAAGCTTGAAACATTAAAGTGTTGCCAAGTTAAGGGCAATATACACGGTCAACATGCTTGACAAGCGTGGTAGTAGTATGTGTGAAATTTCGTTAGTATTAGTGACACCGACGACGCTTGATGGAAAATCTAATTGGTTTTGATTTTTCGTCCAGCACACGTACACGAATCTGACATCAAGCTGATTGCCCTTTATAGGTTTATTCACAAATTCAGCTACTTAGCGCCTCTTTTTTTTCAACTTTTTCTTCTGTTGGCGTTTTATTATAAATAAAAAGTAGGCAGTACTTAAAGAAGCCATTACGTTTTGTTTTCATTTCGTATAGTTGTTTCTTTCTATCATTTGCTATTTCTTTCTTTCAATCCTATAGAAAAACAATGCAAGAAAAATGTAGTGTCATAAGGGCTTTACTAGTTTCTTTATTAATAGTTTTTTAAATAGTAAAAAACATTTGCCTCAACCGAGGTATGAACACACAGTTCTCATATTTCAAGGCATGTACTCTAATCCACTGAGCCACTTTCTACTTATTATATTTAGAGCTAAAATTTGCTTTTATGTATTTACACCAGGAAATATGTCAAAATTTAAAAAAATATTTGAATTACTAGTATCATTACAACCAGTTGTATGACTGTTCCAAAACATTGTTGTTTGACTAGTATCGTTACTAGCCTCATTACAACTAGTAAGATGACAGTCCATTATTGACTAGTAACGTTACAACTAGTAATATGACTGTCCCAAAACGTAACTAGTTGTACATTTAACCGCAGGGTAAGAATATAAATAAGAGCATACATCTATGCACACACGAAATTCATACGAGTACATTCTCTAATATGTATAATATGTATATGTATAATATACATACATATATACGAATTATATACATTGTATATAATTCGTGGTGTCAGAGATTAATATTATATAAATCATAAACGAAATGATAAAGTTTTAAGAGCATATTTTTCAAAACTTTGGGAGCATATTTTTTAGTTTTTAGTGCATATTTAATGGGCATAAAACACATTTTTAGGGCATTTTTCCGGTTTCCTTGCTCATAATAAATAACCGTCCTTTAAATTGCTCTGAATAAAACTCTACAGAAAAAAATCTTTATATAAAACTTTGCTATTCCAGATGCGCAATAATGATCAGAACTGTTGGTATCGTACAATTCATCCCTTAACTAAAGAATTTCAAAAAGAAAAATTCACTTTAAACCACGAACCTGTCGATGATTTCCTCAAATCTCAGGTAAATTGTAATTTCAACCATCTGTAATTCAGGTCCATCTAAAAATTTCAATCATTTTCTTAGTGGCAAAATTCTCAAAAATCCTATTTATGGTTACTTTATCGTTGGGGTCTAGCTGTTTGCTTTTGCGTTGGCGTAATTGGTAGTATAGTGCAACAATGGTATCAGGGTCGTTGGTTCATTTACTTAACCGACTGGGGTTTCTTCCTGTGTATGTTTGTGAGTCTATTTGGTGCTATACTGGTAACTATATATCACTTCAAACCTTATAAATTTGGTAAGTGTATTTACATCTGTATTTACAAATTGAAGTTCTTGAGTTAACTGGCTCTTTTCCTTAGCGGCAAACAGTTGTGTTATAAAATTTTATTGGCTTTCGCACTGGTCTACTTTGGCCATCGCTACAGAAATAACATTTATGTACTGGCTATTTATTTATCCAAGTAAGTATGTACACCTTTATTTGTTTGATAAAACCCCATTTAACATTAGCTAGTATATTTAGTGTTTGATGCATATATGATCTTGCAAAAGTGCAAATGCAAAAATTTCGTTGATTTGGATAGTAATGCAATAGAAAAAGGGTTCTCAAATGGGATTCTTTGAAAGCTCAGGACCAAATTAATAACAAAACTATCGATGCTACTACTGATGCTACATCCGTCCAGGATTACTTCATACGTTGCGAGTGGGCAAGTTAAGCAAAATCTCACCAAATGAATAAAAAAAATTACATTCTTGTACACATGGGTACAGAATTGAACAATGCCCTCAAGACTTTGATTAATCCAAAGTCGCCAGAGGATCTATCATACGAGGAGATCAAAACAACACTAATCAACCATTTTGACAAGAAAAAGAATCAGTATGCTGAAAGTATTAGATTTCCACAAATTCTACAGGAAAAGAAGAAACACTGTCTAGTTTTACACTACGTCTTAGACAAGCTGCCACACACTGCAACTACGGGAATTTTTTGGACAGGATGCTGACCGAACAACTTCTTTTTGGTCTAGAGCAAAGATGTTCAGCCCATACAACAATTGTTTGAAAAAAATTCATACACATTTGTTACGCTCTTTTAAAAACTCATTCATTCATCGTTGAGCAAGCGACGAAAACACATGCGTCGGAGTATCGTCATTTTTTTCAGGAATTTATTAAGCATTGTTGTTGGTTTTTGTTGAACAAAGCACAGTAAACACACGATTCAAGTACAATTGAACACACAAAAAACAAAGTAAAAAAAATAAAAGCTACACGTCTACGAAATGAGATGTGAACGGTATTTTATGATAAATGATGCTTTTCATAACATTCAATGCCTTTTATGCTACAAAATATTTAAGGCTGGAAATGAAAACGTTTTGAAAAGACATTTTTATTCATATCATTATGAAATTTGTTTTAGGTGTTTGCCAATATGTTTGCTGGGAGTTAGGGTTGCGAGAGCGAGCGCTAATACATCTCATTTTTATTTTTGATGATCTATGGTCTAGAGCAGAGCCCCCCAAACGTGACAGCGCTTTTGTGCATGTGTATGTTCTTTCTGCTTTTTATGTGTGTTTGTGGTTCTTTTTGCAGTGCAGTTCTTTCTGCTTTTACTTGTGTACACATGTAGGTCTTGCTTCGATCAATGCTGAACATTAAATGACTCGCTTTGTTTGGTCATTGCAACAACAACGAAACAGCCAAACACACAACATCACACATACTTTGTACGAAGTAGCTGACGTATACGTGTGTCACCATAACGTCGACTGCGCAAACCCATGGGCTTGCAAATGAAATTTTGCGTGTCTATGGTCTAGACTCATGCAGCACGTGTGACGAAATAATTCCAAAGGAGCCAACAAACTTTAGAGGCTTATGAAATAGCTCAACGATTAGATGCCTCACATAATTCGGCTATAGAGATGAAAAATGCTGCAAGTGGGTGCACTCCCACAGTAGAGTCGACGTTCAAGGTGGGATTCGATGCCACAAAATTTTAAAATATATCGAAATTTTTAAAAAAGACTTTAGTTCAGCTTGAGGTCCGTTTAATAAATTGAAAAAACTCCTGATTTTCATTTTATTTATTTTAATTTTATTTTCCCGATATTTCGATCAACTTCGTTGATCATCTTCAGGGGAATATTTTTGAAAAATAAATAAATAACTTTTAAGTAAAAAGCGTTGTTTAGGCTTTACTTTAATCAGCCCTTCTCAATATCCAAACAAACACTCAAGCTGAACTAAAATCTTTTTTAAAAATTAATTAAATAAAAGGTTCTACTAAAATTACACAATAATTAAATATATCGAAATATAATGGAACACGATCACCTAAGAAGGAGAAGTCGCGCGATGACAACACAAACATATCCAATTGTTATGGATGTGGTGGCAATCACCTGAGAGCTCAGTGTAAGTTTCGTAATGCCACTTGTTATATATACAACAGAACGGGGCACATTGCACGAGTGTGCAAATCGAAAACGTCGCAAATTGCAGATGAGGAAGCAGACAATGAAAATAATGTTATTCAGCGTTTAAATAAATTGAGTGGCAGGAATGTTCCTTTGTAAGTAAACACATGGTCGATGTTTTTATAAATGGTAGCACAGTAAACATGGAGTTAGACACGGGCCCCCTGTGGCATAATGAGTAAGACAACATTAAAATCATGCATTGGTAATCATCAGCTTATGAAAACAGATAGGATATTCACAAGTTACACTGGCCATAGAATCAATTGTATTGGACGCGCGGTGGTGAATGCTCGAGTTGGCTCTACGACACGCAAACTGAATTTATATATCGTCGGTGGAAATTTTGAATAGTTGTTTGGCAGAGAGTGGATCTCGCAATTCGTTCATGAAATTGATTTTAGCAAGTTATTTTCGGCAACAGAACCCGTGAAAACATTGAAAATGGCTACACCTTGTTTAACAGCAAATGAATCCCTGATGTTGCAATAGGTACTGGGCCAGTTCAAGCACATATTTAGTGATACTGCTGGTAAGTTAAGTTTTCCGCCTATTAAGCTACATTTAGAACAGGATACTAAGCCGGAATTTGCCAGAGCCAGGGAAATGCCATTTGCGTTGAGTGGCATACGCGGCTGAAATCGAAAAAAATTAGTGCTGCCTTTTACATGAGGGTCGATTTTTTCGAATAAGAATAACTGGGAATTACAAACCGACTTTGAACCCAAGAATTATTGTGGATGAACACCCTATACCTAAGCCCGAACATATATTTAGTAAAATGAATGGAGCAAGACTTTTCTGTCACCTCGACATAACAGATGCATATTCGCACCTACAAATTGATGATGAGTTGGCACATGCATTAACGTTATACACTCCCACCCATGGGCTAATTCGGCCCACCCGAGCAGTATACGGAGCTGTGAATATACCGGCCGTTTGGCAGCGAACAATGGAAGCAGTATTGGGAGACATTCCGAACGTATGCAAGTTTTTTTGACGACATTTTGATATACTCCGTTAATTTTGAAAATTTGCTGTCAGTTTTGAAAATTACATTCGAACGTTTTAAGCAAAAAGGGTTAACATTGAACTGCTCTAAATGTGTGTTTGCTGCTTCGGCCGTGGAGTTTTTAGCCCACAGAATTGATTGCGAATGAATTCATAAATTCGATAAGCACGTAGAGCCGATAAGAGATGCCCCTAAGCCCGCAAGTAATGATGAGCTGCAACTCTTTTGAGGAAAAGCTACATACTATGGGTCTTTCATTCCCGATTTGTCCACGCGCATTAGGCCACTTCGTGATATTATCTCAAATAAGAAATTTCAATGGACAACGGAAGCAGAACGATCATATATCGACATCAGAGACGCACTAATATCTCCGCAGGTACTTATACCGTATGATCCGAAACTGGTTCTCCTTCTAGCTACAGATGCCAGCAAAATAGGGTTGGAGCCGTTTAATCTCACCGCATGCCGGATGGTCGGGAGAGACCGATAGCGTACGCGAGTCGTACTCTGAGTGCTACAGAGCGGAAATATCCACAAATTGATAAAGAGGCTCTCGCTATTGTATGGGCGGTACAGAAATTCTTTTTGTAGCTGTACGCGCGTCATTTTACGCTCATTACCGACCATAAACCTCTCAGTAAAATTTTTTATCCCTACAAGTCCCTTCCAGTGTTATATATTAGCCGAATGACTAATTATGCTGATTTTTTAGGAAATTTTGATTTTGAGGTGATGTTTAAGAAAAACGAAAGATAATGCAAATGCAGATTATTGCTCAAGAGCGGTTAAGGATGTTGTGGTTTAGCAAATAACACAATTAGCGGAGTATGATGATTTCAATTCATTCGTAATACAACAAATTAACCAACTACCAACAAATGTGGAAAGAGTTGCTACAGAAACGCGGAAAGATGATAGATTAGGTGTGATCATCAGAATCCTCGGTAAATCCCTTCATTCCCACGGCTATAAGTGCCCGGAAATAAACTACAGAATAGCGGGTAACTGTTTAACTTTCGAACATCGTGTGGTTATACCCGAAAAACTTCGCCACAGAATACTTCAAGATTTACATGCGGCCCACTTAGGCATTGTAAAAATGAAGGGGATCGCAAAATCCTTCGTGTATTGGCCAGGAATTGATGGAGATATTGAGACTATTGCAAGAAATTGCGACGATGATCGATGTTCGATGCTTTTTATAGTTACAGATGCCTACAGCAAGTGGATCGAAGTAAAAATAACCTCTTCAATTACTTCAGCTGTTACGATCAACATTCTTGATGAACTATTTGCCAATTGTGGGGTACCGACTACTCTCGTCTCGGATAATGGTATGTACCTGCTTTACCTCAGCAGAGTTTAAGGAGTTCCTCATCAATATTGGAGTTAAATATCATAAGTTTACTGCACCATATCATCCTGCCACCAATGTCCAGGCTGAGCGATCCGTACAGACAGTGAAGAGCGCGCTTAAATCGTTGGGATCAAATAAAGGCAATATTCAGAAACATAGCAAGGGAATGAGCACATAAAACCAATTTGTGATTTCTTTTAAAAATTCGAAAAAATACAAAAAATTTAGATCTAATCTTGAGTGCAAGTTAATCCCCATTTTCGGTTTAAAATGTATTTAAACCAGCAAATCTGTAAATCAGTAAGCATATAAACCATATATTGGAGTGGACTTTTGAGTACGTGATTAGAGATTAAATTAAATTTGATATCTGTATTTACTCTTTGAGTTAACTTTTAAACATTATTTTTTTTGCTAGTTTAAGCACCAATGTTGATGGTTTAATCCTAAACAAGTTAAAAAATTAAAAAAAGTCAACTCTGAGAGTAAATACAGATATTATATTTAAATTAATCTCGTACTCAAAAACCTACTATTAACGCATAAAATTTGGCGTTTAAACTACCAATACAAACCATATGTTTTTGATTGATATTCCACCACAAAACCAGGTATTTTAAACATTTATCGTGCCACAATGGGCCTGATTGGGTAAGAGGCTGGCGTAAACGCCTATGTCGTTTTTTCTAATAGATTAAAGCAACGCACAACCCATGCCCTTTAATCTATTACAATAAACGACATAGGCGTTTACGCCAACGCCTTACACAATCAGGCCTATTATTATTGTTTAAACTAAGGATAATACATAGGAAATGATTTACTGCTGTTGAGTTTAAAATACATTTTAATTTTAGTTTAGTTTAACAAAACTAGCTTTTGAACGTTCGCTGATTTATTAGCCATATGTGATAATTACCGAAATTTTTGTTTTTTTTTCTGAAAGAGCATTAAGGACGAAAGAAATTATACCCTACTTTTTTAACATATCAATTTTTATTATTGATCTATGATTAATTAAAATCGATTACTCTATACCTGTTGGGAGTAAAATGCTGAAAATTGGTGTGGACATTGCGTTTAATACATGCCAAAACAAATCCGTAAATTAACGAAATCGAAATAATCATATTAATAAACAATTAGCTGCTGGCTTGAGCTTTCCACATGTTTACATGTTCATATATACTTAAGTATAAAATCAAACCAAAAAAGTTTGTCTTGAGTAGAACAAAAATCAGAAAAATGGGAATGAAGAAAAATAAACCGATGGCAACGCTGGGAAAGTGCACTTTAATATCAGCTTGAGAGTGACTTAATTCTCGTATTCAATTTTCACGAAAAAGTTGTATATATAAGAATTAAAATCACATTCCTACAGAGACACCTGACAAGTGGTGATAAGCAAATACACGTGAGCACTGACGATGGAACTGTAGCGGCTTCCGAAAGTGGCGCTACTCTGTTCTGCTGTGTACGTTGAAAAATTAAGTTGATGTTAATTTTTCCCTTGTTCCTTGGAATATTAATCATGCCCAATTCTTTCTGAATATAACGTTACAAACCTTAGCCTAATAATCAATTTAGATTCACGAAATCGAGGGGAGTTGGGTCACGAACTGTCCGATTTGACATGGAATGCCCCACATATATTTAAGGTATTTTTAGCTTGTACAGGTGGAGGTTGTATTCGTAGTTTTTTTTCAATTCCGGTTAAACCTTCGCAAATTTTATACAGTCATTGAATGTATTATCATTATCAATACAAACAAGATTACTTTTTCCAAACTTCAAACACTTGTATTTATTTCCTACACAATAGTTATTAAGTTAATCAGATAAAAGTATATGCTCGCATTTTAATTATTTGATAAGCAGTCATTCATGCAAAAATGTTTTTTTTTTATTTCATTACAGCCGATAATAAGAGTGCAGCGGATTTATATAATTTATGGGCGCATGGTTTCAATTCCATATTAATGTTATTAGATCACTTTCTAGTAGCATTTCCAACACGTATTCTACATTTCGTCTATCCTTTAATATTGGGGCTTGTTTATGGAATATTTTCGTTAATCTACTACTTGGCTGGTGGTGTGGATATGTAAGTAGAGAAACTTGAAATTTATTTATATAATTTACTGGACTTTATTAGATTTTAATAAAGGAGTTATACATGTCTGTGTTATGAAAACAAGTGATTTTAAGTCGTGTGTGTTTCAAAAACGAAAACAGGTATTTTGTTATTCGGACGATTTCCTACAAATCAGGCGGTTTAAAATCACTCTGTTTGTAGCACAAATTTCATAGGTTTCTTAAATAAATATTTCAATAACACTTTATTCCAGCTATGGCAATCATTATGTATATGAAATATTAGATTGGTCAAAACCTGCTTGGGCCACTTTAGCACTTTTTGGCGCTTTAATTATATTTTTAGTCTTAAGCTTTGTGTTATTTTGTTTGTATAAATTAAGACAAACTATTTATAGTAAATGTAATAATAAGTTGATAATAGCAAATACTTGAAAGCAATAAAAATAAGTACGTACAATAGCTTCTTTTGGTTTATAAGTTTTCTTTTTTTTACTTGAGGTTCATTTTTTATGAAAAAGATGTATATGAAAGCTTTACTTTAAGCGATAATTTTCAAGCCATTTTATTGATGACGGCCATTTGTAAGGATTGTATTTGATTGGACCATTTGTCAATGGCATTATAACGAGAACCAGTGCTGTTTTCCTTATCCAATTGTAAGACCTGATTGACTTGATCAATACGTCCCTGGATGGTGCTGAAATTAAATAAAACAAATACGAAAAATAAAAAATTAAAAACAAGAAATTTTCCTTACTTATCCAATATGCAGGAAACTAGCAAACTTTCCACTTCAGCTGGTTCGATATTAAGAGCGTTTGCTATAAATGGTATGGCAATATTTTTATAAGGCCTTATCAATTTTATCAACACCTGTGTACGTATATTGCGCAATAAGTCTTCAATATGTTCTCTTATAAATGGATCGGCCATTATGTTACTGCGATTATGCCTTAAAATCGATTCAAATTCGTTAATGTCATTGTTCTGATAGGAAACTACCAAATTGGTCATGGCTAAAATTTCCGGATCATTTTTGTAGGGTTTGGCTTCTTGAGAATCGAAAGGATTGATGCCGGATTTCATTAGCCTGCAACAAGAATTTATTACATATTTACAAAATTTATTTTAGATGTTCCACCAATTAATTTTTAAATAAATGTTTTGTTATTCAACCATTTATTTTGAAAAATTAATATTTAAGCGTAATTTCTTTGAACTGTATAGTTGAAAGTTATTATTTCGTCTTAAGTTCAACATTATAATTTATATAATAAGTAAAGTCCGACAGAATATTCGGTTTCGGATTCGGTCGAAATTGTGGTTTCGTCTGATATTCGGTTTAGGTAAAATTTTTGGCCGAATACCGATACTTTTTATTCACTATAAAAAGGAAGTTAATCAAAATAGTATTTTCCAAATTTAAAATATGTCACCGCCATGAATCTGTTTTTTCCCGTCCAATATCTTTTCAAATTTAATGAAAATTTTACTTAGTTTTATATAAAGCGCAACCAAAACTGATTGTTGCCAAAATAAATAGCATAAAATAGGGAATGGTAAACCGATTTCGATTCCAATCGAAAATCTATTTTATGTTATAATAAATAGATTTTTCGCAATCGAATTTACTTCTACAATTTTGGACTGAAATTGATTATTTGTTTTTTAAAATAGATTTTTATAAATAATTTGAACATATGAAGAAAGCTCATTTTCAATCTTCACGATAAATTCAATACCGTCGAGAAAAATTCTTTATTGTTTATATCATCGATGAAACGCGGGCGTAAACAAAAAAACTTACTAAAGTGAAGTTTTTTCTTTACGCCCGCGTAAAATAAAAAATTGTGTAAAATATATGTAAATATTCCACTTTATCTTTTTAGTTATTCCGAATCAACTTTTTGATTGGTGCTCTTGTAACGTCATCAATAGAGTGAAAAACAATCCTCAATGCATGTGTACCGAACCCAATATTCCAGTTCTATTCATCATTTAAACTAATTTCATGCCAAGTTTTTTTAGTCATATGCTCGTAAATGTTTGAGTTTTATATTTGCTGTATTTATGTAGAAATATTCTTACGCCCTTTTCAGTGTGCATTTAAAACTTAACGTATACTTTAACGGAGAGTTTTGTATGCCGAATTTGCCGTTAAAGACCACGTTAACTTTTAATATTTAAGAAATTTATTATTTGACATATTGTCACAATTTTATTCTAAATGAAGTCTATTTGCTGATAGTTAAGCAATTTCTATATGCATTTCATTGGCGCTTTACCAAATCGTCAATGGACTTCAACCACAACTTTGAAAAATAAAATAGATTCATATCGAATACAAATTATTTGCTGGGTTTTGTATAAGTTTCTAAGCCTACTACGGCTATCTTATTCTCTTGTGATTATTATTTATAAATTCTCAAATGGTTTTTGAAAGTCTGTGCATAAGATAAAGGGTTTGTGACTTTTCAAAGTTGTGGTTGAAGACTACTGACGATTTGGTAAAGCGCCAATGAAATGCATATAGACATTGCTTAACTATCAGCAAATAGACTTCATTTGGTTAACTTTTAATCATATTGTGAAAAGGGTCGTTAAGTTTTTAAAATGTCAATATCAGTTAATGCTAAACAAGTTTCGGCAAGTTTCGGATTTGGCCGAATATTCGTCCTTTTTGCCGAATATTAGGTTCGGGTTCGGCCTCAAAAAACTGGTTTCGGTCGGACTCTAATAATAATCTTCAATTTTTATTGAGAAAGGAATTAAGAATATCTGATCATCAGAGTAGCAGAACGGATCAGTGCTTGTCAAGTTGGATACTAGTGAGTAGGACTATTACCTAAATATTTAACGAAATAGAGTATGAAAGGTATTGTAACTTCTTATATTCATTTAGAATTTTAATTAATTTTTGTTAGTACGAAATTCTTCATCTCTGAGGATATTATATTCCATTTTCGATGTTCTCTTTTGCTTTTTTCAGAGCACTCTGCTAGTGAGATCAAGCTATTTTGTTGTTACATGCATGTTATGTACGTTTACCTGGATGTAAGGTTCGGATAATTTCCAATTGTTTTAATATGGGACTGTCATTGAAAGGAGTTTTCTTTATTGATGTCTATTCATCAGACTTGAGGCAATATTCGTAACATTAAGAGTTGGTTTTTAAGAATGAGATTATAGATCAAGTTAAATTTAATATCTGTATTTACTCTTTGAGTTAACATTTTTTAGATCTTTTTTACTAGTTTGGCGGCCAATGTTGGTGGTTTAATCCTAATCTAGCAAAAAAAAATATATATATATATAAAATAAAAAATTTAGTCAACTTATAGTAAATAGATATTAAATTTAACTTAATCTCTAATCTCGTTCGTAAAACCCTACTCTAAGAACATTTTGTTTTTTGGCGTTATATAATTACAATTGTCTATTTATACGAGTGTAAAAGGAAAATGTGGTTTCATGTACATAACTTTAATTAATAAATACATAGGTCTCCCCATGTTCAACACCACGAGTTCAAGTATATTTGTCTCTTTTACGCGTATTCGCATATACATATTAGTGTTCTCTGAACTCCGCTATTTTTGTTTAATATTTACAACAACGCATGGAATATAGAACAGGCCTGCATATAATAGAATGCTATTGAGAAATTTTCGGAAATTCGGAATCTATTCTTAGTATCTTATGAAGCACGAATCGGTATAATACTTCATCAGCGAAGTCCTCCCATATTTTCCTATCGGAAGAATTGGAACCTGAACCCAACAGGACATTCTGAGCATTAATGTCACCAAGTATGAGATGATGTGTGTTACTGGCGAGTGATAGGTTGTTAATTATTGAGTAATAGACTGAAACAGTAGTTCTCCCGAAGATGTACACTGTTGAACCACATTTATGCCGGATTTTGCGTAGTTAAAATTATAAAGGAGCCCGAAAAAAATCGGAAAACGCAACTAAATACACTGGTATGCAAAAAAAATATTTTTCGAGACTTTAAATAAAAATATGTTGAATATAGAGTAATTCCATTTAGCCGGGTGTGACCACTTCACACATATTTTTTGATATAAATAAAGAATATAAAATATTTTACTTAAAAAAAGGTTGCGACTCGCAAGGCCAGATTAAAGTTGTTGAATAACGGGTAGACACTGAAAGAACACGTCAGAAAGCTGAGACGGGTGTGACCTTACAAATCTTAGTTTTAAAGAATTATGACTTTCAGCATAAATTCTGTAAAAATGTTTGCTATAACGTACACAATAATTTTTGTATAGCTGCCTGTTCAAAGTGTTTTTAGCTGTATTAAGTATTTACTGTTTGACCAAAACTCAGTTTTCTTAAGAAAAAACTATTTTTAAAATGTGACGGGTGTGACCGACGGATGTGACCTTATACGAAAATTTAAAAAATTCGAAGATATAAAACTTTCTATTGATTTCATTAATATAAATAATATAAAAATAGATCATAAGAAAATAATACATTAAATTATTTGCTATCCGTTCTATTATACACAACATAACACTCTAGCTGAGTATTTTTCTAAATTCAAGAAAAAGCGAAAAAAGTATATTCTTTACAGAGATAAGGGTTTTTATTAATAATGAGAAAGCGAAGAAAAATCTTAAATAAATATTAAATATACAAAGAGGTAGAGCAACATGTTTCGTGGATATCATTTAGAAGTGCCTCAAATTGCTTAAAAATATTAAATAATGTATTTCTTTATTTTTCTATAATTGTCATGCTCTAAAAAACATCAATTGAGAGATTTTTATTAAAAATAAGAAAATCATTGTTTCCTTGCATAGGGCCGTTTTACGTGGAATCACTCATATACAAACTTTAATTCACAAATCCGTTTTCAGTTTTTTCCTATCACGTCCAGATTTTCTGATGGGCATGACTAATATTTCCACTAGGTATGTACATCAGTATATTTCACATTAACTCGAGAATGGTTTGTCCAATTTGAATAAATAATGTACAAAAAGATGCAGAATACTATTGGTTTACGTGGCTGCCTGTTACGCACAACTATTCAAGTAGAATCAATAAGATTCCGTTTTGACAAATAATTTTACTTTTAAGGTCGAGTTTTTGAGATGTGGATTAAGTTTAAACTTAGTTTAAGGTAAACCGAAACTCAGACTTTTCCGGCGAAATGTGATTTTTTTATTATTTCTTTGAAGACCAACATTTTAAGCGAAACTAAGCTGTTCCGTCAAAAATTTTTATACAAACTTGGTAATGGCGGCACAAATCTGTTTTCAGATTAACTAAGCCTAGTTTAACTGAGATCTCAAAAATTTTGCCTAAGTCATTCCAACTGTTTAGGATTTATTGAGAGATTATCGGCGAAAAATTCGTTTTCATTCATGACTGAAGTTTTTCTGTGCATGGAAATTGTTAATTTTATCAATTGAGTTCATTCACTTAATTTGTCGATCGATTTTCATGGCTTATTTTATTTTTAGCTATCATAGGGGCTATTCACATATTACGTAACGCTATTTTCAGTTTTTGTCTGTCAAACCCATATTTCAAAGCTTTATATATTAAAATTCGCTAAACCGAAGAAAAATTAACCAAATTCAAAGAACAGGGAAATATAGTAAAAAGTTCAAAACAGTCAGAAAAAGTTCACAGTTAATTCAATGCGCTACCATAAACTTTTATGCTAAGAACTATTGAAAGTCATATATTAATTGATCCAAACAATTATAAAACGGAAGATATGATATCTTTCAATATATTGCCAAGCAAGTATAAAAAAGTCATAATTTGCGAAAAAAGAATCATCATATGGGGGAAAAAATCATCAAATCATATTTTGGTTTAAAAATCATTAAAAAATTATGATAAAATCATCATTCTGGCAACGCTGTTGCCCCCAATATTAGAAATAAAATTAGCCTATTTGAATTTTGCGGTAGTTATTAAGACAGTTCCAAAACATCAAAACTATCGGTCTTACCGTTTGGCTTCCTATAAGGAACATACACACAAACAAACATGCAAATACAGATTCATTTTATAATACACTGCCGCTCATCTAATTAGGTTTAAAATTTTAACAATACTTTTTAGCAGTTCTATCAAAAACTATTGATCAAGCTACTAGTAAAATTGCGTCTAGTAATAAATAATACTATGCTTTACGTGAAATCTGTGTAAAAAACAAGGGTATATTCTACCGTTATGTAAATATTTGCTGCACAACACACTTTTTGCCAAAACACTGCCTTTTTTTGGCTCATCAGAAGAGGTTTATGATTAATTTTATTAGTTTGCACTATAGCTTCACAGTTTTGAGGGATAAAACTCTTTTTGAGGTTAGTTAAAAATTTAGTGTGCGTACTTACATATTTGCCAATACCAAATATTTCAAGCATGTCGTGCGTCTTGGCGATCCAGATTCATCATAATTTTTAAATGCCTCAAAGAAATCTGTATGAGCCTTTTCAAATTCACCTTCACGCAGATGCATTTTACCGCCGCATTCTCTAATTACGCCCATAATCAGAGGATGCGGTATGGCAGACTTAATGTGTAACGATTGCTCGTACAACGCTTTAAGTTTTTTATTATTCTTTTGCACTGTGTACATTTGAATTTCCAAGGCATAGATTTCTAAGAGTTGTGTGCCTTTCTTTAAATCATCTTCACCATCATCTGTTTGACAGGATGAATGAAGTTGTTTAAGAATTTTCTGTAATTTGCCAAATTCGCTGCGATCGAAATAGAGTTTGCCTAATTTGGTATTGGTCTTGAACCAAAGGCGATCATTTTTTGCATCTTTCAAAGCTTCCAATGTAGTTTCATAAAAGTTTTGAAGTAGTTCCATCTGGTTTGGAATATTGTTACAAATATGATTAAATTTATAAACATATATATTTAAAAATGCACTTACATTTTTCGAAGTTGATATATAATCCAATATAGAGTTAATAGACTTTTCTGAATGATTGCGTGTCACTGCGCTTTTAATATAAGTTAACAATTGTTTGTATCTTACCATCATTTCTCCATAATTGTTCTAAGATCATTTTATATTATTTGAAGTAACAAAATGAATTTTGAATCAATATATTTACCAATTTAAAATTTATCTTAATCATTTGTTTAAGAGCCTTAAATCCCCATTCTCCCTTTTCACCATTTTCCAAATCTAAGACTTTTTGGAACGAGGCTAAAGCCGCCTTGGGGTCATCTTCTTTTAATGATTTACTGTTATAGTATTGATTTTCTAAATCAACATCAGGTTCTGAATTACTGTCCTCAGAATATTCCTAAATATATAAGCGCAAGCAATACAATATAAATAAACGCTTGCCAGACAGCTTGGCTTAGATCTACTTTAGCCAAGTAGGTTCAAATGAAATAAAAAAAGCTTATCTTATAGAAAATTGAAAAATAAGAAAATGTAAAATAAAAAAAGTTGGCGACAACCTATATTTTCCGAGTTATGGTTCAGAGGCCCATAACTCGGAATATATAGGTTTTCATATACATAAATCAAAGTACGCATCACATTTCTCAAAAAAAAAATAATAATAATAAGAAAAAATACCCTATCGATAGAAAATAACAAAAAAAAATTTTTATTAAAAAATTAGTGGCGAGCCTTAGTTTCCGAGTTATTGACCTATTGTTCTAGTAAAAAATTGTGATTATACGTAATTTTCTAACGGATGTGGTCACAATTCGGCATACATAGAGAAAACTTTTTAAGGCCGGCTAGGCAGAAAATCTTTACTTAGCGAAGCCGCCATTTGACATACATAGATTAGAAAACCTACCTTAAGTCCGGCCGAAGGC
Source organism: Panzeria rudis (assembly GCA_956483635.1). Taxonomy (NCBI): domain Eukaryota; kingdom Metazoa; phylum Arthropoda; class Insecta; order Diptera; family Tachinidae; genus Panzeria; species Panzeria rudis. The sequence goes on along the minus strand of OY101449.1, from coordinate 39,506,764 downwards.
CGGCTGTGCAGAAATGCTTTACTAAGCGAAGCCGCTATTCGACTTACATAGAGGAAAAAAAACTAAGTCCCGGCTGTGCAGAAAAGCTTTACCCAGCGAAGCCGCTATTCGACATACAGAGGAGAAAATCTTTAAGCCCGGCCGAAGGCCAGCTGTGCAGAAAAGCTTTACTCAGCGAAGCCGCTATTCGACATACATAGAGGAGAAAATTCTTAACACCGGCCGAAAGCCGGTTGTGCAAAGAATCTTTACTCAGGGAAGCCACTATTCTACATAAATAAATATAATCAGCTTTATATAAAAACTTCAAGAGGCCCATAACTCGGAATATATGGGTTGCCCCTATCTTTTTTATGTTATACTTTTTTCTTATTTTTCAATTTCCTATAAGATAGGCTATTTTGTTTTACATTTGGACCTAACTTGACTAAACTAGATTTGTTCCGCCAGCTTCTTAGTTCTAAAAGCAACCGGCATATTTTGCAAGCGGTAAGCAATTTCAATTAATATTACCAAACCATAATCCTCATCATCTTCACACATAAAGTCATCATCATTATCGGACATTTTTGCTTATATATTTTTGCAGTCGTTTTTCTATATATTAAAAAAAGTCTGACAATTTTTCTAAAATTTTCCTGGATAAATCCTATTTTTGCACAAAAAAAAACTGTTTCTACTGTCAAAAAAATTGCTGCCAGATTCTTTGAAAACAGTACCAACACAGAGGTGCACTACAGCGTAGCAAGTACACTGAAAGATATAAATCGCCACATCATGTATCATCACCACGACCACACGAGCACTAAGTTCGGAAATTGCTGCATTGGCAGCTGCCAACAAAAATACTAGATTCTGGACTGAATGAACATGTTATATTAATATTACACGACGATATATATCATGAAATTTTTATCCTGAAACATTTTTTATTTGCTTATTGCAAGCGCGCAAAAGCAAATAGGGTAAACAAAATTGACAAAACTCACCTGTTCGCTGTCCATTCCATTAACAAAACAAGAACGTATCATGCAAAACATTTCATGATACTTTTCATCATGCAAATTTCGGCTTATAGTATGTTTCCGCCGGCATGATTTCGACAAAACATGGTGATTTGAACAAATCATGTTGATTTATACTTGATTTACCATACATTTTGCATACGACCAAATTACCTCAAAGTAGGTGATTTATTTTATATTATGTCGAAAATACTCTTTTACGAACTATATTTATCTATGCAACCCTGCATTGCTTTTAAAATTACAAACTCCATCCCTGGGTCATCCATCAATTGTGATTGACAATTTCGAAAAAATTACATTAAAGAATATATAATTAATTTTAAATGTCAAACTATATATGGAAAAAAATTCAATTACATCTGCTGCGCACACCTTATAAAGTAAGTGCATCATTTGACTACGAAAATTCGAGCGCCAAATCACTCACAAATTCGGTGGAAACACTTCGAAGTAATTTAACTAAATCTACGTAATTTAAAGTTAGTGGAAACATACTATTATATTGCGTTTCCATATACGTGATTTAGACCAATATATTTGATATGCCCTAATTAAGTGATTTGCGTCATGATTTCCCATATATTTTTAATATTCGCAAATTATCTCAAATGACATATAGGCAATTCAAACTACCGTGTTTATGGCCATCTTAAGTGTTTACGAGCCAAACACGTTAATTTTTAGATGTTTTCCCATATCATCAATTGTCAAAAAATTTACGTGTTTCAAAATTAAACTCATTCAAAAACCAGTAAAAGGCAGGGTTCCAAGTTCTTAATGTATTATCAGTCGATTTTTGGATTTTAGTACATATTGAACACGGTTTGTAATGGCGGCAACATATGTTAACAAAGTCGAAATTAAAAAAGGTTGTAGCATTTCTATAACAACAAGCAGCGTATTCTGAAAATTATGATTTGTGTTGGCTTAAAAGTATTAAAAACCTCGTGTTTTGTTCAAGTTTTCAATTCAAATGGAAAAATGTACATACACATTTAAAATTCTAATTTAAAAAATTTTTTTGTTGGCGGTTTTCTACCACCTTTTATGAATTCGTCATGCTGTAACAGAAAGTTTATAAAATTGTAGTCTGAACAACTTTGTTTAGTTTCTTAAAATATTTGCCGAAACACGTTTAACTATAGCAGTGTGAATATAGTATTAATTTGCTCCGAATTATGTAAAAAATACTCTTTTTTGAACTGGATTTATACATGCAACCCTGCGTTGTTTTTAAAATTTCAAACTCCATCCCTGGGCCATCCATCAATTGCGATGGACAATTTCGAAAAAATTACATTAAAGAATATTTAATTAATTTTAAATGTCAAACTATATATGAAAAAAGTTCAATTACAGCTGCTGCGCATACCTTATAAGGTACGTGACTACGAAAATTCGAGCACCAAATCATTCACAAGCACAGTGAAGCACTTCGAAATAATTTATGGTATGCTTCCACCAGCATAATTTCGACATAGCATAGTGATTTGAGCAAATCCTGTTAATGTATACATGATTTACCATATTTTTTCCATACGACCAAATTACCTCAAAGTAGGTGATTTATTTTATATTATGTCGAAAATACTATTTTTCGAACTATATTTATTTATACAACCCTGCGTTGCTTTTAAAGTTTTAAACTCCATTCATGGGTGATCCATCACTTTTGATTGAGAATTTCGAAAAAATTACATCAACGAATATTTAATTAATATCAAATATCAAACTATATATGGAAAAAAATTTAATTACAGCTGCTGCGCACACCTTATAAAGTAAGTTCATCATTTGACTACGAAAATTCGAACACCAAATCACTCACAAGCTCGGTGGAAACACTTCGAAGTAATATATCAAAATCTACGTATCTTATAGTATGTTTCCACCGGCATGATTTCGACGATCATGGTGATTTGAGCAAATCATGTTGATTTATACATCATTTACCATACATTTTTCATACGAGCAAATTACCTCAAAGTGGGTGATATATTTTAAATTATGTCGAAAATACTATTTTTCGAACTGTTTTTATCTATACAACACTGCGTTGCTTTTAAAATTACAAACTCCATCCCTGGGTCATCCATCAATTGTGATTGACAATTTCGAAATAATGATATTAAAGAATGTTTAATTAATTTTAAATGTCAAACTATATATGGGAAAAATTTAAATAGAAATTATCGGGTTATCATAAAGGGCATTATACACGGTAAACATGCTTGACAAGCGTGGTAGTAGTATGTGTGAAATTTCGTTAGTATTAGTGACACCGACGACGCTTGATGGAAAATCTACTTGGTTTAGATTTTTCGTCCAGCACACGTACACGAATCTGACATCAAGCTGATTGACCGTGTATATTGCCCTTAAAGGAAAGACTGTCTTTTGAATACCCTAATTAAAGACTATACAATAAAGACCTGTAAGTTGCACTCTGTAAAAAGTAAAGACAAATACCTTTTCCAGCGTATTTTGGCATTTTAGAGGATCTTGTATCGGAAAGCTATGTCCTTATTAATCATTACTTATTAAGAGGAGACTGAAACCTTTCGAATTACACAAAATTTATTAATATCCGATGACGCGTTCTAAAATTATTCAATCATGAATATGACGAACATCTCTCAAAAAATGGCAGAGATTCCCAAGCTTAGACGGCTATAAACAGAAACCATAAAAAGTATCGGAATAGTTCTTACGCCACGTGATGCGCAAGTAAGAGCAGAATATACATATGTATATGTATGACAAATTTCGTTGAAAACTGATCGTTTTTGAAATCTGAAGTGCCCAGCAAACGAAATACGTACAAAAATTTTTTTTATCTGTTTTGACGCTTTTAAAAGACAAAAGATGAAGCAAAACTGATTGCTCGAATCCACTTTTTTTATTTTTCTGCATGACTGCAAAAATATGTTCAGGAAATAGATGCATTCAAGGCGAATTCAGTACCAGGTAGCCCTATCATCACAGATGATCATCAGCTGATTACACCCAAGCAGTCAAACTCTATATAAGAAAAGAGAAAAACTTTAACCCGAACTGTCAAAGCACAAATAAAAATAGCCCTTCACCTACTTTGTATGTGTGTTGTTTTGATGATAAGGCCACTTGATATTAATTCGGTTTGGATGCATTAACAAAGAATTTACACTCGAAAAAAATTTTATATAAAGAAATTAATTTTGGGTTTAGTGCCACTTAAGGAGAATTAATACTAGGTGGCCGCAAGAGCACAGCTGCTTACGTAAATGTTTACACATTTGGCCTGTCAGCAGTGTTGAGGTATCAACTTTTTTGACAGCCCAAATGTAAATTCTCCACGGCGAATTCTCTTGCGACTACCTGGTGTTGATCAAAGCGAATTAATATCAAGTGGCCTTATCATCAAAACAACACACATACAAAGTAGGTGTAGGACTATTTTTATTTGTGCTTTGACAGTTCGGGTTAAAGTTTTTCTCTTTTCTTATATAGAGTTTGACTGATTGGGTGTAATCAGCTGATGATCATCTGTGATGATAGGGCTACCTGGTACTGAATTCGCCTTGGTGTTGATCTACCTTGGTGCCACCGTCACAAAATAAAAGCACCAAAATTAGATTAAAAAGGCACCGAGCACTAACTCAGTGTCTACATTAAGGGCATAATACACAATCAATCAGCTTGTTGTCAGATTCGTGTACGTGTACTTGACGAAAAATGAAAACAGAGTAGATTTTCCATCAAGCGTCGTCGGTGTCACTTATACTAACGAAATTTCACACATACTATTACCACGCTTGTCAAGCATGTTGATTGTGTATATTGCCCTTTAGACAATGCTGTCTTGACAATAACATTTTTTCACTAATACATACATACTCTTTCAATTGTCTTCACTACTGTCTTGAATATTTTGAAGACAGTAAATCAGACAATGATTTGGCGTATGCCGACAATTATTATTATTTTTTTTAAGAGAAGTAACACAATCAGGCAATCAATGCCTACCAGTTAATTAATTAATGTGTTACCTTCTTTGGGAAAGGGATAGTATAGAGAGAACAGGTGGTGAAGTGGGAGAGTGATAGAAAGCTTAATTCATTTACAACCATGCTATTACGGGGTTTTTTTTTAGAGCAGTGTTGTAAGCCCCTTTGGTGTCAAGCAGAGGCATTGAGTTGTTTTAAGCTGTGAGGCCATTTTTTTACTTCTTTTACTTCACTGACGGTTTTGTTACAATACCGAAGAATTTTTGTGAATAAAAACGAAATATTCAAAAAGAAAAGATTATAATATTTATAATTTTGATATTTTATTTACTTTTTTTAAGTTTTAACTTACAAAGCTCGCGCAAAACATGAAATTTCTGGAATTTAAAATTCATTGTCATAGTTATTGTCTGGAAGTCTACGTCACAAAGACAATTAACAGCGTTTTTCACAACTAATACGTATTCTTTACACATTTTTCTTCAAGCGGTGCACATCATTTTGAAACTTCTGAATAACCATATGTGTTTGCACTAATTGAATGATGCACAGTTGGCATATGAATACTCCATTTGCTTTGCGCGAGTCCACCTCTATTCCACATGTTTTCAAGATTAGGTCAGGTATTAATTTTCCAAAATATTCTCCTGATATTGGAACATTATCCGTATCAATCAATGAGCAGATTTTACATCTCTTAGAAACATCCATAGCGCAAATATTAAGTCTTGAACAATTTATATTATATATAAAAGTTTAATTAAAATAACATGAATAAGTTTTTTCTATCGAATTGACATAAAAGTCAAGATACAGTTGTAAAATAATGAATGAAATATTTAAGCCTACTATGATGTAGAATTTACATTGAATATAAAGTATAAGCTGTTAAAGTGTATTTCTAACAGTTTCAATCTTGCACAATAATTATTTTAGATTTTACAGCAAAAATACTTTTTTGATATTTTTGAGCATTTTTTGCAGAATGTAAGTTTGTTGGTGATTACCACACCTTGGTTTTAGTTTTTACCAAAAAAGCTGTATGCAGTTTGTTTTCTATTGGTCTAAGCTTTATTTCGGCTTTTGTTTCAATTTTGCACAATAATTATTTTAGATTTAAAGGGCATAATACACAATCAATCAGCTTGATGTCAGATTCGTGTACGTGTGTTTGACGAAAAATCAAAACCAAGTAGATTTTCCATCAATCGTCGTCGGTGTCACTAATACTAACGAAATTTCACACATACTATTACCACGCTTGTCAAGCATGTTGACTGTGTATATTGCCTTAACAGCAAAAATACTTTTTGGTGATTCTGAGCAATTTTTTCGGAATGTAAAAGTTTGTTATTTTTGTTGTTTATTATTTTGGATTTCACAGCAAAAATACTTTTTGGGTGTTTTTGAGCATTTTTGCGGCATGTAAAAGTTTGTTGGTGATTATCACCCCTTAGTTTTATTTTTTACCCAAAAAGCTGCTTGCAGTTTGTTTTCTAGTCGTCTATGCTTTATTTTCACTTTTGTTTCAATCTTGCACTATAATTATTTTAGATTTAACAGCAAAAATACTTTTTGAGTGATTCTGAGAAATTTTTACGGAATGTAAAAGTTTGTTGGTGATTATCACCCCTTGGTTTTAGTTTTTACCCAAAAAGCTGTATGCAGTTTGTTTTATATTGGTCTAAGCTTTATTTCCGCTTTTGTTTCAATTTTGCACAATAATTACTAAAACAATGAAAAAATGTAAATAAGAACAGCTATTATTGATTTTTGGAGTTTGATATGTTCACATACGTGTTATTTCCATGTCCATAGTCAGCGTTTGCTTCTGCAACTTTTTTAAATTTTCTTTTGAAGTTGCACTCGTGTCCATATAATGAAATTCTTGTTGAGCAGCTTTTGTTTTTTTACATAGAATTTGTTGTTGCTTAAGCGGCCTTCAGACTATTAGATTTTGTATTAATACATTGTCAAAAACTCAAATCTTAAGTAAAAAACAAACAGTGTGAAAACAAATTGTTATGATTTGTCAAATAATACGTAATGAAATTTGACAGTATTAGATATTCATTTTTAGGAAATTTTCTAAGCAATCACATTTTTCATTATATCAGGGTTGTCTTTTGCACAAACAATCATATTAATGACAATAATACAATACAAGGCGAATTGATACGCTTTGGCTGTGTATTTGTTTGGCGGCATAAATAAAGAAAAAAGTTGCGTTATTGCAAATTTTTTATGTTACGTTTTATTTGGAATGGGATAGTGTAGAAACAATATGTATTGAGAAAATTTTCTTATTCTTATTTTTTGACAGTTAGTTTTGACAGTTAGACTGATTTTGATTTGATTTTCCTCTTACAAAATCTAGTAAAAATCTCAAAGCTTGTATTACAATGTGAAAACGCCTTTAATATTACGAAGAAGAAAACAAAAGAGGGTTGCATATATGACAGTGGCCACTGGCCAGAGCTATTTATTGGAACTATCAAAATTTGTTTACTTTTTACCATTTTTACAACCTGTTGAAGTGATAAAATTAGTGTAAAGAAAAAACTAAAAATGAAAACTGAAAAAATAATAAATCAAGGCTTGTTTTTTGACACTTCGTGCAACAAAACAACAACAAAAACCCATGTTGTTTTTGTCATGTTTTATTTGTGTTATTATTACCACTACCTGTATTATCTACCTTGGCTTGTTCCATATCAAAATTAATATCAAATATCAAATTTTGTTTAATTATAATTTCACTGGTTGAAAAATATAAAATCTTCAAGGTTTTTAAATAAGCTTTGAATATTTTTAACAATTGTATGAAGACAAACAACACTTTGATAAGGAAGATAAAAAGATGCCCGTCCGTAAATATCGCCATGAAACTCGAGACGTAAATTGTTGCATGAAATATTTATTGTTTCTTTGCAATACTTTGTTATGGGTGAGTATCCGTCATAGACTACTAACATTTTGCATGTAAAACTGCATATCACATGATAACAGCCTTTTTTAGCTGCCAAAAGTGAGTATTCTGTTCCATATTCTGTGGTATCCGCTTAATGGAGTCGTACGTAAAAAACTTTTGATTGTTCAGTATTTAAGTTACGCTACTAACAGCCTAGCCATCACAATTTACGGCTTACATCTAAGGAGCATCCTCTAAGAAATTCAAAGAAATTCGTCCATCTACACCTTTGTGTAGGAAGACGGGTCCCTTGAATGCCTCTTGTTTTATTCCCGTATGAGAAGTTTTGATCCATGGTGGTCCATCATGGATCAAAATATCTTTCTTACGAGTCAGGTTACAAAAAGTTGAACAGATGAAGCAAATGAAATAAAAAATAGCCTGGGTTATACAAAGTTAACAAATAAAAAGAAAATATAAAATAAAGTTAACGGCGAGAGTTAAGTGCCTCTGATGTTCCAAGGCGAAACTGTGATTATATGGTAAATTTTTCATCGAATGCGGTCAATATTAGTATCATTTAAAAACTTTTCAGAAGATCTTTGCTGTCTGGGGGACATTATTTCCTTCTTGAAAATTAAACTGCTGAGTTTGTAGAAGAAGTTTTTTGCCTAGCGGTCTTTCGGTCGGCCTTAATGGTTTTCTAAAGATTTTCTGCCTAGCCGGCCTTCGGCGGTTCTAAGTTTTTTCCCCTCTATGTATGTACATATGTCGAATAATTTCTTCGCTGGGTAAGTGTTTTTTCCTCTATACACATATGCCGAATAGTGACCATATTCGTTGGAAACTTTCATATAATCAAAATTTTGTACTAGAACTTTAGAAGCCATAACTCGGAAACTAAGGCTCGCCCCCAATTTTTTTAAATATTTATTTTGGAACAAATTTACTTTAGCTACACTCCTCCAAATAAAATGAAAATTCTGATAGAAAATTTAATTTTAAGAAAAAAAGTTACACCCCGTCTTCACGAGACATTTGATATTTCTTAACATAAATAACGTCGGCAGAATGACGTCACAAAAAATTCATGTGTTCAAACTTGTGTTAAGGGTGGACTAAACGTACTGATGTTTGGACACAAATTTTATATATTCATATAGTAAATTTGCACGGCATTTTGTAATTTTTTTTTTATAGATTTCACTTTATTATTTTTCTGTTTGTAAAAATTTTATGAATATGAACATAAATAATATGCAAAAAATAAAAAAAACATCTAAAACATTTATTTATTAACTTTATTTATTCTTTTTTTAAATAAAATCAAACAAATTGTAAAAAAAACACACATACATATTAAATTTGACAGCTTGTGTTCTAACATATTTCCTCGGGCTTGTGTTTTAACATTGATTTCCAAACATGTGTTAGGACACAAACACATTCGGTCCACACGTTAATTTCTTGTGTTAGGACAGAATTTTGACAATTGCCAGCACACAAATTTCCAAACTTATGTCTCGTGAAGACGGGGTGCTAAGTAGAAAAATCCTCGGAAACACATATTTTCGGAGTTACGGACCTACAAGGTTTTACAGATCTTAAGGATTTACTTGCAAAATTTTTAATTCAGTGTAGCAATATGTTTATCATATGAAAGCTTATTAGAATTATTCGATGAAAAACATACATATTTAAAAAATTAGCCCATTCAGAACCGTTATTTTTCCTTTTTTGTATTTTTTCAAATTAAGTGTCCTTAGTTTTATTTTTAATTTTATTTATAGTTACAATATTTCATTTCATTTAATTTTTTCATTTATTCATTCTTTATGAAGAAAACAGTTAAATAATTTGTTTTTATTGTTACTAGAGTTTATGCATAGCCGGCCTTAAGGCCGGGACACATAGAATCCGTCGTACGTTATACGTCGCCTTTTTCAACTGACAACTAAGTTGAAATACATGTTTTCTTATGAGCTTAGTCACCGCAACGCAAAGTACTAAAGTTGGCCAACTTTTAACTTTGTAACGTACGTCGAGTACTTTGACAGCTATCAGTTGGTTTTTTGCTTTGTTTCGATTTAGTTTTTTCTGCTGTTTGGCACCAAAAATTAAATAAAACAATAAAAACAAATAATATAAATAAATAAATTCAAATCAAATTTAGCTGCAGAAACATGCGAAGAAAAAACAGTTGTTTTAATATCCGTCAACAAAGTACTCATTGTGTCAACCTCCTCCGTCGTTACGCTAATGTCAGTTGAAAAACGCGACGTATAACGTACGACGGATTCTATGTGCCCCGGCCTTTAGGCCGGACTTAAGGGTTTTCTCCTCTATGTATGTCGAATAGTGGCTTCGCTGAGGAAAGATTTCTTGCATAGACGGCTTACGGTCGGACTTAATGATTTTCTCCTCTATGCATGTCTTATAATGGTTTCGATGAGTAAAGTTATTGCGTAGCCGGCCTTCGGCCGGGCTTAAAGGTTTTGTCCTCTATGTATGTCGAATAGTAACTTCACTGAATAAAGATTTTTACCTAACCGGCCTTCGGCCAGACTTAAGGGTTTTCTCCTCTATGTATGTCGAATAGTGGCTTCACTGAGTAAAGATTTTTCGCATAGCCGGCTTTCGGCCGGACCTAATGATTTCTTTTCTATGTATGTATGTCTTATAGTGGCTTCGCTGAGTAAAGAGTTATTGCGTAGACGGCCTTCGGCCGGGCTTAACGGTTTTTTCCTCTATGTATGTCGAATAGTGTCTTCGCTGAGTAAAGATTTTCGGTCCTGTTCTTTTATTGTTTGGTAAACTTTCATATGAGTAGTACACTTAATTTGAAAAAATAATAAAAATATCGGTCCTAAATGGGCTAATTTTTTTTAAATATGTTTTTCATCGAATCAGGGTTGGCTGCCCACTGGGTAACCCAAAAAAACCCACCCGGGTTTTTATGTGTATTTTGTGTAAAAAAACCCATGCGGGGTTTTTACGTTATATCCATTCAAACAAAGATGAAGATAGTTTTGAAGTTTCATTTACAGAAAAATAAAATAAAATCATTATAAAATTCATATAAACGAATAACCCAAGTACATACACATGTATTTATATGCCCATTTGTGTGTATGTACATTCAACCCTAGTGGGTTTTTTCAGTACTTTTAATTTAAATAAAGATAGTATATTATATAAAAAAAAATTTAAGACAATAATTAAAAAATTCATAAAAAATAGTAGTCCAAACACGTACATAAAAAGTTATTTTAAATCAGTTACCACTCTGGTGGCTCTGATTTTAAATGCTTTTAACTGCCCTTTTCATAAAGTACTATTATTTGGTAAATAATTAGTCGAAACATAGAAGAACGGTAAGTTCAGCTGTGCTGAAACTGATACCCCCCACAGAGGTGAGGACTGTCAGTTTTTTATTTTATTCGATAATGTCCAAGGCGAATTCATACCAGATGGCATCGATAGCGCAGATGATTACTTTGTGTTTTGTTTCCCTCAGGGTTTTAATTTTCCTCAGATGTCAAAAGGCTTTTTTGGCACATTTTTTGGTATACATTTTTTGACCCCAAGAAGACATTTTCATGTCGAGAGTGGGCGAGTATACCTGTTATAAATATACTTTGATACTGTCTTTGTCAGTTCATACCGCAACAGCTTAAGGCCAATGCAACAGTCCACATGATAGGTGGGCAATATGTCAAATTTTATTATATACTAGCTAAAACCCTGAACAATATTCTCTTTGTAATGAAAAGAAAACGAAAACTATTCAGGTATGTGATGGAAATCGATTTTGAAAACGAAGCACTTTTGAAAGTCCCTTTTAACGCACTTTTCATAAAATTTTTATAATTTTTTTGTTACAATAATAAAGAAATAAAGTAATACAGTAATAAAGAAACATTTTTATAATATTTGTTATAAAATTGTTTTTAATAAAGAAATATTATTTAAAAACACCTTTCAAAATTGGTTCGTTTTCGGAATCGATTTCCATCACATACCTGATTATCTTCAATTATTTTTCAAAAAATAAATGTTTAATCTGTTTGAAACGTTGACTCCTTTCTATAATACTACTCTCGTTTTTTACTTAAGAATACTATAAGAGAAAAATCTGTCACGTAATTTATGTCACGTACGTTATTAAAATTTTTTCATTATAAAATCATCCAAAAGTTTTTTTCCGTTTCAAAATTACGGACAATAAAGGGAAAATAGTTCGCTTAGTGTACAAAATTTAAAAAAAAATCACAGTTCGCATATTTTTACATGCACCTTAACATCATTTCCGTACGATGTGCCCTTATTTTTCTCGATATTTTAGACAAAAGGGTTCCAAATATGATGAATTTTTTTCACATATATTTGAATGGAACATAACGACAAAAGTTTGTTTCTCTTATTCTTATTTTTGTAAAATCTATTCCACTTTATAGGAGTACATATGTCACGTACGCTGACATGGAAATTCCCATATCTAAACATACATATATTAATTTTTGTTTTTGTTTAAAAATTTACTTTAATTGTGCCCAAATTTAGGAAAGTCTTTTTAACCGTTCGAATATTAGCATTGTTTTTTATGCAGCTGATAAATGGATGTACCAATATGAAATTTCAATGATATTAGAAGAATAAAGCAATATATTCTAGCGTCAATATATGTATGTAAATTTAAGTTTATTGTATATAAAATATTTTTTAATCTTTTATTTTCGAAATATTATTGCCTTAATTCATAAAAAATATTTCTGACTTATAACAGATTAGTAAAAAAAAATGTCATACAAAAATTTGTTTTACAAGCCTCTTATTAATCAAAAAAAATTTTATGATTTAGGTTGTATGTATGTAATTGAATATTTCGTAAACGGGTGGTGATAGGTGATCACGCCTATCGCAAATATTTTTTTATCAGGAAAGAATTATGTACATAGGTTAAATTGGTATTTTGAGCATATGAGACTAAGTAATCCACTTCTTTAAATAGTACACACAGAAAAATTTCCATGTAAAATCGTCGAAAACCAGGTTAACTTAACATTTTTCGGTAGTGATTTTGCTTCATAGGTGTTTCATGTTAAATCAACATGATTTACAATAATCTTGAAAGAAAAATTTTCCTTTTGAATTAACTATATTTCATGTTGATTTAATATTCCAGTACAGTTAAATCAAAATGAAGTTGATACTGAAATAATACGAAAAATCATATTGAATCAAAGTAATTTCGAGTTGAAACAACGTGAATTTGATATTGGAATAACACAAAGAATCATGTTGAATCAAAGTTATTTCAAGTTGAAACAACGTGAATTTGATATTGGAACAACACGAAGAATCATGTTGAATTAAAGTTATATCAAGCTGAAACAACATGACTTTAATGTAGCTATTTTATTAATTATTTTACTTACGTGATAGTGAGTCATCAGCAAACTTTTCATTGTAGCTGACTGCCCCAGCCAAGATTTGACAGCTTCAAACAACTTCAACATGATTTAAATGATTATTTAACATAAAACTTATTTGAAATTAAAGTTATAGTCATGTCGATTGAAAATGAAACTTAACGTTTATAACAAAATTTTTTTAACGGTGATTTAAGGTTATATTAATTATTTTCTGTTTAAAATTAATATGAAACAATGGTAATTTTAAACCAGCAGCAGTAAATATTCGCTGGTAATTCGTTTTTTGTCGTATACATAGACGACACACGTAAGAATAAACAAAAACAAGTCACACAACTAAGCAGAACAGTGAATTGTAGCAATGAACAAAGCAAGTAAACACTAACACACTCAAACGACAAATTATTTCTTGTATATTTAATATGATTTGCAATCAAAATTGCGGCATGTGGATTTTACATTCCTTTTTTTTCTGTGTGTAAATATATTTACGATAACATTTGGAATAAAATAAGAATTAAAACATGCAGGAAAACCATACTAGGAAAGCCAAACGAGAAACCCCGAATCCCGGGATATTTCGGGATTGGTAAATACCGAATCCCGGGACTTGTAAAAATAAATCCCGAGATTTTTTCGGATTTCTTACTTAACAATTTTTATATAAAAAACTATTTATATATATTAATGTTCGTTACTTTTATGGTATTTTTTTATAATATTTAAAAGTCCCATAACATTTTTTACGTGTATTTCTAACAACTTAATGACTATTCGTGACAAATTGTTTATAAATTAACAATAAGAGCAAAATAAATTAACTACTTTCTTACGATTAATTTCATCAAGGGTGCTACAATATACAACTGAGAATTATTTTGAAAACAAAACGAAGTATATGAGTTTTGGAAGAAAAATAACATTTGGAAAATTCATTCCCTCTTATTCTATGTATACCCTATACTAGTGATGTTATGAATATAAATTTTTAATATTCGCGAGTACGAATACGAATATCTGAAACAATATTCGCCGTATTCGAATATTCAATCTAAATAGTTGAGAAAAACTGTCACAATACTATAGGCATAGATTATACGTAGATATCCAACTAACACTTCAAAAACCTAAGTCTGCTGTCAAAAACCTAATTCTAAGAATGTGTTAGTAGAACATTTTGTATTATTATATATTATATTGGTTTAAAATGAAATGTTCCCCACAGCACCAAAATTATACTTAGTTGTACAAATTTATATTTTTTAAACACGAATTTCTAGTTTTTATATACAATTGATTTTGCTTTATTTGATGAAAATATGAATTTAGAATCATTTTTAATGCATTTGAGCTCAAACAATTTTCATTCGCTAAAAATTTTTTTGCATTTTTTTCTATTTGGCACTAAAAAAAATTGTCCCAAATAGTAACAAAAATGCAATACTGTTGAATGAAAAAAACGGTTAAAAACTTTGATAAATTTCAACACACAAATGTCAACAAAATTAAAAAAATATTTTAAAATTACAGCAAGAAGAAACATAAAATTTATTAAAAAACAAATAAAAAAATTAAATTATATAAAAATAGTGTTTGTGTGTGCAAAACAAATAAATTTTAGTGCATTTTCAAGTGCAAAAATTACGCTCTCTGGTGAGTGTTGAGTTGCCTCTCTCAGCGTGTTGGATAACAAAATACCCATGGGTGTGAAGAGAGTTGTCAATTTTTTTTTACAGGAGCCCAGTTGACTATCTACGTATAATCTATGCTATAGGTATTTCAAGGTATATTTATTTAACAGGTAAAATTAGTTCTAAAGCTGATAGTTTTTGGACCTCTTTGTCTAAGGAAATTCTTAGGACTATTGCAATTTGTCCTAGAGACAAATAATATCGACAGGATGTCTGTCAAAACAACAAAATATGTTCACAGTTTTCTTATAATTTCAACAACCTGTCATAATAATGGCAAGGAAAAGCGTCACAAAAACTATAAATTTCTGAAAAACTGTAAAAAATTAATACCCGTACAGTTGTTCAATGAAAGTCGTTAACTAATTTATAAAATTGTTTAGAATATGGTCGAACTATTCTGCTAAAAGATAATTGTTTTTAAAGAAAATGAGCAGAAACGACTTATTAAACAATTCAGAAAACGGCCAGAAAAACTGCCGGCTATTCTACTAAGGCCCAAATTTTGTATGGAAAATTTTCAAATTACAAAAGCAAAACACATTGAAAATCTCTCAACGCTTAGGATTCGTTTTAACATCGGACATATCGATAAAAATTGTTCACTGGGAAGCTACATTAATTATGTGCTTGTGTTGGTACTGTAAGTTGTATTCAGCGTTGCCGCTGAAAAACAAATTTTCCACAACATTTTTCTCGATATTTTTTAATAGCTGCGGGTATATCTTCTTTAAATAAATATGCACAAATACTTTTTCAAAGTTATAAAAGATAGGTGTAGCCTACTATTTGAGCAAACCAAAAATTTAAAGAAAGCTTGGTATGAAAGCATCAACAGTGGTAACGCTGTTTGGTTTTGTATTTTATTTGGTTTGGCATCTGAAATTTAAATTATAGCAACAAAATACATGTTGTTTTTTAAATATTTTATTTGCTGTAGAACCAATTTTACCTGTTAAAGATATATACCTTGAGGTATTTAACATTATTATGACATTCCGATGACGGAATTTGAAATTATTAACTTAGCACCTGAATGACACTTTTTTAAATTTTTGGTGGAAAGTAAATAAGGGAAAATACGAACTTCGTTTACCTATACCCAGGCAAAATTTAGTGACACCAGCGGCGAGTGTTCCGAGCGAGCGAATGTTTAGTGGTGCGAAGCTTATTTACACACCGCGCAAAGGGCTTGATGGAGAAAAGACTTCAAAACTTTTATTTTTGAAGTTCAATATTCCTCTACTGAGCTTTGATTATTACTTTAACATGATTAATAAATTAATTTAGCAGAACTTTACTTTTTAAATACCATGTCGTTGTGTTTTTTTTAGAGGTATAGAACTTCGAATTGAAATAAAACACAAGAAAATCGTTTTAATGTCCATCAATTTGGCTTTATTGGAAGGATAATTTTATGCCATTAATGTTTAAATATGATTTCGGGCATGTGGCCGCCGCGGCTGGCTCGAATAAAGCCAATTCTACAGGTCCAATTTTCAACCACTTTTTCGAGCATATAGGGCCGTATGTTGGCAATAACGCCACGAATGTTGGCTTCCAAGTCCCCTAACGTTTCTGGTTTGTTGGCGTAGACGAGCGACTTCACATATCCCCAAAGAAAATAATCCAATGGTGTCAAATCACACGATCTTGGTGGCCAATTGACAGGTCCATTCCGCGAAATTATGCGCTCATCGAATGTTTGCTTCAATAAATCGATTGTGACGTGCGCTGTGTGGCATGTAGCGCCGTCTTGTTGGAACCACAACTCATCCACATTCATGCCATCCAATTCGGGAACAAAATAGTCGGTTATCATGGCTCTATACCGGTCTCCATTAACGGTAACTGACTCTCCAGCATTATTTCGGAAGAAGTATGGCCCAATGACTCCACCAGCCCATAGAGCACACCAAACAGTCAGTTTTTGTGGATGTAATGGCGTCTCAAGGGTCTCATGTGGATTCTCTTCACTCCAAATGCGGCAATTTTGCTTGTTGACGTAGCCGTTCAACCAAAAATGAGCCTCATCATCACTGAACAAAATTTTGCGATTTTGCTTGCGGTAAACTTCGCGAACTGAACCATTATTTTCGAAATAAATTTGCACGATTTGCAAGCGTTGTTCTTTTGTCAACCTGTTCATGATGAAATGGCAAACCAAACTAAATATTAATCACTTGACAGCTGACAAAATGGCCGCCAGTTAAAAAAGTGATGCCAACTTAAAGTTCTATACCTCAATAAAAAACACCCTTTATATTTTGTTTCTTTTTTCTTTACTAAAAGAAGATTATTGTTTCGCGTTATAGACAATTTTTTTCTTAATAAAAATTAATATTTTTTGTCTAATTTTCAGTATTTTTTTTGTATTATTTTTTGGAACGTATTCACAAAATATTCGTGATATATTCGCTTGAATTTGGCGAATACGAATATCATGAAAGAGGCGAATATTCGGCGATTCGAATACGAATACGAATATTCGTAACATCATTACCCTACACAATAAAATTGGCACTTTTTTCTAAGCATTGAGAGGTTTTGCTGTTTTTGCTTAAAAAATAAGTTTCTCTGTAAATTGTGCAGATTTTGCAGTTCTTCCATTATAATTTTTTAGTCTCAATTTTGTAGTTTTAATTCCAATTTCTGAAGCCATCGTTTTACCCATTTTGTTTAATATAACAGTGCCAAAGTTTACTAGTACTTTTTCAAGGAGCAAGAGGGAATTTACACACATTTAGGTCTACGAAAGTTGTGTTTTTCTATATGGAATTTACTATTATTGTTTGCAAGTTGAGTCCATACGTAAAAACAAAATACTGTGCTTTTTAACACGTCCTGTACTAATATTAATTCACCTTGCCTTAGTAAAAAAGAAACAAGTTGCGCACTTTCTTCATTGAAATAAATCGATCTCTTATAGAATTAATATATGAGATAAAACTTGACAAAATATATTCCAAATTAAAGGGTAGACCCCATAGAATTTGAAGCCATACACATTTTTTTAGAACTCTTTTAACGAAATTTTAGTAATTCACAGAAAAAGACACTTTGTTTTGTCTAAGAAAATGTATACAGGGTGTCCCGTAAATAATGGTCCAAACGAATTGTGTCGATAAACGAGATCATACCCTATCAGAATAACCCAACTGTAAGTATTACGGTTTTCGAGATATTCGCAATTATACGAGTGCCCCTTGCTCAGATTTCTTTAAGCCGTTGCCATGGGAATTGTCGTAAATAAAATTTCTTTTTGTATTCTTGCACCTGATTAGATGTCCAATGAGTCGTACGTCTTTTACAGACCTAGGTCTTTTACAGACCTATGTTAGGTTATTCTGATAGGGTATGATCTCGTTTATCGACACAATTCGTTTGAACTACTATTTACGGGACACCCTGTATGTACAATAAATAAATGATTGTACGTACAAAATCTTTAAAACAGAAGCAAAAAGTTTAATTACTTTATTTATTGAATTTGTCTCCCCTTAGGTCTTTAGGTTGGTTCGGAAAAAACCAATTTCCCCGTGTAATATTAATAGTTTTATGCGAAATATCCCATAGTGCAGTCCAAACACTTTTTTTTTAATTAATTAAAAAATGTATACATTTTGAGAGCCATATTTTTTAACTGTTGCCGATGAGGCTTCAAAGATGGTTAAATGTACCAACTTGATATTATTTTACATCCTGTCCTTAGCGTTTGGGACTATATGCTGTATCTCGGGATAATAATCCAACACAAAATCGTGGCCCGAGTCCATTTTCATATTTAGATTCTCCGGATTTTTTTTATTACAATTATCAAATAGTCTGTTAACTACTACTATTTTGTAGTCGTTTAATTTCGTCTGCGACTACGACAACCGTAATAAAGGCCATTTGTTGTTGATCAATTGAAAATTTAAAAATTAACAACAAATAAATTTAACAAAACAATAACAGTTTAGCTACTAGTTTTAATGAAAATTAATCTGAAAATGTTCGTAGGTCAACTTAATGATAGTGTCAGAAATCCACAGATATGTTACTTTTGGTTTAGATTATAGCAAAAAAATGTAATTTCAAAAATTACGGAGTAGGAAATGCATCTAAGGAAGGCCCTTTTGGTTACTCATCTGTTATTATAAAATAATAAATTAAGTAAAAAGCGACTTTGGCTCGCACACGAAGGGTTCCGTACGAATACATATATGTATATCCCTTTTCGTTTCTTGCCTTTTTTTATTTTTGCAGCTTTTTCGTTGTGCTTTTTTGTTTAATTTTAGTTTTTCTGGCGATTTTTTGGAATTGGCGCTTTTTTAATTTTCGTGATTTTTTAACTTTTTTCTGGCGATTTTCGTTTTTTTGCTTTTTGGCGATATTTTTAGTTTTAACGATTTATTTTAGTTGTGGCGATTTTTTTTCGCTTTGGCGCTTTTTTTTGGTTTTAAGGATTTTTTCGGTTTTTGGTGATTTTTTTAGTTTTAGCAATTTTTTTTTTGGTTGATACTTTTTTCGTTTTGGGGATTTTTTTAGTTTTTTGGCGATTTTAGCTTTTTTGCAATTTTTTTTGCCAATTTTCTAGTTTTTTTTTTGTTTTGGCGTTTTTTTTATCGTTATTTTTCGCTTTTTGTCGATATTTTTAGTTTTAGCGATTTATTTTAGTTTTGGTGCTTATTTCAATGTTGGCGCTTTTTCGGTTTTGTGGATTTTTTATATTTTTTTAGTTTTAGCGTTTTTTTACACTTTTGTACGTTTTGGCGATATTTTTGGATTTTGACGAATTTTTTAGTTTTGGCGCTTTTTTTTTGGTTTTGGTGTTTTTTTCGTTTTGGTGATATTTTTCTTTTTTGGCGGTTTTTTCGTTTTTTATGATATTTTTAGTTTTAGCGACTTTTTATATTGTAGTGTTTTTTTTCGTTTTGACGACTTTTTTCGGTTTTTTGCGTTTTTTATTTTTTTTTGTGATCTTTTTAGTTTTGGTGATATATTGCGTTTTAGCGATTTTTTTTAAACGCTTTTTTCATTTTGGCGATTTTTCGTTTTGAAATTTTTCTAATTTTGGAATTTTTTAGTTTCAGCGTTTTTGAAAATTTCAAGAGTTTACCTTTTACGGTTTCCAAGATACAGCATATTGTCTAAATTACATAGTAAAATTACATTAACTGATAGAACACCCTTTAATTTTTATTGTTTTAAATATCAGTGTTAATTGGTCTAGTCTATTGTACAGACTACAACAATTAACACTAGCTTTGAAAATTTAAAGTATCTATATATATATATGTCTGTATATTACATTAGTAATATGTTTCGTTGCCCGCTTTAGCCCACTCTTTAATTTTTAGCTGTATATATTTGTTGTTGTAGCGCCAAAAGTTTTACATATTCTGTGAAAATTTCAGGTCCGTAGCTCTTATGGTTCCTGAGAAAACACCCTGTGACAGACAGACAGACGGACAGCGTAGTGGAAGCACATTGTTCGATATCGAATGTCATAATCTCAAACTAAGAAAACTCGATCGAATCGGCTCGATATCGAAAGCGACGATTCGACCCCAGATTTTCATACAAAAATTTGTTTTATAAGCCTGTTATAAATCAAAAAATTGTTTATGAATTATGTTATAACAAATAATAAAAGATTTTACCAAGAAATGTTAGATCCCGAAATCCCGGAAAATCCCGAAAATCCGGCGATTTTGGGATCGGGACCTGCAAAATCCCGAATCCCGGGATTTTCAAAAATTAGGGGCCATTCACATGTTAAAGATTTGTTGCGAATTAGATACTTTATACTGAAAATTTTGTAGAAAGCGTTACGAGTGGGGGTATAAAACCTTCAAAAATAGCGTTACGTAATATGTGAATATATATCCCAAAAAAATCTTGCCGATTTACTGAGACTTTCTACTAATTTAAATTATTGTAAAAGAACTCGAGTTGCTAAATACATACATTAGGGTAACCCTTGTTTAAAAAATTCGATTTCTCCCAGTCTCACACGTGAGTTTCATCGCGTGAGTTTAGGTTAATAAAAAAATATCTGACGAAAAGTGTAAAAAGTAGGACAACTTGCTAAAAGAGAATGAGGACTACCCCGGACGTCCTAAAAAAGAGGACAGTTTCCGGGGAAAAGAGGACGGCTAGCAAAAATAGCTAAAATGCTCGTCAGGTGTGTTTTATATGTGCGTATGTTTTTTGTATGTATGACTAATTTTTTTTTACATGCAGCCATGATATGATCTACTAATTGCACTGCCATATCTTCAACTGTACGGTTACATGTTCCTGATCATGGTGTTGTTGCATCGACAACAAAAACGTTTAATATTTTCCTTATACGAGTTTGTATATATTTTTTTAATTCTTTCATGATCATCGTCTTTTTATAGCTATGCTATTTATGGCTCGCTAGGAGGTATGTAGAAGTTTTGTTTCGTAAAGCGGCTGCTAGACAGATC
Source organism: Panzeria rudis (assembly GCA_956483635.1). Lineage (NCBI taxonomy): Eukaryota > Metazoa > Arthropoda > Insecta > Diptera > Tachinidae > Panzeria > Panzeria rudis. The sequence continues at coordinate 39,485,255 of OY101449.1, read as the reverse complement.
AATATTTGGCTTCAATATACATATGTGTTGGTGTGCATTTGTTATGAAAATCAAAAGCATTTTGATCAGCGTTACCGGTGGTGCTACTAAAGTAGCAATTTGCTACTTTTTCGAGTGATTTGATACTATTTTGCTACTTTTACAAAATGCACTCAAATGTGATACTTTTTGAAATTATTTACACTATTTTGATACTTTTTACTAAATGAAGAGATACTTGGGGCAATTTGCCTTACTGGGGGTCTACATTAGCCATGAAGTTGGAATAAACATCATGTCGGACATCGCATATGGCTAATGTAGACCGCTCATGTCCATGTTTCGTCCATGCTCTGCCATCGATGCCCGAACATATGGCTGAACATCAATGTTCGCCATGAGATTCGCTGTCAACAACCATTTTTAATAGAAAGAAAAGAGGCAGAAAGATATTGTTAAATATTCCATTTCTATTGCACTACCACCAAATACATTGATAAGGCAGAACATGGACATCGCACGTATTCACCACAACAAAGAAGTTGATGAATTTTTTGCAGTTGCTCTGCCGGCGTCATGTTCAAGTTATGTTCAAGTCGATGACTCGTGAAGACGTAGGGTTACGCAGTGAATGAACTAAGTGGTGTTATTTCATTTTGCAACATCAATCTTGAAATGCTGTACATTACAGTGCTTCACAAGCAAAATGTATAAATTTCTAATGAAGTTTTTATATACTTCCAGAGGCAAAAGCTGGTTCGATTAAAGTGATCTACATATACATATATTGTTTGAGAGGCTTCAAAATTACGCGTCGAATAAAAAAATTACTGCGGATAAAAAAGTTACTGCGTTATAGGCGATCAAAGTTAAAATTTTATAAATTTTTTGTAAACAAACGCACACAAACACATATATTGAAGCCGAATATTGTCTGTCTGGCATTCGCTTATTAGTCCCTGTCCATATGAGTCCACTTTTGCTTCTGCAACTTTCTTAAATTTTCTTTTGAAGTTGCATTCGTGTCCATACAATGAAATTCTTGATGTGCAGTTTTTGTTTTTTTACATAGAATTGGTTGTTACCTAGTCCATGTCCATACGAGTCAACTTTTGCTTCTGCAACTTTCTTAAATTTTCTTTAGAAGTTGCATTCGTGTCCATATAATGAAATTCTTGTCGCGCTGCTTTTGTTTTTTTTGCATAAAATTTGTTGTTGCTTAATATTACGAAGAAGAAAACAAAAGAGAGTTGCATGTACATGAAACAGTGTACTCCCTCCCAATCTTCTCACCTCTCTCCCATAAACTCGAAAGTTGCGCAGCAAAAGTTGACTCGTATGGACAAATTCAAAAGAAAATTTAAGAAAGTTGCTGAAGCAAAAATTGACTCGTATGGACATGGACTTAAGAGACGAAAGTATTTGTTTCTTCTTGTTTTCATTTTCCATTTCATTTGTTATTGTTGAAGGGCTGCAAGATAATTTTCAGAGAAAAAATCGGCATTTTCGGCACTTCAATTCGAATAATCGGCAAGAATATCGGCATAAATAAAACTAAGCATTTTTCATAGTTTTTATTAATAAGAAAATAAAAAATAGCAGTCACCAGTAATTGCATGTTGTTTATAAACATAAATATGTATGTAGATAACATAAAAATGATTTTACAAACTTGTAGGTATATCGTCACTTAAAATGCAAAATAACATAACATCACTTTTCATAAGTTTACAGGAGAAGCAAAAAACTTGTTAAATGGAAAATATTTGAGGTATAAAAGCAATTTTGTTTATATACATATGCACTAAAAATGCGACAACCGTAATAACACACATCGAATTTAAAGAGCCTTACTCTTATAGTTGAACAGATATAGGAAAATTAAGAATTACCTCGTATGGGAGGTACCCCTTTTCCCCTCCTATACCACCAATATTTTTCTGAAAGTTTCATGTTATTCTAGGAATAACCCATATCGAATTTAAAGAGCCTTACTCTTATAGTTGAACAGATATAGGAAAATTAAGAATTATCTCGTATGGGAGGTACCCTTTTCCACCAAAAATTTTCCACAAAAAAATTGCCTATGGTTAATAAGACAGTTACGAAATTTCACAACGATCGGTCGCACCGTTTGGCAGCCTATACGAAACATACACACAAACAAACATACAAACACAGATTCATTTTTATATATATAGATAATTACTTATAAGCAGGGAAGCCGCAAATATGCAAATGCATGTTTTTTCCTGCGCGATGTATGTAGGCACAAAAAAGATATTTATACGTTTCACAACATTTTAAGAATTTTGGCATCGATTTGTTAGTGCATATTTTTGCATATTTTACCCTTTACATCTTGTTTTTGCATATTTCATAGTTAGTCTCATATTTTGGGCATTTTTCTGATTTTTGTGGCATATTTTGTTGTTTTCCTGCATATTTTGACCCTTTTAAATGTTTATATGCATATTTACAAAAAAAAAACAAAAACAAAAATCATTTCTTTTGTGATCAAAAATTTTTTTAAATTTTTCCACATTTATAAAATTTTTCTTTTGCGATTTTAACTTTACTCTAATGTATATTTTCCCTAATTTCTTTAAAAAACTTTCTCATTCCATTAATTTATTCCCAGTTTATTCACAGCTTTAAAAATAATCAATTATGTACTTTTGAAAATAAAATAATGTCTATAAAAATGCATGCAAATGGTAATGCAGAGTACATATTGTTTGCATAGCCAGCCTTTTGGCCGGCTTAAGGGCTTTCCCCGCTGGGCATGTCGCATAGTGGCTTCTCAGAGTTTTGATTTTTGATTAGGCAGAAAATCATTACTCTGCGAAGCCACTATTCAACATACGCATGGACATTATTTCCTTTTTGAAGTGGAAATAATGTCCATAGACGTGATTTTCTTGGATATTATTACATCCCACCAATATATGTATTAGAGGTCTGCACGAATATGCTCTGAAGTACTCGTATGTATGTTTGTGTGTGTATGCATGCATGTTTTTTCTGTATATGTATGTATATATGTATGTTTATATGGATATTTGGTCGTGGCTATGTATGTACACACATACACATGCATGTGTACATACCCTGCAGACAAAATGACTAGTATGTGGTTAGATATATACTAGTTGCTTTTTTGTTCAGACTAGTTGCCTAATTGTCCTTTTTCCATATATCGAACTATCGATTTTAACATTAGGTTGTCATAGGAGCCCAACTAGTTCATTTGTACATAGTTATATGCCAGTTGAAATACTAGTTATTAAAGACTAGTGCGCTTAAGCCCTTATGACACTACATTTTTTCTTCATTTTTCAAGTTTTGGAGAACAGCGCAAATATAATATAATGGGAAATTTAACCAGGTGTAAAGAGTTCAGCTATATTAAGATAAATACAAAATTGTCAAAGCTTTTACTAATGTTATCGATAAAAAATGTGGGCCTGTCAAAAAAAATGTAAAAATGTTCAACTTAAAATTGACATTTCAAGCTTGAAACATTAAAGTGTTGCCAAGTTAAGGGCAATATACACGGTCAACATGCTTGACAAGCGTGGTAGTAGTATGTGTGAAATTTCGTTAGTATTAGTGACACCGACGACGCTTGATGGAAAATCTAATTGGTTTTGATTTTTCGTCCAGCACACGTACACGAATCTGACATCAAGCTGATTGCCCTTTATAGGTTTATTCACAAATTCAGCTACTTAGCGCCTCTTTTTTTTCAACTTTTTCTTCTGTTGGCGTTTTATTATAAATAAAAAGTAGGCAGTACTTAAAGAAGCCATTACGTTTTGTTTTCATTTCGTATAGTTGTTTCTTTCTATCATTTGCTATTTCTTTCTTTCAATCCTATAGAAAAACAATGCAAGAAAAATGTAGTGTCATAAGGGCTTTACTAGTTTCTTTATTAATAGTTTTTTAAATAGTAAAAAACATTTGCCTCAACCGAGGTATGAACACACAGTTCTCATATTTCAAGGCATGTACTCTAATCCACTGAGCCACTTTCTACTTATTATATTTAGAGCTAAAATTTGCTTTTATGTATTTACACCAGGAAATATGTCAAAATTTAAAAAAATATTTGAATTACTAGTATCATTACAACCAGTTGTATGACTGTTCCAAAACATTGTTGTTTGACTAGTATCGTTACTAGCCTCATTACAACTAGTAAGATGACAGTCCATTATTGACTAGTAACGTTACAACTAGTAATATGACTGTCCCAAAACGTAACTAGTTGTACATTTAACCGCAGGGTAAGAATATAAATAAGAGCATACATCTATGCACACACGAAATTCATACGAGTACATTCTCTAATATGTATAATATGTATATGTATAATATACATACATATATACGAATTATATACATTGTATATAATTCGTGGTGTCAGAGATTAATATTATATAAATCATAAACGAAATGATAAAGTTTTAAGAGCATATTTTTCAAAACTTTGGGAGCATATTTTTTAGTTTTTAGTGCATATTTAATGGGCATAAAACACATTTTTAGGGCATTTTTCCGGTTTCCTTGCTCATAATAAATAACCGTCCTTTAAATTGCTCTGAATAAAACTCTACAGAAAAAAATCTTTATATAAAACTTTGCTATTCCAGATGCGCAATAATGATCAGAACTGTTGGTATCGTACAATTCATCCCTTAACTAAAGAATTTCAAAAAGAAAAATTCACTTTAAACCACGAACCTGTCGATGATTTCCTCAAATCTCAGGTAAATTGTAATTTCAACCATCTGTAATTCAGGTCCATCTAAAAATTTCAATCATTTTCTTAGTGGCAAAATTCTCAAAAATCCTATTTATGGTTACTTTATCGTTGGGGTCTAGCTGTTTGCTTTTGCGTTGGCGTAATTGGTAGTATAGTGCAACAATGGTATCAGGGTCGTTGGTTCATTTACTTAACCGACTGGGGTTTCTTCCTGTGTATGTTTGTGAGTCTATTTGGTGCTATACTGGTAACTATATATCACTTCAAACCTTATAAATTTGGTAAGTGTATTTACATCTGTATTTACAAATTGAAGTTCTTGAGTTAACTGGCTCTTTTCCTTAGCGGCAAACAGTTGTGTTATAAAATTTTATTGGCTTTCGCACTGGTCTACTTTGGCCATCGCTACAGAAATAACATTTATGTACTGGCTATTTATTTATCCAAGTAAGTATGTACACCTTTATTTGTTTGATAAAACCCCATTTAACATTAGCTAGTATATTTAGTGTTTGATGCATATATGATCTTGCAAAAGTGCAAATGCAAAAATTTCGTTGATTTGGATAGTAATGCAATAGAAAAAGGGTTCTCAAATGGGATTCTTTGAAAGCTCAGGACCAAATTAATAACAAAACTATCGATGCTACTACTGATGCTACATCCGTCCAGGATTACTTCATACGTTGCGAGTGGGCAAGTTAAGCAAAATCTCACCAAATGAATAAAAAAAATTACATTCTTGTACACATGGGTACAGAATTGAACAATGCCCTCAAGACTTTGATTAATCCAAAGTCGCCAGAGGATCTATCATACGAGGAGATCAAAACAACACTAATCAACCATTTTGACAAGAAAAAGAATCAGTATGCTGAAAGTATTAGATTTCCACAAATTCTACAGGAAAAGAAGAAACACTGTCTAGTTTTACACTACGTCTTAGACAAGCTGCCACACACTGCAACTACGGGAATTTTTTGGACAGGATGCTGACCGAACAACTTCTTTTTGGTCTAGAGCAAAGATGTTCAGCCCATACAACAATTGTTTGAAAAAAATTCATACACATTTGTTACGCTCTTTTAAAAACTCATTCATTCATCGTTGAGCAAGCGACGAAAACACATGCGTCGGAGTATCGTCATTTTTTTCAGGAATTTATTAAGCATTGTTGTTGGTTTTTGTTGAACAAAGCACAGTAAACACACGATTCAAGTACAATTGAACACACAAAAAACAAAGTAAAAAAAATAAAAGCTACACGTCTACGAAATGAGATGTGAACGGTATTTTATGATAAATGATGCTTTTCATAACATTCAATGCCTTTTATGCTACAAAATATTTAAGGCTGGAAATGAAAACGTTTTGAAAAGACATTTTTATTCATATCATTATGAAATTTGTTTTAGGTGTTTGCCAATATGTTTGCTGGGAGTTAGGGTTGCGAGAGCGAGCGCTAATACATCTCATTTTTATTTTTGATGATCTATGGTCTAGAGCAGAGCCCCCCAAACGTGACAGCGCTTTTGTGCATGTGTATGTTCTTTCTGCTTTTTATGTGTGTTTGTGGTTCTTTTTGCAGTGCAGTTCTTTCTGCTTTTACTTGTGTACACATGTAGGTCTTGCTTCGATCAATGCTGAACATTAAATGACTCGCTTTGTTTGGTCATTGCAACAACAACGAAACAGCCAAACACACAACATCACACATACTTTGTACGAAGTAGCTGACGTATACGTGTGTCACCATAACGTCGACTGCGCAAACCCATGGGCTTGCAAATGAAATTTTGCGTGTCTATGGTCTAGACTCATGCAGCACGTGTGACGAAATAATTCCAAAGGAGCCAACAAACTTTAGAGGCTTATGAAATAGCTCAACGATTAGATGCCTCACATAATTCGGCTATAGAGATGAAAAATGCTGCAAGTGGGTGCACTCCCACAGTAGAGTCGACGTTCAAGGTGGGATTCGATGCCACAAAATTTTAAAATATATCGAAATTTTTAAAAAAGACTTTAGTTCAGCTTGAGGTCCGTTTAATAAATTGAAAAAACTCCTGATTTTCATTTTATTTATTTTAATTTTATTTTCCCGATATTTCGATCAACTTCGTTGATCATCTTCAGGGGAATATTTTTGAAAAATAAATAAATAACTTTTAAGTAAAAAGCGTTGTTTAGGCTTTACTTTAATCAGCCCTTCTCAATATCCAAACAAACACTCAAGCTGAACTAAAATCTTTTTTAAAAATTAATTAAATAAAAGGTTCTACTAAAATTACACAATAATTAAATATATCGAAATATAATGGAACACGATCACCTAAGAAGGAGAAGTCGCGCGATGACAACACAAACATATCCAATTGTTATGGATGTGGTGGCAATCACCTGAGAGCTCAGTGTAAGTTTCGTAATGCCACTTGTTATATATACAACAGAACGGGGCACATTGCACGAGTGTGCAAATCGAAAACGTCGCAAATTGCAGATGAGGAAGCAGACAATGAAAATAATGTTATTCAGCGTTTAAATAAATTGAGTGGCAGGAATGTTCCTTTGTAAGTAAACACATGGTCGATGTTTTTATAAATGGTAGCACAGTAAACATGGAGTTAGACACGGGCCCCCTGTGGCATAATGAGTAAGACAACATTAAAATCATGCATTGGTAATCATCAGCTTATGAAAACAGATAGGATATTCACAAGTTACACTGGCCATAGAATCAATTGTATTGGACGCGCGGTGGTGAATGCTCGAGTTGGCTCTACGACACGCAAACTGAATTTATATATCGTCGGTGGAAATTTTGAATAGTTGTTTGGCAGAGAGTGGATCTCGCAATTCGTTCATGAAATTGATTTTAGCAAGTTATTTTCGGCAACAGAACCCGTGAAAACATTGAAAATGGCTACACCTTGTTTAACAGCAAATGAATCCCTGATGTTGCAATAGGTACTGGGCCAGTTCAAGCACATATTTAGTGATACTGCTGGTAAGTTAAGTTTTCCGCCTATTAAGCTACATTTAGAACAGGATACTAAGCCGGAATTTGCCAGAGCCAGGGAAATGCCATTTGCGTTGAGTGGCATACGCGGCTGAAATCGAAAAAAATTAGTGCTGCCTTTTACATGAGGGTCGATTTTTTCGAATAAGAATAACTGGGAATTACAAACCGACTTTGAACCCAAGAATTATTGTGGATGAACACCCTATACCTAAGCCCGAACATATATTTAGTAAAATGAATGGAGCAAGACTTTTCTGTCACCTCGACATAACAGATGCATATTCGCACCTACAAATTGATGATGAGTTGGCACATGCATTAACGTTATACACTCCCACCCATGGGCTAATTCGGCCCACCCGAGCAGTATACGGAGCTGTGAATATACCGGCCGTTTGGCAGCGAACAATGGAAGCAGTATTGGGAGACATTCCGAACGTATGCAAGTTTTTTTGACGACATTTTGATATACTCCGTTAATTTTGAAAATTTGCTGTCAGTTTTGAAAATTACATTCGAACGTTTTAAGCAAAAAGGGTTAACATTGAACTGCTCTAAATGTGTGTTTGCTGCTTCGGCCGTGGAGTTTTTAGCCCACAGAATTGATTGCGAATGAATTCATAAATTCGATAAGCACGTAGAGCCGATAAGAGATGCCCCTAAGCCCGCAAGTAATGATGAGCTGCAACTCTTTTGAGGAAAAGCTACATACTATGGGTCTTTCATTCCCGATTTGTCCACGCGCATTAGGCCACTTCGTGATATTATCTCAAATAAGAAATTTCAATGGACAACGGAAGCAGAACGATCATATATCGACATCAGAGACGCACTAATATCTCCGCAGGTACTTATACCGTATGATCCGAAACTGGTTCTCCTTCTAGCTACAGATGCCAGCAAAATAGGGTTGGAGCCGTTTAATCTCACCGCATGCCGGATGGTCGGGAGAGACCGATAGCGTACGCGAGTCGTACTCTGAGTGCTACAGAGCGGAAATATCCACAAATTGATAAAGAGGCTCTCGCTATTGTATGGGCGGTACAGAAATTCTTTTTGTAGCTGTACGCGCGTCATTTTACGCTCATTACCGACCATAAACCTCTCAGTAAAATTTTTTATCCCTACAAGTCCCTTCCAGTGTTATATATTAGCCGAATGACTAATTATGCTGATTTTTTAGGAAATTTTGATTTTGAGGTGATGTTTAAGAAAAACGAAAGATAATGCAAATGCAGATTATTGCTCAAGAGCGGTTAAGGATGTTGTGGTTTAGCAAATAACACAATTAGCGGAGTATGATGATTTCAATTCATTCGTAATACAACAAATTAACCAACTACCAACAAATGTGGAAAGAGTTGCTACAGAAACGCGGAAAGATGATAGATTAGGTGTGATCATCAGAATCCTCGGTAAATCCCTTCATTCCCACGGCTATAAGTGCCCGGAAATAAACTACAGAATAGCGGGTAACTGTTTAACTTTCGAACATCGTGTGGTTATACCCGAAAAACTTCGCCACAGAATACTTCAAGATTTACATGCGGCCCACTTAGGCATTGTAAAAATGAAGGGGATCGCAAAATCCTTCGTGTATTGGCCAGGAATTGATGGAGATATTGAGACTATTGCAAGAAATTGCGACGATGATCGATGTTCGATGCTTTTTATAGTTACAGATGCCTACAGCAAGTGGATCGAAGTAAAAATAACCTCTTCAATTACTTCAGCTGTTACGATCAACATTCTTGATGAACTATTTGCCAATTGTGGGGTACCGACTACTCTCGTCTCGGATAATGGTATGTACCTGCTTTACCTCAGCAGAGTTTAAGGAGTTCCTCATCAATATTGGAGTTAAATATCATAAGTTTACTGCACCATATCATCCTGCCACCAATGTCCAGGCTGAGCGATCCGTACAGACAGTGAAGAGCGCGCTTAAATCGTTGGGATCAAATAAAGGCAATATTCAGAAACATAGCAAGGGAATGAGCACATAAAACCAATTTGTGATTTCTTTTAAAAATTCGAAAAAATACAAAAAATTTAGATCTAATCTTGAGTGCAAGTTAATCCCCATTTTCGGTTTAAAATGTATTTAAACCAGCAAATCTGTAAATCAGTAAGCATATAAACCATATATTGGAGTGGACTTTTGAGTACGTGATTAGAGATTAAATTAAATTTGATATCTGTATTTACTCTTTGAGTTAACTTTTAAACATTATTTTTTTTGCTAGTTTAAGCACCAATGTTGATGGTTTAATCCTAAACAAGTTAAAAAATTAAAAAAAGTCAACTCTGAGAGTAAATACAGATATTATATTTAAATTAATCTCGTACTCAAAAACCTACTATTAACGCATAAAATTTGGCGTTTAAACTACCAATACAAACCATATGTTTTTGATTGATATTCCACCACAAAACCAGGTATTTTAAACATTTATCGTGCCACAATGGGCCTGATTGGGTAAGAGGCTGGCGTAAACGCCTATGTCGTTTTTTCTAATAGATTAAAGCAACGCACAACCCATGCCCTTTAATCTATTACAATAAACGACATAGGCGTTTACGCCAACGCCTTACACAATCAGGCCTATTATTATTGTTTAAACTAAGGATAATACATAGGAAATGATTTACTGCTGTTGAGTTTAAAATACATTTTAATTTTAGTTTAGTTTAACAAAACTAGCTTTTGAACGTTCGCTGATTTATTAGCCATATGTGATAATTACCGAAATTTTTGTTTTTTTTTCTGAAAGAGCATTAAGGACGAAAGAAATTATACCCTACTTTTTTAACATATCAATTTTTATTATTGATCTATGATTAATTAAAATCGATTACTCTATACCTGTTGGGAGTAAAATGCTGAAAATTGGTGTGGACATTGCGTTTAATACATGCCAAAACAAATCCGTAAATTAACGAAATCGAAATAATCATATTAATAAACAATTAGCTGCTGGCTTGAGCTTTCCACATGTTTACATGTTCATATATACTTAAGTATAAAATCAAACCAAAAAAGTTTGTCTTGAGTAGAACAAAAATCAGAAAAATGGGAATGAAGAAAAATAAACCGATGGCAACGCTGGGAAAGTGCACTTTAATATCAGCTTGAGAGTGACTTAATTCTCGTATTCAATTTTCACGAAAAAGTTGTATATATAAGAATTAAAATCACATTCCTACAGAGACACCTGACAAGTGGTGATAAGCAAATACACGTGAGCACTGACGATGGAACTGTAGCGGCTTCCGAAAGTGGCGCTACTCTGTTCTGCTGTGTACGTTGAAAAATTAAGTTGATGTTAATTTTTCCCTTGTTCCTTGGAATATTAATCATGCCCAATTCTTTCTGAATATAACGTTACAAACCTTAGCCTAATAATCAATTTAGATTCACGAAATCGAGGGGAGTTGGGTCACGAACTGTCCGATTTGACATGGAATGCCCCACATATATTTAAGGTATTTTTAGCTTGTACAGGTGGAGGTTGTATTCGTAGTTTTTTTTCAATTCCGGTTAAACCTTCGCAAATTTTATACAGTCATTGAATGTATTATCATTATCAATACAAACAAGATTACTTTTTCCAAACTTCAAACACTTGTATTTATTTCCTACACAATAGTTATTAAGTTAATCAGATAAAAGTATATGCTCGCATTTTAATTATTTGATAAGCAGTCATTCATGCAAAAATGTTTTTTTTTTATTTCATTACAGCCGATAATAAGAGTGCAGCGGATTTATATAATTTATGGGCGCATGGTTTCAATTCCATATTAATGTTATTAGATCACTTTCTAGTAGCATTTCCAACACGTATTCTACATTTCGTCTATCCTTTAATATTGGGGCTTGTTTATGGAATATTTTCGTTAATCTACTACTTGGCTGGTGGTGTGGATATGTAAGTAGAGAAACTTGAAATTTATTTATATAATTTACTGGACTTTATTAGATTTTAATAAAGGAGTTATACATGTCTGTGTTATGAAAACAAGTGATTTTAAGTCGTGTGTGTTTCAAAAACGAAAACAGGTATTTTGTTATTCGGACGATTTCCTACAAATCAGGCGGTTTAAAATCACTCTGTTTGTAGCACAAATTTCATAGGTTTCTTAAATAAATATTTCAATAACACTTTATTCCAGCTATGGCAATCATTATGTATATGAAATATTAGATTGGTCAAAACCTGCTTGGGCCACTTTAGCACTTTTTGGCGCTTTAATTATATTTTTAGTCTTAAGCTTTGTGTTATTTTGTTTGTATAAATTAAGACAAACTATTTATAGTAAATGTAATAATAAGTTGATAATAGCAAATACTTGAAAGCAATAAAAATAAGTACGTACAATAGCTTCTTTTGGTTTATAAGTTTTCTTTTTTTTACTTGAGGTTCATTTTTTATGAAAAAGATGTATATGAAAGCTTTACTTTAAGCGATAATTTTCAAGCCATTTTATTGATGACGGCCATTTGTAAGGATTGTATTTGATTGGACCATTTGTCAATGGCATTATAACGAGAACCAGTGCTGTTTTCCTTATCCAATTGTAAGACCTGATTGACTTGATCAATACGTCCCTGGATGGTGCTGAAATTAAATAAAACAAATACGAAAAATAAAAAATTAAAAACAAGAAATTTTCCTTACTTATCCAATATGCAGGAAACTAGCAAACTTTCCACTTCAGCTGGTTCGATATTAAGAGCGTTTGCTATAAATGGTATGGCAATATTTTTATAAGGCCTTATCAATTTTATCAACACCTGTGTACGTATATTGCGCAATAAGTCTTCAATATGTTCTCTTATAAATGGATCGGCCATTATGTTACTGCGATTATGCCTTAAAATCGATTCAAATTCGTTAATGTCATTGTTCTGATAGGAAACTACCAAATTGGTCATGGCTAAAATTTCCGGATCATTTTTGTAGGGTTTGGCTTCTTGAGAATCGAAAGGATTGATGCCGGATTTCATTAGCCTGCAACAAGAATTTATTACATATTTACAAAATTTATTTTAGATGTTCCACCAATTAATTTTTAAATAAATGTTTTGTTATTCAACCATTTATTTTGAAAAATTAATATTTAAGCGTAATTTCTTTGAACTGTATAGTTGAAAGTTATTATTTCGTCTTAAGTTCAACATTATAATTTATATAATAAGTAAAGTCCGACAGAATATTCGGTTTCGGATTCGGTCGAAATTGTGGTTTCGTCTGATATTCGGTTTAGGTAAAATTTTTGGCCGAATACCGATACTTTTTATTCACTATAAAAAGGAAGTTAATCAAAATAGTATTTTCCAAATTTAAAATATGTCACCGCCATGAATCTGTTTTTTCCCGTCCAATATCTTTTCAAATTTAATGAAAATTTTACTTAGTTTTATATAAAGCGCAACCAAAACTGATTGTTGCCAAAATAAATAGCATAAAATAGGGAATGGTAAACCGATTTCGATTCCAATCGAAAATCTATTTTATGTTATAATAAATAGATTTTTCGCAATCGAATTTACTTCTACAATTTTGGACTGAAATTGATTATTTGTTTTTTAAAATAGATTTTTATAAATAATTTGAACATATGAAGAAAGCTCATTTTCAATCTTCACGATAAATTCAATACCGTCGAGAAAAATTCTTTATTGTTTATATCATCGATGAAACGCGGGCGTAAACAAAAAAACTTACTAAAGTGAAGTTTTTTCTTTACGCCCGCGTAAAATAAAAAATTGTGTAAAATATATGTAAATATTCCACTTTATCTTTTTAGTTATTCCGAATCAACTTTTTGATTGGTGCTCTTGTAACGTCATCAATAGAGTGAAAAACAATCCTCAATGCATGTGTACCGAACCCAATATTCCAGTTCTATTCATCATTTAAACTAATTTCATGCCAAGTTTTTTTAGTCATATGCTCGTAAATGTTTGAGTTTTATATTTGCTGTATTTATGTAGAAATATTCTTACGCCCTTTTCAGTGTGCATTTAAAACTTAACGTATACTTTAACGGAGAGTTTTGTATGCCGAATTTGCCGTTAAAGACCACGTTAACTTTTAATATTTAAGAAATTTATTATTTGACATATTGTCACAATTTTATTCTAAATGAAGTCTATTTGCTGATAGTTAAGCAATTTCTATATGCATTTCATTGGCGCTTTACCAAATCGTCAATGGACTTCAACCACAACTTTGAAAAATAAAATAGATTCATATCGAATACAAATTATTTGCTGGGTTTTGTATAAGTTTCTAAGCCTACTACGGCTATCTTATTCTCTTGTGATTATTATTTATAAATTCTCAAATGGTTTTTGAAAGTCTGTGCATAAGATAAAGGGTTTGTGACTTTTCAAAGTTGTGGTTGAAGACTACTGACGATTTGGTAAAGCGCCAATGAAATGCATATAGACATTGCTTAACTATCAGCAAATAGACTTCATTTGGTTAACTTTTAATCATATTGTGAAAAGGGTCGTTAAGTTTTTAAAATGTCAATATCAGTTAATGCTAAACAAGTTTCGGCAAGTTTCGGATTTGGCCGAATATTCGTCCTTTTTGCCGAATATTAGGTTCGGGTTCGGCCTCAAAAAACTGGTTTCGGTCGGACTCTAATAATAATCTTCAATTTTTATTGAGAAAGGAATTAAGAATATCTGATCATCAGAGTAGCAGAACGGATCAGTGCTTGTCAAGTTGGATACTAGTGAGTAGGACTATTACCTAAATATTTAACGAAATAGAGTATGAAAGGTATTGTAACTTCTTATATTCATTTAGAATTTTAATTAATTTTTGTTAGTACGAAATTCTTCATCTCTGAGGATATTATATTCCATTTTCGATGTTCTCTTTTGCTTTTTTCAGAGCACTCTGCTAGTGAGATCAAGCTATTTTGTTGTTACATGCATGTTATGTACGTTTACCTGGATGTAAGGTTCGGATAATTTCCAATTGTTTTAATATGGGACTGTCATTGAAAGGAGTTTTCTTTATTGATGTCTATTCATCAGACTTGAGGCAATATTCGTAACATTAAGAGTTGGTTTTTAAGAATGAGATTATAGATCAAGTTAAATTTAATATCTGTATTTACTCTTTGAGTTAACATTTTTTAGATCTTTTTTACTAGTTTGGCGGCCAATGTTGGTGGTTTAATCCTAATCTAGCAAAAAAAAATATATATATATATAAAATAAAAAATTTAGTCAACTTATAGTAAATAGATATTAAATTTAACTTAATCTCTAATCTCGTTCGTAAAACCCTACTCTAAGAACATTTTGTTTTTTGGCGTTATATAATTACAATTGTCTATTTATACGAGTGTAAAAGGAAAATGTGGTTTCATGTACATAACTTTAATTAATAAATACATAGGTCTCCCCATGTTCAACACCACGAGTTCAAGTATATTTGTCTCTTTTACGCGTATTCGCATATACATATTAGTGTTCTCTGAACTCCGCTATTTTTGTTTAATATTTACAACAACGCATGGAATATAGAACAGGCCTGCATATAATAGAATGCTATTGAGAAATTTTCGGAAATTCGGAATCTATTCTTAGTATCTTATGAAGCACGAATCGGTATAATACTTCATCAGCGAAGTCCTCCCATATTTTCCTATCGGAAGAATTGGAACCTGAACCCAACAGGACATTCTGAGCATTAATGTCACCAAGTATGAGATGATGTGTGTTACTGGCGAGTGATAGGTTGTTAATTATTGAGTAATAGACTGAAACAGTAGTTCTCCCGAAGATGTACACTGTTGAACCACATTTATGCCGGATTTTGCGTAGTTAAAATTATAAAGGAGCCCGAAAAAAATCGGAAAACGCAACTAAATACACTGGTATGCAAAAAAAATATTTTTCGAGACTTTAAATAAAAATATGTTGAATATAGAGTAATTCCATTTAGCCGGGTGTGACCACTTCACACATATTTTTTGATATAAATAAAGAATATAAAATATTTTACTTAAAAAAAGGTTGCGACTCGCAAGGCCAGATTAAAGTTGTTGAATAACGGGTAGACACTGAAAGAACACGTCAGAAAGCTGAGACGGGTGTGACCTTACAAATCTTAGTTTTAAAGAATTATGACTTTCAGCATAAATTCTGTAAAAATGTTTGCTATAACGTACACAATAATTTTTGTATAGCTGCCTGTTCAAAGTGTTTTTAGCTGTATTAAGTATTTACTGTTTGACCAAAACTCAGTTTTCTTAAGAAAAAACTATTTTTAAAATGTGACGGGTGTGACCGACGGATGTGACCTTATACGAAAATTTAAAAAATTCGAAGATATAAAACTTTCTATTGATTTCATTAATATAAATAATATAAAAATAGATCATAAGAAAATAATACATTAAATTATTTGCTATCCGTTCTATTATACACAACATAACACTCTAGCTGAGTATTTTTCTAAATTCAAGAAAAAGCGAAAAAAGTATATTCTTTACAGAGATAAGGGTTTTTATTAATAATGAGAAAGCGAAGAAAAATCTTAAATAAATATTAAATATACAAAGAGGTAGAGCAACATGTTTCGTGGATATCATTTAGAAGTGCCTCAAATTGCTTAAAAATATTAAATAATGTATTTCTTTATTTTTCTATAATTGTCATGCTCTAAAAAACATCAATTGAGAGATTTTTATTAAAAATAAGAAAATCATTGTTTCCTTGCATAGGGCCGTTTTACGTGGAATCACTCATATACAAACTTTAATTCACAAATCCGTTTTCAGTTTTTTCCTATCACGTCCAGATTTTCTGATGGGCATGACTAATATTTCCACTAGGTATGTACATCAGTATATTTCACATTAACTCGAGAATGGTTTGTCCAATTTGAATAAATAATGTACAAAAAGATGCAGAATACTATTGGTTTACGTGGCTGCCTGTTACGCACAACTATTCAAGTAGAATCAATAAGATTCCGTTTTGACAAATAATTTTACTTTTAAGGTCGAGTTTTTGAGATGTGGATTAAGTTTAAACTTAGTTTAAGGTAAACCGAAACTCAGACTTTTCCGGCGAAATGTGATTTTTTTATTATTTCTTTGAAGACCAACATTTTAAGCGAAACTAAGCTGTTCCGTCAAAAATTTTTATACAAACTTGGTAATGGCGGCACAAATCTGTTTTCAGATTAACTAAGCCTAGTTTAACTGAGATCTCAAAAATTTTGCCTAAGTCATTCCAACTGTTTAGGATTTATTGAGAGATTATCGGCGAAAAATTCGTTTTCATTCATGACTGAAGTTTTTCTGTGCATGGAAATTGTTAATTTTATCAATTGAGTTCATTCACTTAATTTGTCGATCGATTTTCATGGCTTATTTTATTTTTAGCTATCATAGGGGCTATTCACATATTACGTAACGCTATTTTCAGTTTTTGTCTGTCAAACCCATATTTCAAAGCTTTATATATTAAAATTCGCTAAACCGAAGAAAAATTAACCAAATTCAAAGAACAGGGAAATATAGTAAAAAGTTCAAAACAGTCAGAAAAAGTTCACAGTTAATTCAATGCGCTACCATAAACTTTTATGCTAAGAACTATTGAAAGTCATATATTAATTGATCCAAACAATTATAAAACGGAAGATATGATATCTTTCAATATATTGCCAAGCAAGTATAAAAAAGTCATAATTTGCGAAAAAAGAATCATCATATGGGGGAAAAAATCATCAAATCATATTTTGGTTTAAAAATCATTAAAAAATTATGATAAAATCATCATTCTGGCAACGCTGTTGCCCCCAATATTAGAAATAAAATTAGCCTATTTGAATTTTGCGGTAGTTATTAAGACAGTTCCAAAACATCAAAACTATCGGTCTTACCGTTTGGCTTCCTATAAGGAACATACACACAAACAAACATGCAAATACAGATTCATTTTATAATACACTGCCGCTCATCTAATTAGGTTTAAAATTTTAACAATACTTTTTAGCAGTTCTATCAAAAACTATTGATCAAGCTACTAGTAAAATTGCGTCTAGTAATAAATAATACTATGCTTTACGTGAAATCTGTGTAAAAAACAAGGGTATATTCTACCGTTATGTAAATATTTGCTGCACAACACACTTTTTGCCAAAACACTGCCTTTTTTTGGCTCATCAGAAGAGGTTTATGATTAATTTTATTAGTTTGCACTATAGCTTCACAGTTTTGAGGGATAAAACTCTTTTTGAGGTTAGTTAAAAATTTAGTGTGCGTACTTACATATTTGCCAATACCAAATATTTCAAGCATGTCGTGCGTCTTGGCGATCCAGATTCATCATAATTTTTAAATGCCTCAAAGAAATCTGTATGAGCCTTTTCAAATTCACCTTCACGCAGATGCATTTTACCGCCGCATTCTCTAATTACGCCCATAATCAGAGGATGCGGTATGGCAGACTTAATGTGTAACGATTGCTCGTACAACGCTTTAAGTTTTTTATTATTCTTTTGCACTGTGTACATTTGAATTTCCAAGGCATAGATTTCTAAGAGTTGTGTGCCTTTCTTTAAATCATCTTCACCATCATCTGTTTGACAGGATGAATGAAGTTGTTTAAGAATTTTCTGTAATTTGCCAAATTCGCTGCGATCGAAATAGAGTTTGCCTAATTTGGTATTGGTCTTGAACCAAAGGCGATCATTTTTTGCATCTTTCAAAGCTTCCAATGTAGTTTCATAAAAGTTTTGAAGTAGTTCCATCTGGTTTGGAATATTGTTACAAATATGATTAAATTTATAAACATATATATTTAAAAATGCACTTACATTTTTCGAAGTTGATATATAATCCAATATAGAGTTAATAGACTTTTCTGAATGATTGCGTGTCACTGCGCTTTTAATATAAGTTAACAATTGTTTGTATCTTACCATCATTTCTCCATAATTGTTCTAAGATCATTTTATATTATTTGAAGTAACAAAATGAATTTTGAATCAATATATTTACCAATTTAAAATTTATCTTAATCATTTGTTTAAGAGCCTTAAATCCCCATTCTCCCTTTTCACCATTTTCCAAATCTAAGACTTTTTGGAACGAGGCTAAAGCCGCCTTGGGGTCATCTTCTTTTAATGATTTACTGTTATAGTATTGATTTTCTAAATCAACATCAGGTTCTGAATTACTGTCCTCAGAATATTCCTAAATATATAAGCGCAAGCAATACAATATAAATAAACGCTTGCCAGACAGCTTGGCTTAGATCTACTTTAGCCAAGTAGGTTCAAATGAAATAAAAAAAGCTTATCTTATAGAAAATTGAAAAATAAGAAAATGTAAAATAAAAAAAGTTGGCGACAACCTATATTTTCCGAGTTATGGTTCAGAGGCCCATAACTCGGAATATATAGGTTTTCATATACATAAATCAAAGTACGCATCACATTTCTCAAAAAAAAAATAATAATAATAAGAAAAAATACCCTATCGATAGAAAATAACAAAAAAAAATTTTTATTAAAAAATTAGTGGCGAGCCTTAGTTTCCGAGTTATTGACCTATTGTTCTAGTAAAAAATTGTGATTATACGTAATTTTCTAACGGATGTGGTCACAATTCGGCATACATAGAGAAAACTTTTTAAGGCCGGCTAGGCAGAAAATCTTTACTTAGCGAAGCCGCCATTTGACATACATAGATTAGAAAACCTACCTTAAGTCCGGCCGAAGGCCGGCTGTGCAGAAATGCTTTACTAAGCGAAGCCGCTATTCGACTTACATAGAGGAAAAAAAACTAAGTCCCGGCTGTGCAGAAAAGCTTTACCCAGCGAAGCCGCTATTCGACATACAGAGGAGAAAATCTTTAAGCCCGGCCGAAGGCCAGCTGTGCAGAAAAGCTTTACTCAGCGAAGCCGCTATTCGACATACATAGAGGAGAAAATTCTTAACACCGGCCGAAAGCCGGTTGTGCAAAGAATCTTTACTCAGGGAAGCCACTATTCTACATAAATAAATATAATCAGCTTTATATAAAAACTTCAAGAGGCCCATAACTCGGAATATATGGGTTGCCCCTATCTTTTTTATGTTATACTTTTTTCTTATTTTTCAATTTCCTATAAGATAGGCTATTTTGTTTTACATTTGGACCTAACTTGACTAAACTAGATTTGTTCCGCCAGCTTCTTAGTTCTAAAAGCAACCGGCATATTTTGCAAGCGGTAAGCAATTTCAATTAATATTACCAAACCATAATCCTCATCATCTTCACACATAAAGTCATCATCATTATCGGACATTTTTGCTTATATATTTTTGCAGTCGTTTTTCTATATATTAAAAAAAGTCTGACAATTTTTCTAAAATTTTCCTGGATAAATCCTATTTTTGCACAAAAAAAAACTGTTTCTACTGTCAAAAAAATTGCTGCCAGATTCTTTGAAAACAGTACCAACACAGAGGTGCACTACAGCGTAGCAAGTACACTGAAAGATATAAATCGCCACATCATGTATCATCACCACGACCACACGAGCACTAAGTTCGGAAATTGCTGCATTGGCAGCTGCCAACAAAAATACTAGATTCTGGACTGAATGAACATGTTATATTAATATTACACGACGATATATATCATGAAATTTTTATCCTGAAACATTTTTTATTTGCTTATTGCAAGCGCGCAAAAGCAAATAGGGTAAACAAAATTGACAAAACTCACCTGTTCGCTGTCCATTCCATTAACAAAACAAGAACGTATCATGCAAAACATTTCATGATACTTTTCATCATGCAAATTTCGGCTTATAGTATGTTTCCGCCGGCATGATTTCGACAAAACATGGTGATTTGAACAAATCATGTTGATTTATACTTGATTTACCATACATTTTGCATACGACCAAATTACCTCAAAGTAGGTGATTTATTTTATATTATGTCGAAAATACTCTTTTACGAACTATATTTATCTATGCAACCCTGCATTGCTTTTAAAATTACAAACTCCATCCCTGGGTCATCCATCAATTGTGATTGACAATTTCGAAAAAATTACATTAAAGAATATATAATTAATTTTAAATGTCAAACTATATATGGAAAAAAATTCAATTACATCTGCTGCGCACACCTTATAAAGTAAGTGCATCATTTGACTACGAAAATTCGAGCGCCAAATCACTCACAAATTCGGTGGAAACACTTCGAAGTAATTTAACTAAATCTACGTAATTTAAAGTTAGTGGAAACATACTATTATATTGCGTTTCCATATACGTGATTTAGACCAATATATTTGATATGCCCTAATTAAGTGATTTGCGTCATGATTTCCCATATATTTTTAATATTCGCAAATTATCTCAAATGACATATAGGCAATTCAAACTACCGTGTTTATGGCCATCTTAAGTGTTTACGAGCCAAACACGTTAATTTTTAGATGTTTTCCCATATCATCAATTGTCAAAAAATTTACGTGTTTCAAAATTAAACTCATTCAAAAACCAGTAAAAGGCAGGGTTCCAAGTTCTTAATGTATTATCAGTCGATTTTTGGATTTTAGTACATATTGAACACGGTTTGTAATGGCGGCAACATATGTTAACAAAGTCGAAATTAAAAAAGGTTGTAGCATTTCTATAACAACAAGCAGCGTATTCTGAAAATTATGATTTGTGTTGGCTTAAAAGTATTAAAAACCTCGTGTTTTGTTCAAGTTTTCAATTCAAATGGAAAAATGTACATACACATTTAAAATTCTAATTTAAAAAATTTTTTTGTTGGCGGTTTTCTACCACCTTTTATGAATTCGTCATGCTGTAACAGAAAGTTTATAAAATTGTAGTCTGAACAACTTTGTTTAGTTTCTTAAAATATTTGCCGAAACACGTTTAACTATAGCAGTGTGAATATAGTATTAATTTGCTCCGAATTATGTAAAAAATACTCTTTTTTGAACTGGATTTATACATGCAACCCTGCGTTGTTTTTAAAATTTCAAACTCCATCCCTGGGCCATCCATCAATTGCGATGGACAATTTCGAAAAAATTACATTAAAGAATATTTAATTAATTTTAAATGTCAAACTATATATGAAAAAAGTTCAATTACAGCTGCTGCGCATACCTTATAAGGTACGTGACTACGAAAATTCGAGCACCAAATCATTCACAAGCACAGTGAAGCACTTCGAAATAATTTATGGTATGCTTCCACCAGCATAATTTCGACATAGCATAGTGATTTGAGCAAATCCTGTTAATGTATACATGATTTACCATATTTTTTCCATACGACCAAATTACCTCAAAGTAGGTGATTTATTTTATATTATGTCGAAAATACTATTTTTCGAACTATATTTATTTATACAACCCTGCGTTGCTTTTAAAGTTTTAAACTCCATTCATGGGTGATCCATCACTTTTGATTGAGAATTTCGAAAAAATTACATCAACGAATATTTAATTAATATCAAATATCAAACTATATATGGAAAAAAATTTAATTACAGCTGCTGCGCACACCTTATAAAGTAAGTTCATCATTTGACTACGAAAATTCGAACACCAAATCACTCACAAGCTCGGTGGAAACACTTCGAAGTAATATATCAAAATCTACGTATCTTATAGTATGTTTCCACCGGCATGATTTCGACGATCATGGTGATTTGAGCAAATCATGTTGATTTATACATCATTTACCATACATTTTTCATACGAGCAAATTACCTCAAAGTGGGTGATATATTTTAAATTATGTCGAAAATACTATTTTTCGAACTGTTTTTATCTATACAACACTGCGTTGCTTTTAAAATTACAAACTCCATCCCTGGGTCATCCATCAATTGTGATTGACAATTTCGAAATAATGATATTAAAGAATGTTTAATTAATTTTAAATGTCAAACTATATATGGGAAAAATTTAAATAGAAATTATCGGGTTATCATAAAGGGCATTATACACGGTAAACATGCTTGACAAGCGTGGTAGTAGTATGTGTGAAATTTCGTTAGTATTAGTGACACCGACGACGCTTGATGGAAAATCTACTTGGTTTAGATTTTTCGTCCAGCACACGTACACGAATCTGACATCAAGCTGATTGACCGTGTATATTGCCCTTAAAGGAAAGACTGTCTTTTGAATACCCTAATTAAAGACTACAATAAAGACCTGTAAGTTGCACTCTGTAAAAAGTAAAGACAAATACCTTTTCCAGCGTATTTTGGCATTTTAGAGGATCTTGTATCGGAAAGCTATGTCCTTATTAATCATTACTTATTAAGAGGAGACTGAAACCTTTCGAATTACACAAAATTTATTAATATCCGATGACGCGTTCTAAAATTATTCAATCATGAATATGACGAACATCTCTCAAAAAATGGCAGAGATTCCCAAGCTTAGACGGCTATAAACAGAAACCATAAAAAGTATCGGAATAGTTCTTACGCCACGTGATGCGCAAGTAAGAGCAGAATATACATATGTATATGTATGACAAATTTCGTTGAAAACTGATCGTTTTTGAAATCTGAAGTGCCCAGCAAACGAAATACGTACAAAAATTTTTTTTATCTGTTTTGACGCTTTTAAAAGACAAAAGATGAAGCAAAACTGATTGCTCGAATCCACTTTTTTTATTTTTCTGCATGACTGCAAAAATATGTTCAGGAAATAGATGCATTCAAGGCGAATTCAGTACCAGGTAGCCCTATCATCACAGATGATCATCAGCTGATTACACCCAAGCAGTCAAACTCTATATAAGAAAAGAGAAAAACTTTAACCCGAACTGTCAAAGCACAAATAAAAATAGCCCTTCACCTACTTTGTATGTGTGTTGTTTTGATGATAAGGCCACTTGATATTAATTCGGTTTGGATGCATTAACAAAGAATTTACACTCGAAAAAAATTTTATATAAAGAAATTAATTTTGGGTTTAGTGCCACTTAAGGAGAATTAATACTAGGTGGCCGCAAGAGCACAGCTGCTTACGTAAATGTTTACACATTTGGCCTGTCAGCAGTGTTGAGGTATCAACTTTTTTGACAGCCCAAATGTAAATTCTCCACGGCGAATTCTCTTGCGACTACCTGGTGTTGATCAAAGCGAATTAATATCAAGTGGCCTTATCATCAAAACAACACACATACAAAGTAGGTGTAGGACTATTTTTATTTGTGCTTTGACAGTTCGGGTTAAAGTTTTTCTCTTTTCTTATATAGAGTTTGACTGATTGGGTGTAATCAGCTGATGATCATCTGTGATGATAGGGCTACCTGGTACTGAATTCGCCTTGGTGTTGATCTACCTTGGTGCCACCGTCACAAAATAAAAGCACCAAAATTAGATTAAAAAGGCACCGAGCACTAACTCAGTGTCTACATTAAGGGCATAATACACAATCAATCAGCTTGTTGTCAGATTCGTGTACGTGTACTTGACGAAAAATGAAAACAGAGTAGATTTTCCATCAAGCGTCGTCGGTGTCACTTATACTAACGAAATTTCACACATACTATTACCACGCTTGTCAAGCATGTTGATTGTGTATATTGCCCTTTAGACAATGCTGTCTTGACAATAACATTTTTTCACTAATACATACATACTCTTTCAATTGTCTTCACTACTGTCTTGAATATTTTGAAGACAGTAAATCAGACAATGATTTGGCGTATGCCGACAATTATTATTATTTTTTTTAAGAGAAGTAACACAATCAGGCAATCAATGCCTACCAGTTAATTAATTAATGTGTTACCTTCTTTGGGAAAGGGATAGTATAGAGAGAACAGGTGGTGAAGTGGGAGAGTGATAGAAAGCTTAATTCATTTACAACCATGCTATTACGGGGTTTTTTTTTAGAGCAGTGTTGTAAGCCCCTTTGGTGTCAAGCAGAGGCATTGAGTTGTTTTAAGCTGTGAGGCCATTTTTTTACTTCTTTTACTTCACTGACGGTTTTGTTACAATACCGAAGAATTTTTGTGAATAAAAACGAAATATTCAAAAAGAAAAGATTATAATATTTATAATTTTGATATTTTATTTACTTTTTTTAAGTTTTAACTTACAAAGCTCGCGCAAAACATGAAATTTCTGGAATTTAAAATTCATTGTCATAGTTATTGTCTGGAAGTCTACGTCACAAAGACAATTAACAGCGTTTTTCACAACTAATACGTATTCTTTACACATTTTTCTTCAAGCGGTGCACATCATTTTGAAACTTCTGAATAACCATATGTGTTTGCACTAATTGAATGATGCACAGTTGGCATATGAATACTCCATTTGCTTTGCGCGAGTCCACCTCTATTCCACATGTTTTCAAGATTAGGTCAGGTATTAATTTTCCAAAATATTCTCCTGATATTGGAACATTATCCGTATCAATCAATGAGCAGATTTTACATCTCTTAGAAACATCCATAGCGCAAATATTAAGTCTTGAACAATTTATATTATATATAAAAGTTTAATTAAAATAACATGAATAAGTTTTTTCTATCGAATTGACATAAAAGTCAAGATACAGTTGTAAAATAATGAATGAAATATTTAAGCCTACTATGATGTAGAATTTACATTGAATATAAAGTATAAGCTGTTAAAGTGTATTTCTAACAGTTTCAATCTTGCACAATAATTATTTTAGATTTTACAGCAAAAATACTTTTTTGATATTTTTGAGCATTTTTTGCAGAATGTAAGTTTGTTGGTGATTACCACACCTTGGTTTTAGTTTTTACCAAAAAAGCTGTATGCAGTTTGTTTTCTATTGGTCTAAGCTTTATTTCGGCTTTTGTTTCAATTTTGCACAATAATTATTTTAGATTTAAAGGGCATAATACACAATCAATCAGCTTGATGTCAGATTCGTGTACGTGTGTTTGACGAAAAATCAAAACCAAGTAGATTTTCCATCAATCGTCGTCGGTGTCACTAATACTAACGAAATTTCACACATACTATTACCACGCTTGTCAAGCATGTTGACTGTGTATATTGCCTTAACAGCAAAAATACTTTTTGGTGATTCTGAGCAATTTTTTCGGAATGTAAAAGTTTGTTATTTTTGTTGTTTATTATTTTGGATTTCACAGCAAAAATACTTTTTGGGTGTTTTTGAGCATTTTTGCGGCATGTAAAAGTTTGTTGGTGATTATCACCCCTTAGTTTTATTTTTTACCCAAAAAGCTGCTTGCAGTTTGTTTTCTAGTCGTCTATGCTTTATTTTCACTTTTGTTTCAATCTTGCACTATAATTATTTTAGATTTAACAGCAAAAATACTTTTTGAGTGATTCTGAGAAATTTTTACGGAATGTAAAAGTTTGTTGGTGATTATCACCCCTTGGTTTTAGTTTTACCCAAAAAGCTGTATGCAGTTTGTTTTATATTGGTCTAAGCTTTATTTCCGCTTTTGTTTCAATTTTGCACAATAATTACTAAAACAATGAAAAAATGTAAATAAGAACAGCTATTATTGATTTTTGGAGTTTGATATGTTCACATACGTGTTATTTCCATGTCCATAGTCAGCGTTTGCTTCTGCAACTTTTTTAAATTTTCTTTTGAAGTTGCACTCGTGTCCATATAATGAAATTCTTGTTGAGCAGCTTTTGTTTTTTTACATAGAATTTGTTGTTGCTTAAGCGGCCTTCAGACTATTAGATTTTGTATTAATACATTGTCAAAAACTCAAATCTTAAGTAAAAAACAAACAGTGTGAAAACAAATTGTTATGATTTGTCAAATAATACGTAATGAAATTTGACAGTATTAGATATTCATTTTTAGGAAATTTTCTAAGCAATCACATTTTTCATTATATCAGGGTTGTCTTTTGCACAAACAATCATATTAATGACAATAATACAATACAAGGCGAATTGATACCCCTACAAGAAGTTTATGACCCAAACTAATACTCATACATATAATACCTAATACATATGCATAAATTTTGTCATTGATGATGGAGATATCCACCATCGTTGACGAAAGTATAATACAGAGTTGCATTTTTGAAAGTTGTTGACGGGAAAAATTAATTTTAATTTGAGTCCCCAATAATTTGTGTTTTAGAATGTGATTTGTGTGTCGTGACGTTTTAATATCTAAAATTAAATTTTCCATGAACGATTTGGTGATTGTACAAACTGCTCCGGGATTATGCATGTCAAAAAACAATACACACCAAACGAATATGAACGTGGCATAGTCTTTGGTTATGATGGCCGATACAAGAGCAAATGATTTGCTTAACTCTCTTTAAGAATATTTATATAAAGTGGTATAAAAGTGTTTCTTTATGCTCCTATGTTAGCTACACCCTTTGTTCCAAGGTAAGTCATTGCATTTTGGGGCTAGCATAGTGTAATTTGCATAATAATTTTTTACTTCATAGATATTCAATGGCAATGAACTAGGTGCCCTTATAGGCTGGTGGTCTCTTGAGAATTACAAAGTTTTGCATCCTAATGTTAAGTTATCCAAGATTTTACATTCTTACCGGTTTTAAACTCAAACCGATTTTAAGTGGATGTATAGGTTTATTACATATATAAGTATATATGTATAAGTTTATTATATATAAAATCTATATAAAGAATTGAATTGGAATAAATCGTGTTTTATTTCAACTGGTATGTCTGTTAACACTGACGTATATTCCCATCATGTTTGGTTGGTCAACTATGACCGATATGTCCATCAAGCTTGATTAGTCAACTGTGAGTAGTATTTACATCAACGCTGACTAGTAAACAACATTAGAGTGAGCAGTTCGGTTATATGTTCTATGAACGACAAAATGCATACGTTAGAGAAAGATGCAAAATCACACGTACACAAAAGTTTACATCACTTTTTCCACATTGCCCTTAACAAACTGATAGAAACTTAGATTGAAATATCCATCACCACTGCCGGTCAAATGATCGGTGATTTGACTTTCACTGTTCTTGCAGGGACGCTTTGGCTGTGTATTTGTTTGGCGGCATAAATAAAGAAAAAAGTTGCGTTATTGCAAATTTTTTATGTTACGTTTTATTTGGAATGGGATAGTGTAGAAACAATATGTATTGAGAAAATTTTCTTATTCTTATTTTTTGACAGTTAGTTTTGACAGTTAGACTGATTTTGATTTGATTTTCCTCTTACAAAATCTAGTAAAAATCTCAAAGCTTGTATTACAATGTGAAAACGCCTTTAATATTACGAAGAAGAAAACAAAAGAGGGTTGCATATATGACAGTGGCCACTGGCCAGAGCTATTTATTGGAACTATCAAAATTTGTTTACTTTTTACCATTTTTACAACCTGTTGAAGTGATAAAATTAGTGTAAAGAAAAAACTAAAAATGAAAACTGAAAAAATAATAAATCAAGGCTTGTTTTTTGACACTTCGTGCAACAAAACAACAACAAAAACCCATGTTGTTTTTGTCATGTTTTATTTGTGTTATTATTACCACTACCTGTATTATCTACCTTGGCTTGTTCCATATCAAAATTAATATCAAATATCAAATTTTGTTTAATTATAATTTCACTGGTTGAAAAATATAAAATCTTCAAGGTTTTTAAATAAGCTTTGAATATTTTTAACAATTGTATGAAGACAAACAACACTTTGATAAGGAAGATAAAAAGATGCCCGTCCGTAAATATCGCCATGAAACTCGAGACGTAAATTGTTGCATGAAATATTTATTGTTTCTTTGCAATACTTTGTTATGGGTGAGTATCCGTCATAGACTACTAACATTTTGCATGTAAAACTGCATATCACATGATAACAGCCTTTTTTAGCTGCCAAAAGTGAGTATTCTGTTCCATATTCTGTGGTATCCGCTTAATGGAGTCGTACGTAAAAAACTTTTGATTGTTCAGTATTTAAGTTACGCTACTAACAGCCTAGCCATCACAATTTACGGCTTACATCTAAGGAGCATCCTCTAAGAAATTCAAAGAAATTCGTCCATCTACACCTTTGTGTAGGAAGACGGGTCCCTTGAATGCCTCTTGTTTTATTCCCGTATGAGAAGTTTTGATCCATGGTGGTCCATCATGGATCAAAATATCTTTCTTACGAGTCAGGTTACAAAAAGTTGAACAGATGAAGCAAATGAAATAAAAAATAGCCTGGGTTATACAAAGTTAACAAATAAAAAGAAAATATAAAATAAAGTTAACGGCGAGAGTTAAGTGCCTCTGATGTTCCAAGGCGAAACTGTGATTATATGGTAAATTTTTCATCGAATGCGGTCAATATTAGTATCATTTAAAAACTTTTCAGAAGATCTTTGCTGTCTGGGGGACATTATTTCCTTCTTGAAAATTAAACTGCTGAGTTTGTAGAAGAAGTTTTTTGCCTAGCGGTCTTTCGGTCGGCCTTAATGGTTTTCTAAAGATTTTCTGCCTAGCCGGCCTTCGGCGGTTCTAAGTTTTTTCCCCTCTATGTATGTACATATGTCGAATAATTTCTTCGCTGGGTAAGTGTTTTTTCCTCTATACACATATGCCGAATAGTGACCATATTCGTTGGAAACTTTCATATAATCAAAATTTTGTACTAGAACTTTAGAAGCCATAACTCGGAAACTAAGGCTCGCCCCCAATTTTTTTAAATATTTATTTTGGAACAAATTTACTTTAGCTACACTCCTCCAAATAAAATGAAAATTCTGATAGAAAATTTAATTTTAAGAAAAAAAGTTACACCCCGTCTTCACGAGACATTTGATATTTCTTAACATAAATAACGTCGGCAGAATGACGTCACAAAAAATTCATGTGTTCAAACTTGTGTTAAGGGTGGACTAAACGTACTGATGTTTGGACACAAATTTTATATATTCATATAGTAAATTTGCACGGCATTTTGTAATTTTTTTTTTATAGATTTCACTTTATTATTTTTCTGTTTGTAAAAATTTTATGAATATGAACATAAATAATATGCAAAAAATAAAAAAAACATCTAAAACATTTATTTATTAACTTTATTTATTCTTTTTTTAAATAAAATCAAACAAATTGTAAAAAAAACACACATACATATTAAATTTGACAGCTTGTGTTCTAACATATTTCCTCGGGCTTGTGTTTTAACATTGATTTCCAAACATGTGTTAGGACACAAACACATTCGGTCCACACGTTAATTTCTTGTGTTAGGACAGAATTTTGACAATTGCCAGCACACAAATTTCCAAACTTATGTCTCGTGAAGACGGGGTGCTAAGTAGAAAAATCCTCGGAAACACATATTTTCGGAGTTACGGACCTACAAGGTTTTACAGATCTTAAGGATTTACTTGCAAAATTTTTAATTCAGTGTAGCAATATGTTTATCATATGAAAGCTTATTAGAATTATTCGATGAAAAACATACATATTTAAAAAATTAGCCCATTCAGAACCGTTATTTTTCCTTTTTTGTATTTTTTCAAATTAAGTGTCCTTAGTTTTATTTTTAATTTTATTTATAGTTACAATATTTCATTTCATTTAATTTTTTCATTTATTCATTCTTTATGAAGAAAACAGTTAAATAATTTGTTTTTATTGTTACTAGAGTTTATGCATAGCCGGCCTTAAGGCCGGGACACATAGAATCCGTCGTACGTTATACGTCGCCTTTTTCAACTGACAACTAAGTTGAAATACATGTTTTCTTATGAGCTTAGTCACCGCAACGCAAAGTACTAAAGTTGGCCAACTTTTAACTTTGTAACGTACGTCGAGTACTTTGACAGCTATCAGTTGGTTTTTTGCTTTGTTTCGATTTAGTTTTTTCTGCTGTTTGGCACCAAAAATTAAATAAAACAATAAAAACAAATAATATAAATAAATAAATTCAAATCAAATTTAGCTGCAGAAACATGCGAAGAAAAAACAGTTGTTTTAATATCCGTCAACAAAGTACTCATTGTGTCAACCTCCTCCGTCGTTACGCTAATGTCAGTTGAAAAACGCGACGTATAACGTACGACGGATTCTATGTGCCCCGGCCTTTAGGCCGGACTTAAGGGTTTTCTCCTCTATGTATGTCGAATAGTGGCTTCGCTGAGGAAAGATTTCTTGCATAGACGGCTTACGGTCGGACTTAATGATTTTCTCCTCTATGCATGTCTTATAATGGTTTCGATGAGTAAAGTTATTGCGTAGCCGGCCTTCGGCCGGGCTTAAAGGTTTTGTCCTCTATGTATGTCGAATAGTAACTTCACTGAATAAAGATTTTTACCTAACCGGCCTTCGGCCAGACTTAAGGGTTTTCTCCTCTATGTATGTCGAATAGTGGCTTCACTGAGTAAAGATTTTTCGCATAGCCGGCTTTCGGCCGGACCTAATGATTTCTTTTCTATGTATGTATGTCTTATAGTGGCTTCGCTGAGTAAAGAGTTATTGCGTAGACGGCCTTCGGCCGGGCTTAACGGTTTTTTCCTCTATGTATGTCGAATAGTGTCTTCGCTGAGTAAAGATTTTCGGTCCTGTTCTTTTATTGTTTGGTAAACTTTCATATGAGTAGTACACTTAATTTGAAAAAATAATAAAAATATCGGTCCTAAATGGGCTAATTTTTTTTAAATATGTTTTTCATCGAATCAGGGTTGGCTGCCCACTGGGTAACCCAAAAAAACCCACCCGGGTTTTTATGTGTATTTTGTGTAAAAAAACCCATGCGGGGTTTTTACGTTATATCCATTCAAACAAAGATGAAGATAGTTTTGAAGTTTCATTTACAGAAAAATAAAATAAAATCATTATAAAATTCATATAAACGAATAACCCAAGTACATACACATGTATTTATATGCCCATTTGTGTGTATGTACATTCAACCCTAGTGGGTTTTTTCAGTACTTTTAATTTAAATAAAGATAGTATATTATATAAAAAAAAATTTAAGACAATAATTAAAAAATTCATAAAAAATAGTAGTCCAAACACGTACATAAAAAGTTATTTTAAATCAGTTACCACTCTGGTGGCTCTGATTTTAAATGCTTTTAACTGCCCTTTTCATAAAGTACTATTAAAAGTTAACGCGGACTTTAACAGCAAGTTTTCTATGCCGAACTTGCCATTATAGTCCACGTTAACTTTTAATCGCACATTGTAAAAAGGGTCGTAAGAGAGCTAATGCTTTTTCCAATCTAAGGCCATTTCAAAGGTTACTCCATATTAAACCATAAGATGAGAACATTCTTTCTACTGATGGTGGCAATTCATTACTGAAGTGAAATAATCGCAAAAGTTTGCAGTTAAACATTATTAATTTTTGTCTTTTAATATCTTCAACCATTGTTTTTTTTGTGGAAAGTGTTCTGCATCTGCCCATATATTTGGAATGCACGCTTTTTAACAAAATCCTGTTTTGACAGTAGTGTAGCATTGTTCAACAAATTACAGTCTAGGCACCCTAAATAGCAAAAAAAAAGTCATTTGTACCTTAAACATTTTAGTTTTTTTTACCGGTTAGGCTATATTTTTATTGAATTTTTTTACTTTCTTTGTTATTGTTCCACTTCTTATGTTGTTGATTTTAGTATTTGCTATTTTTTTTATTGTTTGTTGTTGTTTTGCCAAATATTGTTAGTGAAAAATGTGGAGTAGCTGTAAGTTATGCTGAAAAACGTGAATAAAATATGTAATTGTTTCCTATATTTTTCAAAAAAAGTGCGGAAAAATTACTTTTTTTGCATAAGATGTTGATGAAACACAATATAACATAACAGAGAATTAAGCAATTGAATATAATATTTTAAAAAAATTTTATATAGTGAAAACCCAAAATTTTTAAGTTAAAAAGTGACTTGTGTGAGCTATTAGGGTGGCTAGTCAAGTTCAATTGTATTGATATGTTCACAAAATTTTTTCAGCTCTACCGAACTACAAGTTTGCCGAATATTGTTAGTAAAAAATAAGGAGTACCAGTAAGTTATCCTGAAAAACAGAAAACAAATTTTTTTCTTAATTTTTCAACAAAAAGTGCAAGAAAATTTTTTTTGGCATTAAATGGTAAAAAACTGTTAAGCGGACTCTTAGCTACATTATTGCCATATACAGTTAAGCGGTATCATTAAGTTTGAATTAGCTGTTGGCCAAATACTGATGGCACCGTTTTTTGAGGTCTCACTGATTTTCAGGAATTTTGGAGGTCCATGAAAAAAATTGGTCACCAAATTCGCAAATTGAGTATAGGCTTTTACTACCCCGTGGTAGTAAAATCGAAACTGTACTGTCAAGTCCTTGTGTTTTTCCAAAAGTCTTCATTTGCCGCATAGTTGTATTAATGATTTTCTTAATAAATCTATACCGAAATAGGCTAATTTGACAACATTGCTTAGATCATAAAAAACCCAATTAAACCCAATAAAGCCCAATAAAACCCAAAAAAGCCCAATAAAACCCATGACAAAACCCGCCGGGCTGGGTTGTATTTAAAAATACGGGTTTTTTCCAACCCTGATGCTAGTAAGACTAAGGTGATGTTTTTTGGTGATAGTGCCATTAATAATTTCTCTGTTGTTTTGAAAGATAACTCTATTGAATTTGTAGACAAAATTAAGTGTCTTGGTCTTATTATTGATTCAAAATTGAGTTTTGAAAGTCATATTGATTCAATTGTTTCAAAGGTTTGTTTCACTTTGGGGAAGTTATATAGTTTGGATTTACGCTTACCTTTACATGTCAAGAAAAGGGTTGTTTATGGCCTGATTATGCCAATATTTTTGTATGCTTTAGAGGTCTACTGTGGCACCTTGGGCTACGTACTCAAGAAAATAAGGCTTGCTTTTAATAGAGTAGTAAGATACCTTTACTCTCTTAGATTAAGGCAACATATATCCTCATATGTTGTAAAATTTTTAGGCTTATATTTTGTTGACTTTATAAGGTTTAGAATCTTGCTGCAGTTCTATAAATGCTTTAAGAAGTTCCAGGTCCCCGATTATTTAGTCGATCTATTTGAATTTGGAAGGTCTATTAGGAATAGACAGTTGAAGATTCCAAAGTTAACACCTATTTTGGAGCGATCGTTTAGTGTGATAATGGCTAGAGATTATAATAAATTGCCACAGTCTTTAAGAACATTTGACGTCTCTACGGATATTTACCGGAGAAAACTCTTTAAAGCGCTTTCGTCAAATTAACCAGTTAGCATAACTTGATATTCTGGTTAGATGTATCGCGGAGTTGTGGTTGAGTTTTTTTTAAAAGATTAATTGTTGTGCAATTTAATTGTTACATTTAAATTTTCTAGTCGTACACAATGTTACTTCAAATTTGTAAAATTGGTCATTTATTTACTAATTTATTTATTACCTAAAATTTTAATATTTATTGATTTTAATATTTTATAATGTTTTAATTATTTATTACATTCAAATTTTGTGTAGATAGCTCTTGAGTAGTGTAATGTGACCGGTTATGGCCTCTAGGCTAGGTTCTTCATAAAGAATGAATAAATGAAAATGAAAAAACTAGGGACGTAACGATACGCAGTTTTGCCGATCCGATACCGATACCGATATTTAAAAATAAATATCGCCGATACCGATTCCGATACCGATACGAATATTGAAATTGAGTTCAAGTTTGGATTAACAAAACTCAAGTGCAATTTTTTTATTATACAAAATTACAGTGTAAGAGACTATTAATATTTAAAATTGATATTAATCCAATATAAAAAATTGGAAGTATTTTTAAGGAGCTACATTTTCTTTGCTTCCAAAAAATCTATATTAAAAATATGCAGATAACACAGTGCAACAATCCAAAAACCACACCTACTTGACAGTATAGATTCGATTGTACTACCACGGGGTAGTAAAATCCTATACTAAGCTTGGCGAATTTGGTAACCAATTTCGTTTTATGGACCTCCAAAGTTTTGGAAAATCAGCGGGCCCTCAAAAAAAGGTGTCATCAGCTTTTGGCCAACAGAAAATTCAAACTTGGTGATACCGCTTAACTATATATAGCAATAATTTAGCTGAGAGCTCGCTAAGCAGATTTTATTACCATTTTATGCCAAAAATTATTTTTTCGTGCACTTTTTTTTTTGAAAAATTAAGGAAAAATATTTTTTTTTTTCACTTTTTCCAGAATAACTTACAGGGACTCGTAATTTTTTATTAACAATATTTTGCAAAGTTGTAGCTACGGTAAAGCTGAACAACTTTTGTGAGCATGTCAATACAATCTGAATGTATCTGGGCACCCTAAACAGCCCAGAAAAACTAATTTCAACCTCAAACGTTTTCGTTTTTTACGAGTTAGGCTATATTTTTATTGCATTTTTTTGCTTTCTTTGTTATTGTTCCACTTCTTATGTTGCTGATTTTAGTATTTTATTGTTTGTTGTTGTTTTGCGAAATAATGGTAATGAAAAATTTGGAGTCCCTGTAAGTTATACTGAAAAAAGTGAATAAAATCATTTTTTAATTTTTTTTTTTCAAAAAAAGTACAGGAACATATTTGTTCAATTCACAAGCTCGTATTAACGTCGTATGTGTTGTGTAATCGTCTAATTATACGATATTGTATTTGTGTTGTTGGTAATTTTCATACAAAAGTGCGTTATAATTATACGATTGAATTTTATATGTTCTTCAAATAGTTGTATTGAGGCCAGGCCTGGGAATATTCTATTTGTTAGATTAATTTGTAAAAATATTTTATATATATGATAGTAACACCAGAAAATACATTCTTCTTAATGATAAATATATAATTGATTCATTTCAATTTAATTTTCAAACTATTTTAATCAAAATTGCTTGTCGCGAAAAAAGTTATTCTATTTCGCGTCAAATTAAAATTCCCATGCCTGGTCTCATTTCATGGTATCAAACAAGGTGAATTAATACCAGGTGGCCTCGAGAGATCAGGTGAATACGAATTGTTTACCATATTTGAACCGAAAACTGTGTTCATGTATCGGCTTTTTTGATAGTCCAAATATAAATTCTGCACGGCGAATTTATATTTGGAATGTCAAAAAGCTGATATATTAACACTGTTGATAGTTCAAATATAGAAAGATTTTCTTAGTCACCTGATCTCTCGAGGCCACCTGGAATTAATTCTCCTTGCCTTGGTATTAATTAAATTGACATTTAAGATAGGACAAAATAACGATACAACAAATTTGTCTGTTCACAAGCACATAAACAAGTGTCGTTTTTTTTAAACGATAAGACATACGACTAAGCTTGTGAATTGAGCAATTATTTTTCTGGGCACAAGCTGTTAGTGAAACACAACAGAAGTATGCATATACTATTGAATATACTATTAAAAAAAAATATATTTTTTCAGCTTAAAAAAATAGTGAAAAACTACAATTTTTAAGGTAAAAAGTGGCCTGTGTGAGCTATTAGAGTGCCTAGATACGTGCAGATTGTATTGATATGTTCACAAAAGTTGTTCAGCTCTACCGTAACTATAAGTTTGCCAAATATTGTTAGTTCAAAATTACAAGTCCCTGTAAGTTATTCTGAAAAAAGTGAAAAAAAAACAATTTTTTCCTTAATCTTGTCAACAAAAAGTTCACGAAAAAAATTTTTTTTGCATGAAATGTTGAAAAAATCTGTTAAACAGACTCTTAGCTACATTATTGCCATATATAGTTAGGCGGTATTATAAAGTTTGAATTAGCTGTTAGCCAAATACTGATAACACCGTTTTTTGAGGCCCCACTGATTTTCAGAAACTTTGGAGGTCCATAAAAAAAATTGCGCACCAAATTCGCCAAACTGAGTAAAGGGTTTTACTACCCCATTGTAGGACAATCGAACCTGTACTGTCCAGTTCTTGTGTTTTTCCAAAAGTCTTTATTTGTCGCATAGTGTAATTAGTAGAAAAGCAAGAAAAAAAAAATTTTAATTCCTTTATAATTTAAAAAAATACTCGCAATACTCGCATAAAAAAATTGTGAAAATTGGTAATTTTTTATCCTTTTTTCTTGACGAAAAATCATTATAGAACACCGAAAACGAAATTTGTCCGAGCATCGCTTCCAATTCGGTGATTGGTAATCCAAAAACAGAACTTCTTGCAATTGCAAGGATATGTAAAACTAATTAGAAATGATCTAAATTTGCAATACTTCCGGATCGCGAATTCTACATTTTCATGACTTCTTTGGAGTATCTTTTTTTGCTGGAATAAGATTTAAGAAACAACGAATTGAATTTAAATTCATGGTAAAATTAACAAAAAAAAAACTAATTTTTTTACAAAATAATAGTATAAAATATCATTAATTTTTAAAATTGATATTAATAAGATTTAAAAAATAACGAAATGAGTTTAGTTCATGGTAAAATTAAAAAAAAATAAATAATTTGTCAGAAAAAAACTCTGAAAAATTGTTTAAAAGTATCGTCGTATCGACAGTAAAATATCGCCGATACCGATGTATCGGAAAATCTGAAGTATCGCCGATATATCGGTATCGATATCGGTATTCGTTACATCCCTAGAAAAAAACACTAATCGCAAAAAGAGAAAAAATTTAAAATTGCACAGTTGTAAGGAATGTTGGAAAAAATCGTGAAAATAACGAAAATTCGCGAAAAATTGCAAAACAGATCTAAAATTGATTAAGCATCGCTTGTTTGTAATTTTGCAATTTTTCGCCTATTTTCGATATTTTTGCGATAGGAGTGATTTTTTCTGTCACTTTTTTTTGCCTTTTTTGCAGTTAAACCGATTTTTAATCAATATCTTTTTAATGTTAGCATGTTTTTGCGATTTTCGCTTTTGGCATTCCTTACACCTATAGCGATGTCAATCCATTTTAGAGTTTGTTTGCAATTGTGCATATTTTCGCGAATTTTCGCGATAGAGGTGATGTTTCACGATCTTTGGCTTCTGATGTAACTCTTATAGAATTATATGTATGTATGTTGTAGATAGATAAGAAGACCCTAAAAAACAAAAATCTTATATAAAAGTCCCGAGAAGATCTAAAAAATAAAAATCTTTCATAACTCTTATTTAAAGACCTAAAAAATAAAAATCATTTATAACTGTTATAAGAAGACCTAAAAAATAAAAAAACTTTCATAACTGTTATTCAAAGACCTAAAAAACAAAAATCATTTATAAAAGTCCAAGAAGTCCTAAAAAATAAAAATGTTTCATAATAGAAATCTTTCATAACTGTTATAAGAAGACAAAAAAATTTGTGCTCATTTTTAATTGTTATTCAGGGAGCACTTTTTTAAAAAGCTTGTAATAATAATTATTTGACGAATTTTTCAAATATAGGTTATAACTGTTATGTCCCTGGTTAAAATATTTTATAAAATTAATCATAGCAAGACATAACATGAAATGTTGTGTGTCTGATTGGCAAACTATTATAAATAAATTATTACCTACTTATTTATAGGATAACAATACCTTTAATGAAATTCATATATACGGCCATGTTCTGTATTTCATGTGGAATTAAAAAGTGAGGAATTATCAAAGCATTGTTGTTGTAAATTAATTTATAACAACAATGCTTTGACAATTCTACACAATTTAATTCCACATGAAATACAGAACATACCCGATAATAATATTCCTGTATTTTAAACAATTTAACAAATATTTGTAAAGACGCATGTAATCCTTACCGTTTAATACTTCATATACTTCATCAGGTGATAGAAATCTTTTACCAAGAAAATTTAAACGGTAACTGACATAAATAGGGTATTTGCCTATTAAATGATGTGTGTTTTCCTGTTCATTACGGTTACAGAGTGCTTTTAGTATCGAAGCT
The DNA here is from genome assembly GCA_956483635.1 of Panzeria rudis. Lineage (NCBI taxonomy): Eukaryota > Metazoa > Arthropoda > Insecta > Diptera > Tachinidae > Panzeria > Panzeria rudis. The sequence goes on along the minus strand of OY101449.1, from coordinate 39,446,630 downwards.
AACAACTTGTGCTGAATTACTATCGTAAAAGTGTGCGGTGATATCATATTGAAGTGTGGGATACATATCATGAAAACTAGAGTCTTTGGCACTCACAACAAATTTCTCATATTCAGTGATTCTTAAAGAATCAAGAATACGATTGTGAAAACAATGAATATCAGTCCTCCAAATCTTAATATCCTGAGTTATACCGATTTCACTGCATAATGATCTCCAATGAGGCAGCCAATAAGTGTTACGACCAAAGGTCTCTTCAGCAAGCAGTCGTTGCAGTCTATTAACAGGCAGAATTAAAACCTTTCTGACATAACTAAAATGTAAATTCAATGTCTCCAAAAAAAGGGACGGGAGGCCCCATACTTGGGCACCATAAAACATAATCGCTTTTGCTGCAGTATGGACAATTTTAAGTTTATTTGAAAAATCGTTCCAAATTCAAAAAAACCCCGTCGGATGAAAAACACAACACTTAAAATAATATTAATGTAGCTTTCTTTTTAAATTTCATTTAAAATAAAATAATGACATTATGTCGAATAATAAATTTCTTAAAGGTTTACTTTGAATTTTATTTTTCATTTTGCCTAATAAATACTTTTCTTGTTATCCGATGGATTTCTAATTGTATAAAGGTGTAGAAAAATAAAATAGATTCATATCGAATAAAAAATTATTTGCTGGGTTTTGTATAAGTTCCAAACCTGATATGCTTATTTTAGAAAATCATTTATTTGTAAATTTCTCAAATGGTTTTTAAAAGTTTGTGCATAAGATAAAGGGTTTGTAACTCTTCAAAATTGTGTTTGAAGTCTACTGATGATTTGGTAAAGCACCAATGAAATGTTGCATATAGACAATGCTTAAACACCAGCAAATAAATTTCATTTAAAACAAAATAATGACATTATGTCGAATAATAAATTTCTTAAAGGTTTTCTTTGAAAAAAGTATTAAAATAATCTTTAGATAAAATTACACAATAATTACAATAAAATCTAATGATCCAAAAAATATTACTTATATTAACAATGGCATTTTAACAACTAACCGCTCAGAAATGCCGCTCAGTAATAAGCCACTTGAAGTTCAAACTCGCCGCTCTGCCGCTTATTGCGTGGCCTCGACCTTAGGCGTAATTTTTCCAAGTTTTTGTCCTCTTCTTAGTTTGAGTGATTTTTAATCACCATTATCGGGAATAAAAGTTCACGTGAAATGTGTTCCCTTTCCCTAAAATTGTTATCGTCAATTTTGTGTTGTTGTTGTATTACTGTACTATTTTGCTTGTTTTGTTCACCATTTTTTGTTCATGGAAAATATTTCACGTGAACAAAATGTTCCCGATAAGGGTGAATAAATTTTCGTCATTTTCGCAATGTACGTACATGTATATTGTATGTATGTATGTATGTATGTATGTATGTATGTATGTATGTATGTATGTATGTATGTATGTATGTATGTATGTATGTATGTATGTATGTATGTATGTATGTATGTATGTATGTATGTATGTATGTATGTATGTATGTATGTATGTATGTATGTATGTATGTATGTATGTATGTATGTATGTATGTATGTATGTATGTATGTATGTATGTATGTATGTATGTATGTATGTATGTATGTATGTATGTATGTATGTATGTATGTATGTATGTATGTATGTATGTATGTATGTATGTATGTATGTATGTATGTATGTATGTATGTATGTATGTATGTATGTATGTATGTATGTATGTATGTATGTATGTATGTATGTATGTATGTATGTATGTATGTATGTATGTATGTATGTATGTATGTATGTATGTATGTATGTATGTATGTATGTATGTATGTATGTATGTATGTATGTATGTATGTATGTATGTATGTATGTATGTATGTATGTATGTATGTATGTATGTATGTATGTATGTATGTATGTATGTATGTATGTATGTATGTATGTATGTATGTATGTATGTATGTATGTATGTATGTATGTATGTATGTATGTATGTATGTATGTATGTATGTATGTATGTATGTATGTATGTATGTATGTATGTATGTATGTATGTATGTATGTATGTATGTATGTATGTATGTATGTATGTATGTATGTATGTATGTATGTATGTATGTATGTATGTATGTATGTATGTATGTATGTATGTATGTATGTATGTATGTATGTATGTATGTATGTATGTATGTATGTATGTATGTATGTATGTATGTATGTATGTATGTATGTATGTATGTATGTATGTATGTATGTATGTATGTATGTATGTATGTATGTATGTATGTTTTTTTTTTTTTTTTTTTTTATATTTGTGGGATGAAAATCATCGAAAGACTCTGGCAGTGGTGGTGTTTGCCAGAAGTGCGAGACTTTAACACGCTAAAAACACCCCTTCACACTGACCCAAATGCTCCCCGTGGTACTACCGCAAGGCTATACGTCTCGGGGTGGGAAAGGTCCTAGACCCTAAATCTAAACTACATGGATTCTTCTGCGAATCTCTTCTAACCTACGAAGTTCCAACAGAACCAATTTTATAAAATTACATACATACGTCCAGTTATACAAAGATTCCAACATGATTGGAACGATGTTGTCCGGCCTAATACTACGCCCTAAGACTGCTTCTAAATACGCTCTACCACTATCAAATCGTGGACAGATGAAGAACACATGTTCGGCATCTTCCACGACATTGCCACCACAACTCGGACAAAACGGAACACTGTCATGTCCGAAACGGTACAAGTACGACCTAAAACAACCATGTCCAGTCAAAAACTGTGTAATGTAGAAGTTCAAGTCGCCGTGTCTTCTTGATAACCATACCCTAATGTCAGGTATCAGTAAGTAAGTCCATCTTCCCTTGTCAGTCGCTGTCCATCGTTCTTGCCACTTCCGTAGACACATATCAGTCACACCATTCGTACTGTCCGAAACGGCTTCTAGCTCGATGGGTATCATGCCGGCAATGACAAAGGCGGCCTCGTCCGATACAGTTCGGAATGCGCTACATACTCGCAGGGCGGCCAGCCTATACACAGGGGATATCAGATTCACATATGTAGAGTATTTCAGTGAGCCTGACCATATAGGGGATGCATATAAGATAATGCTTCTTACTACACTGGTTAGCAATCTCCTCTGCAGATATTTTGGACCTCTTGTATTCGGCATGATCCGGCATAGCGCTGAGCAGGTTTTTGATGCCTTAGAACCTATATACTTCAAGTGCTCATGAAAAGACAGACGAGTGTCAATCATGACTCCAAGGTATTTTAAACATTCCTTGGATTCTATGCTACACGTGCCAATATTTAGCCTAATGGTTTCCCTATTTTTCCGACTACTAATCAGAATCGCTTCTGTTTTATGGTCAGCTAGAGCTAGACCCATTGATCTCAACCAAGACCTTACGATCTGAATACTGGCGTTTGCAATGGTTTCCGCCTCTAGTAACTCTTTTGCTTCACATACTAACGCTATGTCGTCTGCGAATCCAACTATCTTTACCTTCTCCGGCAGGTTTAACCTTAATACTCCATCGTACATGACGTTCCACAGTAGTGGACCAAGTACTGATCCTTGAGGCACCCCACCAATGATCTTTCGTCTTCTAGTACCCTTATCAGTATCATAAACTAGCTCTCTATTTCGGAAATAGTCCTGTATAATTGCCAGTAGATATCCTGGGATGTCTAAACTGGCTAAGGCATCAACAATATGCTCCCAGTTTGCCGTGTTGAAGGCATTCTTTACGTCTAGCGTTACAACTACACAATACTCTTTTGCTCCATTTCTCCACCTCTTCCCTTGGATAGCCTGAGCAGCAGTTTCTACTACAACTTTGATAGCATCTACTGTTGACCTTGCTTTCCTGAAGCCAAATTGGTTATCTGATAAACCGCGGTTAGCTTCAACACAACTTTCCAATCTTCTACAGATTATACTTTCTAGCAATTTCCCACTTGTATCTATCATACACAGCGGCCTATAAGAGGAAGGGTCGTCTGGTGGCTTATTATCCTTAGGTAACAATACTAACTTTTGTCTCTTCCACATTGTTGGAAAAATGCCCTGGCTCAAGCATGCGCTTATTACTTTCAAAAAATAGTCAGGATGGAGTTTAACAGCTTCTTTTAGTATCATATTCGGAATGCAGTCTAAACCTGTATGTATGTATGTATGTATGTATGTATGTATGTATGTATGTATGTATGTATGTATGTATGTAAAATTCCAAAAAATAAGTTTTATTTTTGCTCGAAAATAAATCAGAAAATAATTATTATTTCAGCAAAAAAAAAATAATAAAAATCAGAAATAATTGTTATTTCAGCAAAAAAAAATTAAAATCAGAAAATAATTGTTATTTCTGCCCAAAAAAATAATTGTCAAAAAGTAATTATTATTTTCTGATTTTTATGAAATCCCTTAGCAACAAACCGAGTTTTGTGAATCCAAATTGATTATTAGTTGCAGTCTACACCTAACTTAACTTAACATTAAGTGTAGACCGCTCAAGTTAATGCTTTTTTCAGGTTATAACATAGTTGTTAGTGCAATTGTTTTAACAACAAAATTCAAGTTACAACAGCATTTCAAGTTAGGTGGAGACGTAGAGTTAGGCTAAGGTTCGTAACGTTGAATTCAGAAAGAGCTTTATATTTTTTTCATTGCCATTTTCCATGCCAAACGGAACTTTTCGGCATTGGTAAATCCCGAATCCCGGGATTTGTAAAAATAAACTAACAACAAGAGCAATGTAAATTACCTATTTTCTTACGATTATTTACATCAAGGGTGCTACAATATACAACTCAGAAATATTTTGAAAACAAAAAGAATAAAAATAACATTTGGAAGAAAAATAACATTTGGAAAATTCATCATTTTGAAAAATTCATTCCCACTTATTCTATATTATAACTAGCTATATGCCGACTTTCCTTAAACCTACACAATAAAATTGGCACTTCGATACTTGTTGTCGGTAACAATTGAGTACTATTGACAGCTCCTTACAATTCTTTGATCTCTGGAAAATTCGAAAACTATTAATAGTCAGTTGTTGTCGTCGACGAATAGACAATTGCAAACATTTTGTTGTCGGGTTGACGTGATAGCGAGAAATATTTACAGAATAAGGCGGACTATGTTGTTTAAAAAACTATTCGAGTTTGTATGTTGTTTACATTGCAGTTCAAAAGTGTTTTCGTTTTATTCGAGTTACACAGTAGAAGGCCGGCCAGCACACTAATGAATCCTACTCCCATTTGCGAATGTAGGAATACATATTTGTCGAATTTTTACAAAACAACTTATGTATGATTTTTAAAATTTCAGTAGAGCAAAAATACTGTTCAAGTACTCAGCCAAACTCTTTTTGTATGGGCTTATAAAAATGTGATAATTAGACGTATTTAATTGAATTTGATTAGAATTGTGTATACTAGAGTGGGTAGATTTATTTTGCAAAAAATTGTATAGCAGAAAAATAATCTGGTGTAACTAACTACTAGCAATAGCGCAAAATCTTACAGTTTCTGCTATATGATGTTTTCGTTTTTCCCCTCTGTACAAATTGACATTTGTTTTAATTTTTCGACATTTTCAGCCATATTATGGTTGTCGTAGTCGTGACGAAATCGATAAAGATTTTGCAATGCTTGCCATATGTTTTACTTTGTAGTCCTACGATAACCTTAATAAAGGCATTTGTTGTTGATCAACCGCAAATTAAAAAAAATCGTTAACAGAAATTTAACAAAAGAAAACATAATTGCTGTGTACGTTGAAAAATTAAGTTGATGTTAATTTTTTCCTTGTTCCTTGTAATATTAAATGCCCAATTCTTTCTGAATATAACGTTACGAACATCATCCTAATAATCAATTGGGATTCAAATCACAACGCTTTTTATTTATTTGTTTGTGAACACCCAGTGTGTATTATATCGGTTTGTATCTTGTATTGATGGACAAAAGAAGAACCAGCACCATACAAATCTTGCATAAAAATTGAAGTAAGACAAAAGAACGTGTTTAACAGTTCAAATACTTTTATTGGAATGAATGATTTAGCAAATTATTCTTTGAATTCATTAGTTACAATACAATACAAAAATCAATGTAAAGTAAAATAACAGGGTGTATTGGAAATACTAAAGTGTTTACACTTACAAAATAAAACAATAAAAATGTATAAGCTAAAAGTGAATGTTGTTACCCCAACAACAAATACTCTCTGATAGTGTATAGAAATACTCTCTGAGTATCGTATGAAATACTAGTTTTTTAAAACATATGAAATAAAAGTGTAAAAGTGAATGAAAATTGCCAACAACAAATTTTACACTACTGTACATATTTAATACTATAATACAATCGATAAAACGATACAAGAGGTTTTGTTAATTAAGCAAATATATTTGCAACTAATTTTAATGAAAATGAATCTGAAAATTTTCTTAAGTCAACTTAAGTGCTAGTGTCAAAAGTCTACAGATAAGTTCCTTTTGGTTTAGATTATAGAAAAAATGCAATATCAAAAATTACAACAGAGTGGGAAATGCATCCCAGGAAGGCCTCTTTCTAGGCCAATGAATACTCGTCTGTTAAAACAAAAACAAATTTTCATATTTAGTTATTGTTTTCAGTATAAATTCTCGAACTAATTCTGCATCAAGTGTAATTAGTCGAGTTAAAAATAGACGAGAAAAATATGTAATACATACCAGTGATCTGTTTGATTACAAATCAAACGGCATAATTTTGCATTTTCTAAAATGAATATTGAGCTAGCACTTATCATTAAAAAGTGAATGATGCTAATGCATGATTCATATCAACGACACTTTTCTTAATAAATTCCTATAGCTTCTTACTGTTCTTCTGTTTATACATATGATTCACAAAAGCACTGAATCAGTATGATTGTTTTGAATGCTTCTTAAAAAAGTTAACACTACCATCGTCCCACCATATTTCCCATCCCATATTTTGCTTCTGCTATATTTATTTTTTATTTCACTATAAACTCCATTTTCTACATTTCTTATTATTTCTGAATTTATTATGTTAAATTTTCTAAAAACACTTTTAAATAGCTTTTTACAGTAATTTTAAAAATGTGTAAAAACATATACTTTCATACGTACATCAACATGCTTTTGTGAGTTATTTGATTAATATACAAACCAATCAAACAACAATAACAGTATTTTACTTACTTTTGTTAACAACACTTAAAAAACAAGAGTGAGTTAATGACAGCCAGTTGTAAGAGAGCTAAAATTGCAAGCAATAATATTAGCACATATTGATGTTAAAAAACATAACAAAGGCATTGTAAATGTGAGTGGACAGTGAAAGTGAATCAGCTCATACATTTCTCTGATACATACTCGTACTAAAAAATTATTAATTTAAAAGACACTTGTGTAACGATATATTTATTTTATCAACATGAAACCTTTTAAAATGCATAAATAAAATAAAAATTTGTTATTAAAGTTCTATTTATTAAAAAAATAAAAGATTTTTAGAAAAAATCCCTAGTTCACATATTACGTAACGCTCCATAGCGGGGGCTTAAAGATATTTTACGGACTAGATAATTTATACTGAAAATTTGGCAAAAAGCGTTCACATGTTACGTAACTCCGAAAATGGCGTTACGTAATATGTGTATAGCCCCCTATTTGGTACAAAATACCCACTTTGTTTTTAAAAGTTTCAAAATTTTATTTGAAATACTAGCACCTAGTTAACCTATTGTATAATTTTTGCATTAATATATTTTTTATTTCCATGGCTCTTAATGCATGTTTCTTTGTTTTTGCATCCACTAGCTAAATGATTAAAAAGTTTACATTTGAAACATTGAAGCACATCAGTTCCGTCAAATACGTTGCATCTATCCTGTCAACGTTTAGATCACCCATTTCACTCTGTATTGCGTTTATTATCTTTTCTCTTTCTTCGGCGTTTTCAGTTTGTAGCACCACGGTTCCATTTCTCCGGCTTTCGAAATTTGTTATTTTCAAATGTCCCTGATCAACTTTTTTATTGAGTTCCTTTCTTGTTTTTTACCACTTGTTTTTCCTTTGGTTTAATGATTGGTGGGACTTTTTTTTAAATTTAAGTCTGGCAGCACTGTTATTTTTTAACCGCCTCTGAGTATGACATTTACACATTTTAAAGCTGGGTCCACCCACACGCAAATATTTCCATTTAAGCTGGTGTGGATCAGTGAATGATAAAATCACCTTTTTTCCTGCTTTAATCATTACCTCGTCCACATCTGCAAGCTAAAATTTGCGACGCAAATATTTTCGGCGAACGCGTTACTGTATTGCTTAACTATTGATTGCAACTGAACTTCAGTTGCGTTGTTGAAAATTCATGATTGCCAGAAAAGCACTAAATAGCAACTAAAATTGATAGCTCTCAGATGACAGTTGCCATCCGTAATATCATTTTCAGCAAGTGGCTACACAACTAATGCTCGCTTGCCATCCATAATGGACCCATTTAATACATATTAAGATTGATAAATAACCTTTTTTTGAAAAGATAAAATATATTTATTTAATATTTCTTCAGACGTGTAAATTACGAGCTGATGATGGATAATTTATTTTTTTTTTATTTATTAATGCACCCAAGACATATTTATACCACGGCCCCTTTTCTCAAAACTACAAGTTACAAATTAATCTACAAGTAATGCTAGGAACACAACTGGGACGAACGACGAATTTTTGGTCGCGAATATTCGTCGCCAAAAATAAAACACATTTGTGTATATGAAAATACACACAAGTTCGCCGCGTATGAAAAAAATTCGTCATACGCGGCGAACTCTGAATAGATTTATTTCTATTTCTTACGCCGACGAACGACGAACATATCAGTACCAAGTGATCATGTTTGGTTTTAGTTTTCAAGTGTTTTAGTAAATAAAGATCATTTTTGCTTTAATTATTTTTTTATTTTTATTTTATAGCATTTGAAGTAAATATAGATAATAATTAACTATAAAAATTGGTGTTAGCTGTGTTTTTGCTAATGTTTAATTATTCAAGTATGTATTATTTTTTTAATACGGTCACACTTTGCACAAACAGTAAACAACTTTATCAATTGTAACAGCTGTTGCGTTTTCGTGGCTATTGTGCCTCACACGACGAATTTACACAGCGAATTTTTATCGACGAATTCGTCGTGTTGGACGAAATTCGTCGTTCGTCCCAGTTGTGTTCCTAGCATAAAAGACCTTATTTTTAAAGAACAAACACAACCCGCAAAGCGATCAGCTTTTCTGCGGAAAAACACCCAGGGTCTATGGCGGGAATAGAACCCACGACCTCTGGACTGACAGGCTAGCGTCACTACCATTCAGCCACAGGGGCACCCCTAAAAACAATAACACTTTTACAAAATTTATTGTCGCTTTGTGAGTATTTTACTTTTAAAATACCTACAAAACAATAACACTTTTACAAAATTTATTGTTGCTTTGTGATTATTATACTTTTGGATTTGTAACTTGTAGTTTTGAGAAACGGGCCGGGCCACAGGTAGATTTGCCCCAATTCGATATGGAAAATACCTATTTTGCATGTGAAAAATGTACCAAAAAATATGTCAAAAACGCATTTCACATAAGTATGTACATCCGAATTAGATCAAAAATACATGTGGCGAAAAAATAAGCATCTGAGCCATACACAACAAAAAAATTAATAAATATTATAATTACTGTAAGTAAATTTCTTATTTACCTTATTTATTTACATGCATACATACACAATAGTTGAGCGGTTTGGTTATATTAGCGGCCGGCATTTGGGCTTGGAATGAAAAAGACGCTTTTAGTAATTTAAACAAATTGACGCTGTTAGTTTTAGATCCTGCATTCGTCTTAATATGCCTTGGCGTTAGCGCATTTCTGATTGGTTTTACTGGAAGCGTTGGATCCTTGAGAGAGAATACGTGTCTTTTAGGAACTGTAAGTAAAATATACATATGCACATCCATATATACATACATATGTACATATCTCACATACACTTCAGAAATGGCATAACTCAAAAACACATTCTTTAAGTTAATACATAACTGATCGTCATATATAGTTCTTCATATTGTGTAACAGAACAAACAAATTTCTTATATTTCTTATATACTTATATATGTTATACCCACCTATTGAAGGATACGATACTTATTCTAATTGAAAGCTTGAACCCTTTTGGACTAGAGATGGGTGCGTGTCGACATTTTCCACACGACACGAACACGAATCTGGGGTGTCCAACACGTACGAAACACGCACGCCCAAAATGTTCAAAACACGAACACGACACAACACGCACGAAATCAAATCCAAAAACAAACAAAAAAAAATAATTTTTTATATTCAAAGACATATTTTTCTTCATGTTCTATTTGTATTCCATCTCTAATTTGGACTAACACCGTTCTTATATTGTCGTATAAATTTTTTTGTGTTACTCAACTGGTTTACTCTTGCTTTGATTTATGGTTAAGGCAAAAGACAAAGCAAATTATAAATTTAAAAAAATTTTGTTTATCGTATGTAGCTAACAAGAAGATCGATCGGTCTTAAGCTTAGTCTAGTCGATATGTTGAATCAGCATACTTATGGTAAAAAATTTTTTATCAGTGCCAATTGTCAACAAACGTATGTTCACGATTTTAGCATATCCACCATATTTTTAGTTTTAACAAATTTACTACGTATGCTGACAGATATGTTATTTGTTGAAAACCGTAAGCAAGCTTTTTAGCATATAACAAATTTGATAGCATATAGAATTTATATTTCAGCTCAGCTCTCATATTATATGTTAAACTATGTTGCCTGATTCGGCACGGGACATTGCAATTTTCGGGATGTTATCAATTTCTTGCGCATTTTTTCGTATTTCTTGCCTATTTTCGCGACTTATTTGATTTTCTTATTCTTTACAGTTTAGTAATTTCTTCGGAACAAGTCAAGAATACCAACGCTGTTGAAATTTTAAATAAAAAAAATCATGAGGTAATAACACTTTTTACACAAACAATATTTGTGAATTGTTTTTTCCGCGCTCTCTTTTGGTTCCAGAGTTAAGGGGCTCAAAACTTTTATTTTGAACTGGCCATAACTCCTACAATTCTGTACCGATATAAACGATATGTACATCATTTTAAAGTGCTCTAAAATACCTTTCTACTGGCTTATATCGTTAACCAATTTTGATATCCTTTAACCCATTCTGAACCAAATACTAAACATTTTTAACCCGACTTTTTACATAAACACACCGTTATCTCAGAAAATTAGCAATATATCGGTACTTAAGCATGTATATAATTTTGGAGAGAAACTTCCAAGCTTTCATTTGATGTATTATTTAAAACTGCGGGGTTACATAACATACAAATGCGAATAATTTTCCTTTCGCTTCGCATTACAGAGTTACCCCCCGCCATATTCGAAATGCGGAATTTATGCAACTTTACAAGCTAGTTTTTAGAAATAAATAGTTTTTTTAAGTAGTCTGCACAGCCGGTATTGGCGTGTGCAAAGATATAACAAATTAAGTTTAGCTACCGCACTCCAAAAAATACAATACCCTATCCGATAGAAAAATGCAAAAATATATATAAAAATTTATAGTACAAAATTGTGATTATACCATATATTTATTTTATTTTCATTATGTAGTCGAATGGTAGTTTCGCTGAGTATAGATTTTCTGACTAAGCGGCCTTTGGCCGCGTTAGGGATTTTCTCCTTTATGTATGTCGAATAGTGGCTTCGCTGAGAAAAGATTTTTTGCCTAGCAAAAAACCTGTTATAAATTTTAGCATCTCCTAAACTAAACAACGCTTTTCATATACATACCAATGCACATATGGAGATTACCTCGAAAAAATATATATTTTTGAAAACTCATTTTTGAAGTTGCATAACTTCCGTATTTCATTAGTGATGTGTTTTGAAGTATACACCAAATGAAAGCTTGGAAAGTTCTCTATAAATTTATATACATGGTTAGTACCGTAATATTGGTAAGTTTTTGAGATAACTGTGTTTTTGCGTAAAAAGTCGGGCTATTTTTTTAATTGCATTTGGTTCACAATGGGTTAATGGATTTCAAAAATGTATATACCGGTAGAAAGGTTTTTTAGAGCACTAAATTGATATGCATATCGTTTATCCGTGCAGAATTTTAGGAGTTATGGCCAGCTAAAAATAAAATTTTTGAACCCCGTAACTCCGGAACCAAAAGAGAGCGCCGAAAAAAAATTCACAAAAATTGTTTGTCTAAAAAGGGCTGTTACCTCATGATTAGTTTTTTCAACAGCGTTGGTATTCTTGACTTAAGCCATTTCTTCAACACATTTAAAAAAATTTTTCGCGACTTTTCTAACTTCTTGCGTTCTTCAGAACAATATCTAGTGATATGTACATCCTTTGATGGCATTATATTTTATTTTTAAAAATTAATTTCGCACTATAAATGTTCATTTTTCATTAAAAGCGATAATTGATAGAAATAAGTAATAAAGAAAGAGTATTGTAAAATTTATTTCAAGTTTATAAACAAATGTTTACATAGCGTCTTCACGAGCCATTGATTTGTCTTGACAAAAGTCAAAGTCGATGTAAAAAAATAGCACTAACATTTTTCTGATGTTTTTATGTATGAAGTTTGACAAATGTTAGAACAAAATTATGTCTCGTGAAGACGGGGTGTTACACGACTCTGCATATATATCATCATACGGAATTCAACATATCGACCCCTTAACGCCAAATGATCGTAAGCGACAAAAATAAAATTTTTCAGAAGGGTTTTTTTTATTATATTTAAACATGATTTATATTCATAAACTGTCGCTTACGATCAAATTTCACAACCTGTATTTCAAAAGTTATCAACAAAATTGACATTTTAATGATTTTAAACTATACAAGTACGCTCACTTCGGCTGGTTAACATCAGCTGATTTCTACTAAATTGTCAAATTATTTTTAATTTCTTTTTCCATTTTATACCCAGCAAACATTAAAATACATTGTTTGAAACAAATAGTTTCTTAAAATAAATTTTTATTTTATTTGAGTATAAATTCGGATAATATCGAATTAATTTATAAAATCCTCGCCATTTGGTAATTGTTCTCATTATATGTATATAGTAAAATTAAATGCAAACGGACGTAACTACACTTTTATTTTTTTTACAACAGATGCAAAAAACAAAAATTATCAGCCATGTCACAGAATACCATTTCGATCGGAAGTGGTTTCAATTCCGTAAGTTGCTTCTTCAGAAAACGAAAAACGAAAATTTTCTTCGTAATCAAACCACTTTTAAATTTCAAAGTGGAATTGAAAAACACTTTTCTACTGACTTCATTTGTAGTAAATTCTAAAAAACTTGCATACTTTTAGGAGCGGCAAATAAATATTTGGTCATGAGCTTTCCATGCTAATAAAAAGCTCAATGCGTGCTTTGCATCTAAAAACAAGAGTAAACAAACGCCTCAAGGTATAAAAACTTTATCATTGTAAAAACGAAACACAAAATAAACGGAGTCTGAAGCACCAAAAATGTACATTTTCGGAATGAGAACTACGGAATCAAAACCAATCCGAACGGAATCTGTGACACGGCTGTATATCTTATTTCAAAAGCATTATTTTGGTCAGCCATTTATATTATATGGTAACAAACACACGGCATTATGTATAATGAAAAATTGGCATGAAGTTAGCATAAGTGACGAAATTGAACTTGGTCTTAACGATTTCCTCCATACAAATTGGCATTAAAAGTTGGTGCGTAATGTAGTTTTAACTCACGATTACATTCTAGCGCTAATTTTACTGTAAAATTATATGACAAAACTCGTTAACACCATTTTCAACTTTGCCACTTATGCTAACTTCATGCTAGTTTCTCATTACACATAATGCTGATAGAAATTAAATTTAAATTGTATGCTTCTTTTCTTTAGACATCCTTAAGTACGTATTGGCAATTTATGGTAATTATATAAAATATAATCGTGCGGACTATGTACATATGTATGTATATCGAAGTTGAATTTGTGACTACGACAAATTGTCCTAGAATAAAGAAAAGTTTGGCAAGTTTTCTTTATTCTACGACAATTTGTTGTAGTCACAAATTCGACTTCGACATACATACATAATCCGGGTGAATGTCTTTCTACAATTTGTATTTTGTTAGTATATTTGGGCAATTCAAAGCAGTGCCATATCTGTCCTATTTTTCATATTTCATATTATTTTATGCATGCATAAAATTTTATTTAAAATTTTCAAACAAAAAATTCATAAAATTTTACACATGTTTTTACATGTGTTTTAAAAAATTGTCTTTCATATTTTATAATTTTCTTTCAAATTTTGATGTTTAAAATAAAATAAATTAAAATGAAATGTATAAAATAAATAAAGAAACGTTTTTGTGAATAATAAAAGTGTTAAAGACATCACAATTTCAAACGGGCCGATTTTAAAATGAACTTTTTGGGAAACATTACAAAATTATAACCGTTATAAGACATAAGCTGTTCAAAGTATCAAGTACTACTTAAATACAAAATACGGGAGAGAACAATATGCAAGCTCGCTTTGAATTGCCCAATTAAGATGTGTATACTATGGTGTACTGGGGTAGTGAAAGGGTTAATAAATATTTTTTATTTTCTTCTTTATATAGCTTTTGACAATTCAATAGAAAATACAAAAACAAAATGTCTGTTGTTTTTGTTGTTGTAGATGTGAGCGTACTTGTATTAATATACTTTGGGTATGCTCATAAAATTTTGATTGCAATAAAAAAATTAGTTTCTTACAAAATGTCGCTTACGATCATTTGGCGCTAAGGGGTCGATATCATGTAGACGCAAAAATTGTATGTCAAGTGATATGTTGACATATCATATGCTGTTATATGTTGACTTCAAAAAATGTTGTACTTTCAACATATCGTGTAGACGCTTCTCACTCATATTGAATATGCTGACAGGCGCATTTCTTATTTTAAATAAGGTGACCAGATTTCGAAGAGAAAAAAAGATGACATCACAAAAAAAAGTAGTTGAATTCAATGCCCACATTATTTACATATTTTACAGAAAAAATACATTCACATACATGTATGTAGTATGTATGCAAAATTAGTTAAAAAAAATAACAAATAGAAAATTTTACATTTACTTATAAATATGTAAAATAAGTTAAAAGAAATAATAAAACTTAAAAATTCATAATTCAAAATTTCTTATTGCAGTATTTAATATAGGCCCCTATTATAATTCACAACTAAATTGATAGTTGAGTCGTAGTTGTCAAATTCTTATTATGGATTACAACTTCATCAAAGCAGTTGCCTCAGTTTTTTATCAGTTGTGTTTTGGTTTTAATTTCGATTATTGTGTTACTTTTAATTACTTTTAAAATGGTACTTTTAGGCGCCAATATATCCCATTTGCCAACCCATATTGTTGCCATATCCATAAAATGTAAAATCTCAAGAAAAAATAGTGAGGCCAAACCTAAAAATATATAAAATATTTTGTGAATGCTACTATGGTTTCAAAAAACAGAGAGTATAGATAAGAACCTTTTTTCGAACATTTTTTCGAAGACAACTATAATTAGTTGTGAACCATAATACAAAAACATCGTTGAGTTGGGTCGTAGCATTGACAACTCAACCTAGTTTAGTTGTGAATCATAATAGGGGCCCTAGTTAGCTTATAGTTTACTTGTACTTTTCAGATTCGTGAACTTTTTCTAAAATAGCATCTTTTGATTCACAGTATTTTTCTTTTATTCATGTTGACCTTGATTGTTATTATTGCCTCCACACAATCAATCGATAAATGTATTAACTTTCTCTTAAAAAAAGTATTACCATATTTTTTTAAAAACAAAAGTTCAATAAAAAACAATATTGATCATTCGTTTAATATTAAAGATGACAAAAGATGATTGAAATAAAAAAGATGACATAAAGAGGACACAAATTTTATAGATGACAGCGAGCTAAAATAGATGATTGTCCTCTAAAAAAGAGGACGTATGGTCACCTTATTTTAAAGCATATCAGTGTTAGCATACAATCGCTGATTCAACATACCGTCTAGACTAAGCTTTATATTCATGTTAGCCGATTTGACTAACAATTAGTATTAATGTAAAAAAATCATGTTAGCACTGCACGGCTAACTTCATTATCTATACAATAAGTTATGCTACTTTTGAAGAATGTGAAGAAGATATTATTACACACATACATATGTACATAAATTAAAAAATATATATATTGTTTTATATTTTATTTCTATAGTTTATATTACTAGTTATTGTTCTGCTGATAGTGGAAGTTTGCTTTGGAGTAATGTATGTTGTGCTTAAAGATAAAGGCTGGGTATGTCATGTTCTTTAAATTTGTAGCGTTTTTGTGATATCAAAAATTGTGATTTTTAGATTAAAGATCAAGCTACAGAAGGCTTACGCGCTTTTATTATACACTACCGGGAAGATCCCGATCAACAAAATCTCATTGATTGGATTCAGGAAGACTGGCTGCAGTGTTGTGGCATTGATGGTCCCAAAGACTGGGACAGTAACAATTATTTTAATTGTTCCTCATTTGCCATTGGCAGTCGAGAAGCTTGCGGTGTACCATTTTCCTGCTGCCGTCGCCTACCGAATGAAATAATTAAAAATAAACAATGCGGCTACGATGTACGGAAGGAAGGATATGTAAGTATTATCGAAACAACATATAATTGCATACATATCTATATAATTAACAGAGAAGAAGATTTTTTGTCATGCATTTTACGCTCACATTATGCAGCTGATTTTGCCAAAACTTATAACATTTTAAAAATATTTATTGACAGATGTGCATTAGGGTGGATCGTCGATGTATGAGGGAGAAAAAATATAATCAAATCGATTTCGATTACCTCCCGAATGTTGCATCTAGTTAAATTATATAAATTTTTTTTTTTAATTTTTCTCTACCACGGCTGGAAGTTAGAGCAATTTTATGAATTTTATTTTAATTTGCTTCATTAATATTCGGGTGTCCCAACAATAACGGCGGATTTAAATTTGCCACCATTTTGTTATGGTGTGAGCTATCGCGAAATGCTGTGGTCCGAATTGGATGTAATTGATGTGGAGAATACGATTTTCCAATAACTTGGAGGTTACACGTTCAAGTTTTGTTTCAATTTTTGTTTCAAGTTTCAATACATTCACACTTTTTTACTAACACACTCACATAATTGGAAATTGACTACCTACTTGATTTCAATTTTGCTTTCAAGATTTGTTTCAATTTTTCGTTCAATTTAAACAGCTGATCTCTATTATTGTAAGTAAATTACAGAAAGACTCGGCTATAACAAACTTTGTGCAAACAGCAAAAAAAAAACCGCTCTATGACAAGTTCGTAATAAGAGTAGTTCGATACAAACGAGGACTCGTTAACTACGAATTCGCTATTACGAATTATTTTTGTATGAAAATGGCAACCGAAACGTCGGCACTTTAGACTTAGATCGTTACAACCGAGAATTCGTTATAACCGGGTTTTACTGTTTCGTTGTTGATTCCTTGACGACGGCATCTTGAAAACAAAATTGACTATCAAGTTGCTTACAGCCTACGTCATAGCGTCAATTTAAAGTAGTTTTAACAAGCAATACGTGTGTCCAACTTGAAAGCAATTTCTTGAACGTGTAACTGCAGAGTAAGACGATGCGACCTGCCACACAGCACGTGAAACAATTGTGTTTGCTGCAGACCAACTTTCCAGGCCGTGTCATTGGTCACCAAGATCGTGCGATCTAACGCCGATGGACTTTTTCCTTTGGGGCTATGTGAAGGAAAAGGTGTATACGAACAATCCTAAAACAGTTGAACATCTTAAAGACGAAATATGGCGCGTTATTGGTGAAATACAGCCATATTTATGCGAAAACGTTATTCAAAATTTCAACAAAAGAATAACACTGTTCCCGGAGGTTCGTGACGGCCATTTGTCTGATGTTCACACAGAAAAATTTCCATGTAAAATCATCGAAAACCAGAGTAATTTAAAATTTTTCGGTAGTGATTTTGCTTCATAGGCGTTTCATTTTATTTCAAGATGACACAATAATTTTGAAGGAAATTTTATCCTTTTGAATTAACTATATTTCATGTTGATTTAATATATCAGTACAGTTAAATCAAAATGAAGTTGATACTGAAATAATAATAAAAATCATGTTGAATCAAAGTTATTTCGAATTGAAACAACGTAAATTTTATATTGGAACAACACGAAGAATCATGTTGAATCAAAGTTATTTCAAGTTTAAACAACGTGAATTTAATATTGAAACAACAATAAGAATCCTATTGAATTATAGTTATATCAAGTTGAAACAACATGACTTTAATGTAGCTATTCTATTAATTATTTTACTTACGTGATAGGCATCAGAAAACTTTGTGTTGTAGCTGGCTGCCGCAGCCAAGATTTGAACTCGTACCACCTGCATGATATTCCACGCGCTAACCACTGCAGCCACAACAGCTTCAAACTTTAATTTAATTATACACTAAATAAATACCATCGTATGTAAAATTAATTTCATTTTAATTCAACATGATTTAAATAATTATTAACATAAAACTCATTTTATTAAAACTTATTTTTTTAAAGTTATAGTCATGTTGATTTAAAATGAAATGTAACGTTTATAACAAAATTCTTTTAATAGTGAAAAATTTTAAATCAAAGATATTTAAGGTTAGATTAATTTTTTTTTCATATAAAACTAATATGAAACAATGGTAATTTTAAACCAACAGCAGTAAATTTTCGCTGGTAATTCGTTTTTTGTCGTCTACATAGCCGACACATGTAAGAATAAACAACAACAAGTCACACAACTAAGCACAACAGTGAACTGTAGCAATGAACAAAGCAAATAAACACTAACACACTTAAACGACAAATTATTTCATGTAAATTTAATGTGATTTCAAATCAAATTCGCGTCATGTTGATTTTACATTCGATTTTTTTCTTTGTGTTGTATTTCACGTTTAATCGGAACTATTTTCCTTTATGTTGAAATAAAAATGTTTTCTTAATTCAAAATATAAATGTTTTTCTTTAAAATTAAATACGGCGTTCTTGTTGGGACGCACTTAAATTTTTTTTTTTACATTTCTTTTAAGCCTACACGTAAAATAGAATTTTGTACCGAATAAAAGAAGATTAAAATCGAGGAGATCTAAAAAAAATTTGTAAGCCATTAAGTGAACAAATTCGATTTACATCTTGTAGCATTTGTCTAGCAAGAACTATTATCGCTTCTAGCTTAATTTCGCTTGTAGCGTGCACTCTGACATCAGCCTAAAAGTATACTTTTTAAAACTTTTAAGGCCTGTAACTCGATACATTTTTATCCGATCGACACAATCGTTGTATTGGCTGGAAGAATAGAAAGATATTTATTCAACAGTGCAAAATTTATTTTATTCAGATAAACCGTTCTAGGAATTTTCGCCAATAAACAAAAAAAACTAAAAAAAAAATTATTTATCGCAAAAGCGTGCTTTAAGAAAAATAAATGAATTTCATATTCGTATTTAGCGACCTTAAATTAGCTTAAAAAATGTTTTTTATTTAAGATATGACAAAGACTTAGAAAATCTAAAATTGGCCGCATAACTCAATCTTAAGTTTTTCTGAAATCTGACCTTTTATGTATAAAAATATGTATTGATACTTTGAGTGTAATTAGCCAGGCAGAAAAATACAATCGGGGCAACGTTGGCAAAGCATTTTCTAAGGTGTTAGAAACGTTGGCAAAATATTACAAGTTCTACTTTAAAGTGTTATGCCAACACACAAATGATAACCTCAATCTGGGGTCGCCCGATTGTTTTTTATATCGTTGGCTAAACAATGTGGAAACCAAAATTTAAGTGCTGTCCCAAAATAATTTTTTCGTTTACTACAAATATAATATAATGTTCTATTAGGTTATAGTCTTATTACAAGTATGATATATACACTTGGAAATATTATATGAACAGCAGATGTGAAAGTTTGTTTTGTTATAATTTAAGAAAAGCACGTTTTATTCTGCAGCACCTCATCTAAACAACAATATGGGGTATATTCATAAAAATTTATTAAAGTTAATGTTGGTTGGTTAAAATCGTTTAAAATACCGATCGGTCATTAATATAGGGAGCTCAGTGACTGGGTGTCGAGCAGGGCCAACCGTTCATGGGGGAGTAGGGAGGATTGTAGTCTCTAGGGCCATGTGGCCAAAACTTGACTTAGGTAGATCTGAACTACTACTGGGTATGAATAGGAAGGTGATAGGGATCTTAATAGGCGCATTGACTGGTCATTGCTAGGTTAGTTCGAGTACCAGCATTTGGGAGATTGGTACTCCAGATTTTTGTAGGATGTACGAGGATGAGGAGGAACCAGAAACCATTGTTGTCTAGCCTAACCTAATGTTGGTTTAATGTAGATTTTTCATCCTATCGGTGTTGCATTTTTTACAAAAGCAGAAGA
Source organism: Panzeria rudis (assembly GCA_956483635.1). Taxonomy (NCBI): domain Eukaryota; kingdom Metazoa; phylum Arthropoda; class Insecta; order Diptera; family Tachinidae; genus Panzeria; species Panzeria rudis. The sequence continues at coordinate 39,425,946 of OY101449.1, read as the reverse complement.
AGAAAATAATGGGTCTTGCTACGGTTCTGGAATCGACTTCACCTTTGTAATTGATTAAAGAAAAATGTGCCGCCGAAGATGATTTGATCTTCGTCTTGCAGTTGCTCAAAAACCACCGCTGTGCTTGTGTGATACCAATGTATTTTGTTCAGGTCTTTCGTATTTTTCTGGTACTTTTTTTATAAACAATTTGTCGAAAGCTTGAATCGCCAACAATTATCAAGCGTCGGCACCGGCGCCGCCTACATGAAAATACTCAGCCGATGCTACTGAAAGATCTGAATGGGATTGTTTCTACCATGATACAATAATATAAAGGTAGAGCCATTCTCTTTTCGTCGCCATATTAGCCTTCTGACGTATTTGCCGATTATTTTTTATTCCCAAAAATAATGCTACCCTACTCATTTACGAAATCCGAGTTTACAAATTTTTAAATTATTTAATTAAAAAAGTTTACAAATTTTTAAATTATTTAATTAAAAAAATTGTTGTGTTTTTTCTCTCAAAGAAAGGACATCTATAGACTTTTGGATTACAATTGCCCTAATTCTATTTAAACGACAGGTTTGCAGATTACAATCGATTGGATGAACGAATAACAAAAGTTCTTTTGAAGCATGCTGTCTATTTTTGTGGAGTATATGTAGGGGAGAATAGGGAGAATATATAAGCAGAACGCGTTACATGCCAAAATAGTTGATTGTTCAGTTGACCACCTACCAATCACTAAGACACGTAGTAGCAGCATGTCCTGTAATTAACGCAATTACCCATCTTAAAGTATTCCGGTTATACCTAATAATCTTATCCACCGTCCTGTCCGTGGGCTCCTTAAGAACCATAAGAGCGTGCCTACATGCTACAGTCTCGCGCCATCTTTCCAGATTACAGAATTCAACCATTGTAGAATCATAGTTGTAATAATTACATACCCCAGTGCAATAATGGGTTCTGGTGCACAAAACGTCACTGCAGATCCATTTTTTGCGTGTCCATCTGCTACTTCATATCATGTTATAACCATGTGTCTGATAACCCAAATGAGTGCCAGCCCAATAGCAGAGGCACACCTATTAATTATATACATATAAAAAAGACATGAAGTTAATGCATCTAGGATGTGCAGAAAGCTCATACCTCGCATACATATGCATATACATATATTGCTTTAGCTGAAACAATTTATATTTTACTGTGGTTTTACAAGCATACATATCTGTGGAATTCGCGAACAATAGCGAAAGTCGAATTTGACTTTTTAGTGCCGACTAGCACTATTTTAATCGCTCTTTCCATGAGTACCTATAATATTCGCGTTTTTACTCTAAAACAGCCTAACTTCTGACAGATTTATCCAATAATTTTCACCAAATTAAAACACAAATTACACATTTTCAAAAACATTCTCTCCGTTTACAAAAACTCAGTAATCAAATAATCGGCACTAAAGTCAAAATTTATTTTTTACGTCAAATGTGGTTCTACCTTTATATTATTGTATCATGGTTTCTACTCATGGTTTTCATATTATTTGAAGTGTGATAGTCTAGAAACAAAATGCAATGTTACGTTAGATTTTTTTTGACAATCACAACCGTTTTAATTTGATTTCTCACTAACTAAATCCAATAAAAATCTTAAGACTTGTATGACGGGCTTAAATATTGGGAATATTATGGTTATATCAGAAATTTTCTGTATATAAATTCAATCCATTTTCGCCGGACCTAGTTCCCGTTGGCAGATTTGGTAATTTATAATCGTCAGCGGCGACAACTTAGACTAGAATTATATTAAAATAAACATAGGTATGGTAGATGTTGAGTGTATTCTTACCAAATTTGAAAATGTAGCCATTGTTATTACTCTTTTACGTAAGTAATTTATTTAAATTGAAATAAACAATAAAAATTAAACAAACAAATCTTTTATTACAACGTTGGCATAACATTTTACGGATTGAGAATTTTAACGTTGGCAAAAAGTATTAATTTTTTGTACGGTTGGCAATTTCTACCTGGGTTTGTTCTCAATGCTTATGAAAGTTTAAATTTAATTCAGATAAAAAGTCGCAAATGTACGAGTGGACGAACAAAATAAAATATTGTGATAATAAAAGAGCAGAAATAAGGGTATTTTCCAAAAAATACATGTATTATTAATTGTACTAAAGAAGCCATTGGTGGGTGTACCATTGTGTATCTAAAGTCCGATTTGTACCAAAAATGGTACAATTGTATCAATTTTGCCATCCCTGTAATGGTGGAAAATGTTAAAGCCAAAAATTAATAATGCTTACCAGCAAACTTTTACGAGTTTTTCAGTTCACTAATGAATTGCCCTGCTAGCTTACCATCAATAGAAAGAATTTATTCATCTTATGGTTTAATATGGAGTAATCTTAGAAATCGTCTTCGATTGGAAAAGCAATAGCATGTAAAATCTGAGCCACCAGAGTGGCAACTGATTTAAAAAAACTTTATGTACATGTTTGGGCTACTATTTTTATTAATTTTTTAATTATTTATTTTGGCTTGAGTTCGGTTTTAATTTAATTTTTGAATTAAATTATATTTTTATTTAGAGATAAATGTGAAGCATGTAGACAAAGAAACATTTGACTGCTCGGAGGGTTGAACTGATATGTTTCGATAGCTTCCGCTACATGCTTTACATTTATCTCTAAATAAAAATAAAATTTAGCTTAAGTTCAATAATTGAATTAATGTAAATTCAAATTATTTTTTTAAGAGTGGAATATTGGAATATCTATTCAGACTAGCAGAACGAATTAGTACTACTAATATCGACAGCCGCTACACTGTCACTGACATCAGCGTCCTTTGTTCAATTTTACCACGTTTGATCGTGGATACTAGTATTAATGAAACATCAGCTAATTAACCAAATTTAATGACGAAATAGAATATGAGTATCTTATTTGTTTTTTTATGAATATGCTAAGCCGAAATTTCACCTTCTGATTATTTCTTTAAATTTTTCCAACTCTTATTTTATTTTGTTGTAAAACCGAAGGTAAATAAGCGTGCAAATAATTTAAGCGTGGGGGGTAATTAACCGTGGGATAGTGTATTGTTGTTGTACCTGTTTAATCAGGTTATTTTTTTTGTCTTTTATAATTTGCATTCTGATTTTCAGTTTTAAATTAGGCCGCAGAAACCACACATGTATGCAACTTTTATATTTGTACGTAATTAATATTCGAACTCAAATAGGTATAAGTCGGAAGTTATTATTATTCGCCTTAAGTTCAATAATTGAATTAATGTTAATTCAAATTATTTATTCAAACAAATATTAAAAAAATTTACAACATACTCATTAGCAGCAGTTCTCCGAAAAATATGATTAATACAAGCAACTAAACATCGTTTACAACACAAAGAAAATAACACCAACACTGATAACACCACAAATCGGATTTTATACAGTGTAAAATACATTCCGAGACTAACAGAAACATAAATAAATTAAGTAAAGTGCTACTTTGGCTCGCACACGAAGGGTTCCGTACAAATACACATATGTATATCCCTTTTTGTTTTTGCCCAGTTTGTTATATTGGCAGTTTTTTCGTTGTGCTTTCTTGTTTAATTTTAATTTTTATATTTTTTAAGTATTTTTCGTTGTTTTTTTTGGTTTTTTTTTGTTTTGGTTCTTTTCGTGATTTTTTTAAAATTTTTTTCTGACGATTTTTCGTTTATTGCATTTTTTTTTTGTTTTTTGCCGATTTGTTTAGTTTTGGCGATTTTTTGGTTATGGCATTTACTTAACGTTTTCACTTTCTGACGATATTTTAAGTTTTAGCGATTTATTTTAGTTGTGGCGATTTGTTCAATTTTGGCGCTTTTTTCCTTTTTGGGGATTTTTTCGGTTTTTTGTGGTTTTTTAGTTTTAGCGATTTTTTTTTGTTTTGACACTTTTTTCGTTTTGGCGATTTTTTTTTTGGTTTTGGCGTTTTTTTAGTTTTGGCGCTTTTTTTGTTTTTTTTTTCGTTTTTGTGATTTTTTTTTCATTTTTTTTGCGATTTTTTCATTTTTTGATGATTTATTTAGTTTTAGCGATTTTTCGTTTTGAAGACTTTTTAGATTTTTGACGGTTTTGAGTTTTATTGGCGATCTTTTTAATTTTGGTGATATATTGCGTCTTAGCGATTTTTTTAATTTTGGCGCTTTTTTCCTTTAAGCGCTTTTTTCATTTTTGCGTTTTTTCTCGTTTTGAAATTTTTTTAATTTTGGATTTTTTTTAGTTTTAGCGTGTTTTAAAATTTCAAGATTTTACGGTTTCCAAGATACAGCATATTGTCTCAATTACATAGTCAAAATTACAATAACTGATAGAATACCCTTTAATTTTTATTGTTTTAAATATCGGTATTAATTGGTGTGGTCTATTCTACAGACTACACCAATTAGCACTTACTTTGAAAATTTAAAGTGTCTATATATATGTAAGTGTCTGTATATTACATTAGTATTTCAACATGTTGCGTTGCTCGCTTTAGAACACCCTTTCATTTTTAACTGTCATATATTGTTGTAGCGGCCGAAGTTTTACGTATTCTGTGAAAATTTCAGGTCCGTAGCTCTTACGGTTCCGCAGATAGAGCAGATTGTCTAAATTACATAGTAAAATTACATTGACTGATAGAACACCCTTTAATTTTTATTGTTTTAAATATCGGTGTTAATTGGTGTAGTCTATTCTACAGACTACACCAATTAACACGAACTTTGAAAATTTAAAGTGTCTATATATAAGTATCTGCATCTTACATTAGTATTTCAACATTTTTCGCTGTCATATATTTATTGTTGTAGCGGTCAAAGTTTTACATATTCTGTGCAAATTTCAGGTCCGTAGCTCTTACGGTTCCCGAGAAAACATTACATTAGTATTTCAACATTTTTCGTTGCTCGCTTTAGAACACCCTTTAATTTTTAACTGTCATATATTTGTTGTTGTAACGGCAAAAGCTCTACATATCCTGTGCAAATTTCAGGTCCATGCTCTTACGGTTCCCGAGAAAACAGCCTGTGACAGACAGACGGACGGACAAAAGTGTAAAGGCCCCTATTGTTTTAATAGGGGCCTTTACACTTTTGGTGTATCGGAACCCTAAAAACGTAATAAACAACAATAACATCATATTTGCTTATAAGCCTAACCACACACTAAACTCGATATGTAGTTCCGGTCCACACATGCAATTTTTGTTGCAGCAATTTCTGCATTTACTGGAGAGAGTTGAAATAGAAATATATACTGTATCTATTCCTCTGTCGCTCTTTCTTACTGAAAAACGAAGAATTTCTGCAACCAAAGTTGCACGTGTGGACCGGGACTTACACGGCTGATTTTGAAAAAGTTAAAGTTCTAGATAAAGAAAATGTATTGTGAATATGAGATTTCGATAGTTGTCATAATTTTGAATTTGCAGTGTTGTCGCGGTACTGCATTACTATGACAGCAGTATTGGGAAATTAAAGTCATATTTTTGTGTATACAGTTGCAGTGTGGTGGCACAAAACTTTTGGAAGAGTCGTAATTTTGTATTTGCAGTGTTGTGGGTGTTATATTTTTTGCTCATGTATAAATATTTGTAAATAATTATTTTAAAATATACAAATTTTTTACTTTTAATTTCGTCCTACGATTTAAATTTTTTTAGAGAGTAGATATATAGCGCTTTAAAACCCTATATGCACTTTTAGTGGTCTACATTCTTTCGTAAAAATCATTCCCAGAATAACCGTGAAAGCAAATGTAACGCTCAATACACAAAAATGCAAAAAAATCGAAACTATAACATTAATCATACCTTCTCATATTTCTATTAATAAAATTTGTAAAGTTAAAAAAAATAGAAAAGCCTAAGCTATTTTCGGAGTTTTTATACCGTCCCATCATAACAGTTTTTAGAAAATTTTCAGTATGAATTATCTAATCCGCACGTGTTAAGCGAGGTCTACATGCACAGAAAAAACTTCATTATGATCAATAAAAATCACTAAAAAAATTTCTGAATAGAGACAAAACATTTTACTAAATTTAAAAATTTTTTCACAAAAAAAATAATCTTCAAAAATTGTTGCATCCTATAACGAAAATCCCAAATTAGAATAAACAGTTAGTCTATCAGATAAAATAATTGTCTAAAAATGTTTTTTTTTAAATCAGTACAACAAGTTATTAATTCAAAAATTTTTTTTACCGAAAACCGGCCATTAAAAGATTTTATAAAATCAAAAAACACATTTACTGAAAATAAAGTTGGTTTTTTGTTGCTGTTTTTAGTGTAAATAAAAGCTCGAAATGAATACATACATGCATTGGCAATATTGTCAGTATATTTTTCGATAACAATTAAATAAATCTTTTGTTTATTTATTTTTTCCCCAAATGCTTGCATATTATTTATTTTTCGTAATTGGATATTCTTACTTTATGGTTCAAATTGAAGCCAGTCGATAGACAAATATATGAACGTGGTTGTTTGAGAGCTGGCGAAGAATATTTGGAAACTCATATTGTGTCTGTGTGGATCTATATAATGCTAACAATATTCTGGCAGGTTAATAAATAATTAAAAATTTAAAAATATATATTTTTAATTTTTTTATTTATTTATGTTATATGGTTTTAAGTTTTTTCTTTGATATTAATCCAAGGCATACTGTGTACCAAATTTCATTACTTTAGGATATCTCCTCTATTTTCCCACCAACGAATCACTGTGCGACGAGAGTTTATCCTTCTGATATCGCAGCCCGATAAGTCTGCTAAATCATGCAGTAGGTATTTTACATTTTCTTCCTGCTATTCAGTATGACAGCTTTTGCAGAAGTAGATACAGTCTTCTAACATGCGGACTTATAAAACAGTGTATTGTAATTACCGCTAAAATTGCAGATTGACTGCAATTGCATTGAGGCTATATTAACCTCGATACCGAGCAGGTGACCTCGCTAGACCATTAAGCCTGCGCGATATAAAATAGATTCTGCTGAATTAATATTTTGCATCATTTCAACAGGACGCCAACCGCATGTGCAATCAGGTTTCGGATTTTGCTGGTACATTCGCAACAACATATCTGCCACATTGCTATGTCCTGTTATCCAGAGTAGCTTAGGTTTGAATCCCTCGCTATATCATATAGAGACATTCGGTATTCATACACCAATCTGGATGTTGTATAAACACCCGATGGAGACATACGGAATTTAGACCAAGACTTTTTAGCTAGATTTTTTAAAGTTTACATAGTGTCCAGACCTGATGAATTTATATCATGATGAATGTCAAATTGATTTCATGATGAACATTCATCACGTATAGATTCAATATGGGAGTTCAAAGAAAAGTGAAGCGCACACATAGCCACTCCTTCTCAACTGCCAACTTCACCCACTGTCCTTTAAGAGCTTGGTATCCCCTGTTTTCGCCAACGAGGCTTTGGCGACTGACCTTTGGCGGTATAACCTTAACATCCACTCGGAGGACACTCCGATGCACTGCGTCGGCCAGGAGGCCTGCTGGCAGCCCAAGCACCAGGGGCGGATGCTCTAGCCTAATCGGCTATTCATCCTAAACTACTTTCATTACCGAAACCACAACAGTAAATAATAACAATCAAACCGATCAACCGAAGCCGACCTATGGAATGAAACAAAGGATAAGATTTGGAACATGGAATATCAGAACGCTTTTGGAAACATCTCGTCTCGCTCAAGTTAGGAAAGAATGTCGTTCCTATAACATCGAAGTACTTGGTCTATCCGGGACAAGATGGCCAGATTCGGGTGATTTGAGAACTGCAGATGGGCTCATATTTCCTGTACTCCGGCAGACCAGCAGACCAACCGAAAAGCAATGGTGTGGGTTTTCTATTATCCAGCCAAGCTCGAAATGCTCTTGTTAGTTGGAAACCTCACTCTGACAGATTAGTGTCTATTAGACTTCGCACAAGGGCTAGCAACATAACTATATTCAAGTACTACGCCCCAACTGATATGGCCGAATTACCAAAAAAAAAAAAAAAATAATTCTACGAACATCTTGAAAGAGCTACAGCATCTACTCACAGAAGCGACATTCTAATGCTTATGGGTGACTAACGCACAACTTGGCTCCGATAACACCAACCGAGAACGCATTGTGGGCAAACATGGAACAGCTCGTATGACGGAAAAATGTACACTCTTTACATATATGTTTGCTACAAACGACCTAGTTGTTGGTGGCTCTCTGTTCCCTCACAAACGTATCCACAAAGTGACGGGAATCGCCTGATCAGCGGACTGAAAACCAAATCGACCACATCGTCATCAGCAGAAAATGGCAAGGATCACTTCTTGCCATGAGAAATAGAAGAGGGCAGATGCTGGAAGTGACCACCACCTACTTATTGCTACTATCCGTCTCAAAATTGCATTTATCCGAGAACCTCATAACAATGTACAGAGCAGAAAGCTGGATATTAGAAAGATAGAGCAGCCAACATATACGCGGCATATATCGAAAATCTCTCCACAGCCTTAACTTCACACACGCACACACAAAGGTAGAAGACTAGGATATTACGCATAACATTTTCTTGAATCCAGCAAAGACACTTTTAGGCCACAAGAAAAAAGAATGTAAATAATAAATTTCTTAAGGTCAACGTAGCTTAATAGCAGAGAGGAAAAGTGTCAAAGGTTAACTGAATAACGCAAAGACCCGCAGATCTAAGCAACAACTGCAGTAAAGCCACAACGATTTGAACCGTATGGTTAAACGAAGCGCAAGGCAAGACAAGCTTAAATGGGTGCATAACATTGCAGATGAGGCGCAAGCTGTTGCCGAAACCAATCGTAGAAGGGACCTCTACAAAGCCTCTAAACAACTGAATCACAAGACATCTACCGGATGGAAGCATCACAACGTGTAAACAAGAATAGCTGGAAATATGGACAAATTATTACAATAAAATATTAGAAAGCAAGTGACCCGCCACCCTGTTTATGTACCGCCCACTCCGTAGAAAATGACATCTCGACTTTGTGCCCGGCCATAAAACATTAAACCCCAACAAAGCCCCAGGCAACGATAATATATCAGCTGAGCTCTTTAAATTATCACCCAACAACAGCGCTCAAATACTGTCCCTATTATCCAAGAATTCTGGAACTCTGGTTATCTACCAGCCGACCTTAAAGAAGGAGTCATTATTAAAGTTCCTAAGAAAGGGGATCTCACCAAATGGCTGAACTGGAGAGGGAAAACGTTGCTTAGCATGTTCTATAAAATAATTGTAAACTGTAGACTATCCACAGCGCTGTGTGGAGAGTTGCGACAAGAATAAGCAGCATTTCGCTCTGGAAGATCATCGAGCAATCCGTGGAATGGCGCTCTCCCCTTTACCTAATGTTCATTGGCTTCGAGAAAGCCTTCGATCAATTCATACTGTCACTCAGAGCTGTATTTCATTTGATAAGTTATTGATATTCACTTTTTGCTTTGTCTTGTCTCAAGCTTATTTTATTATTTCTCTATTCTAGTATGAATTATCATTGATATTTACAAGTGCTAGTGTGTGTGAATATTTGCTTGTTCAGTTTATTTGAACATGTACATCCTTTTGCTAGGTGCCCTTAGAGTTTAACAATTAGGTTATGAGTTTAGTCGAACTGTATCCACATGCTTCACATTTATCTCGAAATAATAATATATTTTAATTGAAAAATTAAATTAAAACCGAACTCAAGCCAAAGTAATTAAATTTCTTTGGATATAAACTCATACAGTTCGACTAAACTCACAACTTAATTGAGAAATTATTTATGTTTCGGTTTAAACTTTTCTCTCAGTGCTTAATGCAAATTTAAAGTACTTTTCTTTCAACCTTGTTGGAACCGTTACCGATATTTAAGTATTCTTTTTTTTGCCAAATTTCACTAGTGTTTCTAGTGTTTATATATAAAATATTACTCGTAATTTAGAAGTCAACAAAGCACTACGTGCAACTTTTTGAAATCCTTTTACAAGGTAAATTTTTGATAACGAAAGAGATTTATTCTCAATTTCAACTCAAAACAGTCCCCCTTATCGTGTTTGGCGATTTTCGACTTCGACTACGACATTTTTGTAATAGATTAAAGACTGCACGATACATTTTTCTTTATTCTATTACAAAAATGTCGTTATCGAAAATCGCCAAACGCGATAAGGGCCACTAATTCTTGTTTGTTTTATTTGTACGCCGAAAGAATAATTATTAAATAAATCTTATAATAAAAAATTATATTAACTGCCTGTCCCACAATGTCGATTTAGTTCTCATATTTATATTGAAAGCAAAAACAAATTAAAATTTTTTATTATTGTTTTAAATATAAATATGAGAACGAAGTCAACTTGCCAACATCGTGGAACAGGCAGTAAAATTTTTTGCGGTTATCGTTGTGCATATAAAGGTCAAAATGTTCGATCTTAGCCGCACGACGTTGAAGAAAATATGATTCATCATGGTATAAATTCATCCACGTCTATCCATATGTATTGCTGTGAATGAACAAATTACAATTTCTCTGCCGGCGTTATATTAGGTGTTATAATGAAAATTCATCAGGTGTGGACACTACGTTATAGTCAAACGAAGTACAAGGGCGTTTAGACGGATACAAAATCCTAAAGAAATTTACTTTCGTAGGCAATATCTTTTGGACTTGTTAAGGCTCGTTTGCTCAGGCAACGTAATCGTCAACGAAAACGAATTTCCATAGATTAGCAACGAAAAAAGCTCTGAAACGAAATTTTTTTTCGTGGCTATTTCGTTTTCATCGGGGCTTTCGTTGTCTGTGGAAACTCAACTCGTTTAAGCGTATCTATGAAGTTCGACCATCAACTCTAAAAACATCAAGCTAAAAAGTCTTCGCCTAAATCCCGTATTAATTCCAGATTTACTGTCAGTATATAATAAAGGTACCTCATCCAGTTTTGCTTCTCTTTTAATGGCTATTTCATCCTGACGCACGCTACTTTGATCATGTAGCTTAAATCCTATCCTCTGTTGGTAACGGGGAATAAAGACGCCTCCACGTACGCCAAAGTCCGATTTGTATCCGTCCGTATATATCTCGAGCATACAATAAAAAAAATATTTGTCAGTACTTTACATTCTTGTTTGCAAATAACGAGGTAATGCAGAAGTTTTCTATAGAAGTGCTACCAAGTTTTCTTATTTTTGCTATGTCATATAAGCAGTGATCTAAATATTTGCAAGTATAGTGTGCGTATAAAAGTGGTAATAGTTTACTTTATCAACGTAGTACCATTCGAACGATAAGTGGAAAGATAGTGGGGTACTTATTCGAATGAAAGTGAGGGACTACTTCTTATACGCTTAAGTATAAGAAGTGATGACATGTTTCTATGCAATATCAATTAAAATTTTTTTGATTGTGTAATAATTTTAGTTTACTTATTATTTTTTTATATTTACGTTCCGTTTTTTTTATTTCTTTATTTTAAGAGCTTTGAAATTTCAAAAATTATTTATGAAAAAGGCTGTGTTCAAGCTGGTGAAGAATGGATGGAAAGAAATCTGATTATAATATCAACCAGTGCTATTATTGTAATTTTCTTTCAGGTTTGTTTTAATATTTTTGATTTTGTTTTTTATTATGACTATTTTTTCCGCACTAAAATTCGCAATAAAATTCTAATTCCTACATTTTGTCTCATTTATATTACACAGATATTATTTATAATTTTTACTCAAAACTTACGTGCTGAAATAAATGCTCAAAAATCGAAATGGCACTGACAATTACCCACGGCCCCTTAAGAAAAGCTTGTTGCTGTCTAAGCGGGTGTACTAAGACGAGAAGAAAAGAAAAATAATAAATCGTCATAAAACCAATGAATTCTATGAGTATTTCAACTAACTAACTGTTCTATGACAATCGATATGGAATTAATAACATGTACGAGAATGTATATGGATAGCTGAAATGGATGTTGCCTGATGATTATGTATGTACATGAACTTAAATTTATATATATATATAGAAACTAACATTTACTACGTTTATAAGCACGTCTTATATCCAAATAAGAGTGTAGTGCTGCCAAATATGTTTTTTTATTGTAACTTACTATGTAATAATTAACGAAAACAATTAATGATTAACGGACTATTTGCATATAAGATGCATATAAGATGTTTGACGTGGCACGTTTACACATGTTTGTTAAAAAAATTAATAAATTGATAAAATAGATAAAAATAAATATATACATTTTCCGTGAGCTACTAAGATACAATAAAAAAGTATTTGGTAACATTTTACGTTCTTATTTGCAAATAAGATGTGCTTATAAACAAGGTAATTAATAACTACATATTTCTAAATTGCCAATTCTGATAGTCTCTATTTTAGAATGACTACGAACTATTTGTAAAGTTTAAAATGTTTATTTGCGTTTACCTTTCAAACATTTTTGTAGCTCGTAATTATTATTTTCTTTCTTTTGCATTTTATAACAATTTATGAAGATCTTAAAGTATGCAAAATTATTAATTTTAACAGCAGATTTTAAAATTTTATTTCAAGTTTCCTTAAAAAATTTGGTTTAAAAACAAAATGTGCCATTACATATTTAATAAGACTTATGATTCTTTCAACTTCGTGTAGGTTTAATTAAATTACGAGTTTGTACACATACGACACAACCATATGAATTGTATACATCTAAGAAAAGTTAGATTCATTAGTAGAACTTATTCGCTGACATTGAACTCAACCTCCTCTAATACCTTGTACAACAAATATATACAAAACGTAATTAGTGTAGGATAATGATATTTGCTTGCTGGTTTTGCCTTTTTTAGAAATAGATCACGAAGAACTAAGAACAAAATGTAACCAAATGAACCCATACCAACATAAGACAAAATTGTTTTTTTTGACTAATACGACAACAGTACAGTAGCTCATAACCCACACTAAACAAAACAATCGCAATACTGTGTCTTTGACTTACTGCGCAAAAACATTGGTTGCAGAAAATACATGTGGTTTGATACAATTACCCACACAGAGTAAGACAAAAAAAACTGAAACGAAACTCATTGCGCACAAAATTGCTTGCTCTCTTATGATGTAACCCACACCAATTAAGACAATTAAAAAAAAAAGAAGAAAAAATAAAAAAAATAGTCACATTGCTGTCTGATTACCGGTTATCTTTTAAGACAACATGATAAGGCTGAACCCGCACCAACATAAGACAAAACTGTTTTTTGACTAATACGACAACAGTATATTAGTTCTCATAAGAACCCACACCAAACAAAACAACCGCAATACTGCCATCTACCATCGTTCCAGATATTACAACTGAATTGTAATGGTCTACGGAACAAGATGGTGGAAATTACAAATTTTATGCACTCCAACAACATACCCATAGTCGCCATGCAAGAAACGAAGCTTCACAGCAGAAGTACCCTCTCTTCCCATGGGAGCTATAATATCGTTCGAAGGGATAGAGAAGAAAATCACGGTGGAGGACTTGCCTTCATAATAGAACGCAATGTCAATTATAAACTGATAGTCCTCGCCTCTCTCCCGATCCCGACCCATTACTAGAGGCAATGAGCATCTCAATAGATACTGGAGATATTGAGTTGGAGATCGTTAATGTATACATCCCGCCCGTTTACAGCATAGGGGCTAGTTACCACCCCAGCATATCCCACCTTCTGTAGGGCGATAGCAAAATAATACTAGGCGACTTCAATGCTCACCACGAGAGCTGGTACTCACAGCTGCCCAACGACCTCCGCAGCAATCTCGTTGCCGATCAGATTGACGAAGAAGAAGGGAGAAGGGCCTGAGACTAACCATTATTAGGGCAGCCAAGCGTTTCATCCCAGCAGGAAGAATACCCAACATCCGACCACATTTCTCATCTGGTGCTGGACGCCTGGCACAAGAACGCGATTTCCTGCGTGCCAGTAACCCGGCAGATGAGTGAATAGGGCAGCTTACGGCACGAATCTCCAACTTTGTGAATGAACATCGCCGTAGCAAATGGTTAGCCCATCTCAACCAATGCTCCTTCGACTTTAAAAAGCTATGGTCAACGATCAGAAGTCTATCTGGATCGAATAATCAAAAAAATCTCGCAGCTATTGGCTTCAACAACGCACAACATATAGATGCAAAAAAGTTGTGCGACTCTGTTTTGCCGACAATTTGTCGAATATCTCGCAGAACCAGTCCAAAAGAGCCATAACACGGAGAGGCAAGAGACTCAAACGTGACAGTCCCGATCCTTCACTCCCAGTGAAGTTGAAATCATAATCTCCAAAGCCAAACCTTCCAAAGCCCTTGGACCCGATGGCATCTCTACGTTGATGTTGAAAAAACTCGGCAAAGTAGCATTGGTTTTCTTGCACGAATCCTAGAGCTCTCGATTCGCCAACTGGTGACTCCAGATATCTGGAAGGTTGCAAGGATCATCCCTATCCTGAAACCCGACAAATCCGCTGCTCAGGGAGACTCTTATCGCCCGATTTCCCTTCTATTACCCGTAGCAAAGGTTTTAGAGGCCCTACTATTGCCATCCCTGAAATAGCATTTCCCGTCCGCAACACACCAACATGGTTTCAGGAAAGCCCATATCACCACGACGGCTTTCAATTTGATAGCTAACCAGATCGCTAATGGCCTCAATCAACATAGACCATGTCAACGCACAATAGTGACGGCATTGGATCTCTCCAAGGTTTTCGACACGGTCGATCACTCACTGTTGATTGAAGATATCTTGAGCTCTACCCTTCCCAACGACGTCAAACGCTGGATTGCCAACTATCTGAATGGTAGGCAATCGTTTGGGGAGTTAAGAGGCCAAAAATCAAGTTACCACAAGATAAAAATGGGTGTTCCACAAGGAGGAGTACTATCACCTATGCTCTTCAACAGCTATCTTGCCAAAATCCCCACCCCACCCCAGGGAGTATCGCTGGTGTCATACGCTGATGACTGCACAATCATGTCATCCGGCGTACATTCCCGTCATAAGTGGCAAAATAACGCATCACAAACTTCCTGAAAGAACGTAACTTGAAGCCAAGGAAAATTCATAACAGGTAAACTCGCCTCAATTCGCTTTGGAAAATACCTGGTTTCTTTGTGAAAATGAGTTGTTGTGTTAAACAACAAATACAAGAATGCATATATATAAGAACTTGTACATACATATATATTTTGACATATGTATAAATTTATTTTTCCAAACACAGAAAATTTATTAATATTTTATTTTCAAAAATTTATTTTAAATTGAAATTTTTCAACAAATAATGATCGAATTGTCGTTACCGCGAATACCAAATCAAATTATTTCGCTGGAAAATATAAAATTTCTGTCAGGTTTGTCGATAAACAGTCTGCCAGGATGGGAACACATTCCATTAAACTTAAATTGCCAATGTTAAAGTGTCCTGGAAATCAAGTTATTTTTTCGAAAAATAAAATCGGACAATCTTGTACGGCGCCTGAAACATGGTTTCGACCCAACTGGACGTAACAGTATTCCCGAATACAATCCTTAGAATTATACGAATTTAAAAACCTTTTACGCCAATGAAAGAAACTTGAAAAAGAGATTAAGGGAAAATGGAGAAAAAACTTTGGACAATAATGTCATATGTAACTTGAAGGATTTTAATGAATATCGAAAATAGCTGCACAATTATATTATATATTGCAGGAAATGCATCGTTTGGAAGCCGAACAACATGATCGCCAATTAATGCTGAGAACATTGCAAATCGTCATCAACTAAATATCTTTTGGCACGGAATCACTCCTACTTGGAAATTACTCACAGAAAATCATGCTTGGACCAACAACGGGCAGAACGCTTTCAAAGGTAGCTCTAAAAAACGTTTGTATAGTGAAGTTTGTGAAGCTCTAAACACCGCTCTGTACTTGGAAGATGAAGTTAAAGTGCCTTTTGAACCGGATCATCCCATTTATAAAGCTGCGCAATATATATAGCGAGTCATTTTGAAAAATTTCAACAAAGACTTGTCAAAAGATAAAATCACCTATAAGAAGGTTTATGATCGAATAGATCAAAAAATTCGTAGAGCCACACAATTTATAGATTCTCTTCAAGATCGTTCAAAAGCAGCCAAATACCATTGGCATGTAAAGCTATCAAATTCATCATCTTATCAAAGTAAAAGATGTTTCAAGCAGGCAGACGGCCAACACCGGTGGGATTCTTAACATCAGTATTTGTCGAGTCCACCACAAGCTTAGTGGAAAAAAAATTTCAGCAATTTATCACACAATGATATGGTATTTATTGAACACTATGCAACAAAATTGCTGCTAACTTGGCTACTGGCTTGGTAGGCGGTGCTGGTGTTGTAGGTGATGCTTCTTATTCAGCTGAGACTGTAGTTTTCATTTAAACCAGCTTGGCTAAACTAAATTTAAGCCTAGAGCAACTGTTGAGAGATTGGGCTGCTGAACGTTTTTCCTATGTTGTATCAACAGTGAGTTAACTATTTGCAAGTTATAACGTTTGAACGTAATAAAAAACAGGAACGTTTCTATACTGAAAATAATGCATGCAACAGTTTACGCAAAAAAAAAAACTTTTGTACTTACTTTTCTCGTAGAATATATGAAACTTTCGTCCATATTACGAAAAAATATCTAAACGGTTCGTATATTTTACAAATTACGAGGCAGTACTACGGTTTCTACGGCGCGTCGATCTGACGACGATTCCTTATAATCACAGTTTTATATCAAAACTATAGAGGGATATAATTCGGAAAGTATGGGTCGGCTCCACTATTTTTTATTTAATATTTTCTTCTTATTTTGCAATTTTCTATCACCTAGGCTATTGTTTATTTCGACGGCGATATCTCGAAAAAGAGAGGGTATATGAAAAAATTTTACTAGGACTTTTCGTTTTATTTCATTGAGTTCTATAAAAACGATCAATTTTAAGAAAAAAATTCAAACTTCAAACGCCGATATCTCGAAAACAAAGCGAGATATCGAAAAATTTTACCAAGACCATCTTATTTCGTTGAGTTCTATAAGGAACCATAATCAGATGGCGGCGCCATAGAAACCGTAGAATACCCAATTACGAATATCTACGAAAGTTTTCGTGCTTATGTTGAATGGATTTTTTCGATGCACGATTTTTGTACGAAATGTAATGTATGTGAAATATTGTTTCATTGTATAAAACGTTACTTACTGAAATCCTTCGATCTTGAGAAGAATTCAAGGACTTTATTTGAATAAATAAACATATTTGCAAGTTGAATGTTGCAACAACAAAAAATATTGTTGCATTTATATAAAACGTTACTTGCTGAACTCTTTTGAGAACAGCATTTGTATATATGTACTACAAATGCATGTATAAAAATATAAATTCATACAGCAACAGAAATTCAGACAGTGGCATCCTCGTTTATTTTCCAAGGCTTCAGTGATTGTTTTAATGGTTCCTGTTGAAAGAAATAAAATAATTAAAAAAAAAATTATAAATAAAATCAAATATGTATTTACTCTCCGTTTTTGCAGTTAAAATTTTTGCTTTATAACTAGGCACCAGCAGAATGGAATACGCATTTAACACAAAGATTAGGTTAAAATACATAGTATTTTCTGTGCCGCTACGCACTTCGTCAACATTCATTATGCCTCTTTTTCAGTTTTTTTTTAAATTCTGAAAATATGAAAGGTAAAGAGTACGGTTTCAACTAAATTAATAAATATTTATTCTTACGTTTAAAGTTTTATTTTAAGCATCCTGCTAATTCCGGTTCAGGTGTCTGACTCGAAAATGGATTCGGCATTTGAAAGAAAAAATCATTAATATTTTCTGGCAGGTCTACAGATTTGTTGTTCCGCATCCAATTTTGTTTTAGGTTCCGGCAATGGGATATGTGCTCGCCATTTATTTTTCCAAATATGTATAACTTTTAGCTTCTTGATATCAGCTAGAAAGCTTGCTTTCGGTTTTTTCAGAGAAACCCGAGACATTTGGTCGACCCATGAAAAGGAATTTCGTATTCTTCAAGATTCAACTTTTCTATTATATAACCAGAAATATATTGTAAAGCATCCTCTTGAAGAATACCAATGAAATCGTTCCAAATTCAAAAAAAAAACCCCGTCGGAAGAAAAACACAACACTCAATATCAATGACATTTAAATTCGTTTCATCGAAGTCGACAAACAGTTCGTCCTCGGGCAACTCTTCAACGATTTGCGGGTTTGGTATTCCACTTCGGCAAGAGGGGTTCAACCATTCGTTGTTGTCCTCTTTGTGCTCCTCTTCCACATTTCCGATTCCATTTAAATGTTCCGTGTTTCTTGATGGAAAGATAAAACAAATACATAAATTATATAAACCGAAATTTAAGATGTAATATTAATACATATAAAAATAATATAATGAACAGTTACCCATTATGTACTTTCGATGCCGGGACTTGAACTCCTTTGGTGACGGATGATCATTCAGACCATCTTTGCTCCGAATGGCACCAAAGAAGTGTTCCAACACGTCTTGGTTGAGACGTTTTGTGACCAAATACGTCATGTTGTACTTTTTCACGTATTCATGAAGCATTTGCAAGGCGTTATTAGACATTAATATGCCTTTTTGGAAATATTCCAAAGTCCTTTTACTAGGAATAATTAATTGCCTTTTTCATTATGTCATTCATTTTGACCAAAATTAGGTTTTGCGATTTTAAATCTGGTCTGAACGGTTGCTGTGAAAATTATATGTTATATATACGAGTATGTTATAAGCAGGGCTCGGACTTTCATGCAACTAAAAATTGGTTTTAAGCGCTTAACAAATGCACCTAAAAATGGAAAATACGCGCAAAAATATGCATTTACCTACGAACAAAGCGCCAAAACTAATATAATATGAATATGTTTTTTAATTTTTTATTATTATTAGAGAAAAAAACATAAAACAAACATAATTCGGTCTATTATTATTAGTTGCGTTGCCAGCCGCCAACTGAAAATTTGTGGTGGCCAGAAAAAGCACTAAAAAGCAACTGAAATTGGCAGCTCTCAGTTGCCAATTGCCATCCGTAATATAATTTTTAGCAACTGGCAACCCAACTGAAGTTCGGTTGCCATCCATAATCGACCCATTAATGTTTTCACTTTCAAAACGAAATTACGCGCAAACTTATTTCAAATCAAGCTGAAGAATATAAATAAATATAATAAACAAATTTTGACAAAGAAACCAGCTGAAATGCAACGAGCAAAAAACTATCACATGATCTGTCAAGACCACCTGTTATGAATTCGCCTTGTTTGAAGCTATTACCCTCAAAATCGTCGGTGTCACTTTTCACTTCGTGGACGAAAGAAGTAAGGATGCAACTTGACATCTCTGTCGAAGGCAAACTTATACCTACCGTCGAAAATCCCAAAATCCTAGGTGTAGTCTTTGACAGCCTCCTACACTTCTCATCGCATGCCACCTATATAAACAAAAAGTAAAATCCCGAAATAAGATCCTAAAAGCACTTTCAGGAACCTCTTGGGGCATGACCAAGGAGGTCATAGTAGCAACATATAAGGTGATAGGTCGCTTCTTCCTAAACTATGACGCCCCAATATGGACCTCGTTTCTTAGTGACACCCAATGGCGAGTAATGCATTCAGAATCGCAACAGGATGTGTAAATATGACTAACATAGACCATCTTTATGAGGAGATATGTCAATGCTACTCGTGAGGCAGCATAATGTACGGCTAACAAAGCAGTTCCTCATGGTTTACCACCTGCCAACCCACCCAAATCATCAAATTTTGATGCAGGACCCTCTCCCAAGACGCATCTGATCAGATTTTCGACGATATCGCGATGACATCACAAACGTCATTCCACCCGACGTCAACTCGGTGTCTGTAGCGAACGCCATGAAAATGTTGCATCAACAGTCGATCACTACCCGATCACCTGCGATTTTAGAGAGTGAGCGCCGGCCGCCTAGACAATCTCGCTCAACCCTGGCACAGTTAAGAAGCGGATGGAGTAGTATCCTGAACTGCTACCAGGAACGAATAGTTCCAGGTGCCCTAAACCGGTGCCCAGATTGCCTTCAAAGCCCCCACGGCACAACTCTCCAATCTATTGGCCTATGGCTAAGGCCTACTGAGGTGGCGAGATTTCTCCAACTCTAGCCTCCACCCGATGACACACCCCCATAATACTAAAGGCTCATTTAGCCGACCGTAACGTTGATGTAGTTGCATGTTCGGATCGTTTCTGTCTCATAGCTTTTCAATGTAACAGAAACGATCAGCACATGCAACTACATCAACGTTACGGTCGGCTAAATGAGCCTTAACCCCATAAAACTCGCAATATTTTCAGGAAGGAACTTCCGGCAATAGCAGCAGAGCTGTTACAATAACAACCACAATACTGTCTCTGACTTACTGCGCAAAAGCACTGGTTGCAGAAAATACACGTGGTTTGGTAGAACATACCCACACAGAGTACCAGACAAAACAGACTGAAACGAACCTCGTTGCACACCAATGCGTGCTGTCTTATGATGTAACCCATACAAATGAAGACAAATCAAATAAACGAAAAAAGACGACAAACGTCGCATTGCTATTTGATTACCGGTCGTCTTTTAAGACAAAAACTTGATAAAACGTATTTTTTTGGTGTGGGTTAGTATCAAACAAGTGTATTTGCCTTGAAAGACAAAAACGTTTTGTCTCTTGTTGGTGTGGGTTCAGCCTAAGACGTTTTTTTTTTGGTGTGGGCTAGCATCATGCAATTATATTTGACTTGAAGGACAAAAACGTTTTTTTTTTCTTTTGTTGGTGTGGGTTCAGACTAAAGGAACAAAGCAACGCACATCTAGTAAGGTGGCTTTACGGCAGCTGACTATTTTTACCCGACTGCGCGACGCAAAGAAGGGTATTGTGTTTATCAGCCTATATATGTATGTATGTATGTGTGTGTATTCCTTTGCCGAACTCGTAGACCGATTTTGACTATTCTTACGTCAATCGATTCGTCTTAATTCGGGGCCTATCACTAAGATATGACAGTAGTCAAAAGTCAATATGGCGGCCAGCAGACGCCATTTTTTTATACGAAAAAATAAAAAGTCGGCGAACTATATCAAAATGGGTATCAATCGACAGGTATTTGAAAATCATCTTTAGGTTTCTCTTATGATTTTTAATTTCGAATGACCATTTAGGATCTGTGACGGTTTAAAGTTGTTTTCTTTTATTTTTTACACGGTCCGGTTTTTTGATTTTTTTAATTTATGTCTTGTGCACTGTGTAATTCAATCAACGCATATTCTACCATTTTTTCGTTGTCTTCAACTTTCCTCTGATCTCCCTAGTAGTCTGAGACAGCAAAGGACTAAAACTTACAGGCATTTTATAGCCGAGACAAATATAAAGCGGACAAAAAAAAAACGTTTTTCTTCTTTTTATAACTATACAATAGCTACATACAACCAAAAAATATTAAGGGTTTTCGCGATGGTGATAGTGCAAATTTGCATTTTGCAAATTTGCTGTGCATATTATAGTAGATCGTGAACGACTTTTTAATGCTGTTGCATTTCAGCTTTAAACAGCTCATTTACTAAAAACAATAGTCTGGGGCACTACAAACTGCTAATTTGCTGTAATAAATCTGGCAGCATTGACTTTTGTTGTCAAAAGGTATATTTTTGTTAAAAGGTATATGTTTGCTCGTGTTATTGGGACCGCATACATGTTAAACTCCATATAAACAAAATTATAAACAACTTTTGCTTACATTTTTTTATATGAACTTTAACATTTGTGCGGTCAAAGCGAATTTGTCACAGCGAATTCGAAATATTGAATTTTAGCAAAATTTTATGAAGTAAATTAAACAATAATGAAATAAACGAATTTATAGAGTTTGATGAATTTATTTATATGTATAAAGCTCAAAAGTAAAATAGCAAACTCATAATGATTATATGTACTCGTAAATGTATGTAATTATACGCACACTACTACAAAAATTTCTAACTTTTCTATATCGAAATTCAATTATACTTGAAGATTTTGCATACTTTAAGACTAGCTAAACTTGGGAAAAATTAATCAAAGCTTTAAATCAATATCACATTAGTGCAAATAATAAATTAAATATGAATTAAACTGATTCGATTTGCGTATTATTGTTAAAATGCAGCTGTGATAAAATAAAGAAAATAATATAAAATATCTATGTTTGTACTGTTCAATTAAGAAGAAAATTAAATCTCTTAAAACTAACAAAAACTCTCTTAAAATAATTAATAAACTAAACAAACTCATTAATTAAGTAAAATTTGTATTTTATATATAAAAAAATACTTAGCAAAATTTTTAATTAAGAATATAATCTTGTCATAAAACTTGTAAAGTGAAAATTTCAAATTAAGGGATTTTGTTTTTTGTAAAATAACAATTTTATATAGGAAAATTTCCAATCACAAAAATAAATTCC
Source organism: Panzeria rudis (assembly GCA_956483635.1). Lineage (NCBI taxonomy): Eukaryota > Metazoa > Arthropoda > Insecta > Diptera > Tachinidae > Panzeria > Panzeria rudis. Next base: position 39,403,331 of record OY101449.1, on the reverse strand, counting down.
ATATAAAATTTCTCAATGTTCAGCGTTGCGTTTTACGAAATAAAGCCCTAACACAACATTTAAAATTTGCCCCTTTTTCTGAGCAATTACTATTTATCTTTCTATTGCAAATATTTCTTATGACTATTTTGAATCCTTTATTTAATTCAAAGAGGCATATTTTGAAGTTTTTTTTCCAACAATCACAAGAAAAAAACAAAACAAGAAAAATATATGTATGTATTCATATATCTACTATATATGTATGTATATATAATTTAAAATATTTAGAATTAAGTTACATTGATGTTCAATCTATCACTAGTTTAATTTTTAATTTAATTCCTTAAACAAACTTAGACATCTAGGGCTAATAAATCAGTGAACGTTTAAACGCTGGCTTAGTTAAATTAAACTGAAATTAAAATTTTTTTTGAACATACAGCAGTAAATAACTGCCCCATCTATTATGAATAGTTTAAACAATAATAATGTGGCAGCACTACAAGAAATGTTGCTGCTGGGTGAGTAGTTAGCGCGTTTGACTACAAACCCTGAGGTCTTGAGTTCAAGGCTAGTTTGAGGCAAGCCACAACATCATGCATTTTTCTCATGTGCATTGGTGTGTTATTGTGTTGGTTGTTGTTGGACTGTTAAAGTGATATACCTTCATCGGTATTGTAGCAGAACCGTCGGCGAAGTAAAAGAATTAATAAAATAGCTACACAGCTTAAACAACTCAATGCCTCTCCTTGACACCAGAGGGGCTTGCAACACTGCTCGACAAAAAAAAACGCGCAATAGCAGGGTTGTAAATGAATTAAGCTTTCTATCTCTCTTCACCACCTGTTTTCTCTAAACTATCCCTTTCCAAAAGAAGGCAACACATTAATTAATTAACTGGTAGGCATAATTGCCTGATTGTGCCTGTATTAGTCTGTATTGGTAGCGTAAATGCCCAATTATATGCGTTTAAAAATGGTTTATGTGTTTACTGATTTATAGATTTGCTGGTTGAAACATATATTAAACAAAAAAAGAGAGATATTGCACTGATTTATTAGCCCTTAGTTGAAGGAAGATATATCCTTAACACTCAGATTTATTTAAATTACGAAAAAAGCCCCATTTAACACACGAGCTACGCAAAATATTTATGAGTTCATTCAGAATCCTTTTAAATAGCCAATCTTTATACGACCTTTTACTGTGTAATAACTACAAACTCTTATTTGCCTGTATTCACATAACAATTCTTAAATGAACATTTCGCCAATTTGCATTTGATAAATCTACTTAATTTAAAAAATCAACGCGATTTTTTTATTCCCGTTTCCCGGGAAGTGCAAAAGTCTGGAAAATCCCAAACCCTATTTTTAACCGAAAAAAAGGAGAAGAAATTATTCAGGCTTCTCATACACCAATTCTGTTTTGTTGGAGCCGATAGAGAAATAAAATACCTTTAGTTTTTCTAGGCCACTTCGTAAAGTGATTTTATAAAGATAAATGTAGTGAAAAAATCGGTTTCGGTTGAATTTTAAGCAGCCATAACTTCTTTGTTTCAAAACGGATTTCTACGAAATTTTTCATATTTGAAAGATATGATTCTTATCTTTCATGATTTTATCTTTATGATTTTAAATGACTAAATTATGGTAGTTTAGTGTGTTGTTTTCACAATGCAAACAGGCATTGTTTGTCTAAAATGAAAAGCACTCGCTTGTGGAAACAGCACATTAGTGTAAAAAACTAATTTTTCAACAAAATTTTATTTCTCCCGGCTCTAAGCTGCTTATGAGATACCAAAATACTATATGTGACCTTCTCCGAGATAAGGGACCTAGTGTGTTAAAAAACGGGTTTGGACTTAAGAGTGGATTCTGGTACCTAAAAGGGTGTACAATAAGATGAAATGAGTTTTCTCAAAACTTAATTTTCACACACTAGGTCCCTTTTCTCGGAGAAGGTCACTTATATATACATATTTACTTTTGTGAAAAGGAACACTAAAATAGCTGTACGAAATGCGTAACTACATTAAAATTGGTTAAAAAATAAATGAGTTATGGTATGCTTTGTGTTTCCAACTATTTCGGAGTTATTCAGAAATAAGCGGCGAACAATTAATTTTTTCATCCATAATTAAACTTTTTCGTTTTCGAAAACTCATAAACAAGAATTGCACATTTCTACCACTATAAGAAAGCTAGGTATATTAGGAGTGAAATAAGCCATAAACTATTAAAATCGATCGATAAATGTCGATTTTATTCATAATTAAGTGAGGGAACTTAATTGACAAAAATTGCGACCTTCTTTTTCCCAAAAGTAAGTATACATACATATATAGTATTTTGGCATCCCATAAGCAACATAGAGCCGGGGAAAAATTAAATTTTGTTGAAAATGTGTTTTTCTTGCACTTAAACTATCTTAACTTATTTGAAAGATAAGAATCATGTCTTTCAAATATTAAAAAAGTTCATAGAAATCTGTTTTGAAACTAAGAAGTTCAGTCTATATGCTTTTGAAAGTCGCAAACAGTTACAGCCTAAAAAGCAAAAACTCTTGCTTTTAGAAGTTCTAAGCAATTGCAATCAAGTGCTTTTTGTTTTTGTTTCTTATCTTAAGTAGACTATCGAACATGAGGTACAGCTTTGCTCAAATTTTGGCTTGATCGATAGTGTGACAGATTCCAGGATTGCACCTGACCCTGGCAACATAGTACAGGTTCAATACTAGATAAAGCATCAGCTTTACTATTCTTGGTTCCCTTTTTGTATCTTATTTCATAGTCGAATTCTGACAATTTTAACCTCCATCTCACAAGTTCGAATTGGGTTCTCTTATAGAGAAAAGCCATGTTAGTAGCTTATGGTCTGTTCCTGTTATAAATTTGCAACCGAAAAGATAGGGTGTAAAATATTTTGTACTGTAATTTATTTCTTGTGTATTCAGGGTACGGCTGGCGTAACAAATTGGTTGATTATCTTGGGAGAGAATTGCTCCTAAGGCGTAATTACTGGCATCCGTTGTGAAAGTGAATGTTTTGGTGAAGTTCGAGCATGCTAGTATTGGGTCGTAGGTTATTAAGGTCTTAAGACTATTAAAGCTTTTCTCATATTCAGGGTCGGCAATATTAATTTTTGTATCCTTTTTTAGATACTTCGTCATGGGTTCTGCGAATAGTCTTTAATGAATTTCTTATAATAGCCCATGAGACTTAGAAGTTATTTAATTTGTTCAACATTTTTAGCGATAGGAAAGTTTTTGATGCATTCAACTTTTTTGGGTTTGTTTTAATTCCCTCTAGAGTTACAATGTGACCAATGAGTTAAGTTTCTTTCTTTAGAAACTCAGATTTGTCTAACTGAATTTTCAGGTTCGCTTCCTTCAGACGGTTGAAAATTAGTTTAATAGAATTCATATGTTCTTGCGGTGATGTAGAGAATATGATTACTGTTAATTTTAATTTGTATTTCAGGGTTTAAGGTTAAATTGAACTTTTATCTATTACTTGCAAAAAACGTACGACCACTATTTACAATGTCATAAAAGTCAAACGTAATTTTTACAACGAAGCTGCCAGATGAATAAACTCTTAACATTCCCCTGGACTTACTTTTTTTCTTATACAATATGTAATAAAATACAAGGATCAATATAATTCAATAAATTACAATGTTCAATATGATCACAAACGTTATAACGATATAATTCTTTGATTTATGTAACCCAGACTTCCAGATCAAACTGGACACACCTTCCTACTCTAGTTGATCGCCTGATTGCTGGTAAGGAAACTTCATAGCGTATTGAAATAGGAGCTTTCTCAACAGATTGGGCAGCAGATTACCACTAATCTCAGGGTTAGTTTTAGACGGTACGACCACAGATTCCTCGATATTTGGCTGATTTCCCTGATTCTGGATTTGGCGTACTTCTATATGTTGCTAAATATTTGTACAATGCTCTTTCAACGCTTTTCTCTTCCTTTAGGATTTTTGTGCAGGCTTCTTTAAAAGTTCTTACAAATCTTTGAGCACATCCATTGGACGCTGGATGAAATGGTGTCGTTGTTATGTGATGAATATCGTTTGGTTTGCAAAATTCTTTGAATTCATATGACGTAAATTGCGTTCCATTTCTGTTACAATGGTATTTGGAAGACTTTAAATTGAAATAATACGTTTGAGACACGAGATGGTGGACGATGTCGTTGCTGCTGACAATTCACTTGTATATGGAAACTTAGAATATGCATCCACAATAATCGACAACATCCGGTCGTAAAATGGCCCTGCAAAGTCCAAATGAATTCTGTCTAAAGGGTGATCCGGTTTTGGCAATGATGAAAACTCTGGTTTCAGATAATTAGATCATTCAAGACAAATGTTACATGTATCGTGCTTCTTTTCTACTGCTTTGTCAATAGCGAGAAACTATACGTAACGCCTGGCTATTGCCTTCATACGGATTTTACCCCAGTGTCATTCGTGTAACATGCTAATTACGGTTTCATGTAGCACTTCGGGAACGACAACTCTTAGATGTTTCGTCTGCAGTAGTAGAATTCCACTCTGCAACGATAAAGCAAACTTTCTATTAAAAAAATGTTGCAATATTACCTTGCGATTTTGGAAGAAATTCGGGCCACCCATGCTGAACATATTCGCAGACTATTTTAAGTGTCTCATCCTCTTCTGTACACTTCCTTAACCCTTCAGCATTTAGCGGAAATTATTCGATCGCCATCTGACTTAGGGGCCAGCCACATATTACGTAACGCCATTTTTTCCGATTTTTGACCCCCCCCCCCTCCCCCCAGTAACAGATCGTAAGAAAAAACTTCTTAACTTTTGTTTTTGAAGTAAAACATTCCGCTCTTTAGGTGAAGAAAACTAAGCTTTTTAATGTTAATTGTACAAGAAGTTGGTTTTGTTTTGAATTGTTTTGTTTGAATTGAAGTAAATTTCTTTATTTAGCTATTACAAACTAATATACAAATATTTTTATGGCATTTTCTTAAGTTTCGTTTAGGATTTATGCATTTATTTATTTTATTTATGGGAAAATGCAAGTAATTGAGAATGGACGAATATTCGGGAATTCGAATACTTTTGTTCCTTTATTTTTATTTTCTGTTAGACTAACACAGTGCGTAGACAAAAATCAAATAAACTTGCAAAATATAAATAATAACAATTATGTATTTATGTACATACATGTGTATATAGTTTTGGTATTAAAACGACCAGTTGTTGTTGAGTTCTTTCTTTTACTACTTTTTTAAAATTTTACAAACTAAACTTAAAGCTAAAATTCACCAAAATAAAATTTGCTTACTAAGAGAATTACACTAAACTAAAATTCATATCATGAGATTTACCTGCATAGCAAATTCACACGTTAAACTTAAGTTGAAATTCATATTGTGTGAATTTGCATGCAAAGCAAATTCACGTACGTTATGAAATCTTAGACAACTATTAGGGTGGTTCGCATTGAAAACAGTTATACGTGACTCTTTCACCCTCAGTTTCAGCAGTCTCTGCTGAAACAGTATAATTTTATACATAACTATTTGATTAAAGATAAAATTTAAAGTTAATTACATTTTATTTTGAAGATAAAGAAATAAATTTATATATTTTTTCATAGTTTTTGATTTGAGGATGTTTCACAATTAATAGTTAAATATGGATTTTTTTTTTCTTAATAATTTTATCATTATTAATACATATTATATTTAATTGCTTATATTAGCATAACAAGACTTTTAAATTCGTATCTTATTTGATTTTTAAAGGCCCCTGTACTGCTCCATCACCTTCGACTTTGGCAATGTCAGCAGTGGAAGACATTTCGATTTTAATTCCAACATCCCGTTTAGTTTTCCTATACTTGCATCCCAGGCAAAACGCTATCGAAAGTCCGAGGAGAAATGAAAACAAACCCATACTGATACCATATGATACATTCCTATGATACTTCAATTCCCTGATCTCTTTTATATTTTCTAAATACGGCATTGTAATTTTCTCGAAACTAATAGTTTCGTTAACAGTCAAATTAATATTGTTTGTAGGATAAAAGAAAGTGTTTCGAATTTCAGTTTTCTTATTAAAGTATACATTATTCCCGATTATTATTTTGCAATTTCCAAAAGATAATATGTAGTTTCCGTTAAGGGTTAGTGTTCTATTGTCACAGTCTTGTGTTATTTCCGTAGAGATTGCGTTCTTGACTAATATAGTTTCATCGTCTATGTATTCTATTTCAGTTCTGTTATTAAATTCGAGTTTACAAGTGTTTCGATAAACACAGTTTGTCGCAGGTTTTAATTCTTTTATTAATAGGTTTTTATCGTAGGTATACTGCCTTTCATTTATTGTTACTATTAGTTCATTTGCTTGGACAATTTGAAAGTGTTCTCTATTGGGTATTGGGGTTACTAACAGAACCTCGACACTTATATACAGTTTGATACATCTAACATTACTCCCACTCTAATTAATTTTAATTTTATAAAATCTATCTGGAATTTTTCAATTTCCTCGGAAGTCAGAATACTTGGATGGGCTATACCATTACGTGCTGAGGCAATACTGTCCAGTATTATGTTAAGTTTGTTTTCTAAGTATCTTAATTTAAGCATTTGGTCATTATACAAAAGATGTTTCACAATTTCATTGTTACGGGTCTTAATTTCAAGGAAAGATTGCTCGATTTTAGTTCTGTCTTTTTCTATGGTTTCTTTGAGAATAGTAATACTATCATTGAGATGCTTATTTATAGAAATTTGTTGATTAAGGGTTTGTATAGCGTTATGACTGTTTTCGTCAGTAATTTTTAGGTGTTCTAGAATCTCTTGTCTGTCCTCCTCGTCCATTAGTCCAAAACCCCATTTGTAGATCGAACCCACAGCATTTAATAAACCTCTTTTGCTTCTCAAATTATCTAATGGAGTAATACTTTTTATTTTAGTCTTAATGATTCGGATTTCGCTCTTTAAAATATCTATTATATATGTCTATATTATTTATATTGTTTTCTATCTGGTTAATAATGTCTCCTATTTCATATGGGTTTATTATATGTACTATTGTATTGGTTAAGTTTGCTATTTCCGTATTAAATAGATGTATTCTGGCGAAGCCCGATTGTTCACTAACAGGATTCACCAGCAAGCCACACAGCACAATGCCTCTTCTTCCAAATATCACTTGTAAAAGGATCATCAGTGTAACATGAAACATTGCCATCTGGGGGGAGAGATAAAACGAAGGTGTTCTCAGTAAAACTTGACATTCAAGAAAGGATATAAAACATGTTCTGCCTATTTCTCGTCTAGTGATTTTGATATTTTTGTCGCCTTTTCACTTGAGTTTTATAAATCTTTTTAAATTTATTATCGTTCGAAAATAAATAATTTCCTTGTGTGCTAAAGTTTTGAATTATTTTATATTTAGGTCGAGATTTACTCACTCTGTTATTGTCTACAAATTTATTTGAAAAATCACCCACTTGAGCTCTTCCTTGGTTTAATACTTCAATCTTTTTTCTTTTTGCTTCGTGTTGTTCCCTAGCAAAAACCTCCAAGTCGTCCCTCGAAATCAAGTTATTAAGGAAGTCAACTGGTTTACGTTTTGTCGTTGAATGGATAGTGTCATTATAAGCCGCTATTGCTTTAAATACGTTGCCGTGCAAGTCACTCTCGTTATTAGGATCAGCGTTGAGCAATCGAATATGTTCGTTTAATGTAGAGTGCAGTCTTTCAACGTCCGCATTCCCAGTTTTCAAATAAGTAGTTGTTAAGTGAAAGTCTATTCCATTATCGTTAAGAAACCGTTTTGTATTTAACGTGTCGAACTCATTATCCATTATGATTAGCCTTGGTCTTCCCAAGTATTGAATTCGCTTTTGCAATCCGTTAATAATAGAAGGCCAGGATCTGTCTTTTAGCTTTTCAGCCGTGGCGTATTTGGTAAGTTTATCTATACTTGTAAGGTACATTACGTTCCTTTGCGGATACCAAAGGTCTATGTGTACTATATCATTTTGTCTGTTAGGGGTGTCTGTAACGTTAAAAGCATGTTTTAGTGGGCTTCTATCGAACTTTGCAAGATTACATACCTCGCAGTTATTTATAAATTTTTGAATCTCTTTTTGCAGGTTTGGGTAAAAACAAACGTTTTTTAAATTTGTGAATACTTCGTTTATTCCACGATGATTGTTTTTAAGGTGTTCAGTTTCAATTTTCTTTAGAATAATTTCTTTGTCTGTAATAGCGTACCGACTACAATTATTGGCACCCATAAGGAATTTTTGAGTTTGAACATGTATCATTTACTTAGGTTTGTAGAGAAATTTTTTGGCGGATTTTTTTTATATTTTTGAATATGTTTTCTATAAGATTAAATTTTTGAAAAATTTATATGATTTATGTGTAATTTCTTAAAATAAAAATAAAATAAGCCTTTTAAAAACTACAATTATTGGCACTGCACTACAACTATTGGCACATTTATGTATATAATTATTGGCACTCGACTACAATTATTGACACTTGAAAAACTATAATTATTGGCATGAGACCATAATTATTGGCATACCAAAAAATTAATAATTGGCACCATGGGAGTTAAAAAGTGTTAACAATACTTAAGCCATATTCTATTTTCGAAGGGAAATAAAGAACGAAAATTTAATTTGAAATCAATTTTATTTTATTATTTACACTTTAATAACTATCATGTTAGCTAGCTATAGCTAAAAAGGAATAGAAAAAGAAGTAAAACAGACTTTAGATAAGTTAGCTATCTAGCTATACAAATTATTTATGCAAATTTTCCTGGCATGTTTTGCAAATAAACTTTGGTAAATAGCTATATATAATTTTTTTTTAATGCATTTAATGTGATACTCCCTCAAGCAATTGCTACACCTTATGCCACAATTTTTTGATTTAATGTCGGTTGACATGGTATAGGTGCACGAAAAACACATTTGTCCGGCACATAAAACATTTTCTCCAATTTCTTCCTCGGTTTCATCTGTGAAGAGATTTCTGATGTGACTTCCATACTTAGCAGAGCTGAATGTTTCTGTAGTATCCTCATTATCCTCATTATCAATATTATTAAATATGTTACTTTCTAGTAATCTTCTTTTTGGTGAAAACTTTTGAAGCATTCCTGACGTTACTGTGTGTGATTTTGCTTTTGCTTGTAAAATTTTTGGATTTTTGCTGTTATTACTATTACATTTTGGTTTATTTAGAGTTTTGGGTATTTTTACTTTGCTCTTTAGTAATTTTTTCTCTAATCTTGCAGCTTTTTTTTCTTCCTTTGCAGCTTCAATTTTCTTTCTTTCTTCCTTACGTTTAGTTTCTTCTTCTATCCAAATAGAATTGGTGATAACAAAACTCTTTTTAGTTTTTTGAACCTTCATTCCTTTTCTAATTGGTGTTTCCGGCCAATCTAATATGTCATTCATACTCGTCGAAGATTGCTTTACAGAAATGGGAAGAGAAAAGTTCTCGGACGTAGTAATTATTTTATGGGCAGACAATTCCAGCGGTATTATTGCTTCGACATTTTCATCTTCTAAAAACACAAAGTCATTGATACCAGCAATATCAATGTTAGATATATTATTACATAGGTTTGGAGAATCGGTTTGCGAGGCAGTATCAATCATTGTTTTTTTCTCTTTGGGTTCGAAGTTGTTGGTCTTAAAGTAGCAATATAGCTTATGTAAGGCTTTGAAATCCTCCGTTCTCTCTGGTGAATATTGTTCTTCAGATATTTGATCGAAAAGTTTAACCTTTTCTTCTCCCAGAATAGTACAAACTTTTCTAAAGACATTCCTATCTGATGTGTCATGACTTTTAAACAATGGTTGGTTGTCTTGATCTACCTAAACATTTCGATAAGTTTATGGCTGTTTTATTCCAAGGATATAAACCACATACTCTAAATCCGTTTTTCATGCTTTCAGAGCTTAGACTATTGTCTACCACTTTTTTCAGCAGAGGACCAAATAAATCTCTTGTTAAAGAGTTTTGAGGATTATTGCGACGCCATTCTAAAACTGCTTTATTCCAGACATTTTTTAGTGGTTTGAAGGCCGCAACATCAGCTGGCTGCAGAATCCTTGTGGAATTTGGATAGAGTGCTATCAGAATTATACCCAACTCGACACAAAGTTTGCTAACTTCAAGTGTTAAATGAGTGCTATGCCCATCTACAAAATATATAACTGGGAATTGAATGTTGTTCTTCACAAGATCTGGATAAAAAACTTTTGAAATATATTCGTAGAAGGTTTGCTTTGTCATCCAACCGTTGTCACTTATGCCGTAGCCCCAATTTTCTGGAATAGTCACTCGAATTTCTTCCCTCATTCTTTTGTAAGGATAAATGATCATAGGTGGTGTAATGATTCCTGCCGCAGAAAACGAAAACATTACCGTTAGGTTAGATTTTGCTACACCTTTATCAACTTCGTAAATATTTTTCGATCCCTTTGCTGCTAGTACGCTTTTGGTTTTGGGACACAGCATGAAGTTAGTTTCGTCTCCATTATATATCCTGGTAGGGTCAGATAGTATATTGAAGTAGTTGTTTTCAACTAAGTAGGTTTCTATTTTTTCAAACCAGCCAAAAATATCAGAAGCACCTACATTAGCACTGGCAGTTGAAACGGCATCGGTAGCTCTAAATGTTAAAGTTGGGTGCCGCTTAAGGAATGAGTTAAACCATCCTTTGCCTGGTAAATTGTCTTCACCAAAAGGGTGTTCCCGAGCATGAACTTCAAGAAAGTCTTTAACGGCATACAGCACGTCTTCCTTTCTTTTTTGGAAAACCTTTTCGCTGTGAAACTTTCACCCAGTCCACAATGGTTTCTTCCTATGAGAGCGTTAAAATGGTTTTTGGTCCGGGTCGAATTTTAAGAAATTTTGAGCCAAGACGGAATTGCAACGTTGACCGTGGTATCCCATATGTTTTCGAAGCACCTTTTTTCGAAATTTTCCCTTTTTTAATTTCCGACAGTGCTTTTTGCAGAAGGCTCTCATCATATGTGTTGTTTTTCTTAGGCATTTTTCAAAATATTCTGAAAATTTATTAAATTCTATAATTGGCACTCAAAAAAGGTACAATGGTTGGCAGGGCCAACTATTGTAGTAATTACAAATTCAATTATTGGCACCCCCTGCCAATAATTGAATTTAAAGTTATTTGGAACCAATTGTTGGCACTCACGTTTTACAACAATTTATCGTAAAAAACTCATATTTTAAGGTGAAATTATTTAGGTTTGACGTATATTTAGTAAAGTAATCATAAGACTTCATTGAAAAATTAATAAATACAAAAGTAATGGTACTTACCAAACTTCACCTCACTATTGAAATCAATACTTAAAACTTCAAACCAACGTTCTTCAAAAACACCTTTCTCACACGAACGATTACAAGCAACTGAGCCATTTAAAGTTAAACAATAATGAATAAGAAACAAGAAAACAAAACAATGAATGAAAAAAACTAACTAAGCTACAACGGGACTTTAACGGTCGCTTTGCTATTGCTATGCAAGCAGAGGGTGCCAATAGTTGGGTCAATATTTCTTGGTGCCAATAATTGTAGTCCGTACGCTATCTTCCAACAACAATTTAGACCTCAAAATTCTCAGATTTTTGTTATTTGCAAAGTACATCCTATAAATATCCTGAAATTTCAGAAAAAGGTTGTCATTCGCACAAAAAATGGCTACTAATCCTTTTTCTGGGAGGTATTGTAGCATTATATTTCTTAAATCAGTTTCCCTTGTTACCATTATAAGGTTTCTTAATTTTTTCCTATGTATTATCTTCAACTTCGATGATTCTCTGGTTCCGTAGTCGAGAATAATCTGATTCCTAAACAAATTCAAAGGTTTTTCCGTAACATATATAAAATTGGTATCATCAGTTTCTGCACTGTGAACCGTTTCAATGTCGTTCTCAGCATTGTCCTCCAATGGGTCAAATAACTCATTCAAATTAATACAGATAGTTGATTCCGCGGTTGTCTCATCCGGTCTGTCATTCTCTCTAGGGTCGTACACTATTCTACTCAAACCGTCTGCGACTACATTTTCTCTTCCCTTTATGTATTCGACTTGAAAGTCAAATTCGTTTAACCTAATCTTCCAGCGTTGCAACTTAGAGTTCGGTTCCTTCATATTAGTTAGCCATACAAGGGGTCTGTGATCAGTTCTCACTGTAAATCTGCGACCGTACAAATATGGACGAAAGTGTTTCGTCGCCCATACAATGGCGAGAAGCTCTTTCTCAATAGTACTATATCTTTGTTCGTGTCCATTAAGGGAACGGCTAGCATATGAGAGTGGTTTGTTGTCCTGCATAAGGACAGCGCCTAAGGCGTAGTTACTGGCATCGGTTACCAAAGTAAAGTGTTTTTTAAAATCGGGGTGAGCCAATACAGGATCGTTTTTTAGTAATAGCTTCAATTTATTAAATGCATCCACATAGTCAATGTCCCTAACGTTAATCTTCGAATTCTTCTTTAAACATTTTACGAGGGGATGAGCTATCTTGGAATAATCTTTAATGAAGCGCCTATAATAACCGGTTATCCCTAAAAATGATTTTATTTGTTTTCGTGTTTTAGGCAGTTGGATCTTGTCAATAGCCTCAACTTTCTTTCCGTTTGTTCTAATTCCCTCAGCAGTAACAATGTGGCCTAAGAACTCAGTTTCCTTTGATAGAAAGAGACATTTATCTGGTTGAATTCTCAAATTAGCCTTCTGTAGACGATTAAGGATTTTATTCAACGACTCCATATGTTCTTCTAAACTAGTGGAAAATACAAGGATATCATCCATATAAACTATACATATTTTGTTTATATAATCTCCAAAAATTTTGTTAACTAACCGTTGGAACGTCGCTGGTGCATTACGAAGGCCGAAAGGCATTCGCAGAAATTCATAGTGACCGTTTGCGGTCGAAAACGCAGTTTTGTGAATGTCGCCAGGATCCATTTCCACCTGATGGAATCCTTTAGCGAGATCTATTGTGGAGAAATATTGACAATTTCCCAATTTGTCAAATATATCTTCAACATTAGGCATAGGGAATCGGTCCTCAATTGTTATGTCATTCAATTTCCTATAGTCGATAACAATTCTCCATTGTTGTACATTGTCTGAATTTAGCTTCTTTGGTACAACCCAAATAGGACTGTTATACGGGCTATTTGATTCCCTAATTATGCCGTCTTTAAGCATTTCTTCGATCTGCCGATTCACCTCCTCCCTATGAATCTCCGGGTAGCGGTACATTTTAGAATATATTGGCATGTCATGTCTGGTATTTATTTTATGTTTTATATCATTCGTGAACGGCAGTTTTTGTTCTGCTTTATAAAATATTTTTTTATGCTTTAGCACGATAGGCCTCAACTTGGACACTTCTAGCTCATTTAAGTGGTCTGTTTTGATGAATGCAAGAAAATTTTCCCTAACAATTTGATTATTCCCCACATCCATAACGTTTTCTTTATAAGATATGGTGTGGTAAGTTTCCTCATATTTACTCATGTACAACGGCAAAGTCGCATTTCTGGTGATTAGCTGTCGATTCGGGAAGTCGATTATACTATTAAAATTTTTTAAAATATTGTTGCCTATTAATCCATCGTATCCATTGCTTAACTCACACTCCAAAAATTCACAATAACAATTTTCCATTTTAAATTCATTGAAAAGAGGGAATCTACAAAGTGATCGCAAAAGGAATGTTTTCCCCAAGGCCTTAGCCTGCAGAGATATTGGTGTTTTCCACTTTGGAGAGCATACTCCCTTATCTATAATACTAAATTCTGCCCCACTGTCAACGACAAAACACAATTTCCTGACTGGGGTGTCAATAATTATATAGGGTAGTTGTTTAAGGCTTCTCTCGAAAAATTTATATTAGATGAACCAATCTCCATGGGAACTATATCCTGAGATCTGTTCCTATTCCTGCTCTGATTTGATCCATTATAATTTCCTAATTGGTCATTGTTGTACCTGTGGTAATTTCCTGATTGGTCGTTGTGACCCCTGTAAAAGTTTCCTGATTGTTTGTTATTTTGTCTGTAAAAATTTCCTGATTGGTTATTATTTTGTCTGGAAAAATTTCCTGGTTGGTTATTATTTTGTCTATAAAAATTTCCTGATTGGTAATTGTTCTTGTTATTAGTAATTCTTGATTGTGTGTTGCTATTTTCATAATGATGTTGATGGTTTTGATTATGTCGGTTTGTTGTTTGGTTTTGTTCTTTGTGTTGTCCATAATATTTGGAACTGAAGTTATCATTATACCTAGTATATTGAAATCCATTACTTTTTTTTTGTACTCTATAGTATAAATGTCCTGCTTCTGTAATAATTTTGAATGCTTCCTCAATGCTGTTGGGATTTCTTGTAAAAATCATTGTTTTTGTTGATTCGGGTAAGTTTTCCCGAAAGATTTGAAGCGCGATTCTATTTAGTGCTGATGTGGAGTATAAGTTATCACTGAAAATTAAGTTTCTGTTCTGTAGCCTACTTACTATTTCCGTTATTTGCATGTAAAATTTTTCTATAGTTTCTGTCATACGACACATTTTAAGTTTGTCCATTAGGCTATTACTATTTTCTTTTTCCCCGAAATTATTTTTTAGTACCTCTTTAATTTCTTCCCATTTGTCCGGGTTTCCCTGTCTATGTAGTGCTTCCTTACATCGTCCTACTATTTTGCCTTTCAGATAGTCCATTAAAATATTTTTATGTCCAGCGTCGAACTCTTGTATAGTAGGCAGAATGTTTTCTACCTGCTTAATGAACTCAGGTAGCTGATACCTACTGGAGCCATCTAACGTGCTTAAGTTCTTAATGCAATCTAAAACTACACTGAATGCCTGGATATTATTCGCGTTCATATTAATTTTTTATTTTTTTATTTTTACTTAAACAAGAACGAAAAATTTTCCCCAAAAAAAATTATATATATATTAGTATTTAAATTTTTAAGTAAGTAATAAATTTTTGACTATTGTTAATAACTTATATCAACTGTTTAGTATAAATATAATAGAACATGAGTTACTTTTTTGCCTCTTGCAGCTGTTACTTCTTCCTTCCTGTCTACAATTTCGCTGTTGTTATTTCTCTTCCTTTGTTTGTTGTTTGATATTGCTGTCTTAAGCTTGAAAATGCTTTTGTTTAGTTCAATTCGTTTGCACTTTTGTCTTTAGTTGTTTCTTTTCTTTTTTTAATATAAAAGATTTTAATCTGCTTTCGGTTTTGAAATTTCTTTTTTTCCTTGTATTTGTACTTTGTATTTATTTTATTTACTTTACACCTTTTCAAGTCGTTGTTTGTGAGTTATTTATACTGCACATGTTTATATTGCATTTCATTCATTTTGGTTTATTCATCAACTTTACTTTTAATTTATTATTCAAACTCTTTTATGATTAAATAAATTTGTTTGTCTTTATTCTTTTAGTTTATTTTAATTTAATTATCAAACTCTTTTTTTTTCATTAAATAAATTTTTTGTCTTTATTCTTTTAATTTATCTTAATTTAATTATCAAACTCTTTTTTGATTAATTAGATTTTTGTCCTTATTCTTTTAATTTATTTTAATTTAATTATCAAACTCTTTTTTGATTAATTAGATCCCATCCTCGTCGCCAGTTTTGGTATTAAAACGACCAGTTGTTGTTGAGTTCTTTCTTTTTACTAACTTTTTATAATTTTACAAACTAAACTTAAAGCTAAAATTCACCAAAATAAAATTTGCTTACTAAGAGAATTACACTAAAACTAAAATTCATATCATGAGATTTACCTGCATAGCAAATTCACACGTTAAACTTAAGTTGAAATTCATATTGTGTGAATTTGCATACAAAGCAAATTCACGTACGTTATGAAATCTTAGACAACTATTAGGGTGGTTCGCATTGAAAACAGTTATACGTGACTATATGCATATATTTATATCTATTTAACACTCATGATTCTTGATTTATTATGTATTTCTTTGATAAATTAAATACATAAATAAATAAAAAATCGAAGTGTTTTTGTACGAAATTAGTAAAATTTATGTTACGTAACAATTTTACAGACCCCCCTACTCCCCGTAACAAATCATAACAAAACTCGAACCCCCTCCCCCCAAGGGCGTTACGTAATATATGGATGGCCCCTTAACATTAATATTATAAGTAGTTATTATAGGAACCTTCTTACTTTTTACCTTACTATTTTCTTCCGTGGTTACAGGATTCTCCCCTGGCTTCTTAGTTACTGCTTCTTTTCCCATGTTAACAGCAGCTTCTTCATTGGTGGCATTGCTGTGCAATGTTTCTTCATTGACACTGTCTGCATCATTATCGCTCATATTATGATCCATGCCAGCTTCGGCGTTAGCTGTGCTATCATCATTTTTTTGTAATTCGGCTTCAGTGATTACACGAACCCTTCTGCGCGGCTTACTTTTCTTCGCAGATTTTTCAATAATCCGCTTAAGCTCTTCAATTTGCTTTAATGAAGCATCAAGCTTTTGACTTAGCTCTTCAATTCTCTTATTTGCAATATCTAACTGGCACGATTCAACGTCAGTTGTATTGCAAGCGACTCGCGGCCTTTTTTGCGGGAATATATTATCGTCATCCGCCATATTTACGGGTATGCATTATCAGCATTAGCTCCCAAAAACGGTACGACACAAGTATGCGTTATATAATGAAAAGTCTATTAAATTGCCCCTTCAAAATTATCAATATATATTTTTTCTTCAAAAATTAAGATCAAATATTGTTTTTAAGAATTGTCTTTTCTTCTTTAAACACTTCACTGTTTGTTGTTGAACTATATGTTAACAACCTGAAAGTTTATTAAATTGCCTTCTATCGGCTTCTCAATATTGTCTATAAGCAATATACTATGAGAAAAATTCAAACTGAATATTGTTTTTAACTGTTTAACAATAATAATTCACTTCACAAGATCACTTTCTGCTTAACTAGATGTTGACTGAAATACTATTAATACACGACTGTTGTTGTTCGTTCTCTGTTCTGTTGTTCAATTTTCCCTCCGTGCCAGCAGCAAACAAACTGTCCCTCTGTTAAACAATGATTCGCCTTTTATTCTTGTCCACAGCATACACGCATTAATATTAAAATGAGAGTATAAGTGTTTTTTTCTGTTCTTATTGTTTTTGATTTTGTGTGTTTCTCTTTCTCTTCTTATATTATGATCAATCAATATATTTCATATTCACCATAAAAAGAATTTACAAAAACAATAAAAGAACTGTTGGCGTTAGCATGATAATAAATAAATATGTATATATATAAAGTAACAATTGAAAATCGACTAAACTTCATTATTAAGAGAATTAACATATTTAAGTTATTTATATATGTACATCTGTCTTACATTAGGTATGCTTCATGCATGCCATTCATTAAAAATAGCAAATATGCATATATATGTAAATCGAATTAATAGAATTAGTTTACAAACATAAATATGTACATATGTCGCTACGCTCGTTTTTGCGCGTCACAGTAAATGACAAGTTATTTGTTTTGCATTCATATCTAAATATATATTTTTAAATGTATTTTTTGCGTAATTGCTTTCGAGCAAAAAATTCGCAAATATTAATTGCTGTTTGAGGGAAAAACTTTTTGGAACATTTCTTCTAAACGTTATAGCGTGGGAATAAATTTTGAACCCTTTATGCTTCTGCTCAAATTTAAAACTCCACAAATTTCTTAGTGGTCCAGAATATTTAATGACTTTTGGGTAATGCAGAAGAAAATGAAATTTCGGAGTAAGTTTTTTCTTAAATAAAATCTGATAATTTGTATTTACTTATTCAAATTTAGTTCTAATCTGATTTATTAAAGGCTCTGCAACCTCATAACATAGAATATCATCTATGAGCTCAAGAAATTGTAATAAAAATGTCAAGATATGATCATCTTTCGGAATAAACTCACCAGCCGAAATATTTAAGTAATGGCAAAATGTCATTATTTTGCTTTGCCATTGTTTTGAGCTAGTGGTTTTCCAGTTCAATGATGCTAACAAAAAGCTTTTCATTTCCTTTATCATGTGTCTCATAATGAAAATTCTTTAGCCTATCATTAAAAGACTGTAATGAAAAATATTTCCTGGTTTTTATAAAATTCACTCACTATATGGAGACAAACGCCCTCAAACAAGTCATGCATAGATATTAAGTGCATAGTTTTCTGTGCAGTGAACGACATACCATCTTATGTCGTTCAAAATGCAATTGCAGCTAATACCGGTTTGCGACATTAAACCTCTGTCTCTATATATCATTTATTATATTATATCTAAGTGTATCTATATCTAGAATATTGTCAACGAAAGTTTTCTTCGTCCCTGATTGATTTGATTCTACGTAAATTTTTTCTTCGTTCTTTCCATAAGTTATTGTTTCGTTTTTCAAATTTATTGCAACATTTGCCTTTTTTAGCAGGCTTATCCCTATCAACATTTCATATTCCATGTTATCTAAAACGTTCTTTAACACCAAGTAACATTGTTTCATAGTAATGAGTCACAATTGAGAAGCCGTTAATAGTTTTCACTCGCTTCCATATAGCTAATTCTTGTCTATTGGGCGACATATTCTTTTTACAATAGCAGTTAGTTGCTTCTGTATTAATTAAAATTTTTACTTTGCTCCCATCTAATTTGGTCCGGTAGAAGAAGGGTAGCTCGATCCTTCTTCTAAAAAGGCATTCTCCACTATATTGTTAATTCTTTGAAATTTTGGCTGAGGCTGTGTGGTTTGTTGCTTTCACGTTTTACAGCTTGGTTGCCAGTAAAAGAACCCCTCCTGTCGTTATATAAAGGTCGAGTAAAATGACGATTTATATTTTGTTGGAAATTATTACGATGATTTGTATTTTGTTGGAAAATATTGGTTGATCTTTGCCATGTATTTACTGAAGAATCGACTTCCATTGGTACTGGAGCTGGACGGGGATTGTGTTCAACTCGATTTCTAAAATTATTGTGGAATCTCTGAGGATTCTTTTGACTTCTATTATTATTATTGTTATTTTGAGTCTGAGTGCGATTAAATTGCAAAGCAAACGTCGCACGAAGGTTGTTTGACTCCAATTCTTGCGCTTTAGCTAATGCATTAGGCAAGTCCTTGGGCGCGAGGGAGACAAGAATATTTGAAAGGGATGAACTTATTCCCGTTATAAAAACGCGAAGTGCATATTGCCTATTCTTATTGTTCAATACGGTTGTTAAGTCCATGTTCGTTCCATGTGTCATAATAGTTTTATTAATCCGTGATGTTAATCCCTTATTTACTTTATTGTAGTATTCTAAAATAGTCGACTGTCCTTGTCTCATTACGCTTAGTTCTTGTTCGATAATATGAACAGGACGTTTATCGGCATAAGCGAAGTCCAGTCTGCTTATGATAGCATCGAAATTTAGTATTGTTCCATGATTGGTCAGTAAATCGTTCGCATCTTCGATGATTTTGTTTCGCAGTATTGTCAAGGGAGCGTAATATTTTTAACATATAGTTTCATCGAATTATTGGCGGCTTCGTAACAACTAACATATGAATTATTACGAATTTTTGGACACAATTTCTAAGACAAAGAATATTATTCGTAATATTTATATTAAACTTACTACATACTAAAAATATAATAATCCGGACACTGTTGATGAAGTTGTGTTCCAATAATGAAGTCTCCTTGGGTTAAATGGTAATTTTTCCTTCTTTGTCTATAGCAAAATTCAGCTTCAGCTTAAAATAGCTTGCAGTTCTATAAATAATTATTATCAACAAGAAAATATTTTTTGATCTATTGAAATTTCTTTTCAGATTCAAAATAATTGTTAATAGTTATTTTATGTCTCTGCTTCTGTTCATTAAAATTTTATGTTTAGTTTTTTATTTTATAAGCACTTTTATATATTTTGGAACGTTTTCTAATATACAGTCACAATCATTTAAAATAATTAAGAATCATTTATTGTTATTTAAGATTCTTTTATTTCTTTTATTCTTATTTATTTATGCTTTTATTTAAATCATTTTGAAGATTTTATATCACTGCACAGTCTTTGTTTATTTTAGCACAAATTATATGTATATTCGGTTGTATATTTCGAGAATGTTTTTGAATATATTTTATTTAAAAAATTCATTCTTTTGTTTATTATTTTTAACAATGTTTTTGATTTTCAAAAATCCACTCTTTTCTATTGCACTCGCGTCCGAATCCTTACTTGTTGTTTTCAGGATATCACTCGAAAGGAAGTGCCCCACGTTGGGCGCCAATTAAAAGTTGGGTCATTTTTATATTAAAAAAAATACATTTTAGTTTTTATCTTTTCTTACTCACTACATGCTTAAGGCCAACTTTTTGTATAAACAGCTAGCAGTAATTTGGCTTTGAGTTTGCTGGTATTGAACACCCTGAATTTTCTTATGATTTTTAGACGAAGTAGACGACGACAAACCGAGTTAAGTTTGCCTGCAGCAGGAGAGAAATGATCATTGAGGTACACGCGAGTTTCAATGTCACAGTCTATCAAGTCAGAAATCTTGAGCAATCGAGTTTTAAAATACTCCTTCATAATACCATCTCTCAGAAAAACGTTGTTGAATTTTATTACTAAGAGAGTCTTGCGGTTATACATGTAAGACACATGGTGAATATCAGTACGAGAGACGTTGTTAATGTTGCAATGGGAGCAAGGTATGATGATGACGCTATGAAGATCATCAAGCCCAGAAGGCAAACCATTAATTACTATATCAGCACGATTAAGCCGAATATGGAGCGAGTTGTTGTCATCTTCAAGAGCAGAAACTTTTTGATGCTGTTGATGCATCAACTTGCTTACTCAGCTTATTACAAGCTAAAATGTCATCCTGCAATTCCTTGCGGTATGACAACATATCAGCTTTGAACTCAGCCATGGCATCGGAATACGTTTTTTTTTGATACTATCAATCTCATCCTTCTTCCGTTTCATGAAAACATCAATCTTTTTGTCGATGTTAACGATTTCATCATGCAACCTTTTTTCCACGTCATTCAAACTTGTAGGCGATTTGGAATTAGCAGCACATTCACTACGGACATATATAACAGATTTATTCTCTCTTAATGGGCGGTTAGGAGTGGTATTTTGCAAAACATCCTCTTTCCAAACATAGCGTTTTCAGGCACTTATCACATGATGTTTTAACTCGATTTGAACACATAACACATCTAAGTTGGTTGGGTATTTTTTGGGGGTTGTGACCATTGTTTTTTCTGTCTTCTCCGTCAATGCCTGAGGCCATTTGCCTAGCTTTATTGTCCTTCTTGTCGCTCATATACGTGCGTGCTATATGCCTGCGAAACCATAACTGATCAACACGATCATCAGGGTTTGTAATGCAGTATAATCGCCATGCATTTGAGATAGTCATGTCCACTACATAAGTAAACAATACCCACGACCACTTCTTTCCTTTCACTGCAATTCGGTACATTCCTATAGACTGGTCCATTTGATCTACCCCTCCCATGCTTTTATTATAACTTTGGAAAACGTGAGGTACGTCTACATCAACTTTTTGTTTCTTCATACAACACCATCTTTTAACTTTCCCTATAGGCTCTAAAGTATCGAAATTTGTTCCAATCGTGCAAACATTATTGTCTTTCCATCTGACTATAAGAATTTCGTTTATCTTATCAAAGCTATGATCGTGTTCAGCCCTGGGCTTTTTACGCATATCCTTCGACGAAATCAATGGAAACCGTTTAGTTCTATTTTCGCGCAAGGTTCCAGTAGCTCTGTATCCAAGGTTCTTTAGATCTACAAGCAGTCCATAACTCGTAAAAAAATTATCAAAGTAAACTGCATGTTCCTCTGGTTTTGTTGGCGTTTTTATTAGCAAATTCTTCACAACGCGAGAGCCAAGAGGATCAGTGGTAGCCTCGGAAGTTTTTCCACAATATATATCAAATGTATAACAATAACCATCGAAGCTGGTCAACGCCCAATTACGATATCCGTACCATACAGGTTTACCCATTATAAATTGTTTGGCTGAATGGTGACCAAAGTACTTAACCATGATTCGTCAATCGATAAATTTTCATGTAACATTCCAAATTGACAAAACTTTCTTTGTAGAACATCACAAAGTGGGCGCATTTTGAACATCTTATCGGTAGATGTCATACCCAAGGCGTTATCTGCAAAATGTAGGTTTCTTTTAATTTCCAAGAATCTGTTTCTTGACATGCATTCTGAAACTAACGGCACACCTAGATCGTCATCTAAGCTCCAATATGACCTTTCACTAGGTAATTTATGATATCCGGTAAGTGTAAGTATGCCCAAGAATTTACGGAGTTCCTCTTTGGTAAAAACGCTATCGTGCCTATTGTTTTGTCCTGCATAAATGCAGGTTAGGACCGAAATAAGTTACATAAGTAGCATAGGAAGGTTCTCCAAAACAAAGTTGGCTAGGTGAACTAGAAGTTACCACTCCAGATCTTCTTAAATAGGAAAAGATACCAACTTTATACTTTCAGGTGAACAATTATTCCCAATTTGTTTTACATATAGGTATTAATGTACGTATGTTTGTGTTTATGTAAATGCAGAAGTAGTGAAGACACGTTCTCGAGTAAATATTAATAAAGTAAATTAGCAGTCCAATTCAATTTATTAAGGAAAGAAATAACTTTCCATCGATACACAATTTCAACAACTTCTAAGCAGAATTTAAACCAAATTCTTCTATTTTATAATTATAAAAAAAGACCAGCCGCCAAAAACACGTCTAACTAGGCAGGGTTGCCATTCAGCATTTAGTGTGTATATATTTTATTGGCTGATGGTCAGTCTGAATTTTGAACTTTCTACCGTAAAGGTAAGGCCTAAAATAATTAACACTCCACATAATGACTAGGAATTCTTTGTCCGTTGCTGCATAGGTTCTCTCATGTCCTTGATACATAGTAAACTGGGTGTCCTTCTTGAGATAACACCGCTCCTACTGCATAATTTGATGCATCGGTAGTTAGTGTAAAAAGTGTTTTTCGAAATTTGGGAAACGTAATATTGGGTGCGTACTAATTAAAAATTTTAATTTCTCAAATACTTCAATATATGTGGGATCCTTAGTATTAATTCTAACCCCTTTCTTTAAATATTTAGTAATTGGTTGTGCTACCTTCGCGTAGTCCTTGATGAATTTCCGGTAATATCCGGTGATTCCTAAAAATTCTTGTTGATTAAGGATAAGTTTTCTTTCTTCAATGTTTATAACTGCAGATAATTCAAAATATCGATCCCGATAATAAAATCATATGTTGTTTTCGTTAAGGATGTTACTTTCCATTTTACTCTGGCATTACTTGTTAAATGGAATTCTTCTGGTGCAACCGTATGCACTTCATATTTAATTGTATCCTGGTTGGAAAGTGTGCTAAATGTTAAAGGTTTATTCAATCTTCGTTTGGTGAAATCGTTAATATTACTGCTTATAAGGCTTAGCGTTGCTCCTGTGTCTATAAGAGCTACGTAACTTTTATTGTTTATTGTTATATCTATTTTGGATAGTCCTTCTGAGGCTGTTTCATAAAAAAATGTATATTATTAATTTTTTTTCCAAACTTTCGCTTGGTTCTCTTCCGCTTAGTTTCATCGGACTCATGCAATATTGGCTGTGTTGTAGATTTTGATTTCCTGATCTTTGAGGCCTATTATAATCTACTTGAATATTATCAATTTCCATCGGTTCCTCTTGGTTTCGTCTAAATTGTCCGGATCTGTTATGTTGATATCTTCTCTGTCCCGAATTATTATATCTATTATCCCTATTTTGATTTACTTGAGCTGGAAAATATTATTGGTATCCCTTATAAAAATTTTGTAGATTTCGTCTCATTTGGCCTGACTAATTTTCTCTATATTCTCTATTATGATTTTGATACGGTAAATTGTAAGAGTTTTGTGGATTTTGTCTAATTTGCCCTGAATACTTCTCTCTATTCAGATTCTGGGCTTGTAAATTGTTATCATAATATTTGTTTTTATTTTGATATTTATTTGGTTGCTTAAGATTACTTGGAGAGTGTATTATCTTTTAAGGAATGCCTCTAGCCATGTTCTTTATTGTTTCAATGTTGCCATAATATACAATAATACAATATTGACTACTACTATATAAATACAACTAAGTATGCACAATGGGCTATAATATAAATTAAGTATACAACATCTCGCTTTGTTGGGATCAAATTATACAAACTATTAATTCTAAGTTAATTTAAGATTGTTTTGGAATTAATTCAAATAAAATGCTTATACTAGTATCAATTACAAAATAAGTTGTTATTCTAAAATTTATAAATTTAATTTTTGTGGTTCTTTCACAATTCTACCACTTTTTGTTACATAGATATTATCATTTCTTCTTTCTTTAATTTCAACATTTGGTTTGTTTGAAATTTCAACATTTGGTTCATTTGAAAACTTTACATTTATATCGCTCATTACACTTCTATCTGTATAATTGGTTTTGAGTGATTCATCATCGTGACTTTCATTTAATTAATTTTCTAAAGATGGTCTGATATGTTGTTGGTTTCTCCTGTATAAAATTTCATTATTATCTCGAATTAAAAATGATCTTGGTTCCTTACAATTGTCTACTATGCGTCCCGGAGACCAACTGCTTGTAGGCGTTTTCTTAAATATAACTTTATCACCTTTTGTAACGGGTTTAGATTTTTTAGCTCTTTGATTGCAGTAATCAGAATATTTTTGAATGCTTGCATCTAATTTTTTCTTGTATTCTTTTTGATTGACAACTTTCGGCTCAAGATTTTTTGTAATGGATGGAATTTTTGTTCTGAGCGACCTCGACATAAGCAACTCTGTAGGACTAGCAAATTACCCTTAGGTATAGTCCTGTAATGCAGCAGTGCTATATAAGGGTCTGACTTACTTTCCTGAGATTTCAAGAATAATTTTTTAACTATCTGAATTGAGCGTTCGGACGTCTTGTGATCAATTTCCCAATTTTCACAAAATGCTTTGAAGTCTTTAGAATTGAATGGGGGTCCATTATCTGTTATTAAAATATGTGTAATTCCATGTCTTGAGAATACTGATTTTAATTTGAGTATTAGTTGTGAGCTATTATATCCAGAACTTAAGGATTCAATTTCAATATATGTATTTTGAAAAATAATCATCCACCAACAAATACATATTTTTGTTAAATTCAAACAGATCACATACTAATTTAAACCATGGTAAATCAATTATTTCATGTGGTAAAATTTCTGGTTTTGGGTTTGAATTTTGATACCGCATACAGGTTTCGCAGTTTGTGACAATATTTTCAATATCATTATATATGTTTGGCCAATAAATTGATTGACGAGCTAAATCTTTGCATCTCTGAATTTCTAAATGTCCTTCATGAATTTTATTTAAAATAGATTTGCGCAAGCTATTTGGTATTAGGAGTTGGTGATTTTTTAACAAAATATCGTTTAAAACAGATATGTCGTCCTTAATTTTAAAGTAAGGCATTACATCCTTATCTACATTTTTCTTATTGCTTGGCCAACCCTGTTCTACATACTCATATATTTTCTTGAAAGTAGCACCCCTTTTTGAATGCTCTTTTACCTTATCTATTTCTGAAAAAGGTATTTCTAAATGTGATGCTATAAAATTACAATGTAATGAGATTTCTTTATCCATTTCTGTAAATTTAGTTCCAATTATTGGAGCTCTTGATATAGTATCAGTAATATGTAAATGCTTCCCTGGTTTATAGACAACTGATAAATTATAACTTTGTAGACGTAACATGAACCTTTGCAGTCGTGCTGAAATTTTAAATAAAGGTTTGTTAAATAAACTAACAAGAGGCTTATGGTCAGTTTCCACTAAAACTTTTGAACCATAAACAAATTGATGAAATTTTTACACCCAAAGAGTATAGCAAACAGTTCTTTTTCTATTTGAGCATATCTTTGTGGGGCATCCGTTAATTTCACCGCCGCGTATGCAATGGGATGTTTGTCATGCATGATGGTAGCACCTAGTGCCAATTTTGACGCATCTACTGACAAAGTTATTTCCTTGTTAGGGTCAAAATATGTTAGAACTGGAGACATACTAATCTCATGCTTCAGATTTTCAAATTCGCAATCATGACTAGAGGATCAAATGCCACTGAATTTCTTTCTTCAAAAGATCTCGCAAATTTTTATTTTTCGAAGACAGATTTTCTATAAATGGACCTAGGTAAGTAATCATGCCAAGGAAACGTTGTAATTCCTTAACATTATCTGGTTTAGGCATATTGACAATTGAATTAATTTTTTCCGCATCTGGTCTAATACCAGATTTATCAAAAACATGTCCTAGAAACTTTATTTCAGTCTGCAGTAATTTGCATTTGGTTCTATTAAATTTTAAACCAACCTCTTTGGCCCTTTGAAAAACTTTTTCTAATATTTGGAAATGTTCTTCTTTTGTGGCCGAATGTATTAAAAAACCGTCTATATATATGATTAAGCCTGAAATATCACCAAATAATTTTACCATCTCGGCATAAAAAATTTCAGGTGCCGCATTTATACCAAAAGGCAATCTTAGAAATCGGTAACGGCCAAATGGCGTATTAAAAGTACATAATCTAGGGGATTTTTCATTTAGGGGAATCATCCAGAATCCACTGTTGGCGTCTAGTGACGAAAAATAATTAGAGCCATTCAATAGAGCTTTACAGTCCTCAATGTTTGGAAACGGAAAATGTGTGCGTAGTATGGCTTTGTTTAAGTTCCTTGGATCTAAACAAAGTCTTAGACTACCATTAGGTTTCGATACTAAGACAATAGAACTCACCCATTCCGTTGGCTCACTAATTTGTTTAATGACATTTAAATCAGACATTCTTTTTAATTCGGCTTTTAATTTATCGTGTAATTTAAACGGAATTTTGCGCGGTGGATCTACTACGGGCGAAACATTCTCAAGTATTTTCAAATTGCATTTAGTTTGCAAGAGACCAAGACCATTGAAAACATCAATATATTTTTCAACTAGTTTATTGACCGATATGAAATTTACATTTTTTACTAAATCTAAATGAACAGCAGATTCAAGACCAATTATGTTTTTGCAATTAATATTAACAATATAAAATTTAATATTATAAGTTTTGTTCTGAAAACCTACACAGAGCTAAATGTCTACATAAAATGCTCTATAAAATAGAACAAAGTTAATAAGACTTCTCTATGGTTTTTCACCAATAAGAAAGACTTGTTATTGTAAAAAGAAAATCTTATTAATAAAATCAATAAGACATCTTATGGAAATAAGAAGAAAACCTTATTAATAAAATCAATAAGACATCTTATGGAAATAAGAAGAAAAGCTTATTAATAAAATCAATAAGACATCTTATGGAAATAAGAAGAAAACCTTATTAATAAAATCAATAAGACATCTTATGGAAATAAGAAGAAAAGCTTATTAATAAAATCAATAAGACATCTTATGGAAATAAGAAGAAAAGCTTATTAATAAAATCAATAAGACATCTTATGGAAATAAGAAGAAAACCTTATTAATAAAATCAATAAGACATCTTTTGGAAATAAGAAGAAAACCTTATTAATAAAATCAATAAGACATCTTATGGAAATAAGAAGAAAAGAATAATTATTTTTATCATTATTATTATTTATTATTTTATATTATAAATGTGTATAATAATATGTATGTTATAATAATAAGTATGTTAGACTTGCACCGAAATTTCTATAAGTGGTGTTAAAGATATATTTAAACCACAATCTTTCAAATCTTGGGTTTTGATAAAACCAGCAACAAATATATTTGTCATTTTACTGCTTTGAAATTTTGGTAGACTTGGAAAAGAGTAGTAAAATCCACAAACTTTTTGCTGCCCGGATTTTGAATCAAAATCATCAGAGTATAAGAATATTGGTAATGTAAAACAATTTTGATCAATATCTAAATTATTACAATTATTTTTATTTTTCCATAGACTACCACTGAGAAAGCTATAATATGAATTGAAAGTCGAAACATGTTTCATATTTGAAAGAATTTTTTTCAAAACTCCCTCACTTTCCAAAAACTTTTGTATTTGAAATTGGATATCAATAAGAGTTATTTCTACTTTTGCTTCTGAAAGAGTAGGATTATGGTTTAAGATAATGGTAGAGAGATCATTAGCTATGGTATATTTAATTGGAGGTTTATAAAGTTGGAGTTTTTCCAATTCTTTGAAAAACTTATATTCAGTATCAATATCTAAAAATGGATTAGATATGACACGTACTAATTCTTCGCTGATATTTACTTGTCTAAGCATATGAGCTATTGGAAGTGTGATACGTTCAGTAATAGAATTTTGAATATTTTGTATTAGATTTCGAGGTAAAGTCGTGTTGTTGTGCAGATCGAGAAGAAATGATACATTTGATTGTTTGAAAGCAGGTAACAATTCTTGCAATGACTGTGTTGTGTTATCTGATAAAGTAGGTGTTTTTTGCAAGATTGAGACGTTTTCGACAGTTAGACTTGCACCGTGTTCATCAGGCACAATTTCTTTCGTATGTTTCCCTAAATGCTTTTTAAATTTATGTATATTAGGAAAGTTTTGTTTGCAATTCTCTTCATTGCAGACAAATTTGTATATAGTAGGCACACCATGATGTACTTTGAAGTTGTTTATGAGCAAATCAGGATGCAAATGGGTCTTTTCACATAAACAGCAAGCAAATTTTGGCATTTTCAATGGTTTTAAATCAACAATTTAATCAGAGTTTAGTTTGCTTAAAAGATTTGAAACAGAAGAAAAGTCTTCTGACTTTAGTTCAAAAAAAAAATTGTTCCATAAATGCCAAAACTTGCTTGCTGTTGTGTGAATAGTGAATTTTAAATACGTAACTTAGTTTAATAATATACTCCATGCACTTCATATATGTGTAGCACCTCCATTTAATGCCATCACAGTATATAAAGTATTCCGAAATATTACCATAGTCTGACCCAACAACTATTATTTTTGGCTGCAATGTTTCTTTTTTGGCCGCGTACTCCTCTTTAAGCTGCGAAAGTTTTGGTTGAACGTCATTTGGAGTAGTGACTAAAGTGATGAAGTCAGCCTGTCCATCAGCTATAGTCGGTTTCGTTGTCTTATTTAGACGCTGAGGTTGCAAAAGCGCGTGAAGCAACAGAGTAATAACACAATATTTAGAATTTTTAAACGAATCCATATTAGAAATAAACAATTATAAATAACATTATCATTATCAATACCGATGGTGGTTTTTTCATCGTCAAGCTTGGATAAAAACATTTCTCTGCAAGCTACATCCCTAACATCTGATTTTAAAATTGGTATAATTTTCTTCAAAAATGGGTCAAGCTTCTTAAAAAATTGATTGCATTTTCCAGGGTGGATATGTTCGAAATCTATTTCAATCTAACAAGACAAGCAATTTATTTTATTAAAAAATAAGACAACAATTTCAATTAAGGATTAGCAATTACTTACAAGCTCGTAATCGTTTGAGTCGTTGTATCGTGGCCACTCCCTTAAAAAATCTGTTAATTTTCCTACACTTTTCATCCGAAGAGCTGACGTTTCTTTCCATAATTTTTTAACTGTATCCCAAGGAACGCAGTGATGTGCTAACCAGCATTTTTTTTCACAGTAATCATCTGTAATATTTTTTTTTGATATATTTAAAGAAATAAATATAGGTTATAAATTGGTTACTAAAATCTATAGAAACCTCTTCCGATTGAACATCTTCTATTCCTGTTGTAATTTTTATTTTAGGTGAATTAACCCAGCGAGAAAAGAGCTTACCAGTGGGATTTTTCATTCCTTTCTTCCGATCAAGGAAATATGTTTCCTAGAAACAAATAGTAATAAATTCAATTAAATTGTTTAAATACAATCTTTATGATATACTACCGGCCGCTCTTTCGGAAAAGTTTTATGAATCTCATAAGACCATTCCTTCATTTCGTTGTTGCTCATTTTACCATTTCCAGCATACAGTTCAACAATGCAGTGCGTTAGGTATTTTTGATGTTTGCTATCTAGATTTCCATTTTTTTCATGATACGATAATACCAGTTGGCCTTTCACTGTCGATTTCAAAATATTTTCCAAATCCTTTGAAGTAGTAGTTGCAAGGGAAACGCTTGATCTTTCGCTAGAAGTCAACTGATCGGAAATATTTTTCAACCATTCAAGTATACGAGTGTTTGTTGACAGCGTGTCCGCATCGCAAATAAATGGTTTATTCTGGAAAAAAAATATAAGTATTTGCAATTCGATGTGTGTTTTTCCTTTAAGTATTACTTATCACTATTATAATGAATATCTTACCATTTGCTTCCACCATGCCCTTAATCCAGCCTTAAATTTTATTTTTTCACCAAAAAATTTTGTGTCCAACTTATCAAATAAATAATCAATATCTTCCATTTCCATATTTAATAAAACAATTTCGGAATTTATGCCGCGATCATTTAAATTAGATATTATTTCTTCAGTCATATCCCAAGACTTAAATAGCTGGAGTACTTCATTTTCTTGGCTCGGTTGAGGAAAATAAATTATTTGATTCAGTAATAAAATTGAACATTATTGAAAAAAATAGAAATCAAACAGAACTGAAAAGAAACATAAAATTTTATAAAATATTTCACAAGTATGAACATAAAACGAGTAAACGCTCAACCCTGACACAAACTGATGCTCTCATAACGGCATTTAATAACTGCACTACTCACTGTGAAACCTATATTGTTTATTGTTGGGAACTGTTTAAAATATTAAATTTTTTGATTTGTTACTCAGTTCGCAACAACAAATATTAGAGGAATATCAGTTCGCAACAACAAATATTAGAAACGCAATTCACAATAAAGGATAAGAATGGAATTTTAAATTTAATAAATATTCACCACTAATATTTATTTACTGTATGTATGTACTTTTAATTTAATGTTTTACTCTGAAAACTCAAAACTATTTAATACACTTATATTTTCGTTGCAGTCACCAAACACGTTTCAAGACAAACTGAAAACGAATTGTCATTGTGCTCAGCAAGCTGCACTTTTTTACACAAACACATACTTTTTTCAACAGCTAATTTCAATGTTTTAGCAAACTGCGTGTTAATGGACGTTTTGAGCAGACATTAACAAGCAAACAACAACAAATTAAGAAGAGTTTCTTATCAATAAATTCAATAAGAAATCTCATATAATTATGGAGACTTTCTCATTAATAAATTCAATAAGACATCGTTTATGATTAAGAAGATTTTCTTATTAATAAATTCAATAAGACATTCTACATAAAAATAAATGAATTTCTTCATACAATTATAAATTTTTACACACAAATACACGAAATTGTATGAAAATGCATAAAAAAATGAGCAAACAATAAGATATCTTATTATTTTATTCAGATTTCCTTATTAACTTAATTAATAAGATTTTCTGCATAAAACTAAAAAGACAGTATTATTGTTATTTCTTCGGTTCTGTCTGCTGTGACACCCCTTTGCCTAAAAACTTTTTAATAAGACAATCTTATTGAAACTAGAAGACTTATTTGGGCCTGTGTACTAATAAATTTACAACACCTGCAGCTTTTAGTTGCTCACCACTAAATGTAAAGATTTTTACATTAGTCTTTCTTACTAAGTGCTTTACATTTAAGAGCATTACAGTTTCAAGAGAAATGATATTGGCTTGTGCGCCAGTGTCTACTTGACAAAATATATTTTTGTTGTTTATCTTTACCTCTATCTTCCATTCCGCCACTGTTGTTGCTTTTCTGGAAAGCGCGCCAATAAATAAATTCTCTTCCTCTCTTTCATTTTCTCCTTCATTGGTATGCACATATTTTATGTATTTTTTTCTGAAAAAACACATTTTTTCAAAATGGCCACTTTTTCCGCAATTGTGGCACTTTTCTCCTAATGCCGGACACTTGCTTCGATGTATTTGACCGCATTTTGTACAGTTGATCTGCTTATTTGCCTGTTTCATCTTGTATTCATTTTTTCTGATGTAGTTTATAGTAGGCTCGGTTTCATCTATTGGTTGTAGTGATTTTGCATTTTCCTTGGCTGCTGCCATATTTTTCGCAATGTCAATTGCTTTGTCGAGCGCAATACCACCTTCCGATAACAGCCTTTCTCTTATGTTTCCCATTTTTGTTGATAGACCACAAGTGAAGACGTCTCTTACTAAACTTTCACGTAGGGAACCGAATTCACAACTCAGACTGAGATTTTTTAAAAGCGTCACATAATCCTCAATCATCTGTTCTGGCTGTTGCTGACACATAAAAATTTGTGCCTTTCCATAGCAATGTTCAGTTTTGGGGTAAAATATGAGTCAAACGCGGACACAAGCTCCTCATATTTTACTGTATCAACATCCTTGTTGAAGGAATAAAAAATATCCAGCGCACCGCTTCCAAGGTGGTGAAGCAAAAGCGCTACCTTACGTTGATCAGAAGCATCTTCAAGGTTTGACGCTCTTACAAAAATTTTGAAATGGGTCAACCACATCCTCCACTCTCTGGCCATATTAGTTGCCTTTAGATTTATTTGAGGCAGTGCAGTATTAAATATTTGACCACTTGCTTCATTTTTTGCACATACATCAACTTTTGCCGCCATTTTATGAACTTAATTTCAATTTTATGTTCTGTTGTATGTATGTATTTATTATGTATGTATATAATAAAACAACCCTGAAGGAAATGTCGATAGCGAAAATGTAGTCACTCGCTTTTGACTTTGTCAGCAGCACTACTGTCCAATTATATCCCATACAATACCTTGTGCTGTTGACATTTAGCATGTGCTTGTCATTGAGAATATACTACTGACATTATAACAATTGACTAGGTATTGACTACGTAGTTCTTATGGGAATATAAACATATGTATATGGAGACATTCGAAGCAGAAACTTACTGGTACATTTCTATATAATATTAGTACTTTTCTGGCGAATCCTTGGTAAATATCAAATAACATTTAAACACATACGTTTTTCGTTTTAATAAGATGTTTTATTTAACAGAACCATAGAGTGCTTTATTATAAAATTGAATTATAGTACGATTTGGCCACCTAAGCCAAGCTTATTTTTTAACCGTCCTATCTGTAAATCATATGACCTTACTTAAAATTGTTTATATCAGTCTGTTCTCGATATTTAATAGCTAATTTTTTTTTAATATTAAGTAAACGTATGTGATGGAAAACGATCGTTTTCTAAACAATTTTTTTGAAAACATCACACCTTTTGTGTGATGAATTCGGACTGATTTTGAGAATTATGTTTTTTTCTCTTAAATCTTTTTTTTTCACATACCTGAACATATAAATATACTATATAACCACAAATTGAAGTTTTAAATATTGCACCGTACAACATAATTTATTTTACATAAGTAACACTGACTTAAAAGTTGCAACTTTTTCCCGTTTTACTCTGTCGTAATACTCTGTCGTTTTTTTTTATATTTTACATTTTATGTACATAAAACAGAATTATATATTACTGCCTGAGCTACGATGTCGAAAGAATTATTTCTTTCTTAAAACAAAATACATTTTAGAATTTGTTTTTATTTTAAATGTACTTGTACGAATGAAATAATTCTTTCGACAACGTTAACATTTTTAATAATAAAGAATACCTATATCATGCAAAACTGAGTTCGTAGTTTTACTACATTGATTACATACATATGTATATACATTAATGAGTATATTGATTTTTTTCATGTCCAAGAAATTTGGATCTTGTTGTACAGTGGTATTTAATAATATCTTAAATTAATTTGTATGCCCACTTTCTTCAAGGCTGGGTAAACCTTAGTAAATAATTATATAAAGTACATATATCATTTAATTCACAGCGCAAAATATTAAATATTATTTTAAAAAGTTTTTTAACACATTTTCTTCGAGGCTGGCTAAACCTTTTTAAATACTTTATACATAGTATAAGCTACACAGTTTAAAATTCTAAATCTAATTATAAGAAAATTTGAGATAATTTTCTCTAAGGATGACTAGTTGCAATTAATAAAAAATTGTTCTGCAACAAAAGGCAGCGAGTTTATCTCTTCATTTTCATTGTTGTTTTTGATTTTGTTGCGACTAATTTGCTTAAAAAATTTCTTCTTTTGTCTTTGAAACGCTGTTCTCAAAGTCTTGTCGGGTAGATCGTTAAATGTTGATATTATATCTAATTATTGGAAAAGTATATTAAAATTTTTTTAATATTAATGTAACAAATTATATTTACCTATTAAAGCCGTAAACACATTGTTGAAATCGCGTAGCCGTCTTTTACCGAAAATTCCGCCAACATTAAAATTCATTATTATGCTTTGGCCGAATATGTGGTGTAAATTTCGTTCGACATTGCCACCGATTAGAACTTTTATTTGCCGTTTCTTTAAACAATTTGTTAAATTAATTATTTGAAAATGCTGCATCTTGAAAAGGAAAATACTTACATATGGGTCTGAATGCGTTCCTAAAAGTGAGTCGAGTTCTTTTAATTCGTCCACAGTGCTTATAGGAAATATTTTCATAATGTTATCAACGGTTACATTTTGGGAAACCAACCTATCCAACAAAACTTTATGTTCAGCCAGAATTTCAATTAATGTATTTTGTTGCTTTTCAATGGTGTCAAGCTTTTTGGAGACCTCCTGGCAGCAAGCGCATTTTGAATTGCCTTAAAAGAAAAAAGAGTAGTACAAAACAGTAGAAATTATAGTACTAAAGATTATTTTAAAGCTTACCTTGAGGTGGAAAATATTTTAATTTTCCTTTTGAAAAAGTGGTTTGTTCGGTCGACATTTTTCTGCAACGCATGTGTGCAAAATAGGTATTATTAAAAAATCGGATTGAAACGATAAGCATACAAATTTAAACTGAAAGTCTTTTATTGAAAACTTTTCTTTTTCACCTAAAGCTAAATTTGTCTTAAAAATACCCAGATCACAGGAATTGACGGGTTCTTCGAAGAAACTGTCTAAAGCTAATAATCGGCGCCCTTCAATAAAAAGTTCATCTTCCTTTATAATTTTTTCACATACTACAAATATTATTGGGTTTTTTCCAAGATATGAAACAATCATTCACAAAAGCTCCGACAATAATACCTCTTTCGTACTTAATCCCTTCATTTTTTATTTCGACGCATGATGTTTGCTTCTCCCGTTTTACAATTTGTTGAAGGATCGAGGATGGCTTACGAACGTGTCTTTTTAAAATTTGAAGTTTGTTTTCAAACTCGTATGCTGAAAACGAAATAAGGTGGCCAAACGCCTTCGCGCAAGAAGCTAAATGAAGGAGATTATGTACATTAAAAGAAACGCTGTTCGACCCGAATACAACAGAGAAATTCTCAACAAATAATTTTAGTAGTTCATTCGCTTGCTCAATATTGTTTTCAACGTGACGTGGACTACAAAGTAGCCGATAAGCACAGTGCAAAAGTAGAAATTCATAAAAAATGTCTTCGTGCACATTATTACTAAGCACAATTATACCTGTATAAGCCAGGAATTGGTGAAATTCCGTAGCTTTCCAGTGATGCAAATCATCCAATGACCTAGGCTTCCTTGGAAACTCCTTTGGAAAATATTTTCTCAGTTTAATCAGGCCAGAAGATATTGCTGATATATTGCCTTTCGATGTTTTTTCTTCTGTTTTATTTTTAACTATACGGATCAGCATTTTTCTCATGACTCCAAGGTCCACAAGGTGCATGCTATCCAAAGGAGTTTGTGATACCATATCAAACCCTATTTCCTCGAGAGGTGTTTTCTGTTTTTTAAAAATTATAGAATGTGGCTTTGGATATTTCCTCAAAGCAAAGTCGACATCGGAAATATTAGTGCCAGTAAAGCTACTGTAGGTGAGTACATTATCAACTTTTTCCGCTACTTGTGTGCACTTCGTGCAGCCATCCGCTGCAGTATGTCCAGGTACACCACAAATAAAAGCTTTAGCTGGTGCGTCGCATATTAAACAACGAAACTCTATGCTAATATTCTTTTCGTTTAAAACAAAACCATCTTTTAACAAAAGCACTTCTTCAACAAAATCTTTCAAATAATCTTTGACGCAATTCGGTTTTTTATTGCCTATATAATATAGTCCTACAGCAAAAGGCTTCAATTTTTCAGTTGTGTTGATGATTCTGCAAAGAATTGGCCATAGCTGAACTCGAGAGCTTTTAAAAAGTGGAATTCCGTCAATGTTTATGTCGAGCAGCAATTCATCATAATTTTGCAAAACATGCCCAATTCTTCTTAAATTTGTTTCTATCCCTATATGGCAGTAGCTTCCAGGGGAGACATTTCTAACCACAATTTTATGTTTTTGGCCTAACAATGTCTCTGCAGAGAGCGGAACCTCCAGCCCTTCCTCCTTTAATATACATAACAGTTTTTCTAAGCATTTTCTAGAAGGACATGTTTGAAGGTACCACTCTTTTAGTTTCTCGCACAACGTCAATTTCGGAAAACCAAAGCTCTCACCATAATTTTCTCTATCGTCCACAATTTCACTAAAAACTGTTTCATTTTTTTGGTTAACAGTTTCAACACTTCTATTTTTATATAAAACTGTTTGTTTTTTAATTTGCCTTTTATAATTCCTTTTGCTCATGTTTAAATAATGTATTTTTTTATATTTTTGCACAAAATAATATTAATTTTTTGATGCTTACAAGACAATTTCCAAAGATTTAGTTAATTTAAGCAACGATCTTTTCCAACAAAGTGGTTTGATAATAATGCAGAAAGAAAGAAAACATATTGCGCACTTAAAAATTCTCTACACATTAAAAAAGGGAAAAACATATATTGACAATTATGTTGTTACTGTCACCAAACATACACCACATCTGTTGTCTCTGTTTGTTTTATACTGACGGATAGAAGAAAAATTGTAGACAATTTAACTACTACAGTTGTCACTAGAAAATTGAGTGTTGACATAAAGACACTTGGTCCCAGTCTGACTGAAGGGAAGTTTTTCTTTTAATTTTCTTTACTTTGTTTTTATATTTTATTTAAACAATTCCAATAATTTTATTTAATTTAAGTTTCAATATAATTTGCTTCTTTAACAAATTCAATAGCCAACACACTTCTGACACCATCTTTTAAGGAATGCCTCTAGCCATGTTCTTTATTGTTTCAATGTTGCCATAATATACAATAATACAATATTGACTATTATTATATAAATACAACTAAGTATGCACAATGGGCTATAATATAAATTAAGTATACAACAGAGAGGTTACTCTAAATTTTTTAAATTCCTGCCTAATGCAGCTATCCTCGTATCGTCGTCGTGTCATAATGTCTATTATCAATTCTAGATTACTCACTTCATAAATTTTGTCAAGTAAAACGCCCTGCGTAAGTTGCTTGATTTTATTTATTAGTAAACTGTCTGTCTATATTCGTCAAGTTAATACCTAAATCTCCTGTATAATGTACCATTAATTCATCTGACTTATGCTTAATTGTTTGAATTTCTAATGCTATAAGGTGGGCCAAAAGAAGTCATCCGATGTTGTTTGGCCCTCATTTTTTCTAAATGAGAAACGTCGATTCTGATTTTTCATAATGTTTATTTGAATCTTTAGAATTTTATTGGTCAAGTTGAGAAGATGATATCGGCCAAATGGGCGCCGTCACAACTGATTGCTATACGGGCTCGCTTTATGGCATTTTTCATCACTTCGGCGAGAACTTCGGGCGACAGATTCTCGCACTCGTGTCGAATGCTGTCCTTGAGGGTTTCCAGCGTCTCGGGCTTGTTCACGTAAACACGGGACTTTAAAAAACCCCAAAAAAAGTCTGGAACGTTTAAATCGGGCGATCTTGCGGGACCCGGGAACGCCGCCTTCAGAATATCGGTTGTGGCTCGCGCAGTGTATGCCGTTGCTCTGTCCTGCAGCACCGTCCACTGTTTTCGTTTGACCAGCAGGGTCCTCGAAAAAATGGCAAGATGACTCCTCAGAAGCCCCAGAAGCGATAGTTTTCCTTGTTCACGTACCCGCTGAGGTGGAAATGAGCCTCATCCCTCATTATGATTTTGGTCGAAAAATCGTCCGCTTCGTCCTCGAGATTGAGGATGGCTTGGGCGTAGGTTACACGCGTTTGGCGGTCGACAGGCAGCAGCTGATGCACGGACTGGACTTTGTACGGGAACATGCGCAGGTATTTGACCAAAATTCGCCTTAGAGACGATCGGCTGATGGCTAATTGCGAGGCACGGCGTCTGGTCGATGTTTCTGGCGACAGCTCGACATCCTCGGCAACAGCGGCGATATTCTCGGCAGAACGGGTGGGTGCTCCGGGGCCGGCCACTCTTGGCACCGCCTCGTGTGGTCCCATACTCTTCAAGGTTGATGGCCAAACGGCGCAGTGTTTGCGCAGTCGGTGCCGGACGACCGGGGAATCAAAGACGGAATTCGCGCTGCGCCAACATCACAGACGAATTGTTACGCAAAAATATTCAGCGTTCTTGGGGAGTGTATCGCTCCATGACTTGCATTCTACATCTGTCTAGTTCACAAATGTCAAAACAGGTTTGACATTGGCCGCCATTTGCAAAAATAAGAGCATCTTCCAATAGGGTGATTTTTTTTGGCCCACCTTGTAGATCACTTACGGTATCAGCTCTTAGGTTGCTAATTTTCCTATAAATCTGGTACGGTTCCACGTCCGGTTTGTATCTCAATTTCAACGCCTTCTTAATTTGTGTCCAGTTGTCTGGCTGTGGCATATTAATTATTGCGCCTTGGCTTCTCCTTGGATGGTGCGCTAGTAGATAGCTCTCGTAACTTCTTTTTTCTGTTCCTTATTCTCCAAGCTTGATAATAAGTATTCTGTGCTGCTGAAGAAGGAATCCACCGTGATGTCTCCATGCCCCGTGAATATGGGCAGGTGGCTTACGCTCTTTAAGATTCTCTCCAAATTGTTGTTGCTGATCATTACATGCCGTTGTTGCAGTTCCACATAGGCGTCCCTGAACTGTTCTAGTCGTTGCTCTCGTCTGGCTAGTTTTTCTAGAATTGATGTGTCTGTTGGCCTTAATTTCGATGTATTTGTTTTCAGTTGTTGATTAAACACTGTTTGGTGGGTGATGTCTGCAAATGATCTTTGAGTTCACTACAATGAACATATGCTTATTTAGCAGTTTTCCACTTTAATTATTTCTATCATGAATTTCGCAATACTGTCAGATTTCGTGTACGTAACTGGCGTAATGATTGATTTTATTTAAAAATAATTTTTCCTTAGAAAATTTTCTAATACATAAATTTGGTTTTAATTTATGTTTGTCATATTTGAAGTTTTATATTATAATTACTTTTACAAATTTTAATTTGGAATAATTTAAATGTTAAAGCTACAAAATAATGAGTGTAGGAAGTTGTTCAAATACGGATTGTATGCTAAGTTTTTGGTGGGATAAATTTTAAAACTCGAAAAAGTTGGATACAAATTTTAGACGGGATCGAACTCTTAAAAGCGGGATAATCCCGTCTAAAGCGGGATGTCTGCTCAGGTTATGTATACCATGTATTCTGGAAATATATAGATATATTTATTTGCTTTTAAACATGTATGTATGTATGTATGTATGTTATTTGCAACTTTGAAACTGATTTTTAACTTGTATTTATGTTTTGAACTTTGCTATTCTTCTTAAACTGGCATGTGTGTATGTATATCAGAGAAGGACATGAATCGCACTCAAATGGCAATTCTTTGCTTTAGGAAAAATGAATATTGAGCTAGCAATAGGCACCAATTAAAGGAATATTGTTAAAGCATGATTCAACTTAGTATGCCTTTTGCTACAAACTGCTTGTTGTTGATTGCAAATTCTAAACACTCCAACTAATCATAAAAGCAGTAAGTATTTTGGAGTGTTTCACTGTTTAAATGTGAATAAACCAATTACTAGCAAAAGATAAACAATATCACGGTTGCAATGAAAAATGATGCAGTTTTTCGTACATTTTTAATAAAATACGTAGATTATTTTTGTTTTTTTATTTAGAAGTATTTTTCTTGTATTTTATGTACAAAAAGAAATAAATATTATTAATACCTATGTAAGAAAAAAATGGTTTACAAAATATCACCTATACTTCAAAATTTAGGAAACAAAATTACAGTAATTTTTTAAAGTTTTGAAATAAGAAATCAGGTTATGTTTATTTCACTTTAAATAAAAAATTATAAAATATATATTTTTTTTAATTTTCCAAAAAATCAAAAATGATCAAACTGTTTTTTTTATTAATATTAAAAAAATTAATAACTTATATACATACGCGGTTAAATTTATTTTTGTAGGTTGTGTTGATCAAATTACCTATTGCAAAATTAAATTGTTTAATTCAGTTTTAAATATTTTTATTTTTTTTTTAATATTTTAAGCGCTATAATTCGTTACCAAACAATAATAAAATAAAGATATAATACATACTAGTATTTGCATACATTTTCTTCGAAATTGAAGTACTTAAGGTTGATCATCAATCTACTTTATTAATATATACTACATCATTTTAATTGAAGTTTAGATATTTTCAATTCAAAAATTTATTCATATTTACATAGGGAATTAAGAAAAAGTAAATTATTCACGGTTTTTGGGCCAATTCGGTTACGCTTTTCTGTAATTATATTACCTGCTGCAGAAAAAACTCTCTCAGAAGAGGCACTGCTGGCTGGTATAGCCAGAATTTTTTGGGCAAATTTGCATAAACGGGGATATTCTGAACTATGGTTTTCCCACCATTGCAACACGTCAAAATTTACATCAAAGTTAGTTTTCAAATGACTATATCGATGAACTTCATCAGAAACACTTTCTTCCGCAGATGGATTTGTTGAGCTCATAAAATTAGAGAAAAATAGTTGGAAATCCTGTGGAGATTCATCATAAGTTGAAGAATTGACTGGAGTAAGGGACAATGGAACAGATTTCATTATTTCGGAAACACAAAAATCTTTCACTTCATTCAGTTTACTTTCATCCAAACAATAATTGGTTGGTGGATATAAAAAACAAGCCGTATAGTGTACTGTAGATAAATTAGCAATGTACTTATTTGACAATTCTCTTAAAATGTTCATTTTAAGTGATTTTATTACTTGGATATCCCAATCTTTCTTCGCAAATAGTTTTTATGGTATTGATGGTTAAATAAACGTAATTTATTGTAACATAATTTGCACCTTGCAATTTTCTGCTTACCAAATCAAATTTTTCAAATATTTCCACTAATGCATTTAAAATATGTAAACTTATATCTGAAATTCTGTCTGTTTCATTTCGTGAAGAAAGAATTTCTTGAATTTTGGGGTAATTGTTTGAAACCGATTGAAATAAATTTAAATGTGAGTTCCATCTGGTAACGCAATAATTTTTTAGAGAAGTTGAAAGCATGTGCTGCAAAGAAGTCTTTTTGAAATATTTGACTAATCTTTTACAAGCATCAAAAAGTGGGGTTAGCTCTTCGGTGGTGCTAAAGCCGGAATCCAATACATTATTCAGCAAGTGATTTGCACAGTTAAGTCTTTTTTGATCTTTAAGTGCCTTTACTATGTTCGATCCTCTGTCAGTAACGAAAGTTATGTTTTCCGTTGTATTTATATCGAAATCTTTCAAAATAGAATTTAATTTTGTTAAAACGTTATTGGCTGTGGATTTTTGCAAATCCATTGATTTCACTCCCAACACAATTTCTTTTAACTTCAAATCTTTAATAAAATGAAACGTTGCACATAAAAAGTTCCTCTTCACAAAATTGTCAGTCCAAAGATCACACGTAATGGACGCGGTACCGCTCGCTACGGCAAGACCCAACTCCTCTTTAATATATAATCTTTTCTCCTCTGCCATGTCGCTTATTCGGCGAGAAATTGTTCTGGAAGCAGGCAACATGTCGTTTATGTCCACATTACAACCGTATTTTGTACCAATATCTAGAAGAGATTGGACAATTTTCTTAAAACCTCCACCATCTACAATTGAAAACGGGCGACAGTCCTCTACAACCCACTGCGAACACGCTAACAAAACGTTTTCTTTATCAGCATTTCTTACTTTTTTTAAAGCAACAGTGCGATTCCGAACATCATAACACTTGTGGCGGATGAGATTGGATGTTTGTCTTCCATTAAATTTTAGAATACGATTACATTTTTCACAAATTACCAGTCCTTCAATAATTTCACCATCAGCATTTTCAATGTGGGAAAAAACTTCCCAAATTTTGCTTTTACTTTTTCCCTTTCTTAAGAGAAAAACACCATTTTCAATATTTTTTAGTATTTCCGAATTCATTTTCAAAAATATTTGCTGTTAAAACAAATAATACAAAACACTATTTTAGTCAAAAGAGTTAAGCTGTAATTTGAGTTTTTAATGAATCACTGGAGTGTTTTGTATACAAAGCAATGTTTTGTATGTTGTTATTGCTAACGGTATCGAAAAAAGAGATTAAGTAAAAGCAATGCATTTACACAAGCAAACTCTACAAACAATGTAATAAATTTGTTGATGTTTGAAAACAAAACAAAAGCAAAAGTATAGGAGTGGGCAGTAAAATTGAATCAACTCCTGTCAATCTCTGATGTATATTATTTGTAACCATATGTACATACGTCACTTCACCTCTTGTATATTACTTGTAGCATCACTTGTTGTATGTATGTTATCTATTACTGTTAAAGAGGCCTTCTAGAAGGCCTGTTTGGCATACGTAAGGCCTGCCAATCCGCATTCCATACTCATTTCATTTTTACCCAGACCTTCCAAACCGCTTCCCAATGTAAGGATTCTTGCAGGCCTCTTCTGGCATGCCATTTTGAAGGCTATCTAAGGAAGGTCTGTTAAAAAGCAAATAGATGTGCACATTGTTTTCTATTTCAGTATTTTCATAGCGGCTTCTTTAGATTTGATTAATGTGTTTTTTTTTTTATTTCGAACTATTTCTTTTCATTCAAAGTAGTTTTTTATACATTGAATTCGCTATTATGTAGTTCCGGCGAAATAATGATAAGTTAATAAGCTCCTACATAATAGCAGCCTGTGTGATGTCTCTTGTATGTAAATTTCAGAAATTGCTTCATACTTGCTTGGGTCTGGTTTAATGCCATTTGACGTTACCAAATGCCCTAAGTATACAACCTCTGGTCTTAGAAAACAACATTTACTCGCATTCAATGTCAGGTTTATAGTTGGCTAATCTATCAAATACGTTTATCTAATTGTCATCATGGTGTTTCAAACTACATTCGAAAACTATTATGTCGTCCACATATAAAAATGCTTCAGACTCTAATCCAGACAATGCTATGGTAAGCATGCTTTGAAAACTGTTGGAAGATATTTTCAAACCAAATGGCAGTCTAGTATACTGGTAATGGCCATTGGGAGTTGAAAAGGCTGTAAAAGGTCTCGAATTCCGATCAAGTTCTATTTGGTGGTACGAACTTGTCATATCCAGCGTGGAGAAAGAATATTTTGCTCTTCTTAACTTATCCAAGATGTCGTCCAGCCGTGTTAGTGGAAGCTTGTCATTAACTATCTTGTCATTCAATTTCCTGAAATCTACGATCAATCTCCATTTCTTCAAGTCATCTTGTCCCTTTTTAGGAACTAATAAAAGTGGAGAATTATATGGAATTATAGAGGGCTCAATTATATTCTCTTCCAATAGACCTTTAACCTGATTATTTATCGCTTCCGTGTGCGTTTATGGCAAACGGTTATTTTTTTATGTAGACTGGATTATTGTCATTTTAATGTATAGTTTGTTTATAAAAGTTGTTTGTCGTCAAGTTTTCACATTCTAAATGAAAAACAGACTGATATTTCTTTAGTATTTCGAATAAATCGTTTTTCACGCTATCATCATCGATATCCAAATTTAATTCATTCAGTAACTTATACAAACGTTCTTTGTCATACTCACCCCTATTCTGCGTTTCGATTACGTTCCCGCATTCAGTT
Source organism: Panzeria rudis (assembly GCA_956483635.1). NCBI lineage: Eukaryota > Metazoa > Arthropoda > Insecta > Diptera > Tachinidae > Panzeria > Panzeria rudis. The sequence goes on along the minus strand of OY101449.1, from coordinate 39,359,069 downwards.
ACGCTCGAATCGAAAAATGGTATTCCCAAGAAAACCCTAATCGAAACAAAAAGAAGAAGAGAAGAGTATGTTTAAAGCAGCTGCTTTGCTATGAAACGTATGAAATAGAAACAGAAAAAATAAGTAATTTTGTAAACATTGTAATTGTTAAATTGTAAAAAGTTAATTTTAGTGAAAAAACAGTGATAAATATATAAAAACTAAATATTGTGATTGCTTTAATTAAATAAACACATCAGTTAAGTGCAGAAAGAAAGAAATATGCGGAATATAACTAAGCAGTGTTTGTGGCCAAACTATTCCAGTAAGAGGAATCCTGTCGCGGCGGAGGTGATAAATAAAATAAAACTCCAATACTGTGAAAACATTTATTAAATAAACACACTGCGCTTCTTCCTTGGGACGCTTATGACATTCACACGCAATATCATCCTTCGTTGTTATTAAATTCGCCAGCTTTTTAATATTGCTCAGGTTGTTGTGTTTTTCGACCTACAATAAATTAAATAAACCTTTAAAATTTGAAAAAAGAATAAAAAATTTATGCAAAATAAATTTATTGCATTTTGTACTTACATTTTATTTAACTGGACACTTTTTTAACCACACAAATAAAAATCTAAAAACTTTCCGTCAGTAAATAAACAACTTGCAAAAACGTAGCTACGATCGTAATGCAGACTACATACAACCGAAAAAGAAATCGAAATGACACGGAGGAACGGAACGCAGAATACCTAAGTTGCCAAACGGAGAAAATTTCGATTCGAATCGTAACGACGAATAGGGTTGACTGTGTTTTTGTAGTTTTGGCATTAGTCCTAAAGATTTAAAAATTTCTCAGTGGGACCGTTTATAACTTAAAATTGTCTATTATCGTAGTTTTATCTAAGACATTTAATAACCTTTTGTGTTTATTTCCATTTTTTGTGATTATAGTGTTTGCTACGTACACTTCATCTGCGATTTTGCGACAGCATATCACACTATCTTCTGTGACATCAATATGCAATGTTAAAATTACTTCACTCCTTGGTGAAATTTTCACATGAGTTATATTCATTGTATTCTTATGTATCGGCAACGACAAAATCTCGCGTCCAGCATTAATTGTGAATATAAATTTCTCATAGTCAATGTTACAGTTGTACTTGTAAAGAAAATCTCCCAAGTATACCATCAGTATTATAGCAACCAACCAATGTCAAAACGGAATCTTATTGATTCTACTTGATTGCTTGCGTGAGATAAAGAAAGAACAACGAGATTCACTTTATGTGTGGTTGATTAATAATAATAATATTTTATTGTCTGTTAATATTTATACTATTAATATGCTAATATTGCATTTTCATAATATTATTTAATTCTAAGAATTATACTAGGAAGTAATAAAATAAAATACAATTAAATTATTAATATGTTAATATTGCATTTTCATAATATTATTTAATTCTAAGAATTATACTAGGAAGTAATAAAATAAAATACAATTAAATAAAATGAACCTAAATAAAAATGCTTATTCATGTCTGACCCAATTTGTATAAGTATGTTAGTTAACAATGTTATTGGTAATGTTACGTTGATGATTGTAGTTGTTGTTGCTGCTGTTGGTTTGTTTGTTAAGTTGGTGGTTGTAGTTATTGTTGTTGCTGCTGTTGGTTTGTTTGTTAAGTTGGTGGTTGTAGTTATTGTTGTTGCTGCAGTTGTTGGTTTGGTTGGTGACTATGTGTAACATAGGTAACTCCTCCCCCCTTAGAGTATAGTGAGGGCCACAAGGAATCTGTAGGTGGACGAACGATACTTTCAAACATAAACGATTTTGGTGTGTATGAAATTCTAATTCGTTTTGCTAAGCACATTGATGATATGATAATTATTAGAATGATAATCATAATCGATGAGTATGTGATATACTGGTGAGTGGTTGTTGTTATTTTCAAGGCGGACATCAAGTCGTGGTCACTGAAATGATAAGACTTTAATTTTTGCATGTTGAGTTCTTCAATGACGGTTTCAGGAATTATTTCGACAAATTCAGGTAATGTTATGTTGATGTGTTCCCGGTACGTTTGTGCCTTGCCCTCATATGTTAACCCATTAATGTTGATTGTGCATTTTTCGTAATATAGGATTGTTGTGTTAGTCACGTTGAACGGTTTACTGCAGTCAGATTGTACAAGTGTTGTTGGTACGTTAATAAATAGTAAGAAGTTATCTTCTGGCTGGGAAATAGACTCCAATCGTCCCACGTCTTTTACGTTACATTTTGGTTGTAGTTTTCGTAACAGTTTACCCATACATTGTGATTGTTCCATAGGTTCGCTTCTTGTAGGATTGGGACAGACATAAATATCTATTAATTTCAAACATTTTTCATGATAATAGTTAATAGAATTTTTATTATAAGCTATATAATTTGATGATAATATTTGTCTTGTTACATTTATTGGTAAGGGTATAATGTGAGAAAAATTAAAAGTTTCTTGTTTAAATTTTGGAATTTTTACATTAAATATTATATTCGATTTGTTATAATATGCTTGTAATTCTAGTATTTCATATAATTGTTCTACAGAATATATTTTGTGTATTTGATTATTTAGTATATTATAAATATTTTCTATTTCGTCATGACTTAAGATGAATTTAGAAATAATATTTAATTTCGCAAATACAATGCTTTCGGCTATATTGTTAACCTGATTCGTTAGCAAATCAATATTGTAATTGATTCTATTCAAGTATTGTATTTGTGAAATTATAAGATCTTCTTTATTTATTCTATTGTACATAGTTCCTTGTGTATTTTTTAAGATTTCTGTAATTCTACTTTGTTCTGTGTTTATGTGTGTTGTAATGTTGTTAAATCTTTGGATCATTTCCGTATTTAATATGCTTTGTTTGTTTACCGTGTTGTTGAAAATATGTTCGTTTTTTATAAGTTCCTCAAGCTGAGAATTTATGTTCCCCGCATCCCTATCATCCATATTACCAGTTATATATTTAATTGTTGAGCCTAATCCATTAAATAGACCTCTTTTTTGCCTCTTAAAAGGTAGTAAATTGTTAATTTTATTCATTAATTGATCTAATTTAAGTTTCGTGATCTTTAATGAATCTTTGATTGAACTATTTGGTTCAAATACGTCTAAGGTTTCTTTAATTTTCTCTGAATTATTAACATAGTCTTTAAGATCTATTACATGGATTAAATTTTGATAATGGTTTATTACCTTGGCATTACCCATTCTCAATTCGATAATAGCCAATTCATTGTCTATTTGTTGTGTGTTTAGCCTTTGGGAGTGGACCACAGATAACCTAGGGAGAAAAACAGAATGATTAGTTTTGTTATATTATTGTATTTTAGAATTTTTCTTTATTCTCCTTTTAATCTTTGATTTGTGAATTTTCTGGTTTCTATCTGAAATAAAGGTAACTTTTTTATCAGTTTGTACTTTGTGTTTAGAAAATCGAGGTGTTATCTTATTTCTCCTGTTCTCTTTTCGATATATTATATCGCTGGCCTGTAATGGTGCAGGTTGTGCCCTATTCTCGTTCAGTTTATCTATTCTGTCCTTTACAGTAGTTTGTAATTTTTCCCTAATTTTGGGGTAGATAATTTGTTGGTATTCGTTTAATTTCTGGATATACTCGTGTTCTCCATTGAATTTTATTGTTTCATTAAATATGTGTGGTCTGCCAAAGAATACTTCATACGGAGTTAGTTTCGTTGTTGAATGTATCGAATTATTATAGGTAATAAGAGCCTCCGAGAAAATTTCATCGTGATCCGTGGAAAGTTTGCTCTCTTTCCTTTTAGCCATAATTATCCGATATATTTCGGTTAGAGTCGAATGCAACCTTTCGACGGGCGCATTGCTTGAAGATTGTTGAAATGAAGTTATATGTAGATCTATATTGAATTGTTTGCAAAAGTCTCTAAAAATAATGGCCGTAAATTCCTTTCCTTGGTCACATATGATTTTCCTCGGAATCCCATAAGTACTAATGAAGGTTTTTAATGACTTAATTACATTCAAACTAGTTTTTGCGGCAATTGTGAACCCCGCTGCAAATTTTGAAAATTTATCGATAATAGTCAGTATTTGCTGATTGTTGACGTGATATATATCAATGTGTAAAATATCCAGAGGTTTTTCCGGGGTTTCCGGAATTTGGAAAACTAATTTTTGTGGGTGTCTATCGTATTTGAGTGTCTGACACGTGTCGCAATCATTAATTATTTGGCTGATCTTGTTTTTCATATGTGGGAAGAAATACTCTCTTTTAAGGTGTAAATATGTTTCCTCTATTCCTCGGTGGTTGTTATTTTGATGATATTTCCTTATAATTTCATCTTGTTCATCGTTATCTGAAATATCTCTTATTCTGAGTGTACAACGTACTAAGCGGTAAGATTTATTGCTAGCAAAATATTGTGAAAAAATTTTCTGTACAATGCGAAAAACATCATCATTATCTGTATAAACTGCAACAAGCCTATTAGGCTTAATAAACTTAGCAAAAATTTTTATGATTGAATTTTCGTCATAGGATGGTGCTTTTATAATACGTTTTAACTTATTCTTGAAGGGTACCTCCACAGTAACCTTTGATTCCGGTTGTATTTCTAGTACTAGCTGTATATTAAATTCGTTCAGGGGCTTTTCCGAGATTGGGATCCCATCGTCCAGGTTCTCTTCTGCAGAGTGAATCGTACTCCCACTAGTGCCTATAGTAGAGAAAGCTTCATGGTTGTTTATATCTGGTGTAATTCTACTTAGGGCATCCGCGTTGGAATTTAGTACGCCTTTTTTGTACACTATTTCGTAGTCGAACTCCTCTAATTTTAGCCGCCAACGAACTAGTTTTGAATTTGGTTCTTTTAGTCCCATAATCCAAGTTAATGGTCTATGGTCTGTTACTATTTTGAATTTATGTCCGTAGAGGTAGGGCCTGAAGTATTTCGTGGCCCATACTATTGCCAAAAGTTCCTTCTCTATTGTAGAATAATTTATCTCTGAACCATTTAATGTTCTGCTGGCAAAACAAATAGGTTTATCGCTCCCTATTTGGCCCTGAGACAACACAGCCCCTAGCGCATAGTTACTAGCGTCTGTGGTTAAAATGAAATGTTTAGAAAAATCCGGGTATTGTAATATTGGGTCATTACAAAGCAGATTTTTACACATTTCGACAGTTCTGACATACTCTTCGGTAAGTTTTATGTCCATCCCCTTTTTCAAGCAGACCGTTAATGGTTTCGTTAGTTTCGCAAAGTTAGGTATAAATTTCCTATAATATCCTAATAAACCTAAAAAGGACTTAATTTGTTTCGCAGTTTTCGGAATTGGGAAATTTTTTACTGCACTTATTTTTTTCGGGTTCGGTTTTATCCCTTCAGTAGATACAATGTGCCCTAAAAATTCTATTTCCTTTTTCAGAAACTCGGATTTATCGACCTGAATTTTAAAATTCGAACTCCTTAATTTCTCAAATACCACTTCTAGATTATTGATATGTTCCTGTAATGAAGTTGAAAAAATTATGATATCATCCAGGTAAACAAGGCACACTTTTCCCACTAAATCTCTAAGGACGTTGTCCATGACTCTTTGGAAAGTTGAAGGTGCGTTTTTCAACCCGAATGGCATTCTAATGAATTCGTAATGCCCTCCTTCTACTGAAAACGCTGTTTTCGGGATGTCTTTTGGTTCCATTTCAATCTGGTGAAAACCACTTGCGAGATCTACCGTGGAAAAGTACATACACCTACCCAGTTTATCCAATAATTCATTTATATTCGGAATAGGGTATTTATCCGTTATGGTCTTCTCATTTAATTTCCTATAATCAATCACTAATCTCCATTTCTGCTTGCCACTCGCGTCTTTCTTTTTGGGTACTACCCATACAGGTGAACTCCAGGGTGAATAACTTGGGCGTATTATATGTTGATCCAATAGTTTAGTAATTTGTCCTTGTACTTCCTCCTTGTGGATGTAAGGGTATCTATATGATTTCGTATATATCGGTACATCATTCGTTGTTGGTATGCTGTGTCTTATTTTGTTTGAGAATGTCAATTCTTGCCCCTCTCTGTAGAAGACATCGGAATATTTTCTGCATGATTTTAGAAGTAGTCGTCTTTCCTCCTGGTTGAGATGTTCAAGCCGCAATAAGTTTTTTACATCCGTATCTTCGTTTACGTAGGATGGCCCACATTCTGTAGTATTGACTTCGACGTATTCCTGGGAATGGTATTCTTGCGTTTTCAAGGGTTGATCAAAATAGATAGTTTCCAGAGAGTCACTTAAGTTTGTTACTTCGACCAAACTAGACCAGTTCTGTGCCGTATAAATACCAGCTGAAATTACAAGTTTTTCATTTACCGGTGTTTCCGCAATCAAAATATCCCCTTCTTCAACATCAACGGGTAATTTAATAATCATTTTTGTATTTGGTTCGATCGTGATTTTGCCAGAGCACACGTTTGGTTTGTGATATAATGGTATAGCCGTAAATCCCGTCTCCAATGTATTAGATTTCAAGTCGATTTTAGCGCCAATATTGGATAAATAATCGATGCCCAAAAGACCATCGAAGTAGTTGTGAAATTTAAATAGTAATAATGAGAGTTTTCCCTTTTGTTTGAATTCTTCGAATATTGGTAATATTACCAATTTGTTTATCCTGTATTTAGCTAAAACTGTTTTTATTATCGTAGGTTTACATTTGATATGTTGTTGTTGGTCCACATGTTCCGGGTTAATGAATGAAGTTGAAGCCCCAGTATCTATCAGGAACTTGAGAAGTTTATTGCCAGGGAACCGGATTTTAATGTAAACCAATTCAGACCCATGTTTAACCCTGTCTAGGTATCCCGTTGGTTGTGGGAGGCAAGGTCTAGAAAATTTACCTCTTCTTCTACGTTAGTTAATTCGCTATACTCCCCCTCTTCTATTATATTGTTAACTTCAGTATTTGGATGTCTTCTTGTTTGTGCACTTGGGCTCTGTTTAATGCTTGGGAACGAGCCTCTGTTCCTCAGGTAGGAAAACCCACTTGACGTGTCCATGGGTTCCGGTTTTTGAAATTTGGGTACGTTAGTGTTGGTCATATTATTATTGAAGGGTGCATTGTTATGGGGTATATTATTATTGAAAGACATTTGTTTTCGTTGATTAAAATTATCGAGTTGATTATTATTAAAAGATGCTTGTGGACGATATTGGTTATAAGAATTGTTATTTTGGTTGCCATTGCGACTACCCCCCCTGTAAGCCATGTTCTGTGGGGATGGTGCCACCAAATTGTAGGTGTTCCTATTAGGCTGATAATTATAATGAGGTTTATTATGAAAAGGATTTCTTTGGTATGAATAGTTATTCTGCCTATTTTGATTAATTTTACCGTAAGACCCATTAGACTGTTGGTAGTATATATTCTGCTCCTTGATGCAGAAATTTAATGCTTCCGCTAGAGTGTTAGGTCTCATAGCTCTAATTGTTGCTCCCAATGGATCCCTTAGTCCTGTCACAAAAGAGTTGAGGCACATTTCTTCATAAAGTGACTTCTTAGCGTATATCACATTTTGGTCTGCTTCGTGTAACAAAATGTTGTTACATAGAGCTGATTGCAATTCTACCACTTCTCCATAAAATTTTTCAAATGGTTTTCCAAATTGCTTCAGGGCATGAAGGTCTTTTATCAGAGAAGTCTCTGAACGTTTATCTGAGTAGTATGTTATTAGATTCGTTTTTATGTTATCCCAATTTAATGGGGTCCCGTACATATTGAGCACCTCATTCGCTTGTCCTTCAATTTTATTGCGTATGGCTCTCAACAAAATCTGCCCGTATGGGGTTTTATCTGTTCCCCGTATGAACAAAAGAATTTCCTCAACGTTATTGAGGAACTCATATAACAATCTGGGGTTACCATCAAATGTCGGTAACTGTTTGATGGCATCGGGTATTCTCAACGACTGGAATACATCCATCTGTGCTGTTAGTACTGCTGTTGAAGCAGGAGGGACCGTGCCCGAAGTACTTTGTTCCCGTGAATCGTTATTCATCCTAGCTGAATCTTCTACCTCAGGAATTGAATTTAAGCTCCTACTTTTAAATATTTGCGGAAGGCTATAAGGTGAACCCCTGTTTTTTGGCATTAATTATCTCTTACTTTCCTAATTTAGCTCCTGACGAAATATTCTGATAGATTTTCGCTTGATAACAATGTTAAAAAAATGAAGAAAAATTTTGTTACTTACAGCAATATTAATAAAATCAGCATGTCCCTTAGCAGTTGCGTGGTGCGATTATTAATCCCTTTGACTCGTTATTTCTTCCAGTAGGTTCCGGAGTTTGTAGATGAAGTGAAGCTACACAGATTTCCTCTGAGAAATTTAAATATTTTTGTGCGATACAAAAATGTATTTGAGTAATTTTTTTTTTTTTTTTTTTTTTTTTTTTTTTTTTAAGTTTTTATGTGGATATTTAGTCACTATATATTTTTCTTTTCCTTTTAAAAATTTTCCCTTGTTTTTTTTGTGATATAACAGTTTTGTAAATTTATTTGTTTTCTTTTTTATATTTTTATCCTTTTATTTTTGTGCGATACAAAAAGAATATTATCATATTTTTCTCAGTGGATAAATCCTTGCCTGATACTATATATGCTTTTAACGTATTCCTGTGCGATACAAGAATTTTTATTTGGTGTTCCTGTGCGATACAGGGATTTTTGTCACCTTTATTTTACTTGTATTCCTGTGCGATACAGGAATTGATTTTTTTTTATATTTAAATTTCTTTTCTTTAATTTCACAGTTTATATTATTTTTCTTTTATGTTCTACAAACTCCACGATTTTACTCGTATCGTCGTTTGTTTATTCAATTAATATGATATTCGCTCATATTCTACCCCCAGAAAAATTTTTATCTTTTAGTTCTCTTTTTTTTTATTTATATATTTTCTTTTGCACTATATTTTCCACAGTATTCCTGTACGATACAGGAATTTCCCCCTTTTTATATATAGTATTTCCTTTATTTTATCTGATTAGTATGATATTCACTTCCTTTTTTTTGTAATTAAATTTCTTAAATTTTTCCTCAGAGATTTTTTCTGTACAACTTTCACTTTTCCACAAAAACCGCCGTTCGACTGCGCCAGATAAAGAAAGAACAACGAGATTCACTTTATGTGTGGTTGATTAATAATAATAATATTTTATTGTCTGTTAATATTTATACTATTAATATGCTAATATTGCATTTTCATAATATTATTTAATTCTAAGAATTATACTAGGAAGTAATAAAATAAAATACAATTAAATTATTAATATGTTAATATTGCATTTTCATAATATTATTTAATTCTAAGAATTATACTAGGAAGTAATAAAATAAAATACAATTAAATAAAATGAACCTAAATAAAAATGCTTATTCATGTCTGACCCAATTTGTATAAGTATGTTAGTTAACAATGTTATTGGTAATGTTACGTTGATGATTGTAGTTGTTGTTGCTGCTGTTGGTTTGTTTGTTAAGTTGGTGGTTGTAGTTATTGTTGTTGCTGCTGTTGGTTTGTTTGTTAAGTTGGTGGTTGTAGTTATTGTTGTTGCTGCAGTTGTTGGTTTGGTTGGTGACTATGTGTAACATAGGTAACTCGTGCAGTAGGCAGCCACGTATACCAATACCATCAGTATAGATTGAAAAGTCGAACTTCAACAATCAATCACGGTCTTATCTATTTGTATCTTTATATTCGTAGAACCTAACTTGTATCTGTTCTTTTCAAATGTCCGTTAGAAAACAATAGTCATTCGGATCTTCTCTGTGATTACATACTAGGCCTATTCACAATCTTGTGCATTTGAGATTGCAAATGTATGCAATTGGAAATATTTTCTATCAATTGTGAACGACCCCTTTGGGTTAGGTTGCAAGGCTTGTTGCAAATACGAAATTCACAGCTGATTGACAAATATAATTATTTTCTACTAAAGTTTTGGCCTAAAAAAAATACATATGTCAAAGAAAAGTTTCAAAGAACAATTAGTTGACTCTTTAATAGACGTAGCAGCTCAAGAGATCATATACAGGGAAGGTATGAAATATTAGCTGCTAACTTTCATTTCATACCAATTATTTTTATCTAGATATGGAAAGTGATGATGAAGCAGCAGAAGCAATTTTAGATGAACTTGCAGAAAATTTATCTGTTGTGGTGGAGTGCCGTCGAGGGTTTTCTAGCGCAGTACCTAAATCAAATATTTGGCGAAATAATATTTTGACAGCCATGGATGAGGATAGATTCCGGCAAATGCTAAGAGTTGATAGGAAGCAATTCGCGATGTTGTGCGATTTAATAAAAAACGATGCAGTGTTTACTAAAGCGCATTCTGTTAAGCAATTTTCTGTCGAACTGCAACTAGCAATAGTACTTTTCCGCCTGGGCTCATCAGGAGAAAGCGCGTCGTTTAGGAAAATTGCAACTATTTTCGGAGTGGGAGATGGCGGAACAATATCGATAATAACGCAAAGAATCTTTAAAGTATTCTTGCCCCTCCAATCGGAATATATTTACTGGCCCAATGAAAGTGAACGGTCGCAAATCGTATCGGACACATTTGACGAGCTCCCTTTCTGCATTGGGTATATTGACGGAACTGAGATTAAATTGGCGGAATCGCCAATCGAAGATCATACATCATACTTCTCCAGAAATCACATATATTCTATAAAAGCGCAAGTAGTTTGCGATTACAAACGTAAAATTCGACATGTAGTGGTTGGTCATCCTGGAAGCTGGCATGATGGCCGAATATATAGAAATAGCTCTCTATTTAAAGAAAATGAGCAATATTTCTCTTCACATCAATGGATAGCAGGAGACTCAGCATACCCTTTATCAGCAACATTGATTACTCCCTACAGAAGCAACGCGCGACAGCTTGATAAAAATGCTCAGATCGCTTTCAATTTACGGTATAGCAAATATCGGGTTAGAGTGGAGCACTGTTTTGGACTTTTGAAAGAACGATTTTGTAGTCTTAAACAGCTAAGAATGCGTCTTGCCAATAAAAAAAGTAATAAATTATGTTGCGACTGGTTTCTTGTTTGCTGTATTCTTCATAATATTTTAATAAATAATTATTCAAACTTAAATGAGTCAAGCATATTTGAAGCAACGGCTGAAGAAGATCCTAGTGATCCGGAAGACAATTTTTCAAATAGTTCTGGTGAAATGAAAAGACAAGCCATATACTCATTAATGTTTTCTTAAAATAATTTCAATTTATTTATTAAAAAAAATCTATTACATTTGAAATATATTCAGATATATACATACATCCATTATAACATAAAAAATAAAGAAATTCATTTATAATATGTAAAATATAAAATTAATATTTTAAAATGAACTGCCTATTTAGCGATGTCGAAGGAATTCTTTCTCACAATTATATTAAAAATAAAATATTTTGAATTTGTTTTAAATGTAATTGTAAGAGAGAAAAAATTTCTTCGATATCGAGAAACAGTCATTTATAAAACAACTAAAGAACAAATAAATTAAAATAAAAAAATTATAATTAAAAAACTGCACTTCTGATGAATTGCACAGGTACATATCGTCATATAATATGGAAAAGGTCCAATCTACATTCTTAAAAATTTTTCAGGAGAGATAAAAAACTGAATAAAAAGCAAACTATTGTGATTATAAAAACATAACATAATCACAATAGTTTGCTTTTTATTCAGTTTTTTATCTCTCCTGAAAAATTTTCAAGAATGTAGATTGGACCTTTTGCATTTCATATGACGATATGTATGTAATTACTAGTTTGAACTGGAGGTTCTAAAAGATATTCATTATGTATGTATTTACATTTTACAAAATAAAATAGGGATTTGCAGTTAATCAATCAATCTTTGTGATTAATCAATATTCTAATTAATCAATAAATAGATTAATCAAGAGTTCTGATCAATGCTGATTAACTGCCAGTTTTTGTAAATAAAATAAAAATTTTCGTTAGGGACTTTGAATTGAAAAGAAATTTGAGTTTTTTGTTGCTGTTTCAATATAAATTCCCTAACGAAATTTTTTATTTTATTTACAAAAACAGGCACTAATATTAAATATTTTAAATTTTGATTACTCAAATTTTAATAGTTTTATTCAAAATTAAAAGCAAATATATTTCAAGCAAAAAAATTTAATGAAATAAAACCATTTAAAAACAAAAAGTAAGAATTAAGAAAACGTAAAAAAGTGAATTATTTAGTTATTCAAAATGTAGATTTTTCAAAATCGTAACTAATCTATTTCATTCATCAATTTTCAAGGAATTTGATTAATCAAATTTCAAGGAATTTGATTAATCAAATTTCAAGGAATTTGATTAATCAAATTTTAAGGAATTTGATTTATCAAATTTCAAGGAATATGATTAATCAAATTTCAAGGAATTTGATTAATCAAATTTTAAGGAATTTGATTTATCAAATTTCAAGGAATTTGATTAATCAAATTTCAAGGAATTTGATTTATCAAATTTCAAGAAATTTGATTAATCAAATTTCAAAGAATTTGATTAATAAAGTTTCAAGGAACTTGATTTATCAATTTTCAAAGAGTTTGATTTATCAAATTTCAAGGAATTTGATTAATAAAATTTTAAGGAATTTGATTTATCAAATTTCAAGGAATTTGAGTCGTCAAATAAAAAAGTTATTTTGGCGATTGATTTTTGTATCTTAATTCTATTTCGAATTTCTTCACCCTTTCATCCTTTTCCATTTCCAATATTTTTAATCTTTCTTCCTTCTCTAGCTGCATAACTCTGAAATCCGTTTCGCGCTTTAGTTTTTCTTCTTCCAAACTTAATTGCCTCTCGCTCAATGCAAGGTCTTTTTCATGCTTTTCTCTTTCCCATTCTATTTTTATTTTTAGCATTTCTGTTCTCTCCGCTTGGAAGCTAGCAAGATGAGCAGCTGATGATTTAGGGGCATTTCTTTTTAACTTCTCAGCAAACTCAATAGCTTTTTTAGGTACTTTACTTTGAGTTGCTTGCGCTGACTCTAGCATTGGCGTAGATTTTTCTTCGGCTCTATTAGGCGAATCGATAACAACTTCTTCTGCATAAACGGTGTCAACAATAAAAGACGAATCCATCATCGATTCGCTTATAGAGTCATCCATTGTGATAATGTTTCCGCTGTCAACCACCACGTATTCGCTGTTTAGATTTTTTTCCCCGAAAATTTCATTAAGCTGCTTATAGTGGGGACAAATTTGTAGCACTTTCCCTATAATTTAAAAGTTTGTAACACCACTTCTTATATTTTGATGGAATTCACTTACCTTCAACGCTAGAAGTTCCTGCGTCTGTATCGAGGAGCCTAGCACTAGTAGACTTCCGCCAATCACTGGCTTTTCTGAAGGTTGCCTTCAGATGCCTTACCTTCCACCGAATCAGCTCCCACGTCGCGTCAATGCCACTTCTTTCTATAAGCTTTTTATAGAAAATTTGGGCCGTTGGTGTCTATTATTAAATAAATAATTCATATTTAGTGTGTATATATGTAAGTAAATTCTAGCAGCTAATGTCAACAAAACCGGCTAGAAAGTATTAGCAAACGTTTTTCTTGAAAGCCACTTACCTCTATTTCTGGAGCATCCTGCAGATAATTTAATATCTTAAGTATGTCCTCTTCTGTCCACTTTTTATTTGGTTTATCCCGTTTCAGTCTTTTTTTAATGTTTTGGTGTTCCATTTTTGCACTTTTACTCTTCCTATTTAATTTTTGTTTTGTTATTGTCAGCAGTGAACCAAGCCGATATACTTTCATCGGCGGCGGCGGCAGAACGAGCGGATTTTTAAGCCGGCTTAAACTTTGAGCTAAATAAAGTCAGCGATTGCAGGTATGGGTGAAAGTTAAACGACGGCGTTTAAACGCCGATTACAAGCAAGTCGGCCTGGTTCACTGAATGTCAGCTGTCGGTTTGCAATTAAGTGTTGCACAAGTAGAGTAAATATAAACTATCGGTTTGAAGTGTTGCATATTATTGAAAGAGTAGCAAGTGCATTGCTGAATATTTTGTTGGTGTAGAGTAGAAATATACTATACCATTTTGCAAATGCTATGATGCAAGACCATTTGCACAAGATTGTGAATAGGGCTACTGTATCTTCTTTGCACAAAGAGACGCCTGTTCCTGTGTAGATCAAAAATGTTAATGTGTTATCTGTGCCTTTCACGCTCAATTTTGCGTAATTCTTTAGATCCGATGAGGTACTACAAATTCTGCGGGTTCTTATAGGTTTACTTCCGAAGATTATTGGTATTGCAAAATCTCCGAATTCTGTGAGTTTCCCTGTTCTTGATCATGATGTACTCTGCGATCTCTATTATAGTTGTTATTCCTACCGTTGTAATGATTTTATTGTCTCCATTATTATTCCTACTGAGGTTATTCCTATTATTCTGATTACCATTATTATAGTCGCTTCTATTATACCGATTTTTCTTATTGAGTTTCTGGGAATTGTTTGTGAGTTTTCAGATATAATGAGGAATCGGCACAAGATATCCTATTCTGATGATGGGGCTGCCACCTAAGCCGTCAGAGCGGCTTTTATTACTGTGCTTCAGTGATAGAATCATCACCTAATTACCTGAGACGTCATCTAGACCATCAGGCTACACAGTACGCCTTACTGTTGTTAGTTATAGTCCTTATTGCGTTTATTATTGTTATTTCCATAAATTTTCCTATTGCTATTACCATTCCTATTATCGTCACTATTATAACCGTTTCTATTACTACCATAATTGTTATTTATATTATTGTTATAATTATTATTTCCGTTTCTATTATTATTCCCATTTCTATTGCTATAACCGTAGTTTCCGTTTGAATATCTTGATCTTGAAGTCTGGAACATAACTTGGCCTTGCCTTATGTCTGATAATACTTCCAGTGCTATCTCTATAGCTTCGTGTATAATCTTTTCTACTTGCTTCAATTATCCGGATTACCTCTCTGTTTTTAAGCCATTTTTGTATGCGATGAAAGCTGTTATAGCATTCTTATTGCTAATAATCCCTCTCCTCGGCTCGCCAAGAGCTTCAATTTGTACTTCATTACAAAAATGGTCCATTTTACATTTTGGTTCCGACATTTTTAATACAATATATATTATACAATGTTTTTTTTATTTTTATGAAACCGATGCACTTAACTTAAGTCACTCACAAAATGAAATAAGTTCCAAAAAAATTAATAGTGAATTTTATCACGACCGAGCGAAATTTAAAAGACATCAGCTTCAGCTGAGTTCCGATCCGAGTCTTAACTGAATCTTTATTTTTGAAATTAGTTCGCTTGTACGAAATAAAAAAAAATCGCTGCCTGTGCGGTGGTTGAAAACAAAAAAGTTGTTTTGTTGGTATAAAAACACCTTTGAAGAAGAGGAAGACGAGGAAAATGAAGAAGAAGGAGAAGACAAAGAAGAAACTGAGAAGCATATTATAGATCAAACAGAAATCAAAAAAGACTTAGTTTTGTGGAAAATATTTTCAAAAAGCATGAAAAAATAATAATTTTTCCAACATTTTGCTTTATAAGCACCACAAACATTTTCTAAATCAATTTTTTTTAATTTCAATTGTTGCACAGGTCTCTGCAATAATTTGCCTTTTACAGATTTAAAAATATCAATTAGTCCACAAGTTATAGCCAAAAAACCATATAAACAATATGCTGAAAATCGGCATTTGACTGCAAAGTTCGAAGGTTGATAAAAAAAAATTCTAACTAACATAAACAAACGCCGCGATACGGGGCATCTAATTTAGCCTCTATTTTCACCCCTCACTCTCAGAATCGACCTAACTTTTGCTAATTTGCTCCACAGTGTTATTCTACAATCATGTCATATTGTTTATATTTGCTTTCAACATGTGTCTATTTATCGGTTTTTTTAATATAATTGTTTACATGTTTCAATAACATATTTAACGTAAATATAACACATATTAGTATTGCTATTTCTACGCTGACTCTTATAGCTGGAGGCGCATTAGCAGTAGCCGTTATTATCTCTTTGACATTGTTCTGAGTGTTCTCCGTCTATACTATGTTTTTTCTTTTGTTTTTTTTAGCTCTTATTATTAAAATACCCTTTGTTCAGGAAGGGAATCTGACAGTTCGCGGTAAAAGTTTTTTCCTATTACAGTTTGTAGTCGTCTGTGTAGGATTTTCTTCATCTGTAGTTCAGGGAAGTTGTACAGGGTTGTAGGCTATGACATTACGTTGAGCAAAGAGACCTTGGCTTTTCCCTTCTATTTCCGGCTTTGAACTAGGATCCAATACTTCAGAAGGCTCCAAGTTCTCCTGGCAGGATCAGCATATGTTAAATAATGATAGATGTTATGATGTTTGTTTCAGTTGCAACGTTGTGTTGCTTAAACGGGAAGCATTAAAAATTGAATCTTCGCAATAATGGTTTCCGGATGTAAAAGTTGCTATGTTCCGCACATTGAACTTGTTTTTTTTTAGTTTTTTTTACGCAGTCGGGGTTTTTGATTTTTTAAATTTATGTCTAGTTAAATTTATGTCTTCATCATACTACTATCGGTACACAAGAACCGCAGGAAATGTGAAAAATAATTTTAATTTATATTTTAGTCAAGCTTAAAAAATTCCCTCTGCTCTAGATCATTGTAAATGTCTATCCCAATCTCATCCTCAACCTTACAAATTGTTTGCATTAATGCCGCACATTCAGCGTTTTCTTCGACTATGTCGACTAACCACACGTTCATATCAATAGAATCATATACATCGGAGGAAACAACTGGGCTAATCTCGTTTATGTAATCTCCAATCTTGATTTCTCTCTTTACTATTATATTGTTTTTCAAAAATTTCTTTTTCATCAAATCTTTTAATAGGTGAAATATTTGATATATTACAATTACTAACAGCGGCTGGCATCATATCTATATTATGCGGATCTCTGTATATTTCAAAGCATAAGCGCATTGATAATTTCTTTATTTGGTTTTGTATTTAACGTTTTCAAATTCATTTTCAATAACATATTCCTGTTGTAACTTAAAATATTCTTGTTTTAGTGTATTCATATATTAATTTAATTGAAAAGGAGTGGCATTACCGATTCTTCATCTGGTAGAATAGACAAATTATCAGCCCAATCACAAATGCTTGTACAGCTAGTATGTTATTAGTTTTTTATTCACTTTTTAATTAATTTTACTTTAAATTTAATTAAAACACCAATTTTATTTATTTTTGTACACAAAAACACTGAATAAATAAATGTCAACAAGCAAAACAGCCGCCATTGTTATTCAATGATGCCACTGTTTCATATTTTTGTTCCCGAAAAGTTTGTGATTGGAGGAATTTATTCTCGAGAAAAGTGTTTTCGGGGGGAAAGAATTTCCCAGGGAATATATGTATTTTATTTTTCGAAAAGAAATTTCACATATAATAAAACCTAGCGTACTTAGTTTATAATTTTCCATATCGAGGTATGACGTCAATTTCTTCGAGTCCTCGGTAAAATATGGGATAACGGAAAGGCAGCACTTACCATTTGTTAAGCTCCTAGTGAGTCATCAGCCTTATTTACTATTGAAGCAGCAACTCTCTTCTTCTTTGGACAATCCTGATGGAAGTCTCCTGCCTCGGCACATATAAAACAGGAACTTGCGGGACGCTTCGGCTTAGGGCAGCGGTCCTGATAATGGCCGAACTGCAAACAGTTAAAACAACATACATCAGCATCAGAAGCTTTAACGGCATCACCTCCACCGGCAGCTGTAGATTTGGTATTGTTGACTATTGCGCCATTAGTTGATTTTCCTGTAAGGGATATTTTATATCTTCTGTTGCCCTTGATTTTACTATTTTAGCATGGGCGTACTTTGAAAATTTATCTATTGCTGTAAGGATAACTTTATTGTTTGTATGATAAATATCGATGTGGACGTATTGGCCTGGGTAATGCGGAATTGGTGTTTTCCCTAAAACTATGTTAATCGGGTGACGATCATATTTATTTTCACAACTATCTAACACTGTTTCACTAATTTCTTGCGAGCATCTGGGGGAAATAATATTTTCCAAGTAATTGGATTTTATTTTCTTTTGGTTCTCTATGCGCACGTCTATGTTCGTTGATAATTTACGTCTCTTGTTCCATTGTCCAGGTGTATTTCGCACGGAATTTACAAAAATGTGACGACCAAATCTCTTGTATTTTACCTAGAATTCGGTCATCAGTCATGATAACATTTGTTACCGAAGGGTTTAAGTAAGATTTCAAAATGTGTATCAGCTTATTGCTGTTATATTCTGTGCCCACTTATTCGTGTCTATGGTATATTGGAAATATTATTTTGAAATTATAGGAAGGTAACTGTCCTGTTGAAAGTATTATCTGATTTTTAAAAACGTTTAATGGCGAGTCAGTAAATTGGATTAGATTTTGAGCAAAACTTTCACAACTATGTTGTGTAGCTGTCAATGAGTTCACTTCGTTAACTTATGGAGATCTTAGTAATGCATCTGCCACAACATTACTTCTACCTGGCTTATATTTAATTTCATAATTGTGTTCTTCTAGGAAGGCTTTCTATGTTCTTAATTTGTAGTTTGTGTTTTTACTTCCTAACGCATACGTCAACGGTTGATGGTCTGTGAATATCTTTATTGCGACAGATCTTTTTCGTTTGCTGGGTAGTGTTCTTCAGACTTACTCAATATTCTTGATATGAATGTAATGGGCTTTCCCTCCTGTTCAAGAACAGCGCCGATGTCAAATGGAATTCTTTTTCGAAATTAGGATATGCAAGAATTACTTCCTCTGAAACCAAAGAATTCTTTATTTTATTAAAAGCTTCTAAGGTGTTGTAATCTAGTGTTACAGGAATCTTTGCAGATTCTCTTTTTGACATACGTCCCTCCTCAGCCCTCAAAAGGATGGTCAGGGGGTTTGCCAATCTTGCGTAGTCTTTTATGAAACGCCTATAAAACCATGATAGTCCCAGAAATGATCTGAGTGGTCAGTTCTTATACCCTATGTTGAAATAAGAAATCCTAAGTACTCGACCTCTGCCTTCATGAACTCACACTTGTGGAGTTGCACCTTCATATTCGCTCTGCACAAAGTATTGAATATTGTTTCAATATTTTTGAGATGCGAATCCTCATCTTTCCCGCAAACTAGTATGTCGTCTATGTAGACAAATCATATCCTACCGATGTGGTCTCTCAACATGTCATCTAATGCACGTTTGAACATGCCAAGGGCATTTTTCAAACTCATATTTTCCATTATTGACAGAAAAAACAGTCTTTTCAATGTCGCTTTCTCTGAGCGGTACCTCATGAAATCCGCTTTTCAAGTCTATCACAGAAAATCATTTATTTTTTCCGAGTTGTGCGAGAACTTCATTAATTTCGGGGATCGGATATCTATCAGGAACGGTCACAGCGTTTAGCTTTCTGTAATCAATGACTATTCGATATTTTTGCTCATTAGAAGCGTCTAATTTCTTTGGTACTATTATTATAGGGGAATTATACGGTGATCTTGATAGTCTTATTATCCCATTCTCAAGTAATTCTCTTATCTGTTTCTCCACTTCGTCTTTCATTGAAATGGGGTATGGATAACTTCTCGTATAAACAGCGTCATTAGTCGTCGTCCGAATCTCTGCCTTAACCACAGTCGTGTATGTCAGTTTTTCGTCCGGTTCCGAAAAAAGTGGCGAATATCTTTCACATAACTCTATTAATTTTTTTGTCTGCTCATCCGTCAAATGACCTGATCTTATGCTTAGTTTATTAACAGATTCAGATTGCTGCTGTTTAATACTTACTTTTATAGAATCATTAATTATCATGTAGTTTTTAGATGTATAAATAATTGCATTTAATGTTTTTAGGCTATCGTTACCAAGTATACCGTGGAAAGATTTCAATGTAGGTAATAAAAAAAATTTCAGATCCTGTGATCGTACTCCAAATAATTTAATTAAAGTGTGATGGGTAATAGTGACTTTCCCACCAACTGAGTTTGCCTGAAATATTGTTGTGTTAGGTATAGGGGTTTTAACCAATTCAGGTTGAATATAGTTTTTGTTTGACCCTGTGTCAATCAAAAACTTAAATACCTTACCATTGCTGTCCCTACATAGAAAATATGGTAACGTAGAATTCGTTAATCTAAAAAATGAACATCCGAAAACTCAGTATATTTATATTCATCTGGTGTATCTTCTACTTCAAATTGTTTCAGATATTCATCTAGGTCTTCTAATTCCTCATCTTCACATTGAAGTTCCGATTCGCTTGCGTTAATGTCTGTCTCGGTTTTTGTGTCGTTTTTATTGGTTCTCGTATCATATTGATCAACTACAATATGATTTATTCGTTGAACCTTTCGCGCTTGGTTAACTTGCACAGACTGAGGCAAAGGTCTAACACCTGTAAATCTGTTGTCCGGTGCGGGTCGGTTCATATAATTAATTCTTTTGGATTGCATGGAAGCATCGACTTCCATTGGAATTGGGGGTTTCGGTACATTAGGTCTTGGTGGTGGTTGCTGTTGATGTAAATTATTCGTATAATAGTTCTGCTTAAATTGGTTTTGGTATCTGTTTCTTTGGTCATGATATGAATTAAGGCCTGGTTGATTAGGATATGCTGTTCTGTAAAAACTAGCGGGTTGAGGGATATGTGCTAGCTGTGGGTAAAAATTATGATTTTGTCTGGAGTTACTAGGTTTTTGCGACGGGATATGTGCTTGATGTCTTGTTGCGCTGTTAGCATATTGAGACCTAAACTGTTGATTGTCTAATTTCATGCATAAGTGTAGTGCTTCGTTCAAATCTTTAGGTTCCCTTATTCCCAAAAGCCTGGGTAAGTCACCCCGTAAGCCGCTGACAAAAGTGTCGAGTGCTTTATTCCTATAATTCCTTGTTAACAACTGAATAGCTTCTTGACTTTCCTGTAGGCATGCTATTTTATTTAATATCAAGGACAAATGACTATAGATTTTTTATAAAATTCTTGTACAGAACTTGTACCTTGTATCATAGATGTAAGTTGATGTTCTCAAGTGCCTAGATCTCTCTGATCTGCATAATGTGTTGTTAGGCATTTTATAATACATTCCCAATTTAATGGGGTATTATAACTTTCTAACGCGATGTCAGCATCGCCAATAATTTTATTTCGGACTACGTTCAGTATTCCGAAATATTTGGCCGTGCCTTTTAACGGTTCATAAATTTTCAATATTATTTCTGTACTTTTTTTCCAAGAGCTGAACTCGGTCCTGCTACCGGAAAATTCTCTGAGCGAACGCACTACGTCTGGAATTTTGTCCAAATCTGCTAAGTCATTGTTACGGTCTATACCCTGATCTATTAACCTAGGTTCTACTTCTCCTAATGCTCGCTCCTCTACTAGTATTCTACGTACTATGTTTGCTATACCTGTTTCAATATCGGCTGTTATAACAAATTGAGCCTGATTAGGTTGTGGAGGATTGTTTAAATTTGGTGGAGGATTATTTAAATTTGGTGGAGGATTATTTAAAATCGGTGCTCTTATCAAATTGTTTGGGTTTGCCATATTGAAAGGAAAACTTGTAAAATTACAAAATTATTTCATTAATTGTTTTATTTTGTTTTTTCTCGCTACACCTAGTTTATAATTTTTAATTCACTTTTAAAGCTTTATTTTCTGTTTTAACACAAAATTATTTAAAAATATGTAAACTATAAAATCTTAACACTAAAATAATTATGTTATTGCATAATCTTACATCAAAATAGTCATCTGCATCCTCATGTTGTTTGTTGATGATTTTTTCTTCTGCTGGTTCTGATGATTTTAAGAAAAAATTTTTTTTATGCTGTTGATTTTTTCTTCTGTTGGTTCTGATGATTTTATTTTTAAAGTTGTGTTTCAATGTTTTTTATATTTTAATGTTTTTCCTTTACTTTGATTTATTTTAAAAAAAAATTTCCATTTAATGTTTTCTCTTAATTTATTTAAAAGCTTTTAATTTTAATATTTTATTCAATGTTTTCTTTTATTTCAACTCACTAAGAAAATTTTCTTCTTCTTTTATTTAGTTAAAAAAATTTATTTAACGTTCTTTTATTTTAATTTATAAAAAAATATTTATTTTAATGTTTTTTATTTTAGCACTTATTTAATTTAATTTCAAAAAGGGAAACTTTATTTAACGTTTTCTTTAATTTATTTAAAAAAATTTTATTTTAATTTTAATAGGATTTCTGTAAAATTATATTAGAAAATGCTGGTGACCGAGAATATGTCCTTTTCATCACTTTACTGGGGTTCTCCGGTTCACACTTACACACTATTTAATTTTACGTTGGGCGCCAGTTAAGTTATTAGCAGGTTAATATGACAAAAATTAAAAATAAAATAGAAAAACATTTTTCTTGTTAACTGGTATATAGTTTTTGTTGGGGACTAGTCCTTTTTTTGTTACTAAGGATTATTACTTAATTATATGAAGGATATTTATATATTTTTTTCGTTGGGGATTATTCTTCACAATACTTTTTGTTTATTAAGGATTATTCCTTAATTATATGAAGGATATATATATATATATACATTTTTTGTGTTGGGGGTTATTCTTCACAATTCCTTTTAACGATTATTCCTTAAAGATATTTATATATATATTTTGTTTTCCTTGGGGATTATTCCTCACAATCCCATCCTTGTCGCCAGAAAAATACAAGGTGATTGGATTTAAAAAAAAACAAATTATTTTTTTAAATCACTTTATTTTATTGAATCAAAGTTTATGACTAACTTATTTTGTAATTTTCTTCTATTTAAATACAAAATAAATGCTTATTCGATAATAACAAAAATGTAAGAATCAATTTTTAATAATTATTGCTTAAAAATTAATTCTTAAGAATTGTTGCTAAATAATCTAAAAGTTTTTATTTATTTTATTACAACTTAAAATTGATTTCCAAGAATTTTTTTAATTGCAAAATTATTCTGTTATTGTTTTAATGGTTCATTGGTGGTAAAGTTTTTATTTATTTTATTACAACTTGAAATTGATTTCCGAGTATTGTTTGTTTTAATTGCAAAATCATTATCGGCCATGTTCTGAAAACCATTTCGTTTTGAAATCGCCTAATTTCATGAAATAATTCAACTGAAAAGTTCACTTATTGTAGCTTTTTAATTGGTTTTTATGTTTTAGATGTTTCAGATATTTTATCCAAACTTAACTTCGAATGCACTAAATTGTCCGATTAAGAGAACACTGTTTTTCGTTTTTGAAATTTTGCAGTTTCAAAACGAAGTGGTTTTCATTGGTCTAAATAAAATTACTATATTCTTGATGACAAGCACTTTTGGAATTTTGTTATTTGGGTGTCAATTGATTTATGTAAGAAATGTTACTGTAGAAAAGTGAAAGTATTAAATGTTTAAGTATGTTATGTATGTTTGTATGTGTGTTCATAAAACGGAATTATTTATATAATGGTTTACTATAACTTATATCCTCAAAATCGCCTTGCAAATCGTTAGAATTTAAAAATTATTTTATTTTCGTGTTTTATCCCAACATCCATTGTCTTGTTGTCGGTCAAAATGATTTGAATCTTAAATCTGTTAACTATACTATCTAATATACCGATATGATTATTACTATTATCCATCTGAGAGTGTGCTGTTTTCAAGCGGTCTTCTTCTTTAACAAGAACTTGGTAAAAACCCTTTGCTAGATCAATTGTTGAGAAATACTGTGCCCGTCCAAGTTTATCTAAAATCGAATCAATGTTCGGTGTAGGAAATTTATCGTCCACTGTTATTTCGTTCAGTTTCCGATAGTCTATTACAAATATCCACTTCTTTTCACCAGAACTATCTACTTTCTTCGGTACAATCCACAATGGCCTATTGTATGGTGAATTGTTTTCAGTAATTATTCCTTGCCTCAACATGTCATCAATTTGGTTGCAAATTTCCTGTTCGTGAATATGAGGGTAACGGTACATTTTTGTATACATTGGTCTTTCCGTAATAGTTCGAATTTCAGGTTCAATAATATTTGTATTGTCTAAAATGTGTCCTTCTGTATGTATCAAGTCCTTATATAAATTATGCAAAATATTTTTTTTATTTATTTTATTTCTTCATTTATTTAATCGAGCCCATGGGGCCATATATGATTAAAATATATTATAAAAAGTGATGAACTTATATTATAATTAAAAAATAAAAATCTAAAATGTAAATTAATTAAATTGATTATATATTTACATATATACATATAATCCTTTGAGAAAAAGAATAAATTTTTGCGTAACTTAAAGAAAAGATGGTATCTTGCTAACATACTGTTAGCAGATTAGTTTAGTTATAAACTTTGTATAATTTGTGTTTGAAGCTAGAACTAAAATGTTCAAAATTCCTTATGCTAATAGGAAGATCGTTGTAAAGTCTGCATACTCTTATCTGAAATGATCTTTCGAATGTGGTGTTGTTTATTTTTGGAATAACTAAATGAGTATTACGCATTGATCTTGAGAAATTAAATAAATAAGATAGATATGAATTTGATTTAATAATATTATAGAAACTGTACAGAGTTCTTATTTTAACGAAGTCAAGAAAGGCACATTTAAGAAATAATTTGACGTGTTCAGACACGTGTTGAAAGACCCTCAGCTTAAAGATGTATCTTATAATACGATTAAATATCAGCCTAAGTCGATTCATATTTGATGACGAACAACCACTATATACTTCAAGACAATAAAGAATGTGTGTCATTAGTAGGGAATGCGCCAAATTAAGTCTTACTTTTACTGGAAGGTGACAGTTGAGACTATATAAAGATCTCAATGTGATGTTTATCTTCGCAGCAACATTAGAAATATGATTCTCAAAAGGGAGGTTATTGTCAAGTGATAAACCCAAACATTTCAGTGTTCACAAAGGGTATACGAACGCCATCAAATGCAACTGAAATAGATGTATGATCACAGTTCCCCGTCCGAAATGCTAGCGCCTTAGTTTTCAATGGATTGAAATTGAGTTTGTTGCGTTCCGCCCAATTAGAAACTAGCGACAATATGTAATCAATATTTTCCTCATGGCAATCAAGAAATTGGTGTTCTCCAGTGAATAGCAAATTAATGTCATCCGCAAAAAGAAAAATCCTACATTGCTTGTTTCCGATAAAGCTCACGAAATCATTTATATAAATCAAAAATAGAAGCGGCCCAAGGATTGAACCTTGAGGTACACCACTTGTACAGGTGGAAATAGTGGACCTAAGACTACCCACTCCAACGTATTGCCATCTATCTGTTAAATAAGAGAACAATAGTTTGCAGACAGAAAAAAATAAGTTTCGTTTTTGATAACAAAAATCCCGGTATTCAATAATTTTTTTTTCAAATTTCCTGTGATAAAGAATTCCCCTATATTGATAACAAAATTATTTCAAAATAAAAATATATATATAAATTAAAAAAATTTTGACATGGCTGGAATACGAACCCGGGCTTTCCGGACGTAAAGCATACTCTCTATAGCTGAGCCATATCCCATTTATTATTTTATGGGATACAACTTGTTTTAAGTACTTACGTATAAAAAGAAAAGAAATAACCGGCATGGAAAAGATATACTTGCAACGAAATATTTTATTATGTTAAAGATAAATGTTATTGAAATTCATATTTTTTTTAATAACATGGTTTTATTGAATATAATTCTTGTCTATTTTTTTCTGTGCACGACACAGATAACTTAAACTCGGACGAAAGCTTGTTGACTAAGATGGTGTAATTTACAGTATCAAATGCCTTACTAAGGTCAAGTAATACTAGTGTTGAGATCTTCTTACTGTTAGTGTTATTTCTAATGCACTCTGTTAGGCTTAGTAATAGAGACGAAGTGCTACACCCAGATCGAAATCCAAAGTGGCAATTACTGAGTAAATTATTTGAGTTTAAATGATCCATTAACTGTTCCTTTAAAATAACTTTAAGTATTTTAGATAAACATGGTAATATACTAATTGGTCGATAGTTATCCAAACATGTCCTTGAACCTTTCTTCTCAATCGGAACTACTCTGGAAGTCTTCCAAATAGTAGGAAAGCTAGATGTCATTATGACTGTATTAAAAATGTGAAAAAGTATTTTATTAATATAAGGGAAAATCATTTTTATAAATTTGTGTGGAAAATTATCATAACCTACCGCATTAGATTTAATTTGGGTGCTAGAATGAGCTCATTTTCATTAATGTTCCTAAAAGAAAATCCCGAGTGAGATATATTGTTGAAATCTGGATAAGTATCGTCAGAGCAAACTTGGGATGATATAAAATAGCGATTGAATGATTCTGGATCATGAGCATCAAAGCAATTAGAATAATTCCTTTTTTCTTTATTTATAATTTTCCACATACCTCTACTACCACAGTCATGAAATTTATTCTCCCAGAATTTCGCTTTATATTTACGTACTATACTTTTAACTTTATTTCTGTACCTACAGTATATTTCCCAGTTAATGTCATTCATATTTTCTTTGTATGCTCTAAATGCCAAGTCCCTCATATTTCTAGCTGCTTTCACTTCGTTAAAATCAAGAAAACTTTTATTGACACGCTTAAGAAACCTTTTAGTGGGAACAGTTCGGTGTAGTTCGTTAAGAAGAATATAAAACGCATCAAGCTGAGATTCCACGTTATTATTATAAAAAAATAGAATCACAGTTATAATTATAAATTATACTATGAAACATGTCCCAGTCAATGTCGTCGTAATCCATGTATTCTATAACGTTATCAGAAGCTTCCATTGAGATGGCAATAGTGACAAAAATAAACGTATGTAATGAGAAAGATGGCACCAAAAATTGTCCAGAACATTTCAGAGAGTCAATATCGCTTATGAAACAGTAATCCAGTAGTGAAGATGAACAATGCTGAGAATCAAAATGTGTAGGCAAATTATTATGTACCACCGATAAATTATTTGAATGACATATGTCCCGAATGATTTTAGACTTTGAGCTAATGAAAATATTATTATTAAAGTCACCCAAAATGTAGGAGAACGCATACTGACAACACAAATCCCCTAAGACATCATTTAAACCCAGATGATTACCATGCGGTGCGTAAACAACACCAACCAATACCTTTAATTTGTTAGTGTATGTATTTCAATAAATAGACATACAAAAGTTGAGGGGTCAGATTGTTTAAATACAACCCTAGCAGAGATGCCATCGCGAATATATAAAGCCACCACTCCACCTCTCATGCCTAAACGGTCGTTTCTTAGAATGTAGTAATTAGGAATACTTACAGAGCCATCAGAAATATGTGGTTTAAGCCAGGTTTCTGACACTGCCAAAATATTGGTAAAAATTATTGATAACCTGTCTGAACTCATCAAATTTAGAATTTCTTGACGAAGGATTCAAACTTTGAACATTAATATGCACGAGCTTTAAACCAGAATTATTAATAAAATTTTTTCTTAACTTTAGGACCAAAATTTGAACTCAAAGGACTGTTGATATTTATTATATGGAAAAAATATATATTGGATTTAGGCAGAGAAAATTTAAATAAATTGGAAAAATATATACATATCTCAATTGGCAATAAAAATTCACATTAAAGTCAACTGAGTATAATTATAAACTACAAATTGTCTTACACGTACATACATACATATATATACATATCCATACACATACACATATATACACATACACATATATACACATATACATACATACACACACACACACACATATATATATATATATATATATATATATATATATATATATATATATATATATATATATATATATATATATATATATATATATATATATATATATATATATATATATATATATATATATATATATATATATATATATATATATATATATATATATATATATATATATATATATATATATATATATATATATATATATATATATATATATATATATATATATATATATATATATATATATATATATATATATATATATATATATATATATATATATATATATATATATATATATATATATATATATATATATATATATATATATATATATATATATATATATATATATATATATATATATATATATATATATATATATATATATATATATATATATATATATATATATATATATATATATATATATATATATATATATATATATATATATATATATATATATATATATATATATATATATATATATATATATATATATATATATATATATATATATATATATATATATATATATATATATATATATATATATATATATATATATATATATATATATATATATATATATATATATATATATATATATATATATATATATATATATATATATATATATATATATATATATATATATATATATATATATATATATATATATATATATATATATATATATATATATATATATATATATATATATATATATATATATATATATATATATATATATATATATATATATATATATATATATATATATATATATATATATATATATATATATATATATATATATATATATATATATATATATATATATATATATATATATATATATATATATATATATATATATATATATATATATATATATATATATATATATATATATATATATATATATATATATATATATATATATATATATATATATATATATATATATATATATATATATATATATATATATATATATATATATATATATATATATATATATATATATATATATATATATATATATATATATATATATATATATATATATATATATATATATATATATATATATATATATATATATATATATATATATATATATATATATATATATATATATATATATATATATATATATATATATATATATATATATATATATATATATATATATATATATATATATATATATATATATATATATATATATATATATATATATATATATATATTTATATATTGTAGGTTTGGGTTTACTCCCTTTGACTCTTATCTGGTACAGATAAGAGGTCAAGATGCACAAGTGGGTAACTCCCTTTGACTTTTATTTGAAATAAAAGGTCAATTCAGTTTTAGTTTTAAAAATTCAATCTCTGTTTCAATCTCTGTTTATTGAAATAGGACTTTTCTTCAGTGAGTATTAATTGCTACTGTTCTAAGTTTTATTTAAAATTACGGGGCTTGCTTAGCATTAAAAGAAAATCAAGAATTCAAGTGAGTTTAACGTTAACTTAGAGCGATGAGAATTCATCAAAAAAAAAAAGAAAGAAATAGTTAAAAATAATGGGGGGGAAAAATAATGTTAGATTATTAGGCCTGTTCCCGTTTGTAGTTCGCCTTAAATGATTAGGCTGGTTCCAGGCCCTAACTCGCCTTACAGCAGCATCCATTCCATACTCCGCTGATTATCCAACCGAAACTAGAACGCTGGGCCTTTGGGATCCCTGGAGGAGATTTCTTGAAAAAAGGCTGTAATATTTTTGAGGTAATGTCCGCCCCTAAAACACCGTCCACCTGGCGACATGTTGCATATAACGGGTGAGCTAATGGTTTTACAGCCGCAAAATGGTCCGTGAGGAATGTATCCAGTATGGGTTTGGGTAGGCTCACATCTATGTCACGGCGTATTTCTAAATTCCATGTTGCTATGATGCCCTGTGTACATCCTTCGTATGTCGGCGTGACCTTAAATAAGGCATAGTCGCAACCATTTAGGCGTCCCTCTGGATGAAACTGTGAAAAATGATGCGTCACCTGATGTAATAAAATAGATTTTTCGTATGACGAATCTAATAGGAATGTTGCCCATATAGAGTTTCCTTTATAGAGCATGTTGACCCGAACCAGCAGAGGAATTTTTAAAGGATCTTGAGTAGACCATTTGTAGATTTTCTGAAGTATTTGCGATGTAACTTCGGGGGATTCCTTAAGGGAGTATTTCTTATCTGCGGACAATGAAAGTTTTCTGCCAGGTTGGTCAGCCGTCAAGAGGACATTAGGAACTTCTTCAAAACTGGATGAGGGATCCTCTTTTACTGGCTTGGCACGATGTATCATGGAATGATGTTTGGCTCCACATTGATCACAGCGGTTGGGTGAATCGCAGCAAGCGCGGTTGTGACTAACGGCCAAACAATTTAGGCAATAATTCAGTGTTGTAACAAATGTGCGTCGTTGCATGTTGGACATAAGCCGGAATACCATACAGTACTTCAAGGGGTGGTTTTTTTGGCATAGTTGGCAGCGTTTATTTTTGAACATAATGTGGCTAAAGATAAAGAAAAGAATATATACTGCAAAATCAGAGTTTTTGTTAAGCGACTGATATATATACATATAAATTAATTTGGTGAAGGATTATTGACAGGTAAGATACATAATTTAACAATAGAGCGAACAATAATTCCATTTTGTGTTCTTATCTCGGCCACTCTTACTTTCTTATCATTTCCATAGATAAGTTTGGTAACTCTCCCTAGGCGCCACTCGGTGGGTGGCAACATATCGTCTTTTACTATGACAAGATCGTTTACTTGCAGATTGTCTCTTTCGGACTTCCATTTTAATCTGCGCTGGAGTTCGCTTACATATTCGTTTTTCCAACGACGGGCGAACAGTTGCTGTAAGGCCTTAAGCCGATCCCAGCGCTTTAGGAAATTGAGGTTTTGTGTAGGATGCTCATCTGGAGCTTCAGGAGGGGCAATCAAAGGGGCTCCTCTCAGTAGGTGGCCAGGCGTTAGGGGAAGTAGCTCGCCAGGGTGTTCAGTTAATGGGGATATCGGTCTTGAATTTAATACCGCTTCAATTCGTATAAGTAACGTTGCGAACTCCTCAAAAGTAAAGGTCAGATTGTTCGCTACTTTCTTGAGGTGGGTCTTCATACTCTTGACCGCCGCCTCCCAGAGACCTCCCATGTGGGGGGCGTAAGGCGGTATAAAGGACCAAGTGAATCCGTGGGAACCGTATTTTTCGATTAATGCTTTTTCGGTGCTATTTAGGAAGCTGTTATGATTTTTTAACAACTTGATACTGGCTCCTAAGAAATTACGGCCGTTATCCGAAAACATCGTCTTTGGGAGACCTCTTCTGCCAGTGAATCTATCAAAGCATGCCAAAAAGGAGTTTGTAGACAGCTCGGAGCATACTTCTATATGTACGGCTCTGGTGGAAAAGCACACAAACACTGCTGCGTACCCCTTCACAATCTTTGCGTTTCGCAATGTGGACGCCTTAAGGTTGAAAGGGCCCGCGAAATCTACGCCGGTGTAGGTAAAGGGTAGCGAAAAGTTCACTCGTTCTGGGGGAAGGGCAGCCATTATCTGTTGCTGAAACTTTTGTTTGAAGACTGTACATTGCGTACAATTTCGAATACATTTTCTTACGAGGGATTTCAACCGCAGTATATAAGAAGTTTGCCTTAACGCTCGAAGCATGATAAGGTGCTCAGCATGAAGAAGTATTTTATGTGTATAACTCACTAAGATATTAGCGAAATATGATTTTTCGTGTATTATGACGGGATGTCGTTCGTTGAAGCTTAGGCCAGAGTTGTTGAGACGACCACCTACCCGCAGTAAATTGTCGGTGTCTATAAAAGGATTTAACGTGAGGAGTCTACTTTTCCGATTAAGAGGAAGTTTGTCCTTTAACCGATCATACTCATTGGAAAAATAAGTTTGTTGAGAGAGAAAAATTAATCGATTTCTGGTATAGGTAATTTCTGCTGTGGTTATGAACTCTTCTGTGTGGTATGCTGTTTTTCTGGCACTGTAGATAAAACGAAGGCAATAACTTAGCACTCTTAGAGCACGTCCTAAACATGAGAATTTTTCCAGGAGGTCTTCGGGTGCTGTAAACTCTTGAGGGTTGTTGATTTTGTCGGTTTCTGTATTCGGTATCCTTAGATGAAAATTTAAACATTGTTTTGTCTCCAATTCAATTGGATCAAACGTACGCGGCTTTGGCCACGCCTCTTCGGGGGAGGACAGCCATTCGGGCCCTTGCCACCATAATTTACTCTCCACCAACTCTTGGGGAGTACAGCCACGGGTGCCGATGTCTGCTGGGTTGTCCTCAGTTTTGACGTGTTTCCAGTGACTCACGTTGGTGATATCGAGGATCTTCGTTACACGATTAGCTACGAACGTTTTTAGGCTCTTAGGCGGCTTCTGCAGCCATCCGAGGACAATTGAAGAGTCCGTCCATAGAAATAGATTATAGTGGAAATTGTAGTTTTCTGTCAAACATCTAACCATTCTAGAGACGAGTAAAGCTCCACATAGTTCTAATTTCGGAATAGTAGTTTTCTTTAGTGGGGCTACTTTTGTTTTAGCCACTAGCAAACAACAATTAATTTCCTTAGCAAAAACTGTACGCATGTAAACAGCTCCACAATATGCTTTCTCTGATGAGTCACAGAATGCGTGTATTTGAATATGATGCTGTGGAGTGAAATTTACCCATCGAGGAATTCTCAATGTTGAAATATGGGGTAAATTTTGCAGAAAGTTGTTCCATTTTACTAGCACATTAGATGGTACAACTTCGTCCCAATCAACTTTTGCTTCCCATAATTCTTGCATCAAAATCTTTGCGATTATGACGACTGGGCTCAGCCAACCTATTGGGTCAAATAATTTTGCTATTATTGACAAAATATTCCGTTTTGTCGTAGAGTGCGTTGTAGCTACTGATTCAACCACGTAATAAAAATAGTCATTCATCGCATTCCAGCGAATCCCTAAGGTCTTTGTAGTACTAGAATCATCTAATTTCAAAAAATCTTCGTTCAGAAGATGCTCCCGCGGAAAACTTTCTAGCAGAAAGTTGTTGTTGGCTGTAATTTTTCTCATTGGAAATCCTGCAGATAAAAGCGCCTTGTTGACTTGGAATTGTTTCATATTTGCCGCTTCTAGAGTATGTCCTCCTGACAGAATATCATCCATGTAAATTTCGTGTTTCAAAACGTTTGAAGCTTCTGGGTAAAAGTCCTTGCAGTCCTCACTTAACTGCCTCAGTGTGCGAATTGCCAGAAAGGGCGCACAATTCACGCCGAATGTCACCGTCTTGAGTTGGTATGGCTTAATTAAACTTTCTGAGCAATTTCGAAACAAAAGATAGTGATATGGTCTGTCTTCTTCATGTATCAGGATTTGCCTATACATCTTCTCGATGTCGCCTGTAAAGACATATTTGTAATTTCTCCACTGTAAAATAATTTGCATCAAATCCGTTTGCAGATTTGGTCCTTGATGCATAACATCATTCAATGAAAATCCGCTGCTCGTTTTCTTCGAAGCATTGAAGACCACTCGTACCTTTGTTGACTTGCTTTCGGCTCGGACTACCGCGTGATGGGGCAGAAAGAAAGAAAGATGCTTTTCAGTAGAGGGCTCACGATATTCAACTGGTTCCATCTGATCCAAGTCGATATATTCTTGAAGAACTTTGTTATATTGTTCTTTCAAATCTGGTGTTTTATCAAGCGTCTTCTCCATTCTCAAATATTGCGCCATCGCCATATTTTTAGAAGGGCCCAAAAAAATTTCACTCGGAAATTCTTCTTTAAATAGAAGTCTCACTACATATCTGCCGTCCTTTTGACGTTGCACAGTTTGTTTATAAAATTCTTCGCAATAATTATCACAATCTGACACGGGCCTTACCCTCTCAGCTTCTTCCAATTCCCAAAATTGTTTGATTTGTTCCTGAAGAATATTATCCGTTGGTGTACAAACCATTGTTTTAAATGTCCTCACATTATCTCTGGACTCGGGCCCTGAAAGATACCACCCGAATTGTGACTCTCGTGCTTCTAAGCAATTAGCTATATTCCTCTTTACACCTTCTAGGTTAATGAATGGCAAGTAGTCACTACCGATCACCATATCAATAGCTGCTGGCTTAAAAAAGTGAGGATCCGCCAAGTTTAATTTTTGTAGTTCAAGAGAATTTTTAACTCGTATTGGTCGTGAGGGTAAGAAATGGGACAGTTTAGTTACTACTATAGCTTTTATTGTTATTTGAAATTCTGATGCTCGTGATTTCAATGTGATATTACACTTGCCCTTTGAATCTCCTACTATGGTGCCACCAAGACCTGAAATTTGAAAATAGTGGGGTTTTATGGGGAGGGAAAGAGTTTGTTGAAGGCGTTTCGACACAAAACTTTTTTCTGATCCCGCATCTAGAAGAACTCGAATTGTAAAAACTTCTCCTAAGTTTACAACATGTACTAAAGCGGTGGGTAAAATCGTAGCTACTTCAGATTGAGAAAAATTTACCTGAACGGGGGTTGTATCAGGCGTTGTAGACAGCTGCGTATTAAATGCGATTGTTTGACTTGTTGAAGCACCAGACCCGGAAGGCAATTCATTCTCACGTAGCTGTGATTGACTTTGTGAGTTACGTAATTGATTTCTTTTTATTTTCTCGTTTTCTTCAAGGTGTAACATTGTATGATGTTTCTGATTACATCTATTGCATACATTGGAGCTAGTGCATTTAGATTTAAAATGACTAGGCGATAAACAGTTAGTGCACAGCTTGCTTGAAAAAGCAAATTTTATACGTTCATTTGGAGACAAAAGTTTAAACTGTTTGCACTGCCTTAAGGGATTATTTTCCTTGCACTTTTTACAGTAGTATTTTTGTTTCTCCACCTCTGATTTAGTGTAGAAGGTTTGAGGCTTAAGCTGCTGATCCCTACTATACGGCTTTTTTATGTCAGACACTGTTTCTAGAATTTCTATTCTTTTCGAGAGAAAATCGCTCATTTGAAGCCAGGTGGGCAACTCTTTATGATCTTTTAAGGAGTCCTCCCATGCTCGCAAGGTTTCTTCAGGTAGCTTTGTTGAGCACAAATGTAAAAGGATTGGGTCCCAATTTGCAGTTTCTATTTTTTGCGCTTTAAAAATTGACAAACTATCATTAATTCCGTTTTGAATAATTCTAATTGATTTTGATGTTTCATTCTGTGATGCTTGTATCCCAAAAAGTTGTTTCATTTGTTGATTAACTAAGATACGCTTATTTTCGTATCGATTTTTTAATGCGTTCCAAGCAATATCGAAGTTCTCATCTACCAAATCGAATCGTTTTACGATTTGGTGAGGTTCCCCTCTTGTTTTGGCACGTAAGTGATACAATTTCTGAGCTGGTGCTATATGCGGATGGTTTAAAAAAACTGCTTGAAACATATCTCGAAATTCTGGCCATTTTTGATAACCACCTTCGAAAATCTGAATATCACACGGAGGCAGCTTTAGCGCAGGTGCACTGCGAAAGCCCGTATCATTTGTTTGAGGTGTATTGGACTTAATTTTCTCCATAATATTTGCTTTTACTTCCTGATATTTGATAGTTGCTTCATTATAATCTACCATAACTTGATCTTTGAAATCGCGTTCTTTCTCCTGCTCATCTAAATCTGCGCTATATTCTTCATAGCAATCTACTAGTTTATTGTACCTTTTATCGAGCTCGTTTTGTTTGACATTCAATAATGACACCGATAAATTTTGTTCTTGGGTTGCCTCAATGTTTTCGCAAAATGTTTTCAGCTCATGCAGACGGAATTTACATCTTCGTTTAGCTGCCATATTTTCCCCGTATTTTACTGAAACCCCTAACGAAACTACAACCTTCAACTATATAAAAAATGTCTTTAACCTGGTTACCCCTTTCGTTGTTTGCCCCTAAGCACTAAAAATCTACCTGATTATCGTTAATTATTCACCAGAATTACCAACAAATTTAAAATTTGATAAATAATTATTTTCCACTCACCAGTTGCTGAAAAAGATTCCTTGTTTGTATGTATAATGGTTGTCTTGCAGTTGCTGTTCAATTTGTTGTCTTTCCACTTGCGGTGTCTTAGAAATTCGCATTGTTTTATGTATGTATGAAAATTATAAAATTATAACGGAATGCTCAAGAAAACAACTTGTCGTCTTTAAAGTTTATTAAGTAAAAAGCTAAAGTATATATTTACAGTTTGGTTTTATAGAATAATAGTTGATGATCGCTGATTGGATTTAATCAACGATCATTTCTGATTCGTAACATTATTTCTCTTAAAAATAAAAAGAGTTTAATTATGTATCTCTTTATCTTAATAGTCGTAAGAGGAGGGTAAGTATGATGCGAATAATTCTTTATAAACATAAATAATTATTCGAGATTTAGATTACAAGAATGCAATGAATAAACATTCACAAACCAAAGCAATCGTTGGAGATTTAAATTACAAGAAGTCAAAGAATAAACATTCTGTGAAAAAGTCTTTATAGACAGAAATAATCATTCGATTTAAATTATAAGAATAAGAATTCAATGAATAAACACTTTGTGAATAATTACTTATAAACAGAAATATTCATTCGAGATTCAAATTACAACTGGATATTTATTCATATTAGTCATAATAATGTCGTTGGGTAAAACTTATGTATGTATGTTTGTTTATAAAATTTAAGTATTCACAAAGTTTTCTTTAACTTTTATTCATCTGTATATACTACATCCACAAGTATACACATAAATATATTTGCACGTCTCAAACGTTTAGCAGAATTCGCTTGTTTTTGGTGTTTTGATCAATTCTTTTTTCTTTTCACAGGTATTATATATTTTATTGTTTTTAAACAATTTAGTATACACTTCAATTTTCAAGATTATGTATTATAATTAAACAATACACTATTATTTTTACAACAATATTTGTATATAATGTACGTCTTATTTCCACTTGCAATGAACAACTTGTGGTGGTTGGTTTTTAGTTTCGAACTTTGTAGGAACAAATTGAATAAGAACATTCGCTGGTCTATGATTATGATGAGTGTGACAAGTTAAATTCAATTCCAATGCGCATGTCAGAAAAAATGCCGTTAGATTTTGCGTGTATTTGACTAGTGTTGGAACTTTATTTAGTGATGGTACCACAGGGAAAATTTTTTATAGTGTTGGGCTTCGTAGTAAGTTGCGTAATTTTGAGGTTATGTTAACTACCACAATTATTGGAATTTTTCTAAGCCAATACTTGCTCTTTTTTGTTTTAAATATATAATAGTCGCACAAAAACACTAATTAAAGCAGTACATACCTTTTATTGTAGGGATTGCCGTTAGATTGTTGTTTCCCAATTTAAATGCTTCTTGCTGTAATTCCTCACGATTTTTCGGAATCCTCTTGATTGTTTTTTGTAACTTGTGTGTTGTAAAGTGTATGATGCAACAGACGGACTTTGTTCAGCCTACCGCGCCACTCCAACCAATGCCTTACGCTGCTACCCTGAATTAGTAGACTTGCTGTCTCTACTCCAAAGTGTGTGTTGATGAAATTCTTGTAGCCGTTGTCAGTTTATAGACTTCTTGTCGCTAGTTTTAGCCAACCTAGCCTGTTCTAGGTTTTATCGAAGGACCAATGTAGGTTTGGGTTTACTCCCTTTGACTCTTATCTGGTACAGATAAGAGGTCAAGATGCACAAGTGGGTAACTCCCTTTGACTTTTATTTGAAATAAAAGGTCAATTCAGTTTTAGTTTTAAAAATTCAATCTCTGTTTATTGAAATAGGACTTTTCTTCAGTGAGTATTAATTGCTACTGTTCTAAGTTTTATTTAAAATTACGGGGCTTGCTTAGCATTAAAAGAAAATCAAGAATTCAAGTGAGTTTAACGTTAACTGAGAGCGATGAGAATTCATCAAAAAAAAAGAAAGAAATAGTTAAAAATAATGGGGGGAAAAATAATGTTAGATTATTAGGCCTGTTCCCGTTTGTAGTTCGCCTTAAATGATTAGGCTGGTTCCAGGCCCTAACTCGCCTTAACATATATAATATATATATATATATATATATATATATATATATATATATATATATATATATATATATATATATATATATATATATATATATATATATATATATATATATATATATATATATATATATATATATATATATATATATATATATATATATATATATATATATATATATATATATATATATATATATATATATATATATATATATATATATATATATATATATATATATATATATATATATATATATATGTGTGTGTGTGTGTGTGTATGTATGTATTTGTATGTATGTACAATGTACTTAGCAAAGGAAATGAATATTAGTAAATTAAAATACAAGCAGTAAGAAAGTAAATACTTCACATCACAAGCTGGAAATGTTGAAATATGAATAAAATTCCGGTAATCCAAAAATTTTAGAGTTACGATCATCTAGCGCGACTTTCACCTTGGGCTTATCGGAATTGATTAGACGAAAGTTGATAACTTTATTATCCCTTCGCAGCTTGCGACAATGGAATAGAACCTTCCCCATTTTTGGAGTGAGGTTATCATTTAAATATAGTCTCTTATTAATATCAGTTTCGATAACAGACGACAGCATCAAATTTCTCATCTTGAAATAATTCTGCATAATGATATCTCTTTTACGTACACTGTTCAACTTAACCAATAAAGAGTTGCCTTTGTTTATGAAATAGCAGCAGTTGATGTCATATTCCTCGATATTCACGTTTAATGTTTTGCAGATATTAATCACTACATTTTCGACATTATTGTGATATTTCGGTAGACCGTTCATGATAATGTCACTCCTATCGAGTCTGTTTTGCAGTATTTCATTGTAGTCTTCAAGTAATTTCATCTTATTGTTAGTTGATTCGTCTACGTTTTTAATCATCTTGCTGCAATTCTCTATATCATTTTTAAGTTCCGTGAACTTATTATTTGTTGATTATCAAAGTTTCTAATTGATTAATCTCATGTTCGGAATATGGGAAAGATTTCAAAAAGTCAATAGTATTTTAATTAATAGTAAGAGTTTCATTTTCCATACTGACAACAGCTCCTAATGGTCATAAAATATTTTGCACTAAAATTGCGTCAAACTGTCTACCACTAAATGTTGTTAGTTTCCACAATATTGTTGCATTTTCACAGAACTCTCTAGGTAATTCAGTTATAATTTCTTGGTGTATACTTGTTCTGCCATTTAGTGATGTGAAAGACATAGGAAGTTCTAAAGAAAGACGTTTGTATTTCACAAGTTTTTTTTTTAAATCTAATAACGAGGTTGTAGACCTGTAGCAATCAAAGCCTTAATTATGTCATTACCTATCGAAAGCTGCACTACTGAAAGTGTCTTGAAGAGGCTAATATATGAAAATTTACCTGTTCATCTTCACCATCATTTCTTCCGGCTTCCTCAAAATGATCTACTTCCATTCTACTACCATTATCATTATTTTATCAATACCCAGTAAAAAATTTTCATGTTTTTTGAAGCACTAAAGAAATAAAGCGCTTCATAAGTCGCTTTAAAATATGAGCTTGTTCAGAAGCTGATTTCATAGCGTCACAACAATGCAAGTTTTGAAGCGAGAAAAGTATTTGCTTTTTACTTATAGAAAAGCTTTGTACACAAGCTATACAAAAAAGTTGATTTTATAGTGCTGATCCAAAGCAGGTTTATAAGCGAGAATGAAGAGCAAGTTTATTTGAGTTTCTTGGTGCCGTTTTGCAACAGTGTTTTTGGTCGAGTGATTGGTACGTTGGACTTCAAACCTGAGGGTTCTTAGTTCGATACTAGTTGAAGTTAAAATAACAAAAATTGAGTAAAATATGAAATTAATAAAAATAAATAAAGTAACGAAATAAGAAAAATTCAAAATGGCGTTAACGACGCCAGTCCACATCGAACCATTTTTTTCATATATTTTCAGTTCTAGTGCTGAAAATGTTGATGATTTTCAGCGCTTTAAAAGCGCTTTTGTGAGCAAAAATGTAGTACTCCAATCCGGGAACTCGCCATACAAAAATCAGTAGCGATGTCAGCAGGTTTGTTAGCGCTGCTTTTATTCCATAATAGTAGAAACCTGCTTTATTGGAATCAAGTTTTTTACTGGGTAGCTTGTGCTGTATCTTTTAGATTGAAGTTGGGGATTTCCACTATATCTTAAATTCTGATTGCTAGTACTAGGCATATTCAAAGTATTACTATTAAAATTGCTATTATTTCTATTATGATTTGAATTTTGATAGAAATTGTGTTTGTTCGAATAATTTTGGTTTCGATTTCTATCATAATTATTAATGTTATTACTTTTTTTTAATCAAAATTTGTTTGGTAATTAATCTTGTTTTGCTTGTTTGTATTATGTTTTGGAAATTCTTGTCGAATTAAGCCTTCTTTTTCTAATAAATTGAAAGCATCTCTTAACTTAGATAAATTTTTATTAATAACTACTCATGCTAAATTTACATCTATGCTGTTTATAAAGGTCTTTAAAATAATTTTTTCAGCATAAGCTGGACTAAACTCTATTGGCTTTTCATTGTCATACTAAAATTTTTCATTTATTCTACATAATATGTCTCTTAAATTTCTATAATAATTTATAATACCCTTGTTTATTGCTGCAAAAGCTTCTTGATAAAGTTGATGGTAAGTCTCTTTACCTCCAAAATTACTAACTAAAGCTTCTTTCTGTGCCTCCCACGATGAATTCGGCCCCAGAGTTCGTGTTACATGAAGAGTTTCGCCATGTAGTTTGTTTAGTATTATTCGTTGGTATACGTATTTTTTAGCATCGGTTTGGAATTGGATAAAAGTAAACAGAGTTTCAACTTCTCTTAGAAATTATGTTAGTGCATATTTATCGTCTCTTTTAAGATGTCATTCATAGCCAAAGACAATGCCGTCGTCATTATTATTAATAATATGCACTCTTCGTAAAACAGATAATTGTTTTTAATTTTGTTTTTAATGCGAAGTTTGTTTTTTATGTTGCTGTATTGAGTTGTACACTCCAACTTTAGTATTGTTGTTATTTTTGTATGCTTCACTCTTGGAGCTTTCTTCACATTAATGATGGTTTGGTTGCTCTCACTAAAAACGTGGTTGTTGTTTTTGTTGATTGTTTATATATATTTTTTTGTCGTTACAAACAAAAATTCAAATTTATTTTTCTTGTCAACGTTATTATTAATAATTGTTTATTTTTTTCAGAGAATTTCTTCTTTATTTCAAGGTCGATTAGTAAGGTGTTATTGATGAGCTTTGATTTAATTTCAAATTACTTATGTTTCACCATGAGATTTTAATAAATATTTTGATGCGCAAAAGGAAAACCACGTCTTTTCTGTTTCTCAGTCTCTTCATGACTGCCCGTTTTATTCTTATTCTCTCTATTATCTACTTACATTATTCTTAAGCTATGGTTGTTAAAACAAGGAATGTAATGACGGTTGCATATATTAGGAGTTAATGTTCGGACATAAGGGTGACCATTACACTTCCCTTCCTTTGGAAAAAAAAATGTTGAATCGGAGCAGTTGATCAAGCTGTATCGATTCAAGGTTTTTTTTTCGTTAAAAATATAAAAAAGTACTATTTTATAAATATGTTATGTATTATTACATTTGTGTTACTAACTAATTTGATTTTTTAGTTAAATTAACATTTAAATTTCTACCGATTTATTTTTGTTTTTATTTTTTTTTTAGATATTTTCATAATTTTTTTTTTTTTCGAATACGAGTATTCAAGGAGTTTTCCCATAAATACTATGAATCTAGCATGACATTTTTCAAAACTTTTTTCTGTGTAATAAATATGAAAAAAAAATTCAATATTTTATTTTTTTTTTATATGTGTAGGTATATATGTATACTTATATCTATGCTTTCCTTACTCTATCTTTGTGTAACGTCTTTTTTATTTTTAAATCTTTATCATAAATAGTTACATTTGGTTCATCAATCCTTTTTACAATGTATGGGCCGTCATAGATATGTTTAAATTTATCATACGGTTCTTTTTTTACAAAAACATAATCATTTATTTTGAGATTACAGGGTTTCGCGAAATGGTCGTAAAACGTTTTATTTCTTTGTTTATGTTTTTCTATTAAATCTCTCGCCATAATATGAGATTTCTGTAACCGATACCTAACTTCTTTGGCATAGTTTTCCACATTGTAAATAGGATCGATTTCCCCAAGTTTGATTTCATTTGGCATATTAGGTTTTTTCCCGAAAACTAATTCAAATGGTGTGTAGTTGTTATCGAAAACCGTACTTGAAGTCGTATTATGGAAGAAGGTAAAATATTTTAAATACGTATCCCAGTCCGTCATATTGTCTGTTATATAGGCTCTTACATACTCGTTAAAAACTCTATGGTTTCTTTCTGCTGTTCCCACCGTTTCGTGATGGTACGCGGTTGAGAAATTTATTTTAATATTGAAAAGTTTACAAAGTTCACTTAGAATTTCATTTTTAAATTCTGTGCCTAAATCAGATTTAATGGATGTCATTTTACCGTATACTAAGATAAAACCTTCGAAAATTGCTTGCGCAACCGTTTTCGCTGTTTTGTCAGGAATAGCTATGGTTATAAGGTATTTTGTAAAATCACATATCAACGTTAACGCATACTTATTTCCTCGATTCGAAACT
Source organism: Panzeria rudis (assembly GCA_956483635.1). Taxonomy (NCBI): domain Eukaryota; kingdom Metazoa; phylum Arthropoda; class Insecta; order Diptera; family Tachinidae; genus Panzeria; species Panzeria rudis. Next base: position 39,316,327 of record OY101449.1, on the reverse strand, counting down.
GGCAGGGGACCAATTGTATCTATTACAACAATTTCAAACGGCTTTATTGGCGTAGGTGTTAGTGTAAGTTTTTCTTTTGTTCCGTTTCTAACTTTATTTAAATTACATTGCTTACAATTTTTAATGAATACCGATATCGCTTTCGTCATATTTTTCCAATAATATTTCGTTTTCAGTTTTGCGTATAGTCTTTTGCGACCACAGTGCCCTCCTAAAATTGGATCAGTGTGGTAAATTTCTAAAAGTTTGCTTTGTTTACTTTTGTCATTAACTGTTTCAATGGGGTCAACTAAAATTATTTCTAGGGTTTTTAATATTTTATTCCCATGATTTTTCAATTCTTGGATACTGTATTTACAAAAAAAGGTGTCGTCTTTTGACCATTCTGCGAAAAAGATGTTGTTATTGTTGGCTTCTCTTTCGAGCCTCGAAAGCATTTCTTCGAAATTTAATGTTCCGTTAACAATTCGAACATCTATCAGGAATTTGAATTTATATCTATTATAAAATTTTATAATTATGTTAGTTAGTTCCCCCTTTTTATAAAACATTTCTGATTTTATTTTCGAAACTTTTTTGTTAAAATCATGCGAAAACTTGTCGTAAACTTGTAATTTTACTATATTATTATGAAAAGACTTTTTGTTTGAACTTAGTTGTTTGGACATTGATCTAGTCGTTATTGCTAAAATTGTTTCATTTTTTATTTCGTTTATGGAAATACGTGACAAAGCGTCAGCACCTACGTTATTTTTCCCTTTAATATGTTCGATGGTGAAATTATACTCGGAAAGTTCGAGCCTTATCTTTGTCAATTTGGAGGATGGATCTTTCATGCTAAATAAATATACCAACGGTCTATGATCGGTTCGGACGACAAATTCAGTTCCATAAACATAAGGGCGAAATTGATTGATAGCAAAATATATTGCAAGAAGTTCTTGCTCAATGACGGATTTTTTCTGCTCTGATGAACTGAACGCTTTGGATGCAAAATACACTGGCAAGTCATAACCACTAAAATCCTGACTTAAAATTGCACCGCATCCAGTTTTTGATGCATCTACAGTAATTACGAATTGTTTCGTAAAATCGGGATATTGTAAGATTTTTGGTGACATCAGCTTAGATTTTAAGTCTTCAAATGATTTTTGGCACTTTTCATCCCAAACGAAATTTACTTTCTTTCGAGTTGTGTAATTTAGCGGAGCTGCAATGGAAGCAAAATTCGGAATGAATCTTCTATAATAATTTGTAAATGCGACAAAACGTTTAACAGAGTCCTTGTCTTTTGGAACTGGATAACTTTCTATGGCCGATAATTTTGAGTTATCCGGAAGTAGTCCATTCGCCGTACATTTATGGCCTAAGAATGTAACTTCCGGCCTGAAAAAATCACATTTGCGGGGATTGATTTTTAGATTAAATTTTCTTAATATTTCAAACACGTTATTTAAGTTCGTTAAATGATGTTGTTTACTACATCCCACTACAATTATGTCGTCTATGTACAAAAATGCTCTATTAGGTTCCAGTCCTGAAAATGCTAGGGACATCATTCGCGAAAAAGAGTTGGGTGCAACATTCAGCCCAAACGGTAACACTTTCCATCGAAACATGCCCTGATCAGTAGTAAAAGAAGTCAAGTCCCTAGATTCTTCGTGAAGCGGGATTTGATGGAATCCAGAAAACAGGTCAATGATAGAAAAATGCTTAGCCCGTCCCAGATTATCGAGGACATCATCAATTCGTGGAAGCGGAAATTTATCTGCGATTAACTTTTTATTTATGGCCCTAAAATCAACGCACATGCGATATGACTTAGTGTCATTTGAACTTTTCTTGGGAACTAAGATTAATGGACTGTTGTATTCTGAAGTGCTCGGCTCTATTAAGTCATTATCCAGCAAACTTTGTATCTGCCTTTTAATTTCGTTTCTTGAAGTATATGGTAGACGGTAATTTTTAACGTAAACTGACTCTTTGTCTTTGATTCTTAGTTTTTGCTCGTAAAAATTGTTTATTGTCATTTTGTCGTTATCTAACGTGAAAATATCTGCATATTCTATGCATAATGGCATTAAATCTTCCCTAACATATTCGGGCATCTTATTATTTAAAATATTTCTTAACGTTTGAGTACGATCGCTTGTCGAGGAGATTTTATTAATCGAATACACATGAAAGTTTGAAAGTTTTTCAATCCTGATGTTACAATTATGTACAAATTTCATTTCATTGGTCGTATTTAAAACGCGTATTACTGGATTTCCAGAATTCACGATACATTTACTTATGAGCACACCTTCACAAACCTGTTGACAATCGATGAAGACTGGTTCTGTAATATTCCCTAAACTAACTTCCCTAAAAACTTCGCACCTTGGTGGAACAAAAAAGGAGTTTTTACCTAAACCATGAAAAATTGGAACTATTACCTTTTTGCCACCAACATTAACTGAAACTGTCATCGTGTTATAGTCAATTTGACATTTATTTGATTTTAAAAAATCCTTCCCTAAAATGCCGTCAGAAGGTATATTAAAACCATCTGAGACAACATGAAGAGTTTGTGGTATTGCGTGATTGGAAAAATATAACATTGTACTAATTGTTCCTACAGTATTGGTCGTATTTGGTGTTATTCCCATAATGCCGATTGTATTTTGTTTGTTTATCAATGATTTATTATCTATGCAAGAAATTTTTATGATAGAAATATCCGCCTGAGAGTCAACTAAAAATGAGTTAAGATTTCTTGATGTGGAACATTGTAAATTTATGAAGTCTGAGAAGTTTAGATTCAGGCTATATATTGATTTAGGGTTTAATGTGTTTCCTCCCCCAGCATGCTTTGCTGAGGGACTTCCGCGTTTAAAGTTCTTACGGAAGCACCCTGTGAGCGAAAATTGTTTCTATCATTTTGACTATAATTGCGTCTATGTGTGTTATTACCTCGCCTAATGTGATTTTCTCCCTGGAATCTGTAAGAAGTATTGTGTCCACGGTAGTTGTTACTATGTGGTCTACCCCTATAGGAATTGTAGTTGCTGCCTCGAGAAAAACGAAAATCGTTACTTCTTTGCCTAAAGTTTGACCTATTATCACTTTGTTGCATTGTTAAAATTTGACTTTGTTTATTAAGATTAGACTCCTCGATAATGAGTTTTGCTACAACATCCTTAGGCTCGTTGAAAACTCCGGAGGCTATTATTGCTTTCACCATATCGGATTTAGCATTATTTCTACAAACGCTTACTGTTGATTCAATGGCCATTTCTTGAGCCTTTGCTTTGGTCATGCCCTCAATAACAAGTGATCGTTGTAGAGCATCAGCCAAATCTTCAACATTCTTTGCAAAGCTTGTGTAATTGTTATCTTTTACATACAAACCTGCAATCCGTCCTGCAACAACTTTAGAGCTGTCTGGTTTTATCTTATTTTTAAGTGAACTTTTAATTTGCTCAATACTTGTTACATTTTCAGGCAGTACCTCCCTGGCTTTGCCATCTAATTTGGATTTTAGGAAAGATATTAAGCAAGTATTTAAGTTAGGTGCCATGATTTCTTCAATTAATTCAATTTTATCTAAAAAGGAGTTAAGGTTTAGTGGATTCCCGTCATAATTTTCCCGTATGATGTTAGAACACATCGTTATAAATTTAGATTTGTCTTCCACTGTTGCCATTATTGAAATGTTTTTATTGCTATTGTTAACGATATTTAACTCAACGTAGCGTTCCCTTTCTGTATCTGTTGCGGAATCCCAATCACTTGTATTTGTTTCTGTTTCGGAGTCGTTTTCGGTAAACACGTCTGTCTGTATTTTCTTAAAGAAATCCACACCAAATGGAATTTTTATTTTACACTTTAATTTGCAAAAACATTTAAATAATAATTCTCTGGAATGAATTATCTTACTGAAAACTTCTTTTTGTGAACTTTCTGGTATTGTCTCAATATGAGGCTCTGTGTACTGTAAGATATTGTTGTACGACGTAATGAGTGAATCTATATATTCTTTGATTTTGCTTTCATTATTTGAAATAGGGCGGGTTTGCAAAATCCTTTTTTTTACTTTGTTAAAGTTTCCTATCAACTCTTTAAAAGTATTAAGTTGAAATTCTGTTGCTGACATTTACCAGTTTTATTATGTTTATCACATTTTTATAATAAATGGAATACATTAATTATTTTATTTTATAATCCTTTTTTTTGTATTTTTCATTTTATTGTAGTAAAATATCAATTATTTATTTAGGTGTATGCATGTGGATAATATATAAATTATTTTGCACAAAGATAGAGTATATACATAGATAGAGTATAGCATAGATAGAGATTATTTTATTAATATTAAAGTAAAGGTTTACAACTATTATAAAAGTTATTTGGATATGTATAATAATTATTGAGGTAAATTTGATTTTATATATAATTAAATTTTCCAAATATCCTGGCTGTTCTGTAAATCGAGTCGATTTGAAAACGGTCGATTTGGATAAATTAAAACCGCTAATAGCAAAATTTTTTCAAACTTTTTTCAAGTTTTCTATTCTTTAGAGATTAAAGTATCATATCTGAAATTAATTTACTATATATTATTTATAATGCATAAATGGAGGCATTATTTATTTTTGAAAATCGAGAAATTTACTCGGATTCGGTTTACAGAACACGGCCGTATATTATAAGGTATAATTATAAAAGTAACAACTAAGTAAATAATCCTACGTGCCAGCTAGTGGCCTTCGCTGTGACTTGCATACATATACATACGTATTACTGCTGCTGATGACTTGGATGAATATGTTGTTTTGATGATTTCTACAATTTCGGCATTTATTTGCTTTGATATTCTTCCTTCTGTTGTTTTCTATTCAGGCTCTTTTATTTCTCACTCACTCGTTTGTAATTTTCTCATATTCATACTTTCATCGTTTTTTTTATTTTTTTTTATAATGAAATACTTTTATTTCTGCATTTGTCTCTGTTTTCTTGTTTACGTTTTATGTTTTATTTTTCTCTTATTTTTTTATGAAATTTTGAATTACCCTTTGTTATTATGAGTATTTTCTTTATTTGTTTTAATTTTAATATTCTTCTCTATTTGGTTATTTTTTGTTTGTTTTTGTTTTAATATTCTTTTTTTTTTTTGTCCTTATGCATGTTTCTTTTTGTGTTCTTTTCCTCACTTTTCAATTGTTATTATGTTTTTTCTTGTTCACTGTCATTCGTTATGATATGTTTCATATTCTGTATCGATTTGATCGCGTATTTACATTTATATTTTTCGTTGGTATTCTGCTTTGTTCAGTATTTTGAACTTGATATTTTAGTTTCTTTGTCGTTATTCCGTTGTTTTTATTTTATTTTGTTTTGCCAATTTAACGATTGCTTTTTTTCTTTACTTATAATATTATTTTTGCAATTTTAGTTTTTTTCCAGTTTATAAAATATAAGTACACTTTTGTTCTTATTTTTTTTGTATGATTTTTACTTTTCTTTCATCAACATATATTTTTTATTTTTTATATACTATTCACTTTTGTTCTGAGTTTTTTCTCTTCTTTATGGCGTGACTTACACGCAATTCATACGCTTTTCCCCGTTCCTCTGCTTTCCATTTATTGGTTAAATTTTTCTTCGTTTCTATTGTGTGATTAAGTTTATACTTTTCGTTTTCGTTCTTCCCGTTGTTCTATTTTAAACTGGTTTGTTTCACTGCTTCATTTGAAAATTTACTCAATTTTTATATCTGATTTTATGTTTCAATTTCATTTCATTTTTTTTCTGTCTTATTTTCTGATGCTTATATGTATGTATACTTCATTTTGTAACGGATTTTCTTTGGAATTTATTGAACAAATTTCTAAGTGGATATACATATATACCTCTTATATAAACACGTGCATCAAAGAATGAAATTTTGATTTATTTTATAAACTGTACTTTTGTTTATAAGAAAATGTTTTAATAAACATTAGTTAATATAACTTTTTATAGCACTTATATTTATATTTAGCTTTTTTTTTTAATTGCAATGATGTTGTGGGTTAATTAGTGGTTGGTGGTGTAAACACATAAATTTAGACCTTCACTAATTTGCGTTTTTGTTCCTTGCAAGCACTTGGAAACTTGAAGGACAGTGTTGAACAATAAAACAATATAATTGCTGTATCATAAAATACTTAAGAAAACTTTATTTTACTTCTCTTTAAATATAATTAAGACATTAAAGAAAAATGCTTAGTTATACGGAACTAAACAAATGTTTAACTGTTTTTTTTAATAATTAATAATACATTATTTGTTGACCAATATATTAAATTGAGTTAGTACATGACATGCAATTGATATTAATATGAATAGTCCGCAGGGTTCTACAACATCAACCGTGACTCGTGGAGCTGGTTTGGGTGTAGATTGTTTGACATTATGGAATTTTAAATGCAATTTCCAGAACAGCAGACCGATTGCAAGTATTATAGGAAACATTAGTGCGGTGTAACTCACTGTTAGAGTTGATGATTTGCGGTAATTGTACTAGCGTTGATTCATTTAGTTGCCTTTGTAGACTGCTTAGCTGTTCTAGTTGGGTCTTGTACTGATGATTTGTAGTGTTAACCAATATCCTTTCTATTTCTTGTGGTTCACTAATGGATTCTATGTGTTTTAGTCACTAAAGTGTCCTTGTATTGCTATGAAGTTATTTTTGATTACACAATTAGGGGCAATTTCCATCAATCCAGTATTTTTTAATATGATAAATGTGTCTTCCGTGCCACACACCAGCGATGTCTCAACGTCTGTGGTAGTAGTAGCAAAAACCCATTTGTTTTGATCATACAATTGGTTCCACGCTGTTGTTAATGGGATTCTATTCAAGTTGCAATTGATTGTCGATCGATTGTTGAAAATATTGATCTCGCATGGATTGACATCAGCATTCTTTTTTAATTTCGATTGTTTATTGTTGCAAATGTGTTCGTCATCTTTTGTTTTGATACAATTTGCTAAATCTTCTGTGGTAAAAGGAATATACTCATCTCTATGTGCATTCGTAGCAAGGTAAGATATATCCAGTTTGATGGTGAGTAATGTATTATTTTTTATTGTTGGGACTGGCACTATGTTAAATATCTCAAAGAATTGTTGATTCACTAGAGGTATCTTCAGTTCGAAAATTACTTAATTTTTTGTCACAGCTCCCTTGGCATTCATAAGTTTATACAGTTCGACTATGTTGTCATCTCCTGTTGGAAGTACGTGAGGTGATGGAAGGTGAGCCTTAATTGGAGCAATCTCATCCTTTAGTTCGTGAGGCGATAACAGCAGGGGACTAATTTATTGTTGTATTTTTCTGTTTTGTTTTTATTTTTCACCTTCGCAGCATTTTTTAGTTTATATTTTTGCTTGTGCTTCTTCGTTATTCTTCATTTCATTTTTTAGCATTGCTTCTAATAAAATGGAGAAAAAAAGCTAATGAGGTTCAACATTCTCCGGGCGTGAAATTCAGGTCTTTTTCGGTCGAGATAATTGTTTGGATTTTGGTGAATTCCTTCGGAGGGTTGCGGTGTGAATATCTCCACCGTTTTTATTTGGATAGTAAAGTGTAAGGTGTTAACCAATAGCTTTCGTCTCGCGAGCTTTTCTTTAGTGGTCGATTTGTCCGGATCTGAATAACGGTTCGGGAGTTATTTACGGTTTACCCATTTGGGGGTTCGTGGGTGACTGTGTTTTTTGGGTGGTGTTGAACATTGGTCAATCGGGTGGGTTTTCGGTGGTATTTTGTGGCGCTCGTCGGGACCTTTCCGACGGTGGTAGGTTCGTCCGGATCCGAATACGGGTTTGGGAGTTCTTGGGGTTTTTATATTTGATGTATTTTGCTATAGGGGTTCTTGGGTCGGCTGTAGGGATTTTGTTTATTTTAGTGTGTTGCCGGTGTGTATTTTTGGGGGTCGTAGATTTCTTTGCTTTGATCGGTATTTTTGGGTATTTTTTCGCGGGGTGCTAGGGAATTTGTTTTTTGGCCACAGTGTTGCCGTTCGGTGTTGTTGTTCAGTGGTTTACCTTGCCATGTCGTCTGGCAATAGGAGAGCGGAAGTGGAGGAGGGAGATATTTTGGATACTGCATCCGATGTGTCGCGGCATAAGCTGTTATCGCCTGCTGCTCGTACACAGATGAATGAGTCTAGTACGGAGGATGGTGGTGCTGCGAAGGTGACGAAGCTGAAGACGTGCTCGCCAAAGTCTGGTAGGTCTAAACGGACTGTTACCGCTGCTGCGGTTGCTACTCCTATAGTCGATGATGGATCGGTTGGAGATGGTGGTTTGGTGAGTGCTGTTTCGAAGATGGAGGAATCGATTTCTAAAAAGAAGCTGATGAAATCGAAGAGAAAGGCAGCTGGGGTGAGTTGTACTGTTGGGACAGCGCAGGTGTCACTATCGGAGATGAGACGTATTACGAGTGATGTAACTGATACGATCTTTGGTGATAGTTTTGACATGGTCATTGCTCGTGAAGTGATGAGATTTGCGTCCCGCTATGAGCAGTTGGTAATGTCGCTGATTGCAGAGAATGAGCGGTTGAGAGGACGGATTGATGTTATGGATCCGGCTGTCCCGATTGGTGTTTCGGTGCCTGTGGACGTTTCCCGATCTGCGTCGTTAGTTCATGCTGCTGAGATTCCACCGGCAGCTAAATCGGTGGGGACCTGCTCGGTCGTTGTGCGGAGCAAAGGTGCTTTTTCTAAGGACGTGATTGGCAAGGTAGTAGGAGAGGTAGGACCGACACTTAGTGTTAGGTGCATAGCATACAGCCATTGAAGAATGGGGGTGCGGCTATTCGTACCCCGTCGGTTGCGGAGAGGGAGAAGATTGTGGGAAATGCTAAGTTTGCTGCAGTTGGGTAAGAGGTTAAGGTAAACGAAATGCTGGGACCGAAGGTCGTCGTGCAGCGGATTCATTCGGAGATTTCTCCTGATGAATTTATGAGTGACCTGTACGTGATGAAGCTGAAGGAGAACATGTCTCGCGAGAAGCTCACTAAGAGTGTTCGTTTGATGACTACGCCCTGGAAAGTGAGAACGGGTGCCCACCTGAGTGTGTTGTTGGCTGTGACGCATAAGGTGATGGAGGTATTGGTGGCTGGTTGCGTTTACGTTAAATGGTTCCGCTTTGTTGTGCGATCACAAGATCCAGTAATGGCGTGCGAAAATTGCTGTCACGAACGCTCGTCCTTAGATTTCAACATGGCTTCTCTTAAGATATTACAATTACATTGCCAACGGTCGTATGCGGGTGGTTGTATACGGGGCTTACCGCGGGATGCGAGTTTTTACGGACGAGGGGGGTAACTCTGCTGTTTTGGTTAGGGACAGGGACATTGACTGTATGGTCGTTAGCTATAGCCAATGGTGGGTCTACGTGTGCGCCGAAGGGGGTTCGGGAGGATGTTTTCGGCTAGCATATATTGTAGGTTCGGTGCCCCATTGGATCCGTATTTGAGGTATATGGATACGGTGCTACTTCTTGCGTTTAGCTTTCCGCTCATCCGAGGCATTGACCGAATGCATCCTCTTCCATGTGGATGCTTAGTGAATGTATGGTTACGATGAGTCTCGGTGTTTTGAATGAGCCGACTGATCTGTATACCTTTGATGGACCAATGGGCGTTAGTGACATTGACGTGACTGCTGCAAACGGGGTGGCAATGACTGCTTTTAACTTTAGGTGGAGGGTAATTGTCGAATGGGCTGTAAGTGATCTAGGGATTATGGTCACTTACCGCGAACGGACTGGATGGACAGTGCCACCGAGGCGGTGGAGACTACAAGGTGTGGACTAGGACCATACCGGTGGTATATTTGGCTGATCTTAGGACGTGATTGTTAGGGTTAAAGAGGACGAGAAGAAGGGTTTTGTACGAGAAAATAGGGATGACCCATGGGGTAGGGTTTATAGGTTGTGTAGGGAGGGTGGGAAGCGGACTGAACTGACGTGCCTACGTTCCGGCAATGATTTATTGTCATCATGCAGGGACTGTACGGACGAACTTTTGAGGGTTTTTTTCCGAGGTCGGAGTTGGTCGATTACTCTCCTCTCATTAGGAGATGGTCGGTCTTCCTATCTTGGAGAGATCGGAAATTTCGGACAGTAGCGCTCGCGTCAGGAGCAGGAGTTCTCCTGGCTTGGATGGTATGACTGGGGAGATGTGTAGGAGCATGTGGGGGGCAATACCGGAGTACCTCGAGTCGGTATTTAGGGGTTGTTTAGTTGGGGGTTATTTTCCGCTGGTGTGGAAGGAGGCCCGTGTTGTAGTCTTTCTGAAGTCTCCCGATAGAATTAGGAATGTTCCTCGTTCTAATCGGGGCATCAGTCTTCTTCCAGTGCTTGGAAAAGTACTGGTGATGATCATGGTGGCACGACTCAAGGAGGTCGCCAACATGGGTGTTTCGGAGCATCAGTATGGGTTTAGGGAGTGTAGGTCTATTGAGGACGCTTGGTTGCATGTCAATCGTTGTGTTAGGGACTCGGCTGGCAAGTATGTTCTTGGCATATTTGTTTATTTTAAGGGTGCGTTTGACCATCTCTGGTTGGGTAAGGTGCTGGATAGGCTACGTAATGTAGGTTGTCGGGAACTTGCTCTATGGAGCAGTTATTTCTCTGGCAGGAAGGCTTGTGTAACGGATACCAGCGGCATGGTTTAAAATGATGTTGTTCGTGGTTGTACGCACGGTTCCATATGTGGTCCATTTATATGGAACCTCATGATGGATACTCTGTTGTGTCAGGTTGAATCATCTTACAAGGTGTGTGCGTCTGCGGACTTGGTCATCTTGATCGAAGGACAGTCTCGTGCTGGAGAGTAAGGGTGGGCTTGCCATGCGTTGCGTTAATGATTGGGGAAGTAGCGTGGGTGTTGAGGTGGCTATGGATAAGACCGTGATGATGTTTCTGAAAGGAAGTTTGTCACGGAATCATCCTCCGATCATTCGTTCTGGTGGCTTTAGTCTGAGATATGTGACTCAGGTTAAATATCTGGGAACAATGGTGAGTGAGAGGATGAATTTTCTGATTCATCTTACTTATGTTCGTGAGAAGCTTTCTGACATTAAAGGTAAGGTCAAACATATTCTTAGGAGTTACTGGGGCTTGAGCAGGAGGGCCGTTCGGATCATATATGGTGGGTTATTTTTTGCATGTGCAGCATATAGTGCGCCTATTTGGTATGAAGTGGTTATGATTGTTAGGGGCCGTGCTAAGGTCCTGTCTTGCCAGCGGGTTGCTATGCTGGGTTGAATGCCAGTTTGCCGAACGGTGTCGACGGGGGTTTGTTGGGTGTGGCTCCTCTTGAGTTGGAGGTGCTATGACATGCTATCATCTTTAAGGTGAAGAGGGGCTTACATCTGACAGGAAATTATTGGCTTTCTGCCGATGACCTGGTGGGCGCTGATCTGGACCGGGTTAGGGTACTCTTGGATAGTAGTGTTGATAGGGAATGGAGGCACAGGTGGGTGGACGGTGGGAACGGGAGGGTGACTTTCGTTTTATACGGGATGCGACATTTGTACCTGATCGTCCGGACATCGACTTTGGTCTGTTGTTGGGCTTTTTACTAACGGGACATGGTTCGCTTAATTAATTCCTATATCGGAAGAGACTGTCGCCGTCGTCGAAATGTCGATGTGGGGGTGAACACAAATGATCTATAACAATTTGTCAATAAAAAACACCGTTTTAAGTTCTAGTTAACATTAACAACTGCTGCTTTATTTTCGTTTCTTTCGCTTTTGTATTTAATCTATCTTGACACTTGTTTACATATTATTACTTATACTTATACTTATATAAAATGTTTCTTTATTATTGGTTGCTTAAATAAAATGTTTCTTTATTATTGGTTGCTTTAATAAAATGTTTCTTTATAGGTTTTTGCCTACTAATCATAAGTGTGTTTTGTTTCCGTTATTGGTGTTGGGAACAAAACAAACTTATGTTGAAATTTGTTCTATTAGTTGTCGAATTGCAATAAAATTAATTAAATATGTTGTTGCATTGCATTTTCGTCATGAGAACGGAAATGCAATTTACTTTAAAGTAATCGAATTGCAACAAAATAAAATTAGTTAAATAGGTTGTTGCATTGCATTTTTGTTATGAGAACAGAAATGCAATTTATTTAAATGTAATTCCTAAGAAAAATGTCTGTAAAAATAAAACTCGTTTTATTGTATGTGAAGATGAGAGCAGAAATATATTTTATTAAAAAGTATTTATGTATATATTTAGACAATACTAGCTTGTTTTATGGGAATAATGGGAGACATTATAACAGTGAACCAGAGCACTGGGAGCATGTATTCACGGCATGCCCTGACTATGATGACATTAGGAGTTTAGGGAATATGGGCGTTGTGTATTCGGGGGGAGTTTGGGATGTAAGTAGAGTATTAAAGGACAGTCGGACATTTAAAAGGTTGGGCGATTTTGCACGCGTTTTGTTTTGTAGGAGATGGACTGGACGTTAGTGGAGGTGGCCTCTGCTCGTCTTCTTGGGTACTGCCGCTGCTTGCCTTCCTATTTCTGTTGTCTGCCTATTCGCTAGCTGTTGCTGCCGTTGTCGCCGTATCGTTGGTATGAGTATAATATGGTATTGCGAATTTTCTCCTTCCGGTTTCATCTACTGTTCTGCTGCTGTTGCCGTTATTTGATTTAATGTTTCCCTTGCTGCCTTGATGAATGTTTGCAGTTTGTTTATTTGTTATTGAGTCACTTGTGAGGGTGTCTATGTCTTGTGTTTTTGTTCGTATTTGTCCTTGCTGGTGGTACTTGTTGTGTCCACTGAGTCGCCCGAGAGGGCGATCGTTTGTTCTTTGTATTTTTTGTTGTGCTGTGGACCATCAGTCCCGAACTATTTTGAGTTCAACTGGAAGTAGTTTCGATTAGGAGGTCTGGCCGGAGACTTAATTCTGGTACCACGGGTATCAGGAGCCCTTGGGACTTTGGTCTCAGCCTGACTATGGTGAGACCCCTTCGGGAGCAACGTGGGGGCTGTAGTTTGGACCCAAATCGATGGAAGAGCGCAAGCTCGCTGTGGAGTTGCATTACGGCCGGATGCTGTGACCCATAGGTTGGAAGGATTTTTAGATAGGCTCCGCTCCTAACCAAGGGGAGGCCATGCCCAAATAAATGGTTTCGAATTTGTACTCATGCGTAACTTTGTTGCGTGCGGTGGCATTGGTAGACGTATTGTATTCACCTGGTGTTAAGAGCACAGTGAGACTAGGCCATAGTGGCAGGTAACCACTTTAATCTTGAACACATCTGGCCATTCCATCTGAGTATGAGAAGAAATAAAAAAAAAACAGAAAGAAATACATACAGTGTTGAAAAATAAATTGTGTGATTCGATCGATAATTTTGAGTGTGGTGCTATTAGCGAACTAGCATTGAGAAGTTTTTACAGTTAAATTTTGGGAATTACATGCTGTTAATTATTAGTATTACTCAATTCCAACACTTGAATTGAAACCGTACTAATTGTTTTTTATTGTTTTATCTTCAAGCACTTGTAACTTGAAGACAATGAATCAGAAAATTGAAACACTCAGATTTATTTTGTGACTGACTGACAAGAATTTAAATTTTATTACGATACTTATACTAAATTAATAATAAAAAAATTCTGAGCTAATGTCTACAGAAACTTAAAATTTATGGGAAATTAACCAATCAGAACAAAGTTGTAATTAATGCAATTTAATACGTTTAATATTTTGCTTTGGTTGGACAAATTCAATTAATATTAATATTGGGTGTGTTTTAACACATTTTAATAATAGGTGTGTTTTAACATTCTCCCCCACGTTGAACAGATGTTCAACAAATCGTTTCATCTTAGGTGAGTCGACTAGGAGTTACCATATAGCCTAAACGTCTAGGACGAACTGAAGTGATTGCTGACGTGGTGTTGGTGTAGGGTTCAAGTCATTGAGCGGTGGTTCTACCGATTGCAGTTCGATATTTTCGTTGGTGACTTCAACAGGCCTTGTTGTGTGTAGCTTCTGACAGATTCTGCACGTTTTATTTCGAAGAAAAATAATAGTCAATGATATTAAGCTCAGAAGAAGTGCAAGGTAGCCAATCGTATGTTTATGCTGTTGATGGGAATTGATTTTATTAGGCAGGTCCAGTATGTGTTGTTCCTTTAGTGATTCTTGTAAAGTTAATAGTTCCTTGATGTTATTGTCATATAAACTATCGACGTTTGTTGACGTTGATAGATTATTGCTTATAGATGGTGCAATAATCTTTTGCGAGGATAAATCGGAACTCGTGCCGAGGCTAGTGTATGATAAATTTATTGTGCTCAAGATAGTTTGTCGTCCGTTCATAGTGACGGATTCATGTTTTAGTATACATTCCGGATCCAGCGAAAGTAGACCGGATCCTTTTAACGAAAGGTGAGAAATTTCTCTGTTGCAGACGACTGTTGCCCGAGATGGTGATGACGTGGCATATATCCACTGATTTCCCTTGTTAAGTGGTATCCATTTAGTTGTAGTCTTCTCTAGAGTACAAGTTGGTGTCGTTTTATTGTTATACAAATTGATTTCACACTTGCAAATTTCTGAACCATAATTGTAGCGAGTCTGAACAGTGGTACACAAAAATACGTCTTGCTTTATTATATCACAAGCTCTTAGATCTGCCTTCGTAAGAAAAATATACTGGTTTTTAGAAACTGACATGCCCATGAAATCAGCACATGGTTTAATGGCTACCATGGTGTGATTCACCATGTTAGGTACGGGAATCAGCTGGAACATCTTAAATTGTTCAATTTCCACTAATGGTAGACTTATTTTGAATACTGCATATTGGGGCGTGAGTCTACCTTGAACCTTCATTAGTTTGAATAGCTGTAGTAATGTATCTTTTCCGGTGATAGGAAGTGTTACTGATGTTGGTACATGAAGTTTAATCTGATTAATCTCCTTTTGCAATTGTTCTGGAGTCAGTAGTAATGGACTGATTTTTTCTTGATGAGCATCCATGAGGAGTATCAATAATTGAGGACTGTATGGTTCGTATATTATTTGCAACCAGGTTCAGTTCCAAAACTCCACTATTAAATAATTGGGTGAGCTGTATCTGGAACAACACATTATTGTTTTGCTGATTTGCTTGTGATAATTTTTCGATTTTTTGCTCTAGTTGTTCAAACCTTGCCTTAGCTGCTAATTGGGCTTTTCTTATGATATTAACTGTTGAGTCAACAATTGAGGTTTGATTCTTGAGCAAAGTTAATAAATGTGACTTATTTTCCTTTACCCTTTGTATTGTATCGGATATCTGGTTAGCATATTCAGAGTCCAATATGCCAAATAATGAGTTAGCAATATTTCCAACTATATTCAAGGCGCCTCTTTTACTTCGTAGTAGTCGATTTTCCAGCTGTTGATCATTTTCCATGTGTTCAAAATGCCTTATGATACTTAGGCATGATTAATTCAATTTTATCATCCTGCAAAGGTTTTGTAGGGATTTCGTGCCATTGATCAAAATTGATGTTTCAGACCAGTATGCGTTTAAATCATAGTATACAAGAATGTTCCATTCACTGCTTGAAATGGTTGCTGTGCCAATTTCTTCAAAATGAATGCCTAATTTCATTCCAAATTTTTTGTTTTTTACCGGATTTCCAAATGACATTGGTAACAGCACAAGTATTGTAATTAAGGCTAGACTCAGATGGGTTGATATAACTCTTTTCCTTTTAATCCTAGGCTCCTGAATTGAGTCATAAGTACTGTTGTTGCTAGTTGAACTGTTGTCATCAAGGGTTACAGATGTTTCGCAATTTGGTTCGATGGGTAAGAGAGCAATTCGATGTATTGGTCGTTTGAAAATTCCATTAGCTGTTTTAACCTCCACAACTCTGATCATATTGTCACTACCAGGATGTGTTTTGACTATTCTTGCTAAGGGCCACTTCATAATTGGTAGATTGTCTTCATTTATTATTACCATATCACCAATCTTGAGGTTGTCAAACCGCTGATTCCACTTATGGCGCTGCTGTAATTGATTCAAGTATTCAGTGGACCATCTTTTCCAAAACTCTTGTTTGAGATGGGATACCAGCTTCTAGTGTGATAGTCTTGATGAGTTTACTGTTGTTGCACCACTATCTACTTGCGATACAAGTGCTTCGCCAATCAAAAAATGACCAGGAGTCAGTGCTTCAAGATCATCAGGATCACTTGACATAGGTGTTAGTGGGCGAGAGTTGAGTATTGCCTCGATCTCTGCTACGATAGTCCCCATTTCTTCCTGGGTCAATGATGCAGCTGCCACACTTCGCAGTAAAAGATGTTTTGCCGATTTTACAGCCGCTTCCCATAGTCCACCAAAATGTGGCGCACGTGGTGGGATAAAATGAAAATTTATTCCCTTTGAGCTGGCAGTTGAGATGATTGATTCCCGTCCCTTGTTGGAGTAGATACTTCCCACCAGTTCTGACAATTGGTTTTTTGCTCCTATAAAATTAGTAGCGTTGTCTGAATATATGTTCTGACAACGACCTCGACGGCTGATGAATCGTTTCAGAGCCCCAATGAATGACTCAGTTGTTAGATCGGTTACTACCTCGAGATGAGTCGCCTTGGTGGCAAAACAACAGAATACGGCTATATATGCTTTTGTCGGTCTTTTTCCTCTGACCTTATGATGGATCCACACTGGGCCACAATAGTCAACTCCCGTGTTAATGAAGGGTCGGGCTGGAGTCACTCTAGTCTGAGGTAAACTACCCATTATTTGTTGGCACAGTTGAGGTCGTGCCCTGGCACATCTAACGCACTTTTGTACAGTTGAGCGCGCTGTTATTTTGCCTTTTATTGGCCAAAATCGTTGTCGTATTATGTTTAATAATGCTTGTGCACCACAATGTTTGTTTTATTCGTGAACCATTGTAAACAAAAGCCTTGTGATAGGGTCACTATATTGTATCAACATTGGGTGTTTTGCTTCGTATGACAATAGTGATGCCTCCAATCGTCCTCCAACTCGTAAAATATTTGTTCTATCTAGAAATGGAGCAGGACTGATGATGGAGCTGTTTTTGTCGATTTCTTTCTTTTTTCGAAGCTGGTTGATTTCTGATAAGAAATCGGACATCTGAACGGTTCTAATAATGGTATATAGTGCATCGTCTAATTCTGCTGGAGATAATGATTCGTGTACAGGGCGATGTTGTTTTTTCATACGTTAATTTTTTTGTAAATCTTAAAACACCCCAGTATTCTCTGCAAAGTTTTGAAGGAATTTCTGTGTGGAATTTTTTATATGAGATCATTGTTCGAAACGGTAACTGCTGCAGCTAGCGATGTTGCCTTCTTCTTCTCGAGATCGCTGGGAATTGACAATTCCCTTGACAAATGGGGTGGCCACATGTCTTCTTGTCCGTGTAGAAAGAGTGGTCCATATAGCCATAAATTACATTCCGATAGTTTACGTGCTGGAAGACCTCTGGATAGTATGTCAGCGGGATTGTCCTTTGATCTGACGTGGCGCCATTGACTGAGCAATGTCAACGATTGAATTTTGGAGACTCGGTTGGCCACAAATGTATGGTACAATGAGGATTGGGAGTTTATCCAGGAAAGTACTATTTCGGAGTCCGTCCAGATGAACATCCGTTGATTTTTGGTTTGAAGGTCCATTTTGATTCTATGCATTAGCTGGGCAGCCATAACCGCGGCACATAACTCCAACCGAGGCAGTGTCTGCCTTTTTAATGGAGCAACCCTTGTCTTGGCACAAAGTAATTGTACAATAACTCTTTTATCCTTGAGAACTGTTCGAATATAGGCGACTGCACCAAAAGCTCTTTCAGAAGCGTCTGAGAAAACCTTGAAAAATGTGCCGAGGGATTTTGAAGTTATTCAAGCTGTCTAAATCTTTTCTGAAATTGGTCCAGAGTACTAGATGGTCCTCGGGCAAAGGTTCATCCCAATCTAACCTTAACTGCCACAACTGTTGGATAAATATCTTTGCATTGATGACAACAGGTGCAAGTAGACCAAGCGGATCGAATAATCTTGCGAGATTCGATGTTGCTGTACGTTTTGTGATATTCTGTACATGATTCATTTTTACCTTGATGCAAAAATGGTCAGTATTAGGCAGCCATAACTACCCTAACGTTTTTATAGAATCAGCGTTATTACTACTGAAATCCAAATTTAGCTCTTGATCACCGAGTGGAATATTCTTCAGTAGTTGCGGGTGGTTTGCACACCATTTTTTTAAGTTGAAACCATGGCTTCTTAAAATTGTACTGAGTTCTTGTTGTGTTTGAAGTGCGATATTAAGACTATCAGAGCCCCCCAGGCCGTCATCCATGTAAAAATTAGTTTTAAGCATTTGTGAACCATATGGGTAGGCTAGCGAACTTTCATCAGCAATTTTTTGTAAGCATTTTGTAGCTAGATAAGGTGCTGCTCGTGTCCCATATGTAACTGTATTTAGTTGGTAGTAAGTAATAGGAAGTGCTGGGTCTTCCCTCCAAATAATTAATTGGTACTGATGGTTATCCTGGTGAATCAGAATTTGTCTATACATTTTCTCGATGTCGGTGGTGAAGACGAATCTGGGGAATCGAAAACGCAGTAAAATTGAGAAAAGTTCACTTTGAATACTTGGCCCTGTATACATCAGATCGTTTAATGAGTAGCCTGACGAGGTTTTAGCTGATGCATCGAACACCACCCTGAGTTTTGTTGTGGTGCTATCTGGTTTCAGGACGCAGTGATGAGGAATAATGTATTTGGGATTTAATACAGTGTCGATATCTACCTTCTGCATGTGCCCCAATTGCTCGTAGTCTCGCATAAATTTTATATATTCGGTCCGAATTCCTTCATCTTTTTGGAGTCGACGCTCTAGACTCATGAATCGGTTGTATGCCATTGCATGTGATTCTCCTAACGCACTTGGGTTTTCACGAAAAGGAAGACTGACTATGAAGCGACCCTCGCCATTGGTATGAACATGTTGGGTAAAATGTGCTTCACATAGTTTTTCGGGGAGCGAGAGAACTTTTTCGCTGCTTTCGATATCGTCCAATTTCCACAAATGCTCTATGGCTTCTTCCAATGAAGTGGAGTCTCCAAGTACTGCACATGTTGTAGCACATAAGGGACTCGGGATTGGATTTTTCCCGATTGCTCCACCCACAATCCATCCCAAAGCTGTATTTTGAAGTGTTGGAAGATCGTCAGCAAGGTGTATTGTGCCATTTTGAGTTAATTTGAAGAAAAATTCCGCTCCAAGCAGCAAATCAATTTTTTCCTGCTGATAGAAATGAGGATCTGCTAGGTGAATATTGTTGGGAATTCCCCAAGTTGAAATGTCAACATGCTGATTGGGTTGCGAGGGAATTATGCTAGGTAGAACATACGCTTCAACATTTGCTGAGAAATTGCGATTCCTGGACATCATTCCAATAATTATGCGATATTTTGAATTTCTTCGAATTTCACCTACACCATCAATACAGAGGGAGGTCTCAAATGGTGAAATGGACAATTTTTGACAAAGCCGTTTGGATGCAATATTTACTTGTGAGCCAGAGTCTAATATTGCTCTAAACTCATCTGAAACACCATTTGAGGCCGTAATGATAACTCTTGCCGTTGCTAGCAATACTTGACCCTGGCGGCCCGCACCGATATTTGTTGTTGCTGATGCAACTGCTGCTACTTCTGAGGCAGGCGGCTTTACTTCTGGACTCGGATTCGAAGCTGAAGATGGAGTTGATGAGCTTTTCGTTGTTTTGGTATTGCCCCTTTTTTCTAAGTGGAGCAACGTGTTGTGTTTTTTCGCACACCTTTTGCAGCTACCTGAATTACAATTTTTTGAACCATGGTCACTTCCGAAGCAATTTTCACATAACCTTTTTCGTTGTACCCATTGTAGTCGTTCTGCTTCTGATAGTCGCAGGAATTTACTGCAGTGGTATAGTTTGTGGTCACTACTATTGCACAGTCTGCATGTACTACTATTGCTTCCGTTGGTTGTTATAATTGTTGATACCACCTTGTGTTGTGGTTTGTCCTTCAGAGCAACTGCCTCCATTGACTGAAAGTTTCTCTCCAAGAACTCCAAAAATTCCTTGAGTTTTGGAACTTCGCGTGGATGTGAAAGAGATTGCTCGTAGCGAAGGCGGGTGGGTTGATCCAGTCTTTTTAATAACAAGTGTAGTAGCAACGGATCCCAAGTGGCTGTGTTTATTTTAAGATTCTGTAATGCTAATAGACACTTGTGTTTTATCATGCAATGATTATCGCTTGAAGCTCTGTTTGGAACATCGACCAGCTCCTGTACCAGTTTGCCAACAAGCAATCGTTTGTTGTTGTAGCGCTCTATTACTAATGACCATGCTGCCTCAAAATTATCTCCTGTAGCAGTGAAGTGCTTGATAAGATTTGCTGCTTCTCCTTCCAGATGTGTTTTGAGATACCACATTTTTTTAATGTCTGGTATCGGTTGTTGTATTATTAGTGAAGAGAACAGATCATGAAACTCCTTCCACTTCAAATAATTTCCTTCAAATTTAGGAAGCGTTATCTTGGGAATTGGGATTGTCCGTGAATCTTGCTGATTATTTTGGGGCATAGAGTGGGCTTGATCATTTGTACTATTTCCAGTGGTTTTAATCGCCGTCCGCAGCCTTTTTTCTAACTGGATGAATCTATCCATATTATAGCCTTGTTTGCTTGTGTCAGCACTCAATTCTGCAATTTGATAATGCAAGCTTTCAATATTTTGCCACAAATTTGTTGCGGTTTTGGTGTCTTCTCTTGTGAAGACGTCTTCTAAAAGGCGCTCCAACGATGACATCATGGCGGCTTGCCTCCGCATGAGCTTGACTAGCTCTTGTTGATTTACTGATTTGTCAGTGGTAAGTATAGTTGGCTCTGATCCGACTGATTCAATTTGTTGCTTGCCGGTAGATTCAGTAATTTTTGTTATTGAATTTTCAAAAATCGCCTTACATTGGTCTACGATATTCATAACTGCGGTGTAATAGTCTTCAGTGAAATGCTGATGTTCCATTGGAAGGTTTTCGATGAGGCGAATCTTGGTGTCATTGGTCTCGAATTCTGACCATTCCGCTTCCAGTCGTCTCAACCTTTTCTGGAAATAATCTGTAGAATCCTTTCTTGATGCAGGATCTTTCTTGAAATTTCGGATTATGACTTCAATTTTGTTGCCAATTTGTTTTTGGTTGATGACCAATTCCTCGAAAGAAGCCATGATTCAATCGTTGTTGTGGGTAACGAAAATGCATGGAGGTTGTTGGAGGATCAAAAATGGCTGAAAAATTTTTTTTTTTATTTATTTGCCAAAATGTTGATTGGTCTGGTTGTTGACGATGTAGACTTGTTGCTGTCTGACGTCGTAATTAGGAAATTCGTGGATGTCCTGTGTAGAATGAGCCTTGACTTGAATGTTGTAGCAAATCTGTAGCAGGATGTTGAATTTCAAAAGGCTGTGTTGATGTTTTTTTTTTAAGAATATAAAAGTCCTTTGCCACTGGTGGGAAAAACTTATGTATCCTTAAAGGTTGTTAATTTGGTGAATTGTGTTGTACTGGATGATACGAGTATCCTGTGATTTGTAGCGCTGTTGCGTGTTTTTTAAAGTTTGAAAGCTAGGGGTCACCAAAAAATGTTAATTATTAGTATTACTCAATTCCAACACTTGAATTGGAACCGTACTAATTGTTTTTTTTATTGTTTTATCTTCAAGCACTTGTAACTTGAAGACAATGAATCAGAAAATTAAAACACTTAGATTTATTTTGTGACTGACTGACAAGAATTTAAATTTTATTACGATACTTATACTAAATTAATAATAAAAAAATTCTGAGCTAATGTCTACAGAAACTTAAAATTTATGGGAAATTAACCAATCAGAACAAAGTTGTAATTAATGCAATTTAATACGTTTAATATTTTGCTTTGGTTGGACAAATTCAATTAATATTAATATTAGGTATGTTTTAACACATTTTAATAATAGGTGTGTTTTAACACATGCGGTAGGAAGTATACAAAGTTTTACTATTGATTGTCGGTTAGTTCCGTTTTTGGTTAACACGTCTGCTACTCGCACCTTACTGTCTTTTACATAAACGACGTTAGTGACGCGTACCAGGCACCATTCAATGGGTGCAACAAGTCATCCTTTACTATCACAATATCATTTGGTTTTATGTTATTCCTTTCTGTTTTCCGTTTGTAGCAACGCTGCATTTCAGTGGGGTATTTGTTTTTCCATCATTTGGCGAAAAGATGCTGGAGAGCTTTTAACTGGTCCCATCGCTTTAAAAGGGATAAGTTTTTCTCTTGCAGATCGGCCGGCGTCTCCGGCAAAGCGATAATAGGAGCACCACGGTTTTAAGAAATTGGTTGTGGTTCTTGAGGAGTGTTGAGCTAGCTCCAACGAAATTTCTTCTATTATTGCAGAATAATGTCTTAGAGAGACCTCTGCGTCCTGTGAATCGGCTAGAGCAGGCGAGGAAAGTCTCAGTTGAAAGTTCGGAACAGGTTTCTAGATGCACGCCACGTATGGGGAAGCAGAAGAAGACTGCAGTGTAACCTTTTCAAAAGTTCAGCGTTTCTCAAAGGTGAGGATTTAATGCTGAAGGGGCCAGCGAAATCCACTCCTGTATACGTAAATGGCAGGGAAAATTTTACTCGTTCAGGGTGGAGTGCGGACATGATTTGCTGCTTATAAACAGTGCATGCCTTACACTAGCGAATGCATTTTCGAACGAAGATTTTTAAGCATGGGTATGTAAAATCCTTGGATGATTGCTCGGAGCATAATGTGATGTTCTGAGTGGAGTAAAAGCCGATGGGTAAATTCTACAAGCAGCCTTTCGAAGTGCGAATTGGCTGGTAATATTATCGGATGCTGTTCTTCGTAACTGAGCCCCGAGCTATTAAGACGTCTGCCTACTCTCATGTGGTCGTTTTCGGTCAGAATAGGACATAGCGGTAACAGTAGGCTTCGGCGAGACAACGGGGTCTTATATTTCAAACATACTCGATGGGAAAATTAAATTGTTGAGCAAGAGTTATGAGCATGGCCTTAATGCAATTTCTACACCTGTTATAAAGTTTCCTGTTGAGGTTGGTTATTTCATTAACCGATGAATGAATCGCAAACGATAAATAAAAATTCGTAACGTTCGATCAAAGGATGAAAATTCTTTTAACGCGTCATTCAGCCTGTCGCCTAGTAAGTCCGCATAACTAGTTGTTAAATGATATTTTGAACTTCTCGCTTTTGCAGAATGAACCTCCATGACTGCTTTTTTCTTGCTTTCCAAGTGCGGGTTGTTGGTTTCAAACATCCAACCTAGTACGATTGAGGAGTCTGTCCGCAACAAAACTCGTCCGACCATTTGGGTTAGTTTCCCAGGTTTTTAATTAACTGGGTAAGTAACAGCGCTTCACACAGTTCAAGTTTTGGGATCGTTGTTTACTTTAGTGGATCTACCTTCGTCTTTGCTACAAGCAAATTACTATGAATGCTACCCTTTGGGCTTTCTGTTCTCATGAAAACCATAGCACAGTACGCTCTTTTTGAAGCGTCACAAAAACCATGGATCTGTTGTCGGCATTGCGGGGCAAAATGTATCCATCGCGGAATTTTGATATTTGCTATTTGGTGCAAATTGTCTGGAAATGAATTTCATTTCGTTAGAATTTGCGGTGAAACAACCTTATCCCACTCAGACTTTTCTTTCCACAATCTTTCCTGCATCAAAAGTTTCGCAGCTATTATAGTTGGACCTACCCACCCTAATGAGTCATACAGTCGGGTAATGACTGATAAGATTTTTCCTTTCAAGTGGAAGGTGAAATTTCTATCGGATCTGAGAAGTAATAAAAATAGTCCGATTGCGCGCCCCAGCGTATCCATAGGGTATTTACTGTGCTGCATCCATCAAACCTCAAAATGTCTTCATCCAGAAGATCTTTCCGGGGCAAATGTTCAAGGAGGAATCGATCATTTGCTATGACCTTTTTCAAAGGGAATCCTGCAGGCTGTAATGCGTTGTGCAATTGTTTCTGTTTATCGCTAGTTTCTGTCAGCGTATGTCCGCCCGACAAACAATTTATTTCTTATATACTACATCAACAACTTGGCCCTATAATTTCACTCCAAAACAGTCTGTGAAATATCTCCTACTTGCCCTTGAAAAGTTCACTCCGTGATTGCGAAACAACCGGTGAACTGAATATTTGGTCCTATAATTTCACTCCGTGATAGCAAAACACTCGAAGAAATATCTCCTACTTGCCTTTGAGAAGTTCACTCCGTGATAGTAAAACACTCTTGGACTGGCTACTTGACCCTATAATTTGTACCATTAAATTGGTTTAATAAAAGAGAACCAAGTAGTATCTCCTGCACCATTGTCAAATGATAATTGCAATTGCCGGGTATACTCTGTATCAGATTATGTAGGCATTTGGAATTGCTAATATCGTTCTTGCATATTGTTAATTTATTGAAGTTCTTACATTATTCTTTAATACCATTAATATATGTTGTAGGGATACTTATAATATAAAGGAGGAAATTGTGGCTAGTAACTATTTTAATCTCACAAAACTCAAAAGACTCCTCAACATTTAAATACGCAACTTTTTCGGCGTTCAAAGTGCTTTTGACCATCTTCATTTCATCATCGGGCAAAATGAACGAGCTAAAACTCCTATCTTCCCCTACTGAATGGCGTATTGTAGGTTAACAATTTCTTCCTTTATAATTTCCAATTTTTACTTTGTATAGCTATTTATTAAGAAATCTATCGGGGTCATAAATCGTATCAGATTTCAGAAGCTCGTTCGTTTTTAGTGTTATTTCGTTTATCTTTTCTAAAGTCATTCTATTAATAACCACTTGTCGGTTGTTATTTTTTGTCAAGCGTTATTTGTTTTCTGTTCTATTATCTCAAAATCGCTGTGGTCTGGATTACCAGCAACCCACTTCTACACAGAGCCGACAAATTCTAGGCTTAAGGTACTGTAGATATACTATATGGGATGAGAAGTGGTGGAACCGAGCCTAACTGTATTCTAGCAAAGCCGACATCAATTGCAATTAGTTGCGACTTAGTGTAGTCCAGAATCTTGACCTCGCCCAAGATGGTACTCATCAACAACAAGCTAAAGGAAATGACAAAAAAATATAAACAAGGACAAAAGTCACTCCTTCAGTTTTTAATGTTGTTCTTATGAACTATTCACCTGCATCTGTAACAGAGCTATAAAAATTGCAATCAATTGTGATTGCAATCAATGTGATTTCAACCAAATTCTTTGATATCAAAATGATTTCGGATTTCAAAATTAAATCTTGTAAAAATTGCAATCTTTTCTGATTGCAATCATTTTAAAATAGTTTTTTATTTTGTAATCATTGAATGCAATCAATGTAATTGCAATTAATTTGATTGCAATTAAATTTCTGTTAAAATCATGGGATTGCAACGAAATTTTTGTTGAAATCATATGATTTCAATCAATTCGCGTGAAATCACAACTATAGTGAAATCTAACAAAATAGTACAAAAAAACGTAGCAAAACGTAGGTTTGCTAGCCATTTCATAAATTTTTTTAATTATTAGAGTAATCTTTATTTCTAGAAGAAGGAGTTTCATGATTTTGATTCTGATTTAATTTTGATTGCAATTACTGGATTTGATTGCAATCAATTGATTGGGTATTGTCTTTATCAGCCTACATATGAATTTATGTTTGTTTCCTTGTGGCGGTCGAACAACCAATCGCGTGGGCTGATTTGTCTTAAATTTGCGAGTGTCACTAAAGATATGAAAGTATGTAGTTGAAATTCAAAACGGCGGCAAATGGAAAAGAAAAAATAAAAAGTCGGCGAACTATATTAAGTGGTATATCATTGAATATGTATTTGAAAATCATATATAAGTTTCTCTTATCATTTATCATTTCGAATGACCATTTAGGATCATTAACGTTTTAAAATTGGTAGCAACCATAAATCCCAACAGCGTAAAAGGTAAACGTTAAACAAAAAGAAAACTGTGTCACGTTTCTGAACTGTTAAAAGAGAACGAGAAAATTTGTATAGTTAACAGGTGTTAACAACCGGTGGACAATTCCTCCTCCCCAGACATCGGGTGTTCCTTTTCGTATATCCTCACACTGGCAACTTGTCGATCTGTGCTCGGCTAAGGCTCGCGGGCTTGTGTGGTGGTTCGTTGGGATATACGGAAAGAAAACGACAGACAAAATAAAGTTGTACCAGTGTCAACCTAAGAAAACTTGTGACTCAGCATGGGTCTAGATGTTGATGCCCATGTGTACCCTCCCCTTAACCATGGTATTCTCAACACTGTCTGATGGAATACCCCTTACAAACATACCACTAGACACTTACCCACTTGATTCGTTTACCTATCGCTTCAATCCAACATAATAAGACAGTATACTTTTATTTAGAATTCAAAACAAATATATTTAATCCTTAAATCAATAGTATTTTCCTACCATATAATTCTAATATCACTTACATTACCCTGCGTTCGAACGTTTCGTACAATACTACTTAAGTTGTATATATATTACTAAAATTGTGTATTTGTTTGCTGTAGAACAATATTTCCGAGTATGTATATATGACTTTGACTGAAGAAAACTATAAACTTCCCGTCATTCACTGGGATTTATCAAAAATTTCGTAAAATGGTTTTCTTCAAACAATTCATTAAGAAAATTTTCAAAGTTAACCGTGTCTTAACTTCCTCAAAAGGCTCAGGAATCATTTCACTATTTATATTTATTCGCATACAAAACAATATAACATCTGTTTCTATCTGTTCGCTTTTGAGGGGTTCCACTGTTAACGTTGAATAATTTCAGCTAAACCAAATCTGTCACTAATTTTATTGGTAATGTTTACTTATAAAATTCTATATAGTTTCTTTTCTTTTTGTGTTTCTGATATATGTTTGCATTATTATTTTAGGTTACCCTCGTTAATTTTTGCTTATATTATTTATTGGGTATTCATTTAAATTTTCAAGAAAAAAATAGTTTCATTTAAGATTTTTTTAGTTTAAAGCACAATTGTAAGTATAAAACGCGGAGGTTTAGTCTAAACGTTTGATTGATAATTGATAAAAAGTTACGGGGCTAGTCTGTACGGAACTTGATAAAGTTTGAAAAGGACTGCTTGAGATTTGACAAGTGTATTGTTTATATTTAACAAGTCTGTTGAACGAGAACTAAATCTATACGCGAGTGACAAAATAAATTTACAAATAGTTTTTGCTACCGGAATTAAAATCGTTTGATTAATTTTATTGTTCCGGCCTTTTTATTTTGCCTGGACAGATTTAGTGCTCGTTCCGACAGGTCAATAGGAAACAACTCATCTTAACAATGCAGACGAATCTGGATATAGTGAAAGTTTGTAAAAGTGTTGTTTAATTTTGAAAAGTGTTGTTTAATTTTGAAACAAAATATGTTGTGTAAAATGGAATTTATTTTAAAGCCAAAGGGTGGGAATGAAAATTCAGAATATTGTTTGTTAATGAAGTTAAATTTCCGGTCTATGGGTTGCTCCCAAATCGAGCGAAGTATAATACTTCAGGGGTTTTTGCAATAGTTGGCTTGCCGATTCTTCAAACTTCTGATGACTTCGATTTTATCTCAATCAACAGCTGTTCTGTATCCTCGACAGACTCACTTTGGCGGTGTAGGCCCACAACCTACGTGGCAAATTGGAAATTGACAGTTTTTCTATTTCAAAGGCAAAGAAAACTGACAAAACAAACTTATCAAAAAGACAAATGACAGTTTGTTTATTTCTAAGGCAAAGAAAACTGACAAAACAAACTTATAAAAATGAAAAAAATTAAAATGAATAAAAACGAAAATTACGGCCGCGGGACGCAAAATTTACGACTTAACCAACCCGAGCAAAGTATTTTACCAATAATTATACAACGACTAATTTCTACGCAAACTACTATTACTTATCTTGACGATTGTGGCGTTTCAGGATCTGGTGGTGTTCCTCCTGTCGTTCCAATTGGTGCTGCAGGCGATGTTGGTATTTAGCTAGCCACCGTTTTACTTGGCAAGCTGATGTGAGAAGTGTTAGCGCTGAAGTTGTTGTTTGCGAAATGATGTTGTTGCCCTGTTTATTGCGGCTCTGGCTGCTTCGCTGCTGTTGCTAATTTTTCTTGCAGATGTTAGTTTTCAGCTGTCGTTGTCGCTTATGATCGCCGATGTCGTTGCTTTGCTGTTGTGGTTGTTTATATCAGCAGATGTTGTTGTTTATCGGCTGTTGTTAATGCCTCCACTGTTGTGTGTTTTTCCCTTATCGCACGATTCAGAGTGTAAATTTGAGTCCTAGGCTGGGCGTTTATGCGTGCTCGTTTGCCTTATTGGTTCGTGGCTTTTTTCTCTTTTTGCTTTAGCACTGCAACGTGTGGATGCTTAACTACCTTTAAGTGTGGTAGCCGTATGTGTATGCGTTTCTCTCAGCCGACTTTGGCTCTTGTCTGTCCGCACCCCACGCTTCTTTAGAAACTAAAGATAATGGCGCAGCGGTTAAAGTGTTTTTTTTTTCTGAACAGTGACTTACGGTGAAGCATCTATGACAATGGTGACGTTCGGGGCTGCGTGCATAGCTTGAAAGGGTACTGATGATGTCGACACCCGGCGATTCTGTGTATGCTGTGTGGAATGCTTCCACTTTTGCCTTATACGAAATCCGCAAGCTATTCCGTTCTACAATTATGTAGATGAAAGGCTGCACGCGGAATCGGCCCGCAAATAGCTTCGCACTTCGTAGCCGCTTTGGCCACGCGATTCCTGCTTCTGAAATTTTACCCCTCAATTACTTTCCGTTTACTCAAACTCTATTTCTGCGTTCATAATACTGAGGGAGTTCCACTTACCTTTTACTTAACTGCCTTAATGTATCCACTGCCCAATTTTCCTTTTGTACAAGTTTTTCTTTTGTACCAATTTTTCCTTCCGCCAGAGTACTGCGGCTGCTGAGATCCACCACGAGAAAGACCGGAACTCGCTACTTGCTGAACCTCGTGAGTTTCGGTTGCATACGATCGTAACTGCAGCCAACTTCATGCGTCGGTTGATAAAAAGTGCATTGTCCTATGCAAATTCGACAGGGATTTTTATTTTCGCTGTACAACTGTACAAATTGATCTAAAAAAAGTTTAAAAATTTTCGCAATATATAAATTGAATAACATATTAAAAGAAATATAGAATCATATCGAGTCCATTCATTGAATACCGATTGTGCAATATCATAGAAACTCCTTATGTGTGTAGCTGCTTGAGAAGCGTAGTAGAAGTGGCATAATGTCGCCGAACTTTAGGCATTCATTACCTCTCAAATTGAATTATTCAGAGCTTCAGTGAAACTCAAACTATTTTCTCTATCTTTTAATTTTGGTCTTGCTATTTCATTCAAAATAGTGATCCAATTTCTGCTATCATACTCCGAAATTCCAATGAACTTGTAAATATTTTTATTACTTTATTTATTTAAAAAACTAGCAAACATACGAGTATAATTGATAAACTTAAACAAATACCGTTTAGTTGTTAATTATTTTATAAGTTTAATGTATAAAAATTCTTATGCTAACTAAATTTATACAGTAAAATCTTAACATTAAAAAGAAAACTTGTAATTTATTTGCTTTTTTGAGCAATTTTGAATTATACATGGCCTGCCTATTTAAGTTATTTATAAGTATTATTAAAAATTAAAAAAATAATATAAAATTGTAAATATAACACATTTTCATATAAAAAACTTTACGATTATATGTATGTATATTTAAAATGAAACAGAGCATACATTCCATAGTGGTTACGCATTTTTCGCCAAATATTTGTTACATCTAATTTAACTTAGTTAAATATAATTCCTTTTTTATATTATAAAGGCTTTTTGCAATTGCAACACTACTGCTACAGATCAGTTGTTCAAGATTCATTTTGATCTAATAACCGATTTTGTTATGGTTTGTTAATATTGCTTTTATATGATTGTTGACATTTGACACTTGTTTTGCTGCCAGCTGTTGCATTTTGCAAATATTGTGCTCTGCAGTTGTAGTTCAGCGATGCTGTGATTTCAAAAAGCTTTGAATATTTTTACACCTTAAATACAAAAACAAATTATGTCTATATTAAAATTACGCATATATGCTATAATATAACTATAATGCCTGAACATATATTTTCAAGTAATAAAATCAAAAGCAAAATAGACACAAATGGTCATTTACAAAAGCCAGTGTTTTACTTCACCTTCTTATGCTAAAGCGAGGTAAGTATTTATTCCTTTTAGCAAATAGATTTAACTTCCTTACAGATATTACAGTGCAATTGCAAATGCAAAAAGCGCGTTCAAAAATAGACTCTACAAGGTTAAAACATCTCAATAGGTAAAGCATATAATAATCCACCTTATTCCGTAACTATTTGTCGACGTCACGTCAAGACGATACCAAAAAATTGGCACATTTCTACTCGTCATCAATAACAATTTACTATTACTGACAGCCACTTACTATTCTCTAAGGCATAGAAAAAGGAAAGAGCCTGTTAATAGTAGTAAATGTTTTTTGACAGCGACAGTAGGCAATCCCAATTTTTTGGTATTGTCTTGACGTGACGTCGACAATTAGGTATGGAATAAGGGGGAATATTTAGGTTATTTTTAACAGGGAGCGTAACTGCTATGACTTTTTTCGAAAAAGTCAAATAATAATAGGTTGAAACCATGTCAAATCGAAAAAAATGCTATTTTCGAAAACACCAACTCCGATTTCGATGACGTTTGCCACATATGTTATCCATTAAAGGTACTAAAAAAAATTAAAATTTCAGACCTCGGACCCCTCCCGTTTCTGAAATTCACATCATGAATATTGGAAAAAAATTTTAATTTTGACTAAAGTGGACATAAAAAACCAACTATAACTTCTAAAGTTCAAAGCTGAAAAACTTTTATTTGATGTTATCTGCAGGTTAAAATAATGCTTTTGAAATGATGTACATCTCGATTTTATCCGCCAGTATTTCAAAGGTCATTTCTGCAGGTCTTGAGCTCAAAGGGCTTTATCTCAAAAAACAGTTTTTTAAAAAATCTTAAAAAAATATATGTCAGTTAGAAAACTCTTTTCTACACATTCGGAAAGTTTAATGGTGGTGCCGCTTCTAGTTTCGGAGTTATAGAGCAAAAGATGGCCCAAAGTTTGATTTAAGTTTTATAAATACAATTATACTGCTTTCCAATTTTTTTTATTTTTGAAACGTTAAAATTTTTTAATGTATTTTCAGAGCAATTAGGATGTGCTGAACACGGGAAAAATATTTTCTTCGTAAGTTCGGTCATTGTCCAGATAACGGTCCATTTATGTTTTTCAATCTGCACTTATTTAGAGTAAAAGGCTGACTCAATTATTATTATTTCCATTTTGTTCAAAAATTTGCTAAATTACTATTCGAATAGTGGATCATTTGATTTGATCGGAAAAAAATGACTGAGTTATAGTTGATCATATTTAAACTTTTATGAAATTTTTAATGATTTTTTCCAGTTGTTATCATTTCGGATGATGCTTTGTACCACAAATTATAATAAAATCCATAGTTTTATAATTTTATTGCATGGTCAAATCGTTCTCAAAAAATTTAATAAGTCAATGGACCGCAATAGGATAAAAAGTAAAAATGCTATAATGAAAAAACGGAAACATAAGCATTTAAATTTATTAGGAAATTATTTATTTAATATTTTTTATTTGATTTTTTATTTTTAATTTTTTCTTTATAGGAAGGCAGTTTATTTTATTTAATAAACATAAATCAAACTTTGGGCCATCTTTTGCTCTATAACTCCCAAACTAAAAGCGGCACCACCTTGAAACTTTCCGAATGTATACGAATGAGTTATATAACTAACATAAATTTTTTTCAGATTTTGAAAAAATCTGTTTTTTGAGTTATAGCCCTTTCAGCTCAGGAACTCCACATATGACCTTTCAGCTTCTCGCGGTAAAAATTTAAATGCACATCGTATCAAAAGCCTTATTTAATTAAACCTGCAAAATAACATCATGTAAAACTTTTTCACTTTTATAGTTTAGAAGTTATAGTTGATTTGGAAAAGACACTTTTCATATTTTGACGATTTGTATCATTTTCATGACGTCATATTTCGGAAACCAAATGACCTTAGTGTCTAAAATTTTTTTACATCAAATCTCTTCCGACATACACTCTCTGTGGTGAATTTCATTGAAATCGGAGAGGGTCGATCCGAATTGCTTTCGATTTGACATGGAATTACTCAATAGTTATTTTTTTTGACCAATATGTTACCAGTCAGAATATAATGGTTATTTTTTGACTATTATTTTTTAGGTAAAAAATGAGAGTTAAAATTTGACAGACATTTTTTTGGTCGAAAATAAAAGTTAAAATTTGACCGATATTTTTTCGGTCAAAAATAAATATTAAAATTTGAGCAATATTTTCTTCTTCCGTTAGTTTTTTGCTGAGCTACATATGTAAAAATTATCACAGGTTTTTTTTAACACACATGTGTTTTAATTTTTGAATTGAAGAGCGAGACAAAAAATAACAAGAGCTTGTGAGTGTTGGATTATTAATCAGATAGGGAACTTTTTCGGCAAAGCTAAGTTGAGTCGCAATAAAAATTAATGCTAGAATTTACATGAAAAAAGTCTTGTATTCTATTTGCTGGCAAAAATTAGTTAAATAGCTGCTGATGTTTCCTTGTAAAAAGCATCCACTTTCATAAGTGGTAAAAGTGAACAAGAACGCTGATGAGACGATGTAGCGGCCTGTCGAAATCAGTAGTACTGATCCGTTCTGCTAATCTGATTTGAATATTCCAACAAATAATTTGAATTTACATTACTTCAAATATTGAACTAAAAAGCCGAAATAATAAAATGTCAGTTCAAAATAAAATTACGTAAGAATAAAAATTTGTTGGCTTAAAAGGGTTATTATCGCACGCTTTTGTTTCTAATTTTAAATGTTGTGCTGGTATTCTTGACTTGTTCGTAAAACAGCTAAAATTTATTGTTTTATTATATAAAACTTTAATTACATTTTTAAAGTGTGTTTATGTTATATAGTAAAATTCGCTTATAGTCCACTGCCTCATTTGCACCCTTTTTGTGGACTATAAGGCGAATTGGACTATATCTTGATTTTTATATAAGCCAATTTGTGGCTTATATGCGAATCCCCATATAATGCTTTCTTTTAACAAAGAGAAATAAAACTAACTTAAAGAAATTACTTCCTTATTTTCTCAATTCGCAATCATAAAATTATGATTACAAAATATATTATTTTTGACTTTTGCTTTTTGGATTATATCTTCCATAACTTGCATATATTTAAGATATTTCAAAACAAATCTTGGTGGCGTATACCCGCAAATGGACTATAGGACTAATGGACTAAATAAAAAATATTTTGCAGGTATTTTACTTATAGAAGACAAAAAAACTAACATTTTGGAATATATCGCGAATTCTACTATAAGCGGTGTGGCTTATAAACGAATTATACTGTATTTGAAAGTTGGTAAATAATAATTGCCTTTATGACATAAATATATACTTACCGTACGGTAAATGGAACTGACACAAAACAAGTCACGTGACCGGTCCTCAGGTGGTAGGGACCAGTCCGAGCTCTAGCACTTCCTATGAAGCGGACCAGCCACTTTTACATGGGGATGTCCTAGGATGGGGTTAATTGATACTTTGTATGTACCTTGTAACTTGTCTCTGAACTATCTTATGGTGTAGAATAATATAGATTATATATAAATATTATTACAAAATTCAGCTGTAATTATCGATTAATTTTTTTATTGTTACAAATCCAAGTAGAAACTGTATTTTATTTTCAAGCAGTGTCTTTGATAGGATTCGAACCGACAACCTCCGGCATGACAGGCTAGTACACTACCCACTCGACCACAGGGGAACTTATATTTCAATGTTATAAATACCAGTTAAGCTGGATATCTGAATATAGTTACGAAACAGGTTCCTGAGTGGCATGGCAGTCTCATTGAAGGGAGACAATTAATATTATATAGATACTATGTGATACGCCTTAGATCCATGTACATCGAATGTGTTCAGTGACGTTTACTACAATACTAGTCGGAGTAGCTACTAAATTGATTGAAAATGGTTAATATGTGACCATTTACACAATATGTCTTTTTCCACGATTCACTACTCCTTATTTTTGGTACTAGTCTCATTTTCTCAAGTCACAGGACGAGTACTTTTGGATCATTTGTCATCAAATTTTCCGCAGGGTACTTACTTATATACATTCCACTTACATATTTTTCATTATAAAATTTCTAAAATAATAAAATAAACTCTTGTATTTCTGCTTTACTATATTTTGCTGCTGTCGACAACCACAAGACAAGTGACTGATTTTGACATTTGTGCTCGCATAATATTTCATAGTGGCGCGCAAATTTGCTTGAAAGCTATTAAGTTATCGATCGCATGCATTGTCGATCGATTTGTCGTGGTGAAAATTTTTAGTGGGGTGCAAATCAGCTGTTTGTCGTTGAAAATGCATTCGAGCGATAGCGGTCGACATCGTGGGCCAGACTGGTAGTGTCGGTGTGTCCAAATGTTTCTCAGGTAAGCCGCTTTATGGGGTGGAATCATTGGAAATTCGCAATTTAAAATAATAAATCGATAAAAGGGACATTTCTAGAAGACCTGCATGGTAGTGATATACACTCATAGAAAGCACGGGCAATATAATAAACTAGAGTCGGTTGGTCCAATTGTGTTTCAGGGAAGGAGGTATAGGGGGTTGAATCTGACAGATGCATAGAAAATGTACAGTCGGTGTGTCCAGTTGTTTCTCAGGTAAGCCGCTTTAGGGGGGTGGAATCTTAAATAGAAAATTCCCCATTTAAAATAATAAATCGATAGAAGGAACATTTCTAGAATATGTCACAGAAAGCACTTGGACAATAGTATAATAAACTAGAGTCCGTTGGTCTAATTGTTTCTCTGGGAAGGAGATATAGGGGTTGGAATCTGACATATGCATAGAAAATGTAGAGTCGGTGTGTCCAATTGTTTCTCAGGTAAGCCGCTTTAGGGGGTGGAATCTTAAAGAGAAAGAAAATTCGCAATTTAAAATAATAGATCGTTAAAAAGGACATTTCTAGAAAACCTGCGCTATACACTCCTATGTCTTTTTTAGGACTCAAATCTATCTATGTTTTGAATGTCATCAAAATCGGATAGATACACAGTTTGAAAAAGGAAGAAATTTTCACCTACCCCCCCCCCCCCTTGCGGTCCTATTTTTTAAAAAATATATAGCCTATGTCTTCTTTTAAGGTCAGCTCTATCTATATTTTGACTTTCACCCAAATCGGATATGGTGGTCCTATTTTTGAAAAAATTCAAAATTCAAACAGATTCAAAACTTACAGTTGTTTCTTTATGATAACTCCATTATTTCTATAAAAATTGTGTAAGTAATAACAATAAAAACAACCGTAGCCGTAGTATTTCTTAAAATATCGATTTTATTTTTTACATAATGGCGATATATTAGTTTGCTATATGCTGCACAAAAACAAACAATAGAAAATAAATACCCACTTTTCAGGATATTTAAGGATCAAAATTTGTTTTCATTTGTGATGTCCTTGTCTTGGATTTGCAAAAAGTGACTTTGAACCTTTTAAATGATATTTAATTACTAAAATCTGATGACGCGCTACAAAGTTCTGCTATTTTTAAAATTACTTTAAAAAATCCTAGTGTTTTAAATAGTTGTTTTTATTATTATTGCTTATACAATTTTCATGGAAATTATTAGCCCAATTCACAATCTTGTGCAAATGGTCTTGCATCGTAGCATTTGCAAAATGGTATTGTATATTGATACTCACCACTTAACAATTGTTAGTGGTGGGTATAAATATACTATACCATTTTGCAAATACTAGGATGCAAGACTATTTGCACAAGATTGTGAATTGGGCTATTGAGTTATCGTAGAGAAACAACTATAACTTTTGAGTTTGTTTTCATCCCCTCTTGAAAATTGTACACAAAAAAGACATGTCAGTTGGCTACATTCTGTAAAAAAATAAAGAAAATTAAAGTACCATTTTTTTTAAATATATAAGGATAAAGGATGCTTTGGCATTTTAGACTTACTTGTAGCTGGAAGCATGTCCTTTTGAATCAATACTCGTTAAGAAGCGACGGAAACCTTTCGAATGAGATCAATTTTATTTACATATATCCGATGACACGTTCTAAAGTTATTCAATCTTCAATATGACGAATTTTTCTCAAAAATGGCTGAGATGCCCAAGTTTAGAGGCATATAAAATAGAAACCACAAAATGTACCGAAATAATTTTTGGCCATATTACGCGCACACAGGAGAAGAAGATATGTGTCGATTTTCATTTAAATGGGAGAGGTGAAAAATTCAAAATAAAACACCTCAGTATGGATATCAATTGAAAAACTTGATTTCTAATTCGACAATGGCGGCCAGTGAAAAATGGGGGAGTATATTCATGTATATAAAGTGGTGGAAGAAATAATAGAAACAATTTATTTTTTCACAATATCGTCTTGTAAAATTTTTTGAGCTAAAATTTTATTGAATGACAATTCCAATCATCACACTCGAATCCCCCCATACAGCACCTTTGTGGAGCTCTAAGAAATAAAAAGTTGGAACATAAAAACTTACAAATAAACATGTTATATGGAACACAATTCAGTAAGCTTAGTACTCTAATTCTCCGGATATCTTCGCCAATCTTGTGATTTCAATGATACGACGGTGTCAGCAAATAGTCAAAGAGCAGCTTCTACCAAATATTGAAATAATATTAGGATTAAATAATACGTTGCCTAATTGCTTTAAGCTCGAGGTCGAATAATTTGCAAATAATTTTATGTTATTAGGATTAAATAGTAAAAACTAATTATGTTCTGTATTATTTTTTCCAGGTATATATGATGTTAATTTTTCTCTTGTTCCTTTGAATATTAATCATGCCCAATTCTTTCTGAATATAACGCTGAATATAACGCAAAGCAAATACGTTCGAAATAATAATATTAATGTCCAAAATTGTGTTTGAAGTCTACTGACGATTTAGTAAAGATCCAATGAAAAATTCATGTAGACAATGCTTAAGAACCAGCAAATAAATTTCATTTAAAATAATATTATGACAATATGTCAAATAACAAATTTCTTAAAAATAAAACCAGTTGACTTAAATTTTTTTAAATTCTTTTATTTTTGTTAGTTTTAAGTTAATTTATAATCATCTTTTTATTTTTATACAAGCAAGGAGCATACACAGAAAGAAATAAGTTTCGTTTTTGATAACAAAAATCCCGGTATTCAATAATTGTTTTTTTTTTCCAAATTTCCTGTGATAAAAAATTCCGCTATATTGATAACAAAATTATTTCAAAAGAAAAATATAAATTAAAAAAATTGTTGACATGCCTGGGATACGAACCTGGGCTTTATGGACGTAAATCATGCTCTCTACAGCCGAGCCATGTCCCAGTTATTTGTTTTATGAGATAAAACTTGTTTTAAGTACTTACGTACATATGAAAAGAAAAGAAATAACCGGCATGGGATAGAAATACTTACAACGAAATATTGTATTAAGTTAATGACAACTGTTATTGAAATTCATATTTTTTTCAATAACATGGTGTTATTGAACATAATTCTTGTCTAGTTTTTTTTTCTGTGTAGCTATAACCGTGTGTCCCCAAGACACCACTCGTCTTTATTTTACTTTTGGCAAACTAAAATACAAAAAGTCTTAGTGTACGCCGATGAGAAAGTGTACCGACTTGGAAAATAGTAATGCTTAGTTCTGCTAGGTTTTCTTTCTTAATTCTAAATAAGTGGTGGCCATTCTCTCAATTTCCTATACTCGCGAGTATAGGCTGTTTTTTTTAACCACCAACACACGTACACTGTGTGTGGGACACACATCCTACCCTGCAGACAAAATGACTAGTATGTGTTTAGATATATACTAGTTACTTTTTAATTCAGACTAGTTGCCTATCTGTCTTTTTTCATATATCGAACTATCGATTTTAACATTAGGTTGTCATAGGAGCACATCCAGTTCATTTGTATACAGTTATCACACAGTTGGAATACCAGTTGTTGTGAAGTAGTACTCTTACTAGTTTTTTTATTTGTCGTTTTGTATTTCTTAAAAACTTTGGCTCGACCGGGGTACGAACACACATTCCTCACATTTCAAGGCAAGTACTCTACCCACTGAGCCACTTTCTACTTATTTTTTTAACAGCTAAAAATATGTTTTATGCATAAGTCGTATACCTGAAAATTTTTTCCTTTTTTGGCTAGTATCGTTAGTAGTCTCCATACAACTAGTAATATAATTGTCCTTTTTTACTTGTATGGTTACTAGTCTTGTTACAACTAATATTATGATTGTCGTTTTTTGACTAGTATCATTACAACTAGTATATGACTGTCCCAAAGCGTATCTAGATGTAAATTTAGCTGCGAAGCACATACACAAACAAAGAGTAAGATACCCGGTTGGCCATGTCTTTCAGACATCTTGCAAGGCCGATGCATGACAATGTTAAAGCATCGATGACTTGTTGGTGACAGTTTAAACAGATCAGTGAGGACATGTTCGTTGAAATGGCCGCTAAGTTCATACATGACAACAAGAGCGACACTGTCACCCATCTTCTCATTAATGAACATATAAATGACAACATCCTCAGAAATGTCCCCAATACATAATTTTCGTTTGTTTCTTTTTTACACGTGTTCTGCAATAACAAGTTAATACAAGAAGTTTTAGTAGACATTGTAACAGAACTTTTCATCAGTTCAATTTCGCTCAATTTTAGCAAGCAGGAATGTATCAAAACAATTCAAACTGGTGACAGACTGAGCAACAATGTCCACAAGAAGTTCATTTGGCTAGTTGGCATGACCAGTTGAGTAGTGTTTCTTTTATCCATTCTTTGAGTACGGTTCCTGCTAGATTGTCTTAAAAGAAAATGTAAAAGAAAAATATCGTGCATGTCAAATGTCGAAATTTCCTTAAGTAGTCGTTGATGAAAATGTCCTCTACGAGGAGTTGGCCAACCGGGTAGTGTATGTATGGCCACCACTGTTCTAAATACATAAATTAAAAAAAATAAAAATAAAAATGTTCATAATATTAGAGACTCACCTCGTTCATAGGCAATATTTTCCAACTGGCCAGATATTTTTGTCCGCAAATTCTCCAAATCAAGATTAAAAACCACAATTAATAATTTAAATAAATGTATTGTTTTATTTTTTATTTATTTAAATAATAAAAATTTATTACATATTTATTTATTTTCGGAATAAAATATTTATTATAAAATATTTATTACAATCCATCAGTACATAAATGATAATAAGCAAATTTTACAATAAGTACAACTATAAAAATGGAACACAAATTCTGTAGTTTATAAAATTACAGGAAATATATATAAACTAGTTAATATGACTGTTAATTACAAATAATTAATTTATGGTAAGATTTTTAATACATATTTATATATAACAGCTCAACCTAAATCAGAGCGCATCGCAGCAAAAAAGCAATTTTTCTACTATTACTTTTCAAAAATCTAATGATACGGTTCTACATAAAACTGTTTCACTAAGAAAAATCCATAATTAGTTTTCGTAAAAAGCCACATTTTGTGATAGATAAAACCTAATGATGTTACTCAAATATTGTATGTACAACGAAAACGTTCATGAAACTCAGTAGGTTATGCATAACCTGACCAGACATCCCGCTTTTGGCAGGAGTATTCTGCTTTAAAAAAGCATAATAATCCCGCCAAATGCGAGATATCTGGTCAGGTTAGTTATGCATGTTAAACCCGGTTCAGACATGAATTTTTAATTGAGCCAATTTAATTTTAATTGAGCGATTAAATTTAGTGTTCACACATAGTAAATTAAGCTTACTCCATTAGCATTTGACTTGCCAATGGTGTAATAAGTATACAGGTGGCCGCCTAAGGGCAACGAATATAACAATAAAACTAAAACTAGATAATGGTAGTCAAAAAAATACACGTGTTTGACGTAGCTTCTGCACACAAATTACCAGCGCAAAAAATAATCATCTGACGTTATACTGCCATCTGTATACTTATTACACCATGGGCTTGCCACTGTATACAATTTTTGCTTCTCACTGAACATAGTTTGCAGTAAACATACTTGTCAGAAAGGGTTGCATTTCGAACTTTACTCAATTTATGAAACAATTACATAAGTACTAATTGCTCAATTTATTAATTCAAGCCTTGTATGGTGAATTGAGCTCAATTAAAGCCTTAGTTGCGTAAATTTCCTAAATAGTGCAATTAAGGCGTATGTCTGAACAGGGTATAAGTTATTTTAATTTTTTATTATTTTAACATTTTACTCCCGGTTCACACACTTCAACTTTTGTTACACAGCTTTTAATTCAGCCGCGAGAATGTCAAAGAAAAACTGTGTTGCTTTCTCTGTCTTTCGCGCGGCTGAATTAAAAAATGCGCAACAAAAGTTGAAGTGTGTGAACGGGGAGTTAGTAGCGAATCAAAATTGCTTTATAAAATTTGGCATTTCCAGTTTTCTTTGGAAAAAAGGAAATTTGGTCCGTTTACCTCAGTCTTGTCACTGCAACAAAATGGAAGGTGAGAGTCTATTTTCACCAGCTTTAATCGATCGTAGAACAAACTTATAAAAAAAAATTAATAATAAATTTTTTTATAAAAACTTTTGTTTTTAAGAAATTAATAAAAAATAAAAACACAACAAAAACTCCTTATTTTCTATAAATATATAGGTAAATATGTTTCAAACAAAATGATCCATATTTCGATGAACTCAATCGATAAAAAACACGATTTTCATACCTTTTTAAGCAAACGGTTTCCTTGCTCTGACTTGAACAAATTTTGGGCTCAGTATGATGGATGTTACAAGTAGCGTGTGTGAGATTTTTTTTTAATATAATGATTATTTTAGTAGTTATGCAATTTTTTCATTTAAGGATATATGGGAAGGACAGAAATCCTTGCGCCGATATTAACCATATTATCAGTTACAATAAGACTTGCCAATATTTACAAACGTGCCAAATCTTATCGCTATACGATAACTACTTTTATTTTTTGCCGCCATATGTATGAAGCGAGACCACTTTGTATCGCGTTGGTAGCAGTGTACGTACTTACGGTATGTTCTAAGACAAAGTTGTTCATTTCACCAAACAATTGTTTATACTCTATTTCATTTCTTTTTATACGCTCTATTTACCCAGCGGGAAATGATAATGAGTAGTAAACGAGAGAGTCATGCAGAGAATGTATAATATTTCATACCAGAATTCATTATTGTTAACACAGAACATGTCCTTGGAAAATAATGAATTATTTTAATGTGTCCACTGAATGAATTCTATAATCCATTTTTTAATTCGTATTAGTATAATAATATACAAAACTGTATGTAAGTACAAACGAGGAAAACACGAACAGTTGTTACGAGCAGGAACAATACATTCCTTCTTCGTAAGATGTGGTAAAGTACGTGGTAATGAATGTGTAATTTTTGTGTGTGATCAAATTACCTTCTCGCTTCCAAAGGAATGCATTGTTTCGCTTTTAAAATAATACGTTATATCTTTCATTATATATGTAATCAATGACTACTTTTCCCGCTGGGTAGTCGTTAATGCGAGAGCGACGAGTGCACATGTATAGCAGCTGCGTTGGTATTTTGCCATATACAGTGTGTAAAATAAATGATGATGGAAAAGAAATGGCTTTTTATTAGAAATAAAAAGATATTTTTGGAAAAACAAAGGGGATTGTGGCAAAATGTATTGAAAATTTCTGTATTTTACCAAGTAAAGATATAGCAAATTCAGTGTGAACCTCGTTATTATACATTTTTACGACCAACATAATTTCTTGTGATAAAATCTTAATGAAAATCTTTTGGGCAGCTTTGTTCTAAGACAAAAAATTTACTCTGAAAGTACAAAAAATACGTACCCTGTTGTTGACGCGACGCTCTTATTTAGGTTTGGCTATAAGTGTTAACAGAAATTAAAAAATTAGATTAAATAACTAAATAAAATAAAAGAAAAGAAGAAAAAATAGCAATAATAATTACAAAATAAAAATACATTTGACTAATATGAAATATTTTTAGATGAACTTTTATAAACAAAACAGATAAA
Organism: Panzeria rudis; assembly: GCA_956483635.1. Lineage (NCBI taxonomy): Eukaryota > Metazoa > Arthropoda > Insecta > Diptera > Tachinidae > Panzeria > Panzeria rudis. Next base: position 39,273,805 of record OY101449.1, on the reverse strand, counting down.
CTTATCGTGAAGTAAACTATTTGCACAAAAGTTACATTAAACTAATTAATTTATTGCAATAATAGTATTTATGAAGCTTTGACGTTTGGTTTTTGTTACAATCATTTGTAAACTAATAAGTAAATAAATATATGCAAATTTTAAAAATTATGTTTAAGTTGTTTTGTCAAAAGTCCACAGATATTTCTTAAGATAACTATTAATTTTACGAAAATCTTAAGGCTTTGAGGGTGAATGTCAGCTAGCTTCCGAAAATGAATAAAATAACAAGTTACTGGAAGAAGAATTGTCTCATTTTCAGTAAATGTTTTGTTTGATTTTACAAAAATCTTTCAACCTTTTATTATACAGATTTTGAAAAAAATTCATCTTTAGACAATTTTTTTTACCTGATTCAGTAAATAATTTTGTTCGAATTTGATTTTTGCATTACGGAGTTCAACAAAAAATTTTCAATATATCTCTTTTTTTCAATAAAAATTTTTTTAAGTTAGTAAAATGTTTTGTCTGAATTCAAAAACTTTTCCATTGGTCCACTTTCATCATAATGAAGTATAATATTTGGTGTAAACTAAAAAATGTATTACTACTTCACAAGGCAATACAAACAATTAAGTCGGTTTTTACTGAAAGCGAATAAATATTTCTTTCTATTAATTTTTTATTAAATGATTTGATATGAATTTAAAAAATTTTTTTTTATAAAAAAACAAGCTTTTTCTGTAATTTTAGTAAAACTAGCTGAATAAATTTTAAACAAAGTTAGGTAGCATTTAATATCACGGCATACATACTAGTCACGTGCACAGATACATCTGTTTATATCAGTTTCTGTGTGTTAATTCTTATGAGTGCATATTGATAAAGGCCCTGATTCACTATCTTACACGATCGCACGATTCATTCAAGTCTGACCAACTTTAAAAATCGTTTAAAATGACGTTGTAGATACCACACTATTATACAAAAATTATGCAAAAACATCTGTTTGTATTGTGCATGGAGAAATAAGTATACAGGTGGCTGCATAAGGGCAACAAATACAACAATGCAACAAAAAACTAGATAATGCTTGTCAAAAAAAAATACAATTGCTGGACGTGGCTTATGCCTCCGAAAATTGCGTTACGTAATATGTATAAGTACATTTGCAAACGTTTCCCTATTGATTTGCTCATAATAGTAGAGAATATGTTAGTGTATTTATGCTAAGTTCATGAACCATTCAACGAAATACATTTATGCTTTTGTTTTGTTTACAATTGTACGATTGAAACGCAGATGAGTGAAAAGCCAATTGTTTTGTTTCCATTTTTTGTCATTGCAAAAGTATTTGTTTTGGTTTTGCTCATGTACGAAACGATTAAAAATATTTTAAAAGTTTATGTCATCGCATGAAACGTTTGCGAAAAGTTTTGTTTGTTTGCACACTCTGTTTAGGAAAACAAAGTGTAAAACTTAGCAAAAGTGTCTATACATTTATTATTGAGAATCGGGACGAGTATGATAATTTAGTTAGTAGTTACACCAGAGCGAAATCTAGTAGGTACTTACGAGGTTTTGAGCTAAATCTAGTTGCTTTTAATAGATTTCGATGCAGTTTGACATTTCAAAATAAAAAAGGTCAAGCAACTGTCTCTGATATAGAAACGAAATCTTGATAAATGTCAAAAAAGTCTTGTGTAAACGGTATAGATTTCAACATAGATTTCAATTGAAATCTATCAGATTTCGCTCTTGTAGTGTACCCATGTCGTCATACAATATGTACAGTGTGTACATACCAAATTCAACCAAGTAGCGTGACTACCAAATAACAAACGATTGGGTTACACATGTTGAATTGTGTCAAAAGACTATTGTCCGCTTGCACATTGTTGACACATGCAATTTTAATTTAAATATGTAATTATAAACTATTGAGTAACTGTAAACTTCTGAGTGATTTAGAAATCACTCAATACTAGATGACCTAATGAATTCTCATAAGTAGTATGTATATAAGCTAGAATATTTTGTAAATAAAATCAGATTATTATGAACAACTAAATTTGGCATTAGTTTGCCGTAGTTTTAATTCTAATCTCAATCTTTTGGCAGTTCCTTTGAACGCCTGCTAATAAGCTGTCCTCCTTGGCAGCTGTATAAATATAACCAAGGACTATAGGGCGACCTTATGAGCATTACCACCACGTAGCAATCCTGCCAAACCCCCACATGGCGATCCTTCCTCTTTTACCTCCACATGGCGATACTGCATCTCGGACCGGCGGAAACAAAAATTAGGATCCTGCAACTACGGACCATTGTAAAACATTTTTAAAAATTGTGATCCTGCAACTAGGACACACAAGAAATTTTGGTTAATATAAAATTCCCAATATGGAAAAATTATTTCAACGATGATGGCAAAAATAACGCACAAAATATCTAATTTGATGATATGGCTGATGATTCGAACATCCGTGATGACAAATATACAGATATCAATACCCCAATTATATTTCAAAAGGATGGTGACGAAGATGACAAAAAGGATGAAGAAAAAAAGGATTAAAAAAATCATTATTATAAAATTCTAGCTATAACTTCACGTGTAGTGTATCCATAGATTTATCAATAAATCATAAAGAACTATTAAACTCCATTAATACAAACAACACAGCAACATGCCTAAAGAAATAATAAAATCCAATAAACTAGAATGTATACAAACTTCATAGCAACACAAGTAAACAAAATCGAATATTGAGACAGGTCCGTAATAAATTTAATTGCCAACACACTTAGTCATAAACTTTTGAATTCTTTTGGGTAATCCAATACTCTATCTGTATGAAAGCGGTCATTACACGCTTATTAATTTTGGTTGCTAAATTTGTTATTACGAAATACTTTGTTTTAACTAGAGCAATTATGCTGAATTAACAAACTGTCGCTATGGATTTAGTACACTAGCCAAAAATACACTCACATAAATTTATAGAATTCACTCAATATTTCTGAATGCCTGATACAATGATAAGCAGTTGCATGTAATGTAGATTAAGTATAGAAATAAGAAATTGACTGCCATGTAGTAAGTCACTCAATAAAATAAAAAAAGCGAGCTTCTCAAGAATAGTATATAAGCGAAGCAAATTCTAAATAAAGCTATTAGTTTTTTTTTTTGATCACAATCAATCGCTTGTGTTAAATCTTTTTTCTTTTAACATTACATGGCAATCCTGCACTATTTTTAGAAAAACAGCAAAGGAATACACAGCAAACATTGCTTATCCTTTGGTACATCTAAAAATTGTATTGTCATCATTATATTTCAATTAGCACAATTTAATAAAATTTCCATTTAAAAATGTTGTCATTATTTCATTTCAATAAGCACACTTTAATAAGAACTCCACTTAATAATTTAATGTTGTACACTTTTGCTAGATTTGCTTTTAATAATTAAATGCTGACCAAAATACAACGAATTCTTTAACAGCACACTTTTGCAACATTTAAGAAACAAAAACAGGTCAATTGATAATAAAGAAACAACAAATAAAAAGTAATTAAAATAAAACTCTTGACAATGCAATTATTAATAAAAATCATAAAGTAACACTGTGAACATTGTAAAAGTTTTTAGTCTTAGTTCTTCCATCAAATAAAATAGTTCAATAAAATAACAATAAAAAAAACTTGTTTTTTTTTTAAGAATAATGAAAAAATAATAATAAATTAGCACAGTCGGTAGGATCCCAAGTGAGGGAATGGGATCCAGTGATACGAACAAAATCATAATTTAGTGAAAAAAACAGTGTAGTGAACTTTATAAAAAGACACCACTAAAAGCAAAATATAAACTTAATTTAGTGAACATTAAAAAATAGTAGACACAATTAAGTAAACGCAAAATATAAACTTAATTCAGTGAACATTAGAAAAAAAATAGTGGACACAATTAAGTAAAAGTAAAATAAAAACTTAATGCAGTGAACATTCAAAACATTGGACACCATTAAGGGAACTTTAAATCCTATTGCAGTGAAAAAAGAAAACAACAAAACCTATCATCAAAGTGTATTCAAAAAGGAAACGAACACATGAAGGCAATAACAGACATTTTCAAAGTATTAGAGAAAGCAAACTTAAAGATTCAAATTGACAAATGTAATTTCATGAAGAAAGAAACAGAAGTTTTAGGGCACATATTGACAAACGAAGGATTAAAACCTAACCCAAATAAAATCAAAGTAATTCAGGAACTAAACCTACCAAAGACAGAAAACCAAATTAAGAGTTTTTTAGGACTAACAGGGTATTACAGAAAATTTATAAAAAATTATGCCAAAGTAGCCCAACCTATTATAAAGTATTTAAAAGAAAGGAGTAAAGGTAAACGTGAAAGATCCAACTTAGCTTAGATAATGAGATAAACTTTAATACGGTGAACAATCAAGAAGAGAATGATAACGTATCTATGATTACTGTCCATTCAGCGGAAGAAAATCCATATGACCATGTCTTCCTTAAAGAAGAAATTGTAAACATATATAAAACCCAAATAATTTTAACCAATAATAAAGTACAAGAATTTAAAGAAATACATGGAAATAGGATTATTTTTATTGCAGAATGTGACTTGGAACACATGGCACATGTTGGCGACCCTTAAATTAAGTTCATCATAATTATTCAACTCATTAAAATTAAATTCATAAACATCCAAACACATGTGTATGTATGTAAATGCATTTGCAATTGTTTGTTTATAAAAAAAGAACACAAACAATAAGTGCAATACATTAATGGTTAGTGACCGAAGAATCATATTGCAGTCACAGCATAACATACACACATGCATACACATGTGTAGTCATATTGTTTATTTAACACCAGTCAATGACCACAATAGAGAACATAAGTTCAATGTCTTCAATGGTCAGCGACTTTACAAATTCAGCATTTCTAGTTATTTTTTACACCTTGCATTAATAAGTGACCTAATTATTTAGCGTATGAGTCTAATTAGCTATAATATTTTGTATAAATATAGAAGAAAAATAAAGACATAAGTAGTAGACAAATTGACTTGTTTTTTGCACCTTTGTTACATGGTCCAAAGTACCTTGTGATACCAAACAAATTCTTGGTTTATGTACCTAGAATTTAACATCAAACTTAACACATAGCTTTTGGCATCGACATTATTATCATCTTATGCATTGTAATATTGATTATTATATATATTTTAGGACAAAAACAAATTTTTAAAATTTCGTCGGAGCCTCAAACTAACGGTGGGGGTGTTATAGTACCACATAGTACTCACATAGTACCAGCCAACATTATGTAAAAAGACATATTTCTCTGGAATAGATACATGCTACAATTTTTGATTTTCTTTAAATAAATTGCATTTTGGTTTTCATAATAAAACTGCAATTCAACATCTTATTCTTTTAATTTTTTTTTTGTTTTAAATAAATTACATTTCCGTTCTCATAACGAAAATGCAATACAACAAAATAATTATTTTTAATACAAACGTTTTTCCAGAGAAATGAAGTTAATACTTAAGTAAAATTTATTAAAATTAATAAAGACATTTTTGCACTGAAATTACCACACACTTATGCTTTATAAACATTTTGTTCAGTGTACAAGTATAAGAAAATAATAAAGAAAGTGTCAGTGTAATTATCATACTCAAAACCCGTGTTTCATTTCAAAGCGACATTTGATTGACGAATGTCGACTTAATTTTTTTGATATTTCGATTGACGAAATAATAAGTCTAAGCAAATTTCCGGCAAAATGTTAATCACCATGATGATAACGCTACTTCTCATTCCAACTGTCATTGGCGGCACTGTGAAGATAAATAACTTTCGAACAGACCTAGGATTATATTTTGAAGGAATTGGAAACGCAAAACTAGTTACTGCTGCTTTCTGAGCTAAGGTCATTTCAGTCAGGATTAAGCATTTGGCAATAGCTATGATCATCCATTAAACATCGACCAACTTGCACTGTCTTGATCAACAATTTCATTCAAATTAAGAACAAATTACTTGAAGAGAAGGAGTTATTTATAGCCAGCAGGGTAAAAAGAGGGTCATTCAACATTATAATGAGCGTAACTCGTTCCTACATCCTTCAATTGCTGAAAAACCAAGCGTCTATCATTGACTCCAACATCAACAAGTCAGCCAAACTCAACTAATAGGACTCCTACTTTAGCCAACTGACAGCAATAAATTTACAAAAAACAGAAGCAGAAATTATTAATGTAATCACCGATTCTCACATCAGCTAAAAAAAAATTGTATTGCGAAATCATATTGCAACTCAGCAAAGTGTATGTCTGTTGCAATATGGTCCTTATTTAAAATTATTTATTATTTATCGTGTTGCAATATGATCCTTATTTAAAATTATTTATTGTAAAACTATAAACCAAGCATTTTCCCACATTATTCAATAAGCACTTTTTTTAATTATAGGAAAAGGTAATTCAATTCTATGCGTGGAAGAATACATTTTAGTTTAAACATTAAAACGGCAGGCTCCTTAGGCGGCCTAACAGTACTTTTTTTGCAACAGGGATTCATTCCTGTTTATCTGGCGCCCGAGCAGGAGCTCATGGAAATTAGTAAAAAAAATATAATTACAATATATACAAAATGTTGAAATAAATCTGAAATTTGTGAAGTGATTAAAGGTATAAAATACATTTTTTATTTGTTGAAATTATTAAAATTTTGTAAATTAATTCAAAATAAATTAAATGAAAATAATGTATGAAGTTAAAAGTATGAACGAAGTGAGTGTTCATACTTTCACAAAAAGAAAAAAAAAACACTGACCTATATTTTAAACTTCACTTCTCCTGTAGTTCATTGCACCTCACAATTAAACAAACTTATTATTATTTTAAACCGTTCATTGCACTTCAAAATTAAACAAGAGAAATAAGACACTGCTTATAATTACTCTGCATAAGAATATCAAAATTGGGTCATAAATAATTGCAAACTTGCAATCATGCATAAATGGTTGTTTTTTGTACAATGAACTTGTACTTAAGCAATACGCTTAATAAAGCAAAATTTTATGACCTCAATTTTATTAACCAATACAATTAATAGTAGAAAATTTTAATGACATATCAATAAGTTGGTATATAAGAAAGAAAGTTAAATAAAACCTTTGTTCAATTACATTTTGCAAAGAAACAAAGTTGTTTTACCAAAAGTGATTTAGCCATCTCCACGCAACCAAGTTTCAAGTGCTTGAGTTGCATCAATAAATCTTCCTGGTGAATCGCCTTGAAGATAACCCAAACAGGTTAAACAAAATAGTTTAACCTTATTCATTTACTGAATTAAACAGTGAGTGTATGATTTAAATAAAAAAATTGTGTGGATAAAATGAGGAGTGTGAAATATTTATGTAATACAAAAATATAAATTAATTAATGGAAGGAAATCATTCCTTAAAAGTAAATGATATAAGATATTTATTTTCCTTCAAGTGAGTGTTATGCTATAACTAAAAGAAGTGACCCATATAGCACCCTAGTATTGTCAGCAGGCGCGGATCCAGCTTAAGCTTTTGGGAGGGGAACTTTTAAATGAAACGTACTATTTTGTAAAATTTCTTTTAGGAACTCCACAGAAATGAGGTATACTTTATTTGTTTTGGAGGGGGGAATATCCCTTTTTCTCCTCCCCTGGATCCGCGCCTGATTGTCAGCGTGCTGCGATCTCAAACTCCGAGCTCTGCATTGCGTAACAAATAACTCATGCCACAAAATAAAATAAATAATTTGTCTTTTGGTATGCAATTCTCCTTCATAGCGTCCTCTTCACTAAATGGTGAGATTGTAGAAGGCTAAAGATGACTTCTTCTACAAGTTGCAGTAAACATAGGAATCCGCACTACTTAGTAGAAATACTGTCAGTTGTAGTTAACACAAAAACCTGCACTACTTAATTGGAGTTAAGTCTTACTTTTCGTCTGGTAATCGGTGGTCACAGTTGGATGGTTCACAGGGTGAGATAAATCGTGCCTTAGTATGTCGGCGCCTGCCGTCGAAAAAGAACCATGCGTTCCTACACTCAAAGGCTTATAACTAAATATATGTAATAGTATAAGATAAATAAACTATCAGCGCAACACCGAAAATAATCTTCAAGATTAATAAAACCTTTATCCCCTGATATAAAAGAAATAGAGGCAAAAGCCATAAAAATAGAATAAAAGATGAAAAATAAAATTTTCCCCTATAAAAGAATATATTCAATGCTGTAGTAAAGAGAAAATAAAAATGGAAAATGAAAATAATTATTTGAATGCATAAAGAATTTTTGTGAAAAGAGAATAAAAAATGGAAGCTAAAGAATAAAGTTTTCCATACAAAAGATATTACAATATGTAAAACGTTCCAAAATTTAAATTGTTTTAATTTAATCAGTTTTTAGTCGGTTACATTGGTGTTCTTATTATAAAGAGATATCTCAGAATATATCCTGGTTTTTTATTCCTGTGCGTTATTAAGGGTATTTATTAACCAGTAAATATTAAAATGGAAACTACATAAGCAAATGCTCGAGATGACGGGTGCTCTAAGCGCGGCACTTAGCCAAGTGAAGGCCCTGGAGCCTAGGATTGCGACTATCGAAAGTCTACCAACCTCAACCGAGAGTTCTCAAGAACCACCTCGTGCTCCTCAGACTGAAACCGAGTTGAAAGAAATATCTCAGCTCCCAGAACGAGTGAAGTAGCTCCACCCATTTAATGGCAACCCTACGCAGTATGTGTCCTGGCTACATAGGGTAGAGTCAATATTGAAGGACTAGGAGATAGTTCGTTCAAAAGCAATATATAGGGCGATACTACAAAGCATCAGGCAGAAGGTAAGAGGTAGTGCTGACGCAGCACTAATCTTTTATAACATATTCGATCCGGACTGCTTTAAAATTAAGGAATGTCTTTCACAGCACTATGCAGCTAAAAGGGACGTTAGAACCCTTGAGCACCAGTTAAGCCAACTGATGCAAAGAAACTTGAAGCTGGACCAGCTTTGCCACTCCGTTAACCATACATTTTCTGTAATAATTAATAAGTTAAAAACCGAGAATTACTCAACGGAAACAATCGATGCCCTATTAGAAACTTATAGAAATAGAGCTTTAGACGTTTTTATATGCGTTTTAATCGTCTAAACACCGAAGACTTTGTCAGAGAGTTATGCAATGTGTCTAGATATTCAAAACCTGAATTTGAGAGATATCAACTTGCACCCACTGGCTCGCAACCAGGTAACTGTTCCGGTGAATATGATGCCCCGAATGGAGCAACCGCCCCATTTCCAACCGAGACAATTTAGCAGCTCAAAACAAAACCAGGCCATGCACTAATTCTGCTGGTCATCGAACAATTCCACCAAAACCGATAGGACCCAAGACAGTAGAAAAAATGGATGTCGATAAATCTGCACAATCCAGATCTGTAAATTACATGAAAAGGCCCTTAGAATTTAAAAAAGATCCGAAAATTTTAGCAATCCGCTCAAGCAACAAACATTATTCAATGCCTGTGTGGGTCATGATAATTCCCCTACTGAATTATCGATGAATCAGAATATGTTCATGATGAACCACAGAGTGAGGATGCCGACTTCCCAGAAGTAAATTTTATGATGAAGGCCTCCTTTCCAGCGTAGCATATTTAGAAATAATAACGAAGACTGGGGTGGCGTTAAAGTTCTTTGTAGATACTTGAGCAAACAACAATTTTGTGGGCTCTCATATATGCAGAACGGGCACCCAGCGAAAAAACTATTTATCGTAAGAATGACCGGAGGGAACATTAAAATATATTGTAAATAGAGGGAAGGTTTTTTAAATCCGTAGGCATTGAACCGGACGTTTTATTTGATGTACTTCTTGAATTAAGGTCCTTTGACGGCATCATTGGCGATGATACACCCAAGGAACTAAGCGCTATTATCAACAGGGAAAATAACACCCTGACGATTAAAACTGGTGCAATTGTTCCTCTAAAGGTAAGATGCTCTCAGGAAGTAAATTTCAATAGACAAATATGGTCCTTTATTCGGCCCAATCGAAGCCAGTGAAATGGTAACCACCTCCATTAGAGCTGAAATTAAGACAAGTACCGATGAGCCTATATACACCAAAAGATATCCCTATCCTGAGAATATGCGTCCTATTGTTGAGGAACAAATTGCATAACTTTTTAACCAGTATATAATAAGATCGTCTAAAAGCCCCTATAATTCTCAAATATGGGTTGTACCAAAAAACCTAAACCAAATGGAGAAAAACAATACAGACTAGCAGTTGATTTTAAATGACTTAAGTCAGTAACTATTTCCGACACATAACCAATCCCTGATATTAACTGAACCTTAGCCAGCCTGAACAATGCAAAATACTTCAGGACGCTGGATTTAACATCGGGCTTCCACCAAATACCGATGAAGGAATGCGATATCCCGAAAACTGCCTTTTCTACCCTAAATGGGAAATTCGAGTTTTTGTGCTCCCTTTTAGATTAAAAAGCGCTCCGTCAATTTTCCAAAGGAATATTGATGGCGCCTGAGAAAGAGAAAATACTTTACGACGCTGGACTTAACATCGGGCTTTCACCAAATACTGATGGCGCAATGCGATATCCCGAAAACTGCATTTTCTACCCTAAATGGGAAATTCTAATTTTTGTGCTCCCTTTTGGATTAAAGATCGCTCCGTAAATTTTTCAAGGCATGATTGATGACCGACTGAATAAATATATTGGCAAAATATGTTACGTATATATTGACGATATTATCGTCTGTGGACGTGGTATCGATGATCATTTGAGGGACCTGGAACTTGTATTCTAGAAGCTCTTGGAGTCCCAACTAAAAGTCAATCTAGAGAAAACATAGTTCTTGCAGACACAGCTAACGTTCTTGGGATATGTTGTTTCCGAAAACGGAATACGAGCAGACAGACCATCAGAAGATTGAGGCAGTACAAAACTTAGATCCTTCTAGGACATTAAAAGACCTAAAAAAATTTCTCGATATGACTTCCTTTTATAAGAATTGATTAGAGACTACGTCAAGGTCGCCAGCCTCTTGACCAATCTCACTAGAGCAGAGAATGCTCAAGTCAAAGCAAACCAATCCTGGAAGGTATTGATTATTCTTAAGGAAGAGGCACTGAATACTTTTAATGAATTAATAAGTGTTGTTGGTGTCTTTTGAAGTTCTAGCATTTTTGATTTTGATCAATCATTCAATTTAACCACAGACGCTTCAAATTATGCCATTGGAGCTGTATTATCCCAGGACTTTAGATAAGCTTATAGCGTTTATTTCCCGTTCGCTCAAGAAGGCGGAAAAACTACGCAGCTAATGAGAAAGAGATGTGGCCCATTGTTTGGTCCTTGAATAATTTACAGTCCTATCTCTACGGTGCAAAAAATGTGAAAATATTCACTGACCACCATCGTCTAACTTATGCCTTGGGCAAACAAAACCATAACGCTAAACTGAAAAGATGGAAGGCCAGAATCGAAGAATATAACCTACGAGCGGCATGACCGTACTTTTTTTCAACAAGCATTCGTCCTTGTTTAACTTGCATACAACTCAAAGTAAAAAGAAATATTAAAATACCATAAACTTAATGTAAGCAAACCACACAGCAACACACGAAAAGTGAATATTCAAAGTCAATATTCTTGTCGAGATAAGTCAGTAATAATATCAATTGACAACGCTTTAGTCATAAATTTTTTAATTCTTTTGATTAATCTGATACTCCTTATAAAAACGGTGGATGCTCGTTTATTAATTGCTATTGCTAAATAGTTTATTTCTCACTAGAACAATTTTGCTGATTTAACAATTTGTTATTATGGATACAGTACACTAGACAAAATACACTCAGTTATAAGTTCGTAAAAGTAACTCGAAATTTCTGATTGGCTAGTAGAGAAGTGTTCAAGATTAATGTCAGTACCTGTCAGTACGGCCTTACCTGACTATGTTCTTAACGCCGAGTGAATTCGATTGTTCACCACCACCCCGATTCTCCCCAAAGGCACACATGTGTGAGTAGGAAGGAACACACAACTTCTCATATATGTATGTCTACCCTCCATGCATAAGCACCTTGTTAAAGCGTTTGAGGTATGCATCTAAACTCCACTACATAAGCAGCTAACGCGATGCAGTCGAGCTGAACAAAGGAATAACCAGCAAGGTTTACCACAAAGGCAGACGACAGCTATACCGGCTTTTCCCAGCATCAGACCACAAAACACTACCGATGCAGCCACGGTTGGCTTAGCAATAGCACAAAGAGGCTCCCCATTGGTTGTTTGAAGGTCAACCAGCCACTAGCACTAGTCGATCATCAGTCATTAAATGAACACCTCTCCCAGCGAACTTTTGTTTAAATAAATAAGAAGCTCAATCAATGTCAAAATTTAAACATGAACATATGTACCTTAAATACAATGGTTACAAGATTTCCTATGCCGACTACTAATTGTGAGTAAGTATGAAATTAAACCTTAACAACTGCTTAAGTCGAGTCTGGAGCTTCGTTGGCTTTAAATGTATATAGTAAAATTTTATGGCAAACATTTTTGTAGAATATTTCATCCCTAATCTCCCCATTTCAGCGGTGTTTTTTATTATGTTTTAGATTAGAGTCAAAATTACTGTTATGTTCCAAAAAAATTGCCTTAAACCGTGCCGCAACAAACAATATTTTCTACAAAGATACTGAGCATACCATACACTTCAGATGTAAGGAACACTTAGTTTCATATACCGATATTCTGCACGAAGAGGCCAAATGGGTGAAACTTTAACCTCCCTAAAATAAAATCTAATTTGATCTTTCAAAACGCCAATACACGTACATATATATATATATATATATATATATATATATATATATATATATATATATATATATATATATATATATATATATATATATATATATATATATATATATATATATATATATATATATATATATATGTATATATATATATATATATATATATATATATATATATATATATATATATATATATATATATATATATATATATATATATATATATATATATATATATATATATATATATATATATATATATATATATATATATATATATATATATTTTCTCCTCTACCTGAATTTGTTGTCATAACCTTAATTTTCTTTCGTGTTATATATTGTTATTATTATTGTTTTTACTATTTAACATTTTTTTGCGAAAAATTTCGAATTTAAAACGCTTGAATTGAAAAATCTACCTTTTTCGTAAAAATTTTAATTACTGTAAACCTTAAAAATGTTTGGTTTCAATCATATAAATTTTCATATATTTACATAAAACACGTTTATACTGTAATTTTTATTCGCGCAAAATCGTGTTTTGAAAAAAGTAAAGAAAATCGTAACTGGCGCCCGAGCAGGGACCAAAGATGTGAGGTGCTGAAAATAATTTAAGAAGCAAATAAAAAAATTATAATTAGATAGCTCTGCCCTTCAGAACTAGCACAACCAATAAATAGATAAAAAAAATTGTGTATATAAAAAAAGGCTACCGGAAGCATAACCTTGTCTTAACTTTTCATAGTGAAAGTTGCAGGCGGAAAAATTAAAATCACGAAGAAATAGTAGGTAAATTTTTCGCAAACTATGGAATATTAGATTCCATTACATTTTACGTCTTGACAGGCCTCGGTACTTTTGACCGAATCATAGGTGACGATAGCCTTAAGTTCCTTGGATCAGTTGTTGATAGGATAGAAAATGTTTTTCTAATAAAAGAAAATATTATATACCCCTTGAGTCTAAACTTTCCAATAGTTTGAACAACATGCCTAATGAGTCTATCAACTTCTTAATTAACACCAAAACTCTTTTAGGCCTCTAATCAAACTGCAGCAACAAGCGTGCAGGCAGAAATAAAAACGACTAAATCAGATCGTATCTACACAAAAAAAAAAAAAGTGCAGAATTGCAGTCTGAAGGAATAATTCCTCCTTCGAAGACCCTTACAGTTTCAACACTTTGGTATAGTAAAAATAACCAAAACCAGATGATATAAAACAGTACCGATTTATACGCCATGCCATCAATTAATGCTAATTTAGCAAATGTGAGTGAAGCAAAATATATTACCACGCTCGATTTATGGGTCGATTATGAATGACAACCGAACTTTAGTTGCGTTGCCAGCCGGCAACTGAAAATTTGTGGTCGCCAGAAAAGCACTAAAAGGCAGCTGAAATTGACAGCTCTAAGTTGCCATCCGTAATATGATTTTTAGCAACTGGTAACCCAACTGAAGCTCAGTTGCCATTTATAATCGACCCATTAAATTCAGGATTGCATCAGGTTCCGATGATGGCCTCAATATCGCAAATATCGCATTTTCTACACTGAGTGAAAAATTTAATTTCAATATTCTGTAAGCTAGAAGAAGTAACTTTAAAAGTAAATATTGAAAAAACTAATTTTATGCAGACCGAAGTAGAATTTTTGGGATACCTTGTCGGTGGCGGGAGTATAAAACCAGATCCAAAGAAGGTAAAGCTCATTGAAAATCACTTATCCGCATGACTCTCAAAGAGCTTAAACGATTTTTAGGAATGACATCATACTATAGGCGATTTATTAGGGACTATGCAAAGGTAGCAAAGCCTCTAACTTGACGAGAGGTGAAAATTAACAAGTTGAAGATAGGCAATTGAGAAAAATATCAATAGAATTATAAAGCGAAACATACTGGCCTTTCAAAAATTAAAAAATCTTTAACCACAGCGTAAATTTTTTTATCATTTCCTGATTTTGAGAAGGCCTCCAATCTCACAACACTTGCTTCAAAGTTTGCATTGGTGCCGTTCTCTCACAAGACGAAATCGGTAAGGACTAACCAATTGCATATACGTATATCACCATCGCTAAATAAAACGGAAGAAGGCTATGCGACGAATTAGAAGGATATGTCGGCCATCGTGTGGGCATTAGACAATCTAAGAAAGTATCTATATGGTTCGAAGAATATAAAAATATACACCGACCATCAGTATCTTACCTACGCCCTAGGTAACAGGAATTTCAATTATAAATTGAAAAGATGGAAGGCACGCATAGAGAATTATAATCACGAATTGATATACAAGCCAGGTAGATCAAAATTTGTTGAAGATGCTCTCTCTAGATTGAAAACTAGTGTTAACCACGTCAGTGATGAATCCACGGAACCAGCTAGCGAAGGTGATTCCCAGTACGCAAGAAAGGCTTCAGAAGTAGACGATAATGTTTCGCAAATTACAAGGACATCATCAGAAACCAGAGATGATGATATCGAATCAACGAGTTCCACTGCTCATAGTGCAAGTCAATATTACTCGGACCTTATTTCTCACGATATTTGTTAGCATAAAATATATAAAGGCCAAGAGCAAACCAGTCTATACGAAAGAAATAGTAGAAAAAGGCAATAAGGGAACAAAACGAATGATGAGTGGTAAAAAAATCCACAAAGCCCACAAAAAAATGCGAAATCTATAAAAAAAAGAAAGCTTTTACTTTCTTTCACAAGATTTCATAAAATAAAAATTTAAAAAAGCGCATTCAACGCATAAAATAAAAAATAATAAAGATTTGATAAAATAAAAAAATGAAAAAGAAGAAATTTGCAATACAGAAAGTTGACGCACGAAATGAATAATAATATTATAATCCAAACAATTTTGAGTACGGGAACACACTTATTTAAACCGAACTTTTGGTCACAATAATAACGGGCCTACTAAAATGGAAGTAGACCATATGGAAATTAATAATACAGAAGAAGTAAATTTTCAGTGTCGAGCCCAAAAATTCGTTGACCGATAATTGAACTAAGAATAGGAAACACAAACCTCAAATGTTTACTCGATACAGAATCAACAACTTCATTGCTTAATAAAAATGTATTACCTCAATTTAAAAGAACGAAATTAAAGAAACCAAAAGTTTTTAATATGATAAATGCGAACTTTCGTATTGAAGAAGAAGTTATCACACCTCTCCCTAAAGAGACTAACCAACTTTAATGGTAAAAGCTTCGATGGTTTAATAGGGCAAAATATATTAAAAGCGTTTTCATCAATTATAAACATTGAGGAGAAATACAAACCTTAGAAGAAAAATCACACAATATATTAGATAAATTAATAAATAAAGAGGAAGGAAAATTTTTAACAGAACTTATTTTTATGAGTTCTGATCTATTTTTCCAAGAGATTAACTTACTTACTCACACTCATGAAGTATAACTCATGAAGTATAGGTCACAAAAACGATCAACAACCGGTATATTCAAAAATAAGGAGGTACCCTCAAATTCATGAGGAAGAAATCAATAGGGAGATGCGTGAAATGTTAGAACAAAAAATAATTAGAGAAAGTATATCTCCATATAATTCTCCTTTCTGGATTGTACCCAAGAAGTCGGACAATTAAGCAAAAAATGGAGAATCGTGATCGATTACAAAGCCTTGAATGAAATAACTATTAGCGATAAATTCCCTCTTCCAAACATTGACACCATCCTAGAAAAATAAGGTCGAGCTCAGTATTTCACTACACTCGATCTAGCCAAAGGCTTTCACCAGATCCTCATTAAAGTGGAGGACAGAAAAAATCAGCATTCTCTACTCCACTAGGACATTGTGAATTTTTTCGTTTGCCTTTTGGATTAAAGAATGCCCCTGCTATCTTTCAAAGACTCATAAATTCGGTACTAAGAGAATACATCAACAAAATATGTGTAGTATATCTCGACGATATTTTAATTTTTAGCAGTACAGTACAAGAAATAAGGATAATATAGAACAAATTTTCAATGCTCTTAGAAAACATTATCTTAAGATTCAAGTTGATAAGTGCAAGCTTCTTGCAGAATCTACCGAATATCTAGGACAAATTCTTACTACTGAAGGGATCAAGCGTAGCCCGAATAAAATTGAAACTATTCAAAAGCTGAAACTTCCTGAAACTCAGAAACAGATAAAATCAATCCTAGGGGTAACTGGCTATTATTGAAAATTTATAAAAGACTATGCCAAAATTGCCCACGGGTTAACAAAATATTTAAAAAAGGACACAAACATAAATAAAAATGATCCTCTATATACAGATGCATTTTACAAACTTGAGCGATTACTAATCGACGCACTCATACTTAGTAACACAGATTTTAAAAGAAAATTTTAATTAGCAACCGATGCCAGTGAATTCGCAATCGGAGCAGTGCTAACACAGGACAACCACCCCATCAGCTACGCAAGTAGAACTTTAAACAAACACGAAAGAAAATACTCCACAACAGAAAAGGAGCGGTTGGCCATCGTTTGGGACGTGAATTACTTTCGGCCATATATATATGGAAGGAACTTTGACCTCATGACAGATCACCAACCACTGAAATGGTTAAAAACAAAACATAAGGGAAAATAAATAAATCCAAGACTTCAGCTTTGGTTACTTAAACTTGGCGAATACGACATCAACATCGAGTGTATCAAAGGCAAAGAAAATACTATGGCCGATTTACTTAGCAGAATCAATGCAGACACAGAAGAAATTTGTGCAATAGATGAAAATTTAGGAGACATTAACCTAGACAACTTAAGTACAAGCGCTACTATTCATTGCCAAGATGAAGAAAGAAACAATCGCTTTCCCATATTAGACTCCGTCGTTAACCGTTTCTATGCTCAAAGAATCTTGACAGAAAGTAAGACAAAAGAAATTAAAATAGTTGATAATAAAAGAAAAAGTTTTGTAAGCCTAGACGATATTAGAAGTGGATTCATATCAGATATTTTTAGGAGATTTATAACAAAAAGGAAAAGTAATAATATATTCAGGTATTTCAGATTCCGATTACAATATAATGCAGCAAAAACTAAGAGTTATTTAGCACAAGTATAAAGTTCTATACATGTTAATATCATGCTAAAGACATGAGAAATGAAGAAGAAGCTCTCAGATATATTCAAAAATACCACAAACAAGAAACTGGTCATGGTGGGATAAACGAAAATTATCAAGGTTTAAAAAACACAATATACTTTAAAAATCTTAAAACTCTTATCCAAAAATATATAAACAACTTTGATGTCTGTTGTAGAGGTAAATATGACAGAAAACCATATAAACCAAAATACTTCATCACAGAAACACCCGCAGACGCGAATGAAATAATACATTTAGACACTTACCTTATTACAAATATAGTTTCCTAAGTATCATAGAAAAATTTTCGAAACAAGCTACCACTATATACCTAGAAGACAGAAACAGCCTTACACTTATAGAAAAACTTCGTTTATATTTCTCTCTCAACTCAAAACCAAAACGAATAGTTGCCGACAACGAATGTAATTCAAGAAATGTAAAAGTCTTTCTTAGACAAGAAGAAGTAGAAATCCATTTCACAAAACCAAATTCTTATACGGGAAATGCGGATATTGAAAGATTCCACAATACCTTAGGAGAAAGATTTCGAATGCTAGAAATAGAAAATTCAGACTTAACAGTCAAAGAAAAAATATACAAATGTACTGAATGGTACAACAAATCTATGCAATCTGCAACCAAAGCAAAACCAATAGATATAGCAAATAGAAAAGTTGAAAAAATTAAATTTATAATTCATTACAAACCACAAAAGAAAAGCAAATAACAAAGTTAAAAGTTATAGTAACCCCTAATAAAACCATTATATAAATAATTCCGTTCTATGAACACACATACAATCATACATAGCATACTTAAACATTTAATACTTTCACTTTTCTGCAGTCACATTTCTTACATAAATCTATTGACACCCAAATAACATCCAAGAATGCTTGTCATCAAAAATATAGTAATTTTATTTAGACGAATGAACTATTAAAACAATTTTGCAATTAAAACAAACAATTCTGAGAAATCAATTTTAAGTAAACACTTTAGATCAATGAACCATTAAAACAATAACAGAATGATTTGTAATTAAAACAATTCTCGGAAATTAATTTTAAGTTGTAAAAAAATAAATAAAAACGTTTCGGTTATTTAGCAATAATTCTTAAGAATTAATTTTTAAGCATTTTATTTTTACTTGACAATAATTATTAAAAACTGATTCTTATATTTTTGTTATTATCGAATAAGCATTTATTTTGTATTTAAATAGAAGAAAATTACTAAATAAGTCAGTCATAAACTTTGATTCAATTAAATAAAGTGATAAAAAAAAAATTAGTTTTTTTTTTAAATCCAATCACCTTGTATTTTTCTGGCGACGAGGATGGGATTGTGAGGAATAATCCCCAAAGAAAACATAAATATATATATATATATATATATATATATATATATATATATATATATATATATATATATATATATATATATATATATATATATATATATATATATATATATATATATATATATATATATATATATATATATAAATATCTTTTTAATGAATAATTCTTAAAAAGCATTGTGAGGAATAACCCCCAACACAAAAAATTATATATATACTGCATATAATTAAGGAATAGTCCTTAATAAGCAAAAAAAAAAAGATTGTGAAGAATAATCCCCAACTAAATATATAAATATCCTTCATATAATTAAGGAATAGTCCTTAATAACAAAAAAAGGATTGATCACCAACAAAAAATATATACCCTTTTATATAATCTAGGAATAATCCTTAATAGTAATTGTGAATAATAATCTCCAACAACAAAAAACAACTATAACATTCCGGATTTGGACAGGATACAACTACACCAACTGGAAAAGAACAGCATACAACTGTAAGAAAACATCGTTAATAACACCAACTTGAAAAGGACAATATACAACTGTAACAAAACATCGTTGGAACACAAAGTAAAAGTAAGCTTAGATTAAGTTATATTATATGAGCGACTCCGAGTCAGACTATTTTTCCGATTCAGGATTCGACTCGAACGACGGTTACATTACTGACGAATACGTACCCATCAGACAGATTGATAACCCTAGACCTCGAATATTAGAAGACTGAGGAAAAGAACACATAAGTAATCTTTCGTTTAAATACATATAAAAATGTCGCAACCAGTAGCACCTTCAATAACCATAGATCCCTTAAAATATCTAAAATCTCTACCAGAATTTTACGGAGACAAAAAGGACCTTTACAATTTTCTAAATTTAATTGACCGAATCTATCCTGTTCTAACATAATATGACACAATGTCACAATTAGTATTTTCTGATTTGATTAAAAGCCGTTTACTAGGCAAAGCAAGGGAAATAATCAAAATAAACTTCTACGTACAGTCATGGACAGACATAAAAAATGTATTAGTTAACAATTTTGGTGAAAAACTTAGTATAGAGGAACTGTACGATAGGTTAAGATCAGTAGTGTTCAAGACAACTACCATAGATTTTTGTAACGAAATTAAAAACCGCTTGAGGAGCTTAAACAATAAAACTAATATTATATTGGGCTCGAATGCTGGAGCTCAGTAAGTCGCTGAAAATAATATGAAATCTGCCCTCAATATTTTTAAAGAAAAAATCCCAGAGCCTATGAGAACAATTTTAGCTTGTAGGAACCCTGGTACCCTCGAAGACGCCTTTGAAATCCTTTTAATCAGGATACGCCTATTTTGGTAACAAACTCGAAAAGACACAAAGTCATGACAAAATCAATAAGCTAAGAAACTCTAACCATTACCAAAATAATAAACAAACGACACAAACAAATTCTCAATATAGACCCGACAACTATTCCCAAAATAATCAACAAAAGAGATATAAAAATTTCCAACATAGATGCAATTTTCACTCCAAATATCCCCAAAACAATCGACAAAGAACATACACTAACCCTAACTATTACCAAAATAATCAAAATAGGACTAACCTTCAATATAACTCTGGTGCTAACTATCAACAACCTGAACAACAAAACCCAGAACCAATGTATATTAATATGATCCAAAACACTGAAACACACGAAAATTTTCAGTCAATAGCCTCCACGGCAAATTACCCTATATAGAAATTAAAACTAAATTAAAAAAATTAAAATTCATTATCGATACAGGCGCTACATATTCGATAATAAGCCCTGGGATTTGTAATCCAAAATGGAAAATACCTTGTGACGAAATTAACTTAAAAACTCTACAGCACCATATAAAAATTAAAGAACAAGTTTCTATTCCAGTCTTTAAGGAATTTAGTGAAAATTCTGAGAGGAAAATTAAATTTCTAGTTTGTCCTTTCCATGACCAGTACAATGGTTTGATAGGAAATGATATACTGAAAGAATTTAAAATAATAATAAATTTAAGAGATAATTTGTTGGATATTGATGGAAAACATATTCCAATAAAATATGACAATGACGTTATTGAATTTTATTTTGAAAAACGTGGGTTGCATGAAGTTACCTTACCCGTCGAACAAAAAGAAGGTCTAATATATAATCCTCAAACTATTTTAGAAAATGAGAATATAGAAGTTTTGGAAGGGATATATGAAGTTGATAATTCAAAGATACAAGCCCTTGTTAATGTGTCAGGAAATATACCAAAAAGAGTATTTTTGAAATCAAAAGATACCATTGAAGTAAATACAGAAAATTTTATATTAATAGTATCCAAGAAAAAAAAGAAAATGGAACCAAATCGATAGAAGACCAAATCCGCATAGAACACCTCAATACAGAAGAACGAGGAAAACTTCTTTCCATTATAAAAAGATATTGGAAAATATTCTATACAGAGGATAGCGACCTCTCATTTACTAACGCAATTAAGCACGAAATACGTACAAAGGATAATATTCCTATCGCGGCAAAAACATATAGATACCCCTATATCCACAAAGAGGAGGTAAACAAACAAATTAAGAAAATGCTAGACAAAAAAATCATAAGACACAGCCATTCTCCGTACTCTGCACCTGTCTGGATAGTGCCAAAAAAATGGACGCCAGCGGCAAAAAGAAATGGAGGCTGGTCGTAGATTATAGAAAACTTAATGAAGAAACAGTGGACGATAGATACCCTATCCCAAATATTGATGAAATTCTAGAAAAACTAGGAAGATGTCAATACTTCACTACGTTGGATTTAGCTAAAGGTTTCCATCAGATTGAAATACGTATTGAAGATATTCCCAAAACAGCTTTCAGCGTGGAAGGCGGGCACTACGAATTTCTACGTATGCCCTTTGGCCTGAAAACAGCGCCAGCAACCTTCCAAAGGTCAATGAACAATGTTTTAGGCGACCTTATTAATAAAATATGTCTCGTCTATTTAGACGATATAATAATATTTTCAACCTTTTTACAAGAACATACAGAATCTTTATTAAAGGTATTTCAACGGTTAAAGGAAGTGAATTTAAAGATACAACTCGACAAGAGTGAATTTATGAAAAGGTCAACGAATTTTTTGGGACATGTTGTTACCAATGAAGGTATTAAACCTAACCCAGAAAAGATCGCTTGTGTGCAAAAATTTCCACTACCGAAAACCCAAAAAGAAATTAAGCAATTCCTGGGCCTAGCGGGATATTATAGGAAGTTTGTTAAGGACTACTCGAAAATAGCTAGACCAATGACAAAATACTTAAAAAAGGACGTGGCCATGAATATAAATGATACAGAATATGTAGAGAGTTTCGAAACCCTTAAAAGAGTTCTAATCAGTCCTCCTATTTTAATATATCCTGATTTTAACCAAAAATTCATCTTGCAAACAGACGCAAGTAACTTTGCTTTAGGAGCTGTTCTTTCGCAAGACAGTCACCCTGTAAGCTACGCAAGCCGGACATTAAACGGATCAGAACAAAACTATAGCACAATAGAGAAGGAACTCCTCGCAATAGTGTGGACAACAAAACACTTCCATACTTGTTTGGAAGGAAGTTTCTGATCGAAACCGACCATAGACCATTAACGTGGCTATTTTCAATCAAGGAACCCAATTGTAAGCTGGTGCGGTGGCGATTGCGTTTGCAAGAGTACGATTACGAAATTAAGTATAAGAAAGGAGTTTTAAACGGCAATGCAGATACATTATCCAGAATTGAAATAGAGAACAATGAGGTAAACTTAATGGAAGAAAACGAAATCATAAAAGAAGTAAATACTCCACTAAACTTCTTTAAACGACAATACATTATTAAGAAAATAAAAACCGAATTTATATTTCAGAACAAAAGAAAAATTATTTCTGGTAAGAATTTTGATGAATCAACACTAATAACTCTTTTAAAAAACCACTTCGATCCTGAAAAATTAATACGGTAGTAATAGAAAACGAAACGTTATATGAGAAATTTAAACAAACTGTAGCCAAGTTCTTTAATAATAATAAATTTAAAATTTATAGAAGTAAGATAATCCTACAGGACATTGTTGATGAAAACGAACTCACTGCAAAAATAGAAAAAGAACATAAAAATAATAACCATAGAGGTATAAACGAAAACTTTGCGGAACTTAAATCAAAGATTTATCATCCTAAATTGAAAAAACGCATCACACAATTTATAAATAATTGTGACACATGTAATAAAGAAAAGTACGAGCGACGACCTATAAAACAAAAATTTAAGATAACAGAAACCCCACAAAACCCTGGTGAAATAGTACACGCAGATGTATACTACAGTTTGGAAAAGAAACTTTTTCTAACGTTTATCGACAAGTTTTCTAAGTACGCACAAGCAGTAAGTATCAAAAATAGATCATGGGTAGAATTTAAAACTGCATTAGCCCAATACTTATCCTCTGTTAAAAGCATCAAAAAACTTGTAATTGATAATGAATTAGGTTTTAAAGCCTTACCCCTTTTAGAGTATCTACGAGAACAAGAAATCGATATCCACTTTACATCAAATAATAACCATACATCCAACGCAGATGTAGAGAGATTCCATAACACTTTAAATGAACATGTCAGAATCCTTAGACACGATTCTCAAAAAGATATAGAAACCGTAGAAAGAAAAGATATTTAGATGCGTTAAATATTACAATTATACAATCCATTCCACTACTAATAAAAAACCGATAGATTTCATAAATGGAAAGATAAATAGAGAAGAATTCCCCAGTATTAGGGATAGAATGATTAAAATAAAGGAAAGAACAATAGAGAAAATGAATAAAAACTGAGAAGATGTAGATATTCAAACAGGACCAATATATCTAAAAGATGAAAGAGGCGGAAAGAACCACTCTAAATTCCGAAAAGTAATAGTTTCTCAAGTAGACAATGACGATGTCATGACTAATAAAGGTCATAAATATTATAAATCCCACATCAAAAGAAAGAAAAAATTCCAAACAATAAACGCTAATGAACAAACATAAGCTTTACATTGCCTTACTACCATTACTGCACAAACGTTAGAAATGAAGGACTTATCAAATAATCAAGGATACATCCCTATCAAACTTAAGGACGTACAAATTATTTACAACTACGCAACAATTATAAATATTATTAATACAACCCAGTAAATAGAAACCACAAATTTATTAGAAGAAAACATACATAGGTTAACAAATACTTATACGAACGTTACACCACTACTTAATAGTATAAAGAAAAGCATGGAACTATGCAAAACAAAAATCCGAAACTTAATACTAAAATTTTGACAAAAACGAGGACTAATAAATGCAATAAGCAAAGGACTAAAATATGTAGCCGGAACTATGGACAGTGAGGATGAGGCAAAAATACTTCATAAAATCCAAACACTAGAAAAAGGCAATAATGAAACCATGATAGCAATAGACGAACTGACTTTTCTAAGCACTTCTATATCAACAAAAATATCTAACATTACAGATCACTTAAACATACAACAAAAAACTGTTCAAAAGTATATAAACAAATTCAAGACGGAAATCGCAAATATAATTCTTAACTTAGAAGACGAAACTATATTTTTAGAAAACACTTTTCAAATCAATAATGATATAAGCTTACTAATAGACCACATAAACGAAATCGGACATGTAATTTTTAATACCAAACTTGGGGTAGTACCATCCTATATACTGACTAGAGAAGAATTCAACTACATAAATAAAATAGAATCATACCTTCATGCTAAAGTATCGTTATCATACAGAGAAGATTTAGTAATTCTAACACTGAAAATTCCAAAATTTTTAAATGAAACATTCGCGGAGATCATATTTGAGTCACTCCCTGACAAGCAAAATAAATCGCTTATCCTAAAGGAAAATACAGTCCTTATCCACGAAAACGAGGTGTACAAGTCAAACACTATAGAATACAATGAACTTATAAAAATAAATGACGAATATCAAAATACAAATCAGGAAGGGTACGTCAAAAATTATAAAGGCATAAACAGGAACGAACCTAGATAAAAAAAAATAAAAATAAAAATAATGAAACTAGAAAACATTCACCCAACAAACATAAAAAGATCTACCAAATTTTCAGGTACATACAACGCTGTTAATGACAATAATAATGACGCTTTTTGCTGTGAGCAATACCATTTTAATTGTTGAAAACATCAATAGCACCAATGGTTTAGCTGAAATTGCATTAGGAGACGTAGACATAACATACAGCTACAATACTATTTTGTACATTATTGACCCTATAGAAATTCAGAATGTCATAGAGGGACTTGAGGAAAACACAAAGGTAATATCAGATATCAACGACAAACACTTTTTGCATTTAGAACTATAAACAGCAAAATCAAAACTCCATACTATCATCCCTACTACACATCCGAGAGGACTAATAAACTTTGTAGGAACCGGAATGAAATAGCTATTTTGACATTACAGATGGACGATTTTGACATTACAGAAATAGAACCACATTTACATACACTTGATGACAGCAATCATGCAATAATAGAAGAACTTAACAAAAATATTGAGCAGGAAAACGATATTGGATGATTTCGGGAGAATATTTGTAAAAAGCTTTATTAAAGGTTTGAAAGACCAGGCATTAAGAACAAGATTTATTGGCCAGGAGCACGAATAATGATCAAAATTAATACAAGTAGTGGAGGATCAGCATCCTTGGAGTAAGCCAAGTCATGATCAATACTACCACCACGACGACACCATGCAGTTTCTATAAGCATCAAGGTCACAACAGAGCAAACTGCGAGCAGAAGCTAAATACATCCTAGTGTATAAATTATGGAAGTATGGGCATGAAATTGAGAATAGACCAGTGTGATTATTGCAAAGCTAAGGGCCACAAAGAAATGGAATGTAGGAAAAGGCTAAGAACGTTTTTCTGCAGAATGTGCTGAGCGAACGGACACATACACAACCAGTTCTGTAGACAACCACAGTCTAGATACCTTGACAATTAAGCACGCGGGCAGAACAGGCCGCTCAGTGCATATCAGCAAACGTCTAACGGAAGGAAATTATGCAGGAAGAAATATCAATGACCTAGGATGACAATCGAATAGCTCGCAAAATAATCAACGGTTTACGACCCAAATGTCTACAGACGCTAATAACGAACAACCAAGTCAGGGCGATTGAGAAACGAGTTACCAAGGTGTATAGCTGTAACAGACCGGATCAACTAAGAGTGAATTGCTCGTCCGGGAACTCGAGAAACTACCATCGGACCAGTCTAGATTAATAGACTGGGGAGACCGAAAAGCAAACGAAAAGATACCATACATTGAAATTGACGAGAATGATAAGAAATGCTTATCAGGAGAATTGGCGATAAAATAATTACCAAAGGAACAGTACAAATACGTAATAGCAGTGTATCAAATCTTAACTTCAAAATGCACGTGGTGCCCGAAGGTAGTCTTATACCAGCAGATGGTTTATTGGGAGGAGACGTAATGTGGAATAAAACTGTAACAGATTCAGTTAATAAAAGTATAAAATTTTTGGAAAATGCGATTGAAATGGCTTCACTAATATTAAATCCTGCTAATAGCCAGTAGAAGTGTATATAAATGGGATGATATCTGTAAAACCAAGATCACAAATGATAATATCCATAAGAGTCACGCAAAACACTGGGGAGATAATGTTACAAAAATCAGAAATTTCTCCAGGATTATTCATAGGAGAGACAATTTCTTCTATTAAGGACGCGATTGCCTTTGCCCCGTCCTGAACGTAGAGGTCGAGGATGTGGAGAAGTACACAATTAGTTCATTAAACAATAGACATTTGTAAGCAAAAAGACAGAATATGGTTGCTGTTGAGCAAAATAAACCTGGATTCGGATTTAAATCCAGAAGAAAACGAGTCGATTGAGGATATGCTAAAGTCTTACATAGATATTTTTCACTTAGATGAGGATGAATTAACATATACAAGTATACTAAAACACAACATACCAACAAACCCTGGTCAGCCCCCATAAATACCAGAGTAGGAACCAGGACGCCAAATCGCAATGGAAAATTTAAAAAGGGCTGTGAATCCACCAGTGCTGCAATACCCAGATTTTAAAAAATGTTCATAATGACCTAGTAGTGAAGCGTTGAGAGCGATTCTTTCAGAGGGGAAAACTGGAAATGACCTGCCCATTTACTTGGCCAGCAGAGTATTGAACTCCGCAGAAAAGAGATATTCCACCATTGAAAAGGAACTCCTAGCCGTGGTATGGCAGCTAAGATTTTTCGACACTATCTACTGGGCAGACATTTTATCATATTCACAGACCATAAACCGTTGAAGGGTATAGCCAGTCTGAGTGATCAAGAAGGCAGACTTGGTCGTCTGAGATTAAAGCTCCTTGAATATGATTTCGAAATTATATACAAGCCTGGTAAGACAAATCAAGACGCAGATGCTCTAAGCAGATTGCCAAGAAAAAAATGTAAATATAGGAGTAGCTACCAGGGCGCAAACGCACCAGCTAAAAAAAAGAAAGGATAATGACAACACTGATCAAGATCTAGATGGAACATATTCGACGGAAGCTGAAGCAGAAAGCGAAGAAATGGATACTTCAATATATCTAACAAATCCGGAAAATATCAAAAGAGTTTTGAAAACTTTTCACGATACTCATATAGGAGGCCATCTAGGAGCCTCTAGAACGTTCTCCTGCATCAGGAAATAATATAAATGGACAGGTATGCAACAGCAGATACGAAATTATGTATCGGCCTGCAGACTTTGTCAGCAAAATGAAAGTTGTAGGATAGGTAAAACGCCAATGGTATTGACAAGTAACCCAAATCGACCAGTTGAAAGGGTATTTATGGACATCGTAGGTCCATTGCCTGAGACCACAAGAGGGAATAAATACATAGCAGCTTTTGAAGATGACTCCTCAAAGTTCTTCGTGACCCAGGCTATTCCGGACATGGAAGCAGCCACGGTTGCGAGAGCATTTTTTAAGAGATAGTCTCTAGGTATATGATGCTAAAAGTTTTGGTAACAGATAATGGCACTAACTTTACATCAAACTTGTTTAAGGTAACTTGTAAACTTCTTGGAATTAAAAAGTTGCAGACAACTTCATATCATCTGCAAGCGAATGGTGCTGAACTTTTAAGAAACTTTGTAAACGTGGACGGTACAAATTGGGATATGTGGCTGCATCATGATATGCTGGCATGATGCACCTATGAAAATATTGTTTGTCTGCACCTATGAAAATATTGTTTGAATTCAAACAGAAAACTCCAGTGCTGTTGAAACGAAAGCCAACACCTTTATACAATGCGCAAAGATACTGAAACGACTATGCAAAGATACTGAAACATCAAATACAACGAGCCCACGAACTAGTTAGACAAAATCAGGAGCAAGCAAAAATAAAATCAAAGGAATATTATGACAAAAATTGTAAACATATAACATTTCATATATGTAGGTCAGAGGATGTGACTGAAAAATTATGCAAGAAAAAATAAGTTTTTACCCCTGTGGTTAGGACCATACTAAGTGGTGGGAGTACCTTCACCAGTAAATGTAAGATTAAAGATTAAAACGACAGAAAAGTTTTACAATAATAATTAGGTTAAACACTTCAAAGTATAAATGATTTTCTTTACACCTAATAAACAAAGAATTCTGGTTTCATAAAATTACACAAGGTTTTAAGTCTATTCAACATTTGTATGCAATTTTTGTGCACTGGCGGTATTTGGAATTTTCTTTGTGCAGCGGCAGCATTTTTTTCATGAACAACAAAGAGTAAACTATCACCAGTACTACTCACTAATTATATTAATGATTACAATCAACACTTATGAAACTTTTTATTGCATAGGGAAGATTTATTGCATAGGGAAGATTTGAACGAAGTAATCAGATACAAAATGTTGAAGATTACTACCGTGTTGTAGGTTACATTCCTCTAGTTGAATTTATTTTAGACGATCTCCAAAACACGTTTCCCAACAGATGTCCTAAATGTATTAAACATACCTAAACTTCTGCCTCAAAGTGTAACAACCTCATGTACAGATCAAATACTTTTAATACGCCAACTAGCTGATGAACTGATTAAGTTTGATAAAGTAGATAAACAACTACTAACATCTAAACTTGAGGCTGAACTGTTGCATTGGCAACAAAAATGGAGAATATCTGAAAATCTATCAGATCATGTTGCAGATGTTCTAATAAACTGTGATGAAGATATCTATCCAAATCTAAGAAAAATATTTAAAATTTTCGTTTCAATGCCTGTCAGTAATGCTACGAGTGAGAGTTCATTTTCTACTCTTCGTCGGATAAAAACATGGCTCAACTTGTAGTTAGAATATTGCTGAACGCTGTGTTGGTATGCAATTTAATATTAACTAAATTATGTCACTTAATGGACATTGAACCAATATTTATATTAAAGTCAAATCAGCATTTTTCAACTGTTCATTGCCCAACAGTTCAATGATTTGTAGACTATTGCTACTTATTAATATGATCCGTATACATTGTATAATTGTTTTGTTTGATTTGCAACAATGTGCCGCACAAGCGGTTTCTCACTACTGCTACTCTTTCGCTGTAGTAATCATTTTTGGAAATAGTCTTAAGTAATGATTGTAAAAGAAATTGAATTAATAAGGACACAGTCAGTTCTTGATACCCAAGCTGTGCAGTAAAGTACTTATTAACACATGGCGACCGTGAAAACAAAGAACACAAAAAATTTCAGTGCAAGTGAAAAACAAAAATTCAATATATGAATTTATAAAACTATAAACAGAAATATTAAATCTTGAGAAATAACAAGAAAAATTCAAATATTCAATATATGAACCTATAAAAGAATCTATAAAACTAAAAACAGAAATATTAAATCTTGAAGAATAACAACAAAAACAAGGACTTGGTGGAAGAAGATTTTAAACGCCATTTCACTGATTTTTATTGGCTACGAAGTTGCAAAATCCCTAGAGGAAAAGGAAAGTGATGAAAAAATTCAAAAAGTACTTGCTGTACACAAACAAGATGAGTCTACACTAAATACAACATACATTGAAATATTCTTAGCTGTAGTATCGTGTCTAATCGTGGTCATCTACATAATCAACCGTATCAAAAAAGCTATGCAACAAGGTATCAACAATATCGAGCAAAAAAATCATCAAAGGATTTAATTAATTATGTGAACTCTTTTACAAAACACTTAGTATATATAACCAATCACATAAATGAGGTCCAAGAAACCTAAATAGGCACGCAAACCAGACCAACTACCTCGTAAAAAGTACAGAAACTTCAATTAAAGAAATCCAATACTTTAACCAAATTAATTACATATCGACATACTAACGAGTCATGTTAACGACATATCAGAAGCAATAAGACTCAACATAATTCCTGAATTAATTTTACATCCAGACGAAATAGAACAGATTAACAGACATTTAGAAAACGAATCCATTAAAACTAAATCAATAGAAAATATATACGAGCTACTTGGACTTCAGGCTTATTATAACGAATCCAAGATTATTTTTAACGTTCAGATCCCCAACCTTGATCCCAATGCCTACACATTAATGAAACTAAGATTGTTGTAACAGAACCTTACTTATTGTATAATGATTTTAAAAATGTATGTATATATATATATTCCAGTCGACATATTCTTTGGACGATCAGTAAATTTTACAGCAGAAAATGTGGAACGAGCTAGACAAACCAATATAGAACTGACTTTAAAACGTATTTGCCGCGGGAAATTATTTTTGTTAGGAAAAATATGAGATTAGGAACCAAACTATCAAAACAATATGTGAAGGAAATAGTACAGTTCTAACTGAAAAAAATAAAATAGTCCACAAAAGTTTATTTAGAAATTGAATTGCAACCTTAATTTCTTTCTATAGGATGGTCATATCACTATCACTAGCTGAAGTACAAATACTGGATTACTCAAACTCGCAATTGGTGACCATAGGCGCTGGAATAGCAAAAATCCAGACAGGAACATTCAAAATTGACCATGTTATCGATATAGAAAAATATGAAAAAGTTTTGAAGGATATTAACGAAGTCATCAGAACACTTGTAAACATTAACAGCCTACTTCATATAATCTTAACTAGTTCAGTGAATAAAATTAAAAGCACAATAGACTGACTTAAGGTAACCAAACACAAAAGATCGCTAGATTTTATTGGAACAGCATGGACATGGATAGCAGGTAGCCCTGACCACCATGACCATGACATAGTTGTTAACAAATTAAACGGATTACTGACAAATAATGACAACCAAGTAATTATCAATAAAGTTAACACGAACCGCATAAATGAAATTAAAAATGTCACAAATAAAATACTGAAACAAATGAAAGACGACAGTACAATAGAAACCGGAATGGCTGAAGGAAGAAATTAAAAATATTGCTTATGCACTACCTTGGGCCAAGGCCAACATAATTAACTCTGTCATATTATCTGATAAAGAATTAAACACTATAAAGAATCTTTTAAAAGTGGAAAAATTTCCTTTTATTAATGTTGATGAAGATTTGGAGTTTGCAGATACAAAAATAGCAACGGTTGGCAATTCTCTTATTTATATTATAAGTCTTCCTACTACAGAAGTAGAAACATGCAATTTGCTCGAAATATATTGATTTTAAGGAATTATTAGAATGTAAAGATAAAAATTTTGCATTAACAGATAATTGTAAACAATTCAATGTACTACTAATTTGTCCCAGTAGTAAGCTCATAGATTTAAGCAACGGCACTTGCGTTATGAATTTTACTGAAAAGCCAGCAACCTGCAGTGTTATCAATAATTAACATTTGCCTCCCGTAGAAGAAGTCTCCAGTGGGTTAATATTCATGAACCAATATCAAGGCGCAATGACAATAGAAAACGATACAATGCTACTAAATGGAACCTTTTTAAGCCAACATCACAATACTACAATAATCATTGGAAAAAAAGAATACGCATCTAAGGAGATAACAGACAAGAAACCTCTTAAAGCGATTCTGCAACCAAATGTTCATTGGAAATCTTATCATTGGAAATGATGAAACAAATGAATTTGTATACTACAATCCATATTGACACAATAGACTCTAAAAACAAAACCATTACCATAACGAATATTGTACTAGCCTCAAATCTAATTATTTTTTTGGTACTGCTTGCAATACGAAAATATGTGAAGAAGCATACTACACCACAAAGAGACGAAAACGAGCTCAGATTGTCCAGCTTGGCGATAGATGGACTAAACAAACTTTTTTATCCACAACCACCATCAAACGAGAACGTTAGAGTCTTGGGGGGGAGTAGTTAACACATCCCTTGTTTAAACTCCGCTACTGATAACAAAACACACGCTCACAATATTTTGATGACAAGGCACATGCGCACAAAATTTTCCCACAAAACGATAAACAACAAGAAATTCTGCAGACAGTGCGTCTAGACAAAATTTTATTTCCCAATATTCTTAAGTTTCACTTAAATATTTTGTAATGCACACAATTGTTGAAGTTGTACAACAGGTATTATTAATAAGGTTTTTGTAATTAAAAGTTTAGTTCTAATTTAGTTCTCAAACAATAAAGATGATTGTAAAAATATTATAAAAAAAACTTAAGATTCGAATTAATCAGTTAACAATAATAAATCATAATCTTTCAAATTAACAATTTTTAGTAATATTTTATAAAGAGCTACGTAAAATTAATAAATTAAATTTAGAGAAACGGTTAGAAAAAAAGACAACAACACATTAATAAAACTTTTACATATTTTGTACATATAAGAAACATATTTAGTATATTAAGTTATTTCTATTTCAATATACTCTTCCAAACATGGTAGAATAATACAGGTAGTGGTGAAGCGTTAACGAACTTTTTTTTTGGGTTCGACTCTGTCAAAAGTTGTTTATGTTGTACCAACACACACCCACACTACTGAAAAAAACATGGCGAAGTAAACACACACATGTGAACATATAAATTTTTTTTCAAATTTTCTTTTGTGCTTTTTGACAACCTCGAACATAAACAACAATAAAAAGCCGTGTTGTTTTTGCTGTTGTTGGGTTGTTGTAGCTTCGCTACTACCTGTAGTATAATTCTTCCAAATTTACTTACATATATTTAGAGTTGGCCACAGTTTCGCGCGTTTAAAGTTAATTTTACAAGGTATTTGTAAACTTAAAAAATAAGGAAATTGAAATGTTAAAAAAGGGGGAAAAATTAATTAAGCAATAGGTTTAAGATAATTAGAAAAAAACTCTACTAAGTACATGAAACTGTAAAATAAAAAAGCAACAATAAATCTCAGAAATTACACAAACAAAATAGTGAAATTGAATGTCTGTTGTGCTTAGCTTACGATGGGAATAAATTTGGCAAGCAAATAATGAACAATTTCCAGCCCGCTTAAAATTATGTTATTATTAGTATTTTTATTACTGATTATATTTTTTGTTTTTGTATTAATTTTAAGTTATTTTTGGAATTTTATATAAATACACTAGTTATTCAATAAAGTTTGTGATTGCAACTTAGCTCATCATCCATTACACTTCGTTCGGTCAATTAGATTATCTTGGTGTATTGTTAATTGATTCTTGCAGAACCTAATTTATCCTGGTGTACCACTTGGATAAAAGCCCAAACCTCTTGCGATTTCCTTATCCTTGTGTACCTTTTGGGTAAAAACACCAAACTCTTGCAATTTCCTTACCGTTGTGTACCACTTGGATTAAACCAAAAAACGTTTTAAGCCAGGCAAACGAGTTTGGTATTGTAGTGTATGTACACTTACGTACAACACTGTTAGTATTTTAAGAATTTCTTTTACAATTATTTTTGTTTATAAGTTTGTTTATAAGTTCGGTGTACTGACAGCTTATGCTGACTTTAGACGACATGTATTTTACATCTGACTTGTCAAATTTCCCACTGCAAAAGTGATACATGCCGTATGAAACATATGAAACATTGTCAGATGACATTTACAGAAGCAAAGTCAGATGAAAAATTTTCAATTAGAGCGTGTTCTATTTTCATCTGACAAGGCATCTGACATCAGCTGTATTAAATTATCAAAAGTGTGGTTTGGCTGAAAAAACATTAAAAAGCAAAGTGCGATTTATATATTTACGAAAATTGTGCAAAAAGTCAGATGTTGTGAACAGTCAGAGGTTATGTCAGATTAATTGCACATGTACGTGTAAAAGCAAATATTATAAACCGTATGTAAATTGACAAACATGCGAAGTTACATATGTCTCACACACCTAACAAGCCATATGTAAAAAACATATCGTCTAAAGTCAGCATTAGTAATATAAGAACTTTTTTAATTTTTATTTTCATGTATTTTACGATCGGTCAGCAGAAAACATTAAATTGTAACAATTCCACAATATGCATGAATTTCCCAATAGTTTCCCAAGTGGGAAACTATTGGGAACTTGTTGGGGAAACCTAACACAGATTTTTAATCGTATATTTTGGTCATCTTCAACAGAGGTGATTGTTCCATACTTTTGCCCCTTGGATAGCTTCAGCAATTTTAATTCAATATTAGAGTTTGATATTTTCCTGATTTGAGCAAAATTTTGATGATTTTGATATTTCCCCACAGGAAACCAATCGGGTCCCAACTACGTTTCTGCGTTACATCGGAATTGGGATCCCAGTTAAATCCCAAATTTGTTTGCATGAACATTTCTAGTCGGGATGTTAATGAACTACAGAAAGCCTAAACTGTATTGTTGTTTGTTTATATAATTTGTAACCTAATATTACTATTTACATTCCGCAAGAACGTGGGAACTTATAATTTAATATTGCATTTTAATTAATAGACTGATTATTGTCAATAATGCTGACCAATACTGCAATTTAGTACATAAGCTTTTACTTTTGTGAATAAAGAACAGAATTGATTCTTGATTAATAACGACTTGTTCTCTTTCGAGCATTAATTTTCAAAATGGGCATTTTGATGCCAGACAAATGTGGCTGTAGAGGTTAGATAATACTAAAACATTTCCGATTAAAATTATAAAACAGATTACATGGCGATCCTGCCAGTTTTTCTCTAAACAGTTTTTTTCATTGCCAATGACATCCAAGGAAGAATTGGACGAAATTTTCAAAAAGTGGGAGAAACTCCTGGAATACGAAGTATACGTTGCAGAACCCGTAGCAACAACCAACGGTCAACCACCAGGCTACGTACCTACACCAAAATCTGCAGGTCCAAAACCAATCACTTTAGAGCAATACAGAGAAAGACAAGAAAACTACAAAAGAAATCTAAAGGAGTTCAGGGAAGGAAATATCACTTACAATCAAAAAAAAGAGAGGAGAAAAGAAGAAACAACTCGAAAGGAAGTGCCGAAAATTACAAAATATAATAGACATTAGCAAAGGACAACAAAAGAAGAATTTAATAAACACCATGTTGAAGGTTATAAACACAAGTGGATGGAAAAATTCTGAATGACTCATCACTTTAATATAACATCCAACGATAGACTACACCAAATAATAGAACTCGTCCAAATGGGGATAGCTGATACAAAACTCGAACAGAACTCAAACACATATGCAGTAAATGAAAATAAAATATCACTTAGCTTAGAATTAGAACTTATTTTGCTAATTATTATTATTTTTTTGGGAATATGGAAACTTTTAAAAAAATTAACACTAATTAAATACATAAACAAAAATTATTTTTTTATGGACTAAATTATTAATGAACTTAAAAAAGTAATATCAAATGTAAAAATCTAAAGGTAGAAAATACACTGAGGACACTATAGTCGACAAACAAAGGGTAATAAGGATTCTTAGTAAACAATTCGGTAAACTAGCAGGTTATCTTTCAGATCCATTAAGACAGAAGAAAATTACAGAGTTTAAAATACTAAAAAGAACTGCCACTGAAATTCTAAAAGAATGAATACAATTGAAAACAAATCAATCATGTCGGACTTTGATAGCATAAAAGCTTCGAACACAATTCCAATATATGACGGGAAACCAAATCACCTTGATATATTTATATCAATGGTGGAAATGACATATAACGATCTTAATGAACAGGGCAAAACTAAATTAATAAAATACGTAACTGCCATGAAAATAACAGATAGGATCAGATATATTTTAACTACACAAGAAATACCAAAGACTTTAAGCGAACTAAAAACATCGTTATCCATAAATTTTAAACCAACCAAAACCGCCAATAGTCTGCATTCGGAGATTAGAAACACCAGACAAAAAGGTAGCGTATCAGGTTTTAGAGAAAAAATAATCTCACTGATCGCAGAATTAACGACAATACAATTTAGAGATCTTGATATTGACTCAAATGAAATAGCACGTTCTACAATTAGAAGGATGAATGAAAATTTAGCTCTCCAAACATTTCAAGAAGGCATAATGGAAACTAAAAGAACAGCAGTAGTAGCCGCTCAAACGAAACCTCTTGCACAGGCATATGAAATTGCTAGTACACAGGAAAGGTTGTTACAGGCAACAGAAAAATTTAAAAGTTTACAAATAAAGGATAGAAGTAGACAAAATAACTTCAGATACAACAACTCTAGAAGACAAGACTTTAATATGAACAACTACAGATCTAATAGAAATAATAATCATTATAACAACCACTTAAATGAAAATACTAGAAATTTCAACCATGATTTTTTAAGTCGAAGTAATAGAAATGTCAACCACAATAGTCGCTTTATTGGAAGCAATAGGAACTACAGCAAAAGTAATTGCTTTAATAGAAATAACAGAAATTTGATTCACAATAACGGGAATAATAGAAACAACAACATTAATAATAGAAATAACCACGTACGCACAATACAACAACAGGGAAACGACGAATCCGTGGAGATCCAAAACGAATCGCCAAGGAGGGAAATATAAACACACACAAAATTAACACTAATATTTCAAATTTTATTTATCTATCTGTCACAAACTCGAATTACAATTTAACGTTCCTACTAGACACAGGTTCTGACATATCACTTTGCAAAGAAACTTTAATACACGGACATAATATAATGACTGAAGATATTTGTAGATTGAACGGTATAACGCACGATTACACAATCACTCTAGGATCAACAATATTAGATATAGAATTTGGAGAGCAAAACCTAAAACATAAATTTTACTTGGTGAACGAGGATTTCCCAATGAACACAGATGGGATATTGGGAATGGATTTTTTTGACAGGTATAATTGTATAATGAACTATGATACACACATTATTAATGCTTACATAAGTAATGAAAGTATAATAATCACAATAGTAACTAATACAAAACTATTAAACAATATCATTATAAAGGTTGAAATAAGCGAAGAAAGTTTAGTTTGTAATAAAGAAGTGGAAAACGGTGTTTTTATAGCAAACACTATAATACCGAAAGACGGTAATAGACATGTCAAAATTTTAAACACTACAGAATCACATGTTCGTCTATAGTGTTTAAAAGTTCCAATAGTACCAATAAAACATTATGATATTTTTAAAACTATTTACAACTGTTAATACATACTTTATTGTTTTTTATTTTATTTAAGTTTATTGAACCTCTGAATATATTTAGCCTACTTTTATTGAATTGCATACCTTTTTTTATTCTTTGGTTTATTTATAATTGAAACTTGATACTTAATATTAATGTTCTTTGGTTGTTTATTGTAACTTTAATTAATTCGCTTACTCAGTTATTTTGTTTCATTGACATTAAACTTAAAACTTATTGTAAGCCCAGCAGAAATATTATCAGCAAATTAAGCATAACTTTTATTGTAAAATTAGTATATAAGTTGGAAATAATTATTAATAAAGACACTCTCTTATTTGAAATCAAAAACCAAGTGTTTTAAGTAAGAAAAGGCAACACAGTTAAAGTGCTGTTGTTGTAAAACCCAAACTCACGTTCAAGATAGTTAAAGTGCTATATTGAACATCTGTGAATCAAGCTCAAGTTCAAGATAGTTTAAGTGCTATATTGAACATTTGTAATAGCTTGAACATTTTGGTGACCCCGACGTGATCCTTGCAATAAAATGGCTTCGTTTGACGAATTGGTGGCCAGCCAAAAGCAGACTGGTGAAAAAATTGAAGTCATCATACGAAACTACAAGAAGGACCCATCATCCCGGAAGACATCGCCCAGCTATTTCCAAGAGAGATTGAGAAGGCTGGATGAAGAATGGGCAGCCTTCGAAACAACAGACAACAAAATTCGATTGCTCGACAATCTACCATTGGACCACCAATATTTTAAGGAGGAATACTACACGGCAATCATGGACATTGTTCACCAATACAAGGAGGAATTTGAGCAATTAATCTTGAAAACAACTTCTCCCAGCACAAAAGAAAAAATTACAACTCAAAATCATTCAGCAGGCATTCAAGTCGCAAGGTTAGAAACTGGTGAGCTTATCAGACTAATACGAAGACAAGCAGCTATGATGTCTACGTTAGAGCGTATATTAAACCACGAATTCTCCCATGAAGATATCGTATCTGCAACTAAGCTTTGGCAATCTATTGAAAGCATTCATTATGAGATCGCTGAAATGTGCGGTGATAACGGCAACCAAGGCTACGATATGGACAGGTTTATCAAGCTAGAAAATCTTCTACGGACGGCGTCCAGAAGCATAACTTTAACTAATCCCAATTCAACAAATGGCAGCAATAGCAATCAGTCAGATGCTATGCCAATACCAAAAATAACAATTCCAAGGTTTGATGGAAATTACCTAAAATGGCAGGAATTCCACGACCTATTTTCATCACTAATTGTAAATCAGTCAATACCAAAGGTTCAAAAAATTTGGTATTTGAAAACCCATTTGGTTGGGGAAGCTGGAAACCTAATAAAGCACTTCACTGCATCTGGCGAAAATTTCCACGACGCATGGGCATTGGTGGTGGATCGCTATAACAACAAGAGATTGTTGGTCAGCAAACTAGTGCAAGAACTAGTCGATTCACCAATTAAGGTATCAAGCGACAACTACAAGACACTACATGATAAAACTCAGGAGTGTCTTTTAGCCCTCAAAAATCTAAATATAGATACTTCAAGTAGGGATCCATTACTTCTGCATCTCTTATTGAAAAGATTGGACAACTCCACACGCCTTCGCTATGAGCAGTCACTGTTACAGCCTCGAGAAGTGCCAACAGTCAAGGCATTCCTCGAATTCTTAGAGAAACATTTTCAATCCATGGAAGCTATGGATAAGGAAAAATAAAATTACAAGGCAAGGGTTTGCACATCTATAATAGCCAGAGATCAACGAAATGAAGTGTGTAACATGTGCAAAAAGGGAACACATCCATTATTCGCGTGTAAAGAATTTCTTAAGGCTTCACCTTCTGCTCGGTTGCAATTCACCCAAGGTCAAAAACTATGTGTGAACTGTTTAAAGGCTGGCCATAAAGCAACAGCCTGCCTTTCAAGAGGGTGCACTCATTGCAACAAAAAACACAACTCGCTATTGCATTTAAATGGCTTCCCTCCAAATGACAGCAAACCAATAAGAAATGTTTTACAAAACCAGATGTCGGTTAAGCACCAATCAGCTGTGCATAACGTTCCTTCACCCATTAACCACCAAGAAGCTACATCGCTAACCACCTGTAATACCTCGAAGCCAAATAAATATATCCTACTTAGTACAGCAATGGTAACGATTAAGGCAAATCAAGAGGAAATTCAATGCCGAGCAATCCTCGACTCAGGCTCGCAACTAAATTTGGTTAGTGAGCGACTAGTCAAACGCTTGGGAATATCGCCCAAGTCAACCTCAATTTATATAAATGGAATTGGATCAAGTAACACAAAGGCTCAATACCGAGTAAACGTCGCCTTACACTCACGTATCAACAACTTCACAACAAGACTAGAAGCAGCAGTACTGCCACATATAATTTCACCACAACCTTCCCAACTACTCAATATTAGCAACTGGCCAATTCCGAAAAACATCGTTCTAGCCGATCCAGAATTTCGTCAGCCCGCCAAAATAGATGTTTTGCTGGGCGCCGAGTTTTACCATCAGTTGCTGTCAGTCGGAAAAATCCAGCTAGCCAAAGATCTACCTACAATACAGAATACCGTACTAGGTTGGGTGATTGCTGGACCGGTTGACGGACTCAATGCACCTCCTTTGGCATGCGGAGTATGCACCGGAGATGAATCCAGCTTAGAAGAAGCCATTGCTCAGCTCTGGGAACTTGAGACGGTACAACCAGCTGAAAAATGCCTATCAGTGTCAGAAAAACAGTGTGAAACTCATTTTGCACAAACTGTTACACTAGACACTGTGGTCCTCAAGCGCTGCTGTCATACACAAGGCAAAAATACTGGCCAATCAAGGGAAAGTCAACAGCCCGATCAATTGTCCAACATTGTATAAAATGCGCTAGAGCCAAACCCAAACTCCTCACACAAATTATGGGAAATCTGCCATCAACCAGAACCAGTCCAGCTCGACCCTTCATTAACTCTGGAGTTGATTTGTGTGGACCATTTTGGGTTCACTATAAGATCAGAGGAAGGAGGCCTACAAAGGCCTACATAGCAGTATTTTGCTGCTTTGCTACCAAGGCGGTGCATTTAGAAGTAGTTAGCAGTTTAACTACAGATGCATTTATAGGGGCATTAAAACGATTCATAAGCAGACGAGGTCACTGCAAAAATTTGTACTGTGACAATGCTACTAACTTTGTTGGCGCCAATAATCAACTGGCAGAATTATCAGAAGCGATTTACGGAAACTTAGCTGTCGAAAAAATAGATAAAGAATGCACAGCACGAGGCATGATGTTTCACTTTATACCACCAAGAGCACCTCATTTCGGAGGCTTATGGGAAGCAGCTGTAAAATCAGCCAAACATCTCTTGATGAGAAGTGTGTCAACAGCATCACTGACATATGAGGAATTCGACACAGTGGTCATAGAGATTGAAGGAATTCTTAACTATCGACCCATAAGTCCGATGTCAGATAATCCAAACGATTTGGCGGCATTAACCCCTGGCCATTTTCTTATAGGAGCACCGCTAAACTCCCAAATTGAAGCAGAAAGCACAGAAAACGGAAAAAATCTGTTAACAAGATGGAAATTAGTTACACACTTAAAGTCAGAGTTTTGGAGGCGTTGGTCACGAGAGTATCTCTCCGAACTGCAGTACCGAAACAAATGGAACACACAACAGGACAACATCAAAACAGGAAACATGGTAATAGTAAAGGAAGACAACACAGCTCCATTACAGTGGCCACTAGGAAGAATCATAAAAACACATAAGGGTGATGATGGCTTCATTCGAGTAGCAGATGTCAAGACATCAAGGGGTTTTCAGAAGACCAATTTCCAGGCTAGCACCATTACCAATTAACAATTCTAAAGAGGACGAACCCACTCAACAAGATGACTCGATTGGCACAACCACTAAGCAGAACGAGATTCCTGAGAGTAAGAGAAAAAGAAGACGGATAAGCCAAAACATTTTCACTATTATGATGGCAATCATTTTAATGCCGCTAGTATTAACGGCGCAGATTCACAACAAGCAGTTCGGTAAACAGCTAGGCATACATTTTGAAGCCATTGGATCAGCAGCAATTTTATATTCAGCCTGGCAGATCCTAATTTATTACGACTTACAGGAATTTTGGTCCGAATCAGAAATGTTTTCAAGTGGTACCAGAGCTTTAAGCAATTTATGTGAAGACATGCAAGATAAATCTACGTGTCAAAACCTTGTCAAATACTTTGAACATACCAAAAATGAATTAGACATGAGCAGCACTCTACTTTCCGGCAGAAGACACAAAAGGGGAGCAATCAATTTAGTGGGAAACATCGCAAACTCACTGTTTGGCGTACTGGACTCAAAATATGCAGAAGAGATGGCAAACACGATTTCACAAGTTAAGCAAAATGAGGCACATCTGCTCAGCCTGTTAAGAAATCAAACGTCAATTGTAGACTCTACTATGAACATCCTGAAGGCAGACCAAGGGCTAATAAAAAAGAAATTTGACCAAATCGACCAACAAATATCGCAAGTATACAACAAGATACATAACGTCAGTAAGGAACTATACGAAGAAAAAATATACCGAATTTTCTCATCACTATCCATTCAACTAACGATCACTGCGGCAAACTTGCAACACATACAGTCTTCAATACTGGATATTCTTACAAATAGTCATCACGGTATTATAAGCCCGCTTATCCTTACTCCGTACCAATTACAACAGGAAACAGACAAAATAAGAATGCATTTACCAGA
This sequence comes from Panzeria rudis, assembly GCA_956483635.1. Lineage (NCBI taxonomy): Eukaryota > Metazoa > Arthropoda > Insecta > Diptera > Tachinidae > Panzeria > Panzeria rudis. The sequence goes on along the minus strand of OY101449.1, from coordinate 39,230,865 downwards.
GTCACTTGAATTGCCTGTAGAACAGAATGATACATTGCAATTGTACAAATTGATGAAAGTTCAAGGTGGACTCACAAATAACACCGTCATATTTCGCGTTAATTTGCCATTAGTTGAGCGTGACCAGTTTTTGGTATTCAACCTTATAGCAGTGCCAAATTGGATCAACGATACCTTATTATCAATAAAACCATGCTCTTCCATTTTGGCGGTCAATGTTGTCCGTCGTCAGTATTTTACTATTGACAACACTGAACTTAACTTATGCGACGTCATCAAAAAAGATAATTTTGTGTGTTCCAAAGTACAGATCCTGTATGAATCAAGTTCACCAATATGCGCCTGCGAAATAAACTTATTTCACAACGAAACTAAAGCTGACTGCCCAGTTCAACAAATAAAGGCCACCAATGCTTGGATCCCTCTCCATCACCAGAATAAATGGATTTACGCACTACCCACGGCAACTCATACAACGGCTGTGTGTAAGAAAGATATCAATCAATTTACACTGAAGGGTTCGGGTTTGCTTTATTTGGAACCGGAATGCTCTCTCAAAAATAAGTTCATGTCAATTCAAGGCCAACAGACAACATCCAGCTCGCTTAAGGCATCTTACACCAAGCTGTGGGAGATAACAGAACAAACCCATTCAACACGTCTAAAGCCATTACTCAATAGAATACATACAAGCGAGTACAGGTCACAAATACAAAACTTAACCGATTTACAAACCTCACTAAGGGCGCAGGAGATACTTCAGCTACCAAATAAAATTGAGACTCATAATTATCATCACATGACTGTCGGTTACTCAGCCTTAATCATCACTCTCTGCATCTTACTTTATCTAATTGCAAGACAAAATTGTAAACACCAACCGACTCCAGCACCTCACAAGCAACAAACAACGTCGGATTTCACGGTGCATATTTGATCAATATCAACAGCAGACCTTAACGAAGTTTCAAACAGAATTCAGCAGACTCCACCCACTGACTATATTTTTGAGCTACACTCAACGGGGGGAGCATGTTAATACATACGTTATTGTTTTTTATTTTATTTAAGTTTATTGAACCTCTGAATATATTTAGCCTACTTTTATTGAATTGCATACCTTTTTTTTATTCTTTGGTTTATTTATAATTGAAACTTGATACTTAATATTAATGTTCTTTGGTTGTTTATTGTAACTTTAATTAATTCGCTTACTCAGTTATTTTGTTTCATTGACATTAAACTTAAAACTTATTGTAAGCCCAGCAGAAATATTATCAGCAAATTAAGCATAACTTTTATTGTAAAATTAGTATATAAGTTGGAAATAATTATTAATAAAGACACTCTCTTATTTGAAATCAAAAACCAAGTGTTTTAAGTAAGAAAAGGCAACACAGTTAAAGTGCTGTTGTTGTAAAACCCAAACTCACGTTCAAGATAGTTAAAGTGCTATATTGAACATCTGTGAATCAAGCTCAAGTTCAAGATAGTTTAAGTGCTATATTGAACATTTGTAATAGCTTGAACAACAACACAGTTTATTCAGAAGAAAGATTTCAAAAATTACTTAAAGCAATAAATTTTCAAGATTTTGATAAGATCAACAAAGAAACTATTTACAACATTTTAAGAGAGTACCAAGAAATATTTCATCTCGAAGGCGAAGCACTAACCACGAATAATTTTTATACACAAAATATCGAACTTAAAGATAACAGCCCAGTTTATATAAAAAACTATAGACTTCCACAAACACAAGTTAAGGAAATAGATAGACAGATACAAGGACTTTTAAAAGAAAACATTATTGAACCATCAGTTAGTCCATATAATTCACCTTTACTCCTAGTCGTGGATTACAGACGATTAAGTGATAAGATAGTAAACGACAAATTCCCTCTAACAAGACTGGAAGACATATTAGACAAATTAGGACGAGCAAAATACTTTTCAACTCTTGACATGACCAGCTCTTTCCACCAGATAGAAATAGACCCTGACTCTAGACCACCTACAGCATTTTCTACTAGCAGTATCCACTATCAATATAATAGACTACCTTTTGGATTGAAAATATCATGACCCGGACGAGAAACTTACATTCACAACAAAAATTTTTGGCGAAATCAGAACATCTACAGATTCCCCAATTTATGCAAGATACTACCCTTACCCAATGTCGTTAAAATCAGAGGTAGAGGAACAAATAAATAAACTTTTAGAAGATGGAATTATTAGACCATCGCTTTCCCCTTATAATTCACCTACCTGGATCGTGAACAACAAGCCAGATTCTGGAGGAAATAAACAGTATAGGTTAGTAATTGATTACAGGAAATTGAACTCGGTTACAATCAGTGACCGATACCCGATTCCCGAAATTAATGAAGTTCTTACGCGATGGGGACGCAACAAATTTTTTTCCGTCATTGATTTATAAAACGGATTCCACCAGATTTCCTTAAGGGAAGCGGACATAGAGAAAACTGCATTCTCCGTTAACAACGGAAAGTACGAGTTCACTCGGCTACCTTTCGGACTGAAGAATGCCCCGCAATTTTCCAAACGGCATTAGACGACATTCTACGTATGTACATAGGCAAAATTTGTTACGTCTACATAGACGACATTATAATTTTTAACAAAACCGAACAAGAGCACACGAGAGATTTGGGAACAATTTTTGAGGTACTACCGAGCGCAAACATGAAGATTCAGCTAGATAAGTGTAAGTTCTTCGCACAAGAAGTTGAATTTCTAGGATTTATAGTAACAGCCGATGGGATAAAAGCAAATGCGTCAAAAATAGATGCAATAGAAAAAGTTCCTATACCCAAAACCCTTAAAGAACTTAGATCGTTCTTGGGAATGTCTGGATTTTACAGACGTTTCATTAAGGACTACGCTAAGTTGGCAAAGCCATTAACTCTCATTTTGAGAGGGGAAGCGGGACGATTGTCCAAGCGAATGTCTGCAAAATAGAAATAACCCTTAATAGTACTGCAATAGAAGCTTTCAATAAAGCTAAAAAGACCTTTACCTCAAACGAAGTAATGTTACAAAACCCCGATTTCCAGAAAGAATTCCACCTAACCACTGATGCTTCTAATTACGCGATAGGAGCGGTATTAGAGCAAGAAGGAAAACCTATTATACTCATTTCAAGAACACTCTCGAAAAGTGAAGAACACTATGCAACGAACGAAAAGGATATGCTTGCAATCATATGGGCATTGAAAACCTTACGAGATTACCTCTACGGTTCAGTTGCCATAAAAATATTTATAGACCATCAACCCCTCACTTACGCGCTCAGTAATAAAAACAGCAACAATAAGCTAAAAAGATGGAAGGCCATATTAGAGGAATACAACTATGAGCTTAGATACAAGCCAGGTAGAACAAACGTCGTGGCAGACACACTTTCTGGAATTCCATATAGCAAACAACAAATAACCTCGTTAACAGGAACACAGCATAGTGACGAAAGTTCATCCCAGGATCTGATACCATATACAGACGTATCAAATAACGTATTCAAAAATCATTTATTTATTTCAGTAGGAAATTTCGCTTCTTATCAGTTCAAGATAATGTTTCCCACATACCATAGACACATTATAGTTGAGCCTAATTTTACCGAAGATAACCTTACAAATATTTTAAAGCGACACTTAAACCCATCGGTAACAAATGGAATTTTCACCGCTGATTTTATTTTGGGGAAAATACAAACTCTATATTCTTTACATTTTAGCCATTATAGGACACGATACACTAGGAAAGTTGTAGAGGACTTAACACAGGAAACAGATCAGGAAGCTAAAATAATTCAGGAACATAATAGAGCCCACAGAAATTCTCTCGAAAATAGAGCACAGTTATTACAGAAATACTACTTTCCTCAAATGAGTGCGAAAATTAAAAAGATTGTGAAGCAGTGTAGAATATGCCAGGAAAATATATATGAAAGACACCCCACAGCACCTATTCTTAACCCTACCCCTATTCCAGATTATCCAGGAGATATCGCACACATTGATACTTATCACACTGATAGTAAAGTTATTTTAACCGCTATAGATAAGTTTTCGTAGTACGCTCAAGCCAAACTGGTAAATTCAAGAGCAACGGAAGACATAAAGCTACCCCTACAAGAACTGCTGGTATCATTCGGTATTCCCAAGAAAATTGTAATAGATAACGAAAAATCCCTTAACTCAGCCCCTATAACATTTATGCTTGAAAATCAGTATGGAATAGTAATATTTAGGACACCACCGTACATGAGTAGAGTTAACGGACAAATAGAATGCTTTCATTCCACTCTTTCGGAAATGATGCGTTGCGTAAAAGCTGAAAATACTCACAGGAATTTTGAAGAATTACTCTATAGATCCTTACACAAATATAATCACTCAATGCACTCGACAACTAAAACTGATCCACAACAGATGGAAAAAGATAGGCTGGACAACATAAGAAAACTTACTGACAAACAAAATAGGGATCTCGAATTCCATAATAAGAAAAGAACACCCTTCCTTTGTTATAACCCAGGTGATACCATTTATGTAAAAATAAATAAAAGAATAGGTAACAAGTTGACGCCTAGGTACAGGAAGGAAAAGGTCAAGGAAGACAAAGGAAGTACAATATGAACAGAATCCGGACGTATAGTTCATAAATCTCACATAAAAAATAATAAATAAAGAAATAATAATAACAGAAGTAATAAAATAATAGAAAAATAGTAATGATAATAAATTCGTAGAATTTACAAATAAAAATAGGCATACGATTTAGTAAGTAAGTAATAAAATTTAAAGAAATATCGAGCAATATGCCATAGGCATACGATTTAGCAAATAACGAAAAATAAATAATAAAACGTAAAAAATGAATGATAGAAACATATCTGCATATATAACATTGTACTAAATGAGAATAAACAAAGGAAAAGAAGAAAATTAAAAATATTAAATAAAAATGTAAACTAGAAAAAATATAGTTGATATGAGTAATAAGTCATAAAGTTATAACCGAGTAATAATCCATAGGCTTACGGTTTATAAGAGTTTATAATAAACAAAACACAAACGTACGAACCTAAAAAGAAAATTTTAACTTACTTACAGAATCTTCACCTATATGGTGCATGCAGAATTCCAAATATTAGACTACACAAACTCTCAGTTAGTTAGCTTAAAAGACGATGCAGCAAGAATACAAGAAGGGACATTTAAGATAATCCATATAATTGACTTAAAGGAATCTGAGAAAATGACGATTGAATTAGAGAAGACAATTAACAATAGTATAACGGTGACGTAAGAATTATATCCTTTCCTCGTGCATGAATTGTTTCAAATTCGCCCACTTATATCAAGAATTACCCCTAAAATAAAGATGAAACGATCACTGGACTCCATAGGCTCTGCATGGAAGTGGATTGCAGGTAGCCCCGACTATCATGACTTAGAAATGATTAATGACAACTAACGGAATCTAAATGAAAACAATAACATACAAATAGTTATAAACAAACGGCTAATTGAAAAGATAAATGAACAAAATTTAAGAAGCAATCAAATAATGAAAGTTATTCAAGATAATACAAATATTAAATTAGAGTTGAGTTTAAAAACAAAATATCAACTACAGGTAATTAAGGAGGAATTGTTAAACAAGAATATGCCTTGCATTGGGCCAAATCTAACGTAGTAAATTCGTTTATATTATCTATCATAGAAATAAAAATTATAGAAGAAATTGTTAAACATGAAGCAATACCTTATAATTATAAATATTGAGGAAGAGTTGGAGTTCACAGATATTAATGTGGCCATAAACGGTTCTATGATTGTTTATATTTTTAGTCTACCTACTGTAGTGTGTATACACTTATGCTCACCACTGTTAGTAATATATAATGCATGTACACTTACGCTCACCACTGTAGTAATTTAAGAACCTTATTTAAAGTAACTTTATTCTTTAAAATAAGTTCACATGCATTTGTAAATCAATGCACTTTATGATTGGTCAGCAGAAACTAATGTTTTTAATGAAAATATATTTGTGCAAATGAATCGTGGGAATATATTGTTATTACTAACTAATATTGCTGACCAAATGAATATTTTAGTATATAAGCAAGTATTTTTATAAATAAATTTTAGAATTAATTTTGACTAACTACAAACAAGTGTTTTTCAGATTTTTTCTCAAAGGGCATTTTTATGCTCAATTAATGCGGCAGTAGTGCTCAGCAAATACTTAAAATATAAACACACACATGTAATCACTTCATGGCGATCCTGCCAAACCAAATTTAAATCCTGTCAAACCAAATTTAGATCCAAACAAAATCTAAATCCTGCCAAACCAAATTTAGATCCTGCCACTTTCATATTATATAAATTTTTTTCCATTCCACAAACAACCTTAATCTGATGACTTCCCAGGAAGAAATTAACTTCATCTTTGAAAAGTGGGAACAACTACTAGAAGAAGAATACGAAACCCCAAACCAATAAATCATATTGTAGTCACCGAATCACCACCGCCTTACGTACCAACACCAAAAAAAATCAGGCCCTAAACCAATCTCAATCCAGCAATATCGAGAGAGACAAGAAAAATATAAACAACATCTAGAGGAATTCAGAGAAAATCAGCCAGCTTTCAAACCAAAGAAAAGGGGAGGAAGAAAAATACGTTTCGACAGGGCCTGTGCAGAACTAGAAAACGTGATCAACATAAGTAAAGGATCCTAAAAGAAAAAAACTAATCCACGAACTTTACATAATAAAAATAAACGGATGGAAAAACTTTAAATGAGCAACCATTTCAACGTAACTCCACAACATAGAATACAACAGATATTAGAGAACATCAGAGCAATGGGGATAGCCGATACAAAATTAGAACAAAATTCCAGCACATATGCTGTAAATGAAAATAGGTTTTCGTTAAGTTTAGAGGTAATTATGATTCTCTTGATAATTCTCATATCGTTAGGAATTTGGAAACTACTAAAAAATTATATTAAGAAACAGGTAACGAATAATGTCGTAAACAATAATTAAATAAAAAATAAATGTGAAGTACTTACATTAAAATCTGTGAAATCTAACAATAAAATAGCCAAAATCGAATACGAAAAAATTCTAGAATGTAGGAAAAAAAACTTTTGGAACTAAATCTGATTGTAACAAATATAATAAGATAACAGTTTGTAATGAGAAAAATCTTGTAGAATTAAGCGAAAATAATTGTATAATTAAGTTATTGAAAAGCCAACTGCCAAATTGCACTCGCAGTAATGCACTCGCACGACTTTGAAGAAATACAACCTGGGAAAATATACAACCTGAGATACTATTCCTTAACGACTACAATGGCACCATTTGGATTGACAACCAGGCACCTTTATTATAAAACATTTATTTTATGACCAAGAAAGAACACACTTAGAACCACTACCAGCTATTCTACAACAATTAGGTGTAAAGGACCAGTTGGAAGAAATTCTGTCCTTGGAGATGATTAAAGACCTCGAGATACGAAATAGAGAAAAAATTGCCAATATTGATCTGGTCAACAAAATCAGTCTTACCTTTAACATCGGCATAACAGTAATACTCATTGTACTAATTGTTACATTGGTAGCAAAATTTTGGAAAAAAGAATTTAAGCAAAACCTGTCTCTACAACCCCAAAAGGAAGAAATCATGGCGCTCCAAACGAATCCTATGGCGACAGAGACGTCAGCACTTGAGAAGGGAGGAGTTAACACCATAAATATTAACACTTCATCCGAAACAGCATTAAAAAAAACAATTATATTTTTAAATACCCCAATTATATTGCTGACGGTGCGTGCGTCTGCAATATTTCACAAAAGTTCAATCACCAGCATTAAATATCCGGCTTGTGCAATCAAATACCAAGAAGTCAATCACGTCACCAAGCTCTGGTGCATAAGCCAATTCAGCATTTAAAATATTATTTACAATTAGTTTAAGTATCAGTTTTAGATTTTACTTTAGTGTGTAAAGTTCTAGTTTTAGTTTAGTGTAATAAAATATAAAAATAAAAAAAGTTGAAAAAAAAAAAAAATAAAAACCGACTTCAAAAAAGAAGGAGGTTATCAATTCGTGTGTATGTTATTTTTTTTACTTTTTTATGTTTGTACACGCATAACTCCGTCATTTGTGAACCTATTTTCAAAATTCTTGTTTTGTTTGAAAGGGTTTGGCAAAAATTGGGCGACAATTTTTTTGTTAAAAGTGAGAGGCGAAAATCCCCCCCCCCCCCCATGCATAACTCTGTCATTTGTGAACCGATTTTCAAAATTCTTGTTTCGTTTGAAAGGGTTTGACAAAACTTGGTCCCAAAATTTGTTTGTCGAAAATCGGAGGGTTTGACTACAGTTTTGTTTCATAGTTTTTTTTTCGAAAATCAGTTGAGAAATTTGCTGCAAGCCCTCCTTGCAGATTGGTACCATAATTTTTTCCCCTTCCCCCGAAATATTGATTAAATTTTTTGGTTTGCAGAAATAGTAGGCTACACCTATCTTTTATAACTTTGAAAAAGTATTTGTGCATATGTATTTAAAGAAGTTGTACCCGCAGCTATTAAAAAATAACGAGAAAAATGTTGTAGTAAATTTTTTTTCAGCGGCAACGCTGAATACAACTTACAGTACCAACACAAGCACATAATTAATGTGGCTTCCCAGTGAACAATTTGTATCTATATGTCCGATGTTAAAACGAATCCTAAGCGTTGAGAGATTTTCAATGTGTTTTGCTTTTGTAATTTGAAAATTTTCCATACAAAATTTGGGCCTTAGTAGAATAGTCGGCGGTTTTCCTGACATTTTCTGAAGTCGTTTCTGCTCATATTCCTAAAACACAAATATGATTTCTGCTGCTATTCTGCATTTTATAGAAATACAATTTTTAAGTTTATCTTTTAGCAGAATAGTTTGACCATATTCTAAACAATTTTATAAATTAGTTAAAGACTTTCATTCCACAAGTGTACATACTGTCTGACGGGTATTAATTTTAGACAGTTCTTCAGAAATTTATAATTTTTATGGCGCTTTTCTTTGATATTATTACGACAGGTTGTTCAAATTATAAGAAAACTGTGAACATCTATTGTTGTTTTGATAGACATCCTTTCGATATTATTCAGAATTTCTTCAAATGTCTCTAGGACAAATTGCAATAGTTCTAAGGATTTCCTCAAACAAAGAGGTCCGCGTTTGTACCAATAACTTTTATGATTTTTGTACCATACATGGGCATACTGCATAATATATTTACTGCATTACAACTTACAGTAATCAGTAAACTTTTACTGCTTACTGGAAACAATTGCAGTAAGCAGTAAATTTTTACTTATTACTAAAAAAATTGCAGTAAGCAGTAAATTTTTACTGATTACTGAAAAATTGCAGTATTCAGTTAATTTTTACTGGATACTGAAATTTTTTTCAGTAACCAGTAACATTTTACTGGATACTGAAATTTGTTTCAGTAATCAGTAAAAATCTATTTTTACTGCAACTTTACTTTTACTGCAGTATGCCCAGGTGTGTTTTGTACGTTGTCTGATCGATTTCAGACTGAACTCTGACCGAATTCGACAGAAAATTTTTACTGGGTTCTTTAATGAAAGATTGTTTGACATCCGAAATAAATTTAAAAATAAAAACTATCAGCTGTAGAACTAATTTTACCTGTTAAATAAATATACCTTGGATATAAGTATATGTTAGAGTTTCTACGCGGCAAAAATATCCGGGTTTTTTTAAGCAAATCCCGAAAAATTTTATCCGGAAATTTTCGGGAAATTCAATTTAACTTTTTTTGAATTTCACTTTTTGTTGCATTGCTATTCGTTCTTTTGTTAGCTAAAATACAAATTCTTATGTTATATACATATCTACACAGAAAAAACTAAATTTCATTTTCTGTAAAGGAATTCAATGAAATAGTAAATATTTTGTCTAGGAACAGACATACAATCAAATTTGTAAATATAGACAAAATATCTCGAGAATTTTATTGAAAGAAAACGTGTTTTTTTTTTCAGTGAAGAAATTGTTTAAATCTATAAAATAATTTGTCTAAAAATATTTATAAATTGCAAACAAAACAATTTACTAAATCAAACAAAAAGATTTACTGGATTTTCTGAAAAATATCAAACAATATTTTTGTCTGAATTTATAAGACAATTATTCTAAAAATACTAACAAATATGAAACAAAATAGTTTACTTAATCAAACAAAAATATTTACTGGATTTTTTGTAATATATCAAACAAATTTTTTGCTCATCATCATCATCATCATCATCCATTAAACATTTTTGATTATCATCATCCATTAAACATTTATGATTTAGACTTAAATAAATAAATAAATAAATAAAGTGCAAGAGATAACTCATATTCTAACTTACAGTCATATTTAACAGCCATGAGGTCTAATCATTCGATTTTCGTGTTGAGTACCGACAATACAAAACTTTAGCTCACCTGAAAACCAGCGATTAATAAAGTGAGCAAGATAAATTGAAGATGTGATTTTTGATCTGACAGGAAAATATGTAATTGAACAAATTAAAATTTATCTGATATTTTTGATGCATCCTTTAACCTGAATTGGAGATGTTTTCATTTCATTTACTAAAAATCTGAAAAGAAAAAAGTTTTTTTTGTACAATTTTTAATATTTTCATATATAATTACTATAGCTATACAGGCCTGTTCGGCATTCCATGCGGAATAAAAATGCTCAGAATTATCAAAGCGTTAATATTTATAACAATGATGTTATGGCAATTGCGATCATCTTCATTACGAATGGAATACAGAAGAGCCTGATAATTATCAGTCTATTCCCTTCCGTTGGCCTCATTCGGGAAATTTTTTCTTGTTGCACAGTGTAGTCAAAGCTAATATTAAATCAACATAAAAATATAATAGTTGAAAACTTACTTTAAGAGTATTATATATTTCTTTTTAGCAACGTTTTATTTCTCCCATCTTGTTTGTGGCATGGACCGATTAAGTTCATTCATATCGGCTTTGAAAAGGCCATTCCCATTTTCCGCGTATTCTGTAATATAAAATGAGAGTAGAAATTAATAAAATGTTTTTAGAACACATTTTTTATATTATTTTACCTATTATAGCTTTTCCAGCTTGGCCATTTAAGCATTCGTACCTCAATTGAAGTCCTTTCGCACCTTGTACTTTTAGAGCTTGACCAGAAAAGGTGCACTGCGAAATTGCCTCAGTTTCAAACTCACCATCGAAGAGTCTTCTAGCCAGATATCAGGCTTTAAATGACGAGCCTACATCACTTTAAAATGCTATATTTCTACAAAAAACATTAACTTTTAAGAGCACCATCTAAGAGAACATACAAAAGTTTTTAATATCTTCGATAAAAGAAATCTCGATGTAAATAAAATGTGTTTTTATGTGTGAAATATTTCTCTTAGTACCGTATTAGAATTATTTACATATTATTTAGTATTATTTACGCCATATTGATGATTATTTTCCTCTTTAGGAGAGATATACAGTTTTACAGTCCAAATTGAACTTCTTGTAAATTAAATTGAACCCTTTACAAAGCAGATTGAACTTTTTGCAATTCAAATTGAACACTTTACAAAGCAATATGAACTTGTTGGAAATCAAATTTAACCTTCATTGTATTGCATATTAAATCACAACTCGAGGACGTAATGCTGTCGTGAACATTGCGGGAATGATATTTCACAAAATTACTAATAACACTATGCTAGTCGAAAAAACCGACAGAAGGGGCACCCGATGGATAAACTTAATTCGAGTATGCTGCTTTCAGTGGTGTTCATCGCTTTTCTTTTCTTAGAAAAGAGATATTTAAGATTTAAAATTTCAGTTTTTGGACCATTTTCATTGGATTAAAGGCGCAATTCTTAAGATAATTAGACGAAATTTAGTTCGTAAACTATGCACTACAAATATACCTATATAAAATTTGATGAATCGGTCATTGTTTACACCTAGTCTTCATACAAGTATCCGCCAAAATTTCAACTTAAACTCGATGGAACTCATGAATTTTTTAGATTTGGCTCATATTAAATACATAGATAACGTATCTTTGTAGAAATCATATTGAGAAGTTTGAACGTGATCGGTTTATTGGTATGGTTGCTACACGTCAAACAGCGTATACAAACTACGCACAGTGGTGTAAATTAGAAAAAAGTGGTAATAACTATGGCACTTCTAAACTACTAAATGGATTTCCATAAAAATTGAATTGGTTGCAGAGGAGGAAACAGGCTTGCAGAATCTACGAAAATCGGTGGGACAAATCTTCCACGCCTTCACCCAAAATATTTATTAGATCACAATTCCTCCATTTGCATACTGATTTTTAAGGTTGTTTATATGAAAGGCCGTCAAGTATATTGCTCTTTGTACTGAAGTCGGTTTTTTTTTGCCAGAATTATTTTACTAATTTTTCCCTATCACCTATATTTATAGCCAGGATATCTTCATTTAAAGCGAGAAGAATGCCAACTACCTACCTAACAAAACCCTGTTCATGGTTTTTTGAGCACCCTGCGCAAAGTAGGTTATATGCCAAATGTAGGGTACATGGCCAAAATAGACAAAAATTCATTTTTAAAGCATGGCCTTTTACCGTGTATGAACATAAAATAAACATTTCTAACAAAATTGTTTTACAATTTTAAAAATTATGAAGCACTGTTGTTTGAACAATCGAAGATTTTTTTGTTAAATTTCAAAGTTTTGAGTTTAGACCTTTGTTACGACTTAACGCCTCAAGCTATTTTAAGGCTTTGTTCAGTGAGTTTACTTAGAATTTTATCAACAATTTAATAGTGTACTACAAGTTAACATCCGAGGCTCAGTAAAAAACTACAACAAACATATCAGAAAAAAATTTCAAATTTTAATTTCGAAGTGAAATATCTCCTAAAATTTTTTTTATTTCGCCTAACAAAATCCAACGCGCCAACAATTTTACAAATCGGTTCCTATTTACGAAAGTTACAAGGCGCACACCCGAGGTAGCCAACTTTCAGCCCTTGTAGCTCCGCCCCTGGTGCAGCTAAATCTTAAAAGGACACTATTCTGATAGCCTGACTCCTCCTTTGCAACCAATTCAATTTTTATACAAACCTATTTAGCAGTTTAGAAGTTCCATACTTATTACCACATTTTTTTTAGTTATACCACTGTGTGAAGATGCAGTAAGTGCGGGATTTGGTTAGTAAGACAACGAATACATTAGGTTTTCTGCCACCTTATTCTCCAAAGATGAACCCAATTAGAGAAGTTTTCTATAAAATTAAATATAGTGCATGAAGCATATTGGCTGATCCTGCGAATAAGAGCAATATAGTAGAAATTATTCATAATTCTGTGACAACTGTTACTCCAACAAACTGCAATAGTTATTATTTAAACATGCACAGTGGGTCTCTTGCAAAATAAATGGTAATAAATCTGGAAATTCTAAACTGCTAATTGGATTTAGTTGAAACTTTAAACATCTTTAGTGGAGGAGTCAGGCTTTGGTGGCCTTCTGGCTTAACCAGCAGAGCAGCTACAGTGGGCCAAAATTTACCACCTGGAACGCAATAAAATTTCTTAAGCTTGTACTTTTTTTAAATGTTATCCAATCTCAAAAAATTAAAGAAATAATATCCTAACATGTGTTTCCGTATCTTTCATAGCTTCGAATATATATAATAATCACAACTTTTATAGGGTCTTAAACAGAAAAATTATTTTTAAAATTTACGATTTTCGGCCATTGATGAATGTAGGGCACATGTCCAAATTATAAAATAATTGGCGTTCGATATATTGTCAACGAATTGCCTTTTGATATATGTGACTAAAAGGGGAATGTGTAAAACAAAGTTTCTAGCCAAATTGAAAATAATGAAGATACTTAAAATGAACTGTTTTTTCAGGTCATTTCAAAATTTTTTGAATTTTTAGTTTTTTTCCAACTTCAAGAATACAGATAATAAAAATTTGTTGCCTTAAAAATTTTTCAGTAATCGAATGCTTCCTTTTAAATTAAAATCGAACTGTAAACTAACAAGTTATAGGCAAAAGAACTAAAAAAAAACTCAAGACAAAAATTTTTTTTTGCTTTAAAGTTATATATCTTCTAAGATATGAAAGATACGGAAACACATGTTGGTACAATACTTCTTTTAAATTATTAGCTAAACTCAAAGCGCTTTAAATTTTTGAGCTCGGACAACATTTAAAAAAGTTACAAGCCTCAGAAATTTTTTTTGAGTCGCAGGTGGTCAAATTTGTACGACGACTGTATTTTGCAAAAGTCCCCACTGTGACATGTCAATGAAATTGCCATCAGCCGATGCAGGAGACTCATTTTAAAAATTAATGGGTTCAATATGATTTACAAAAAGTTCAATTTGGACTGCAAAGACTGCAAGTAACTATTATGTGAAGGAACGGAGCACTAAAAGAAATTACTGCACGGCTTAATCTATTCCACACATAATGAAATCACCAATAATTTTCCAAACAATGGGTGATATGCGAAAAACGTTAGTAGGTATTATAGACACATTTAAGGGCCTACTCCATTTTCAGTGCAAAAAGGTTAGTGTTTATAAGAACTGACATGTCTTACTTTCGAAATGCGAAAAACATAAAAAGGAAACATACTTATTATTATGTACTTAATAATTAAAATTAAAAATTAGTGCTTTCGTTTCGTGTGGCTTCGAGCGCATAAATTGCAGTTTCTGACTATAAGGGATCTGTAAATATAATATCTCCTTTATTTTGTAGATGTTTGCTGCTGTCACGTCAACCCGACATAAACAAAATTCAGCACTTGTTTACTAGCTCTCGACAGAAATTGATTGCTATTAACAGTTTCTTACAATGTTCTGGAACTTAGTGAATAGAAAGGAGCTGTCAAAATAGCAGTCCATTACGGCAGCACAAAAAAGTGGGTGTATATTTGACCACACTCAGCTAGCTACCTACATACATGTATAGTTACGTGCTAAATCTGTTCCGTCTGGCTCGTATACCCTCAATATTTCGAGTAAGTTGCGGAAAACTGCAGTTTTCGAAATTTTCAGCGTTTTTTCCCAATTTACTCGAAATTTTGAGGATGTACCAGACAAACGGACCACAAATTCGGATTCAGCGCGATAACAAGAAGGAAAATGCTATTTTTTGGTGTCAGTCGGAGGTAACGTCGACAATTAGTTGCATAATAAGTGGTAATATAAAGTTTTTTACATATTGCCTACAGTTCGCGTTATAATAAATAAACAGTGCTGCCAATATTAAAAACCCACCAACGGTTTTTTGCAAGTGTAGATGTTACTGATAACAAAATCTGGAAATGTTCATTGTATATAAATTTATTAGGCAGACTAGATCAAATGCGTTATTACGTGACGTAGGACACCCAATCGCAGTGTTCCTGATGAAGGTTTTTAAGAATGCTTTTCAACAAGGAAAGAAACCAATTTCAATGGATCACGTCATAATTGGACGAATGTCTGAACAACTTATATGCTGTTTCCACAATACAAACAAGCGACTTGAGTAAAAAATTTGTATGAAAATCACTCAAAAAAATGAGTGCTTTTCATATAAATTTTAGGCAAACAATGTTTGTTTGCATTGTGGAAACAACACATGAATATCTACATATATATAAGAATCAGAATAGTTCCTTTATAAAGAAATAGTTTGTATCCTTTACCAAATAAAATGCAATAAGTTTGCTAAACAAAATATTGTATATAAAAACTATCATTTAAATTGCAGTTTTACGTTGTGTTTATTTTTCGTTAGAATCGCAAAAATTAATGCATTTGACAGCTGAAAACTAAAACCGATAAAATAGTCATATTAATGAAATCGAATAATTTGAAAACTGAAAAGAGAGACGAAATTCTAAAAATTGTTTAATTTAATAATTAAGTTATGAATTTTAGTCGAATTAAAGACATTTCATTATTTTAATTCAATTTCTCAATCAAATCATATTTATATTTATAGAAAACTGTGAAGCAGGTAGACAAAGAAAATGTTTCCATAATTACCGACGGTAAAACATACTAGAATAGAGAAAAACAAGGAGATTAACATAAGACATAAAGAAAAATGGAGAATATCAACAATGAAAAGCTGAAAAACAACTATAATGGCTAATAAATCGGTGAACGTTTAAACACTAGTTTTGTTAAACTAAACTATAATATATATGAAGTTTAAACTCAACACCAGTATATCACTTCCCCATATATTATCCCTAGTTTAAACAATATTAATGTGGCAGCACCACGATAAGTGCAAAAATATCTGTTTTTGTGGTGAGATATCGATCAAAAACATGTTTTGTATTGGTAGTATAAGCCATAGGTACGTAGACTGTCAACTAAAACTTCAAAACAGCGTTGCCAGAATGATGATTTTATCATATTTTTGATGATTTTTAAAGCAAAATATGATTTTATGATTTTCTTTCACAAATGATGATTTTTTTTCTCCCAAATTATAATTTTTCATACTTGATTGAAAATATTTTAAATGATTGTTTTAATTGTTAATATAAAAGTTTATGGTAGTTCATTGTGCAGCGCGTGAACTTTCTCTGACTAAAGTATTTTGAATTTTGGATAATAAGATTTCTCTGTTCTCCGAATTTAGTTAGTTCGTCTAAAATAATCACTTTTAAATTTTAGCGAATTTTAATATGTAAAGCGGTGTACATATTATCGAAATTGAGTGATGGGCAACAATTCATCAGATTTGAATGACGGTTTTGACTAACAAGACTATCATTAATGTAGGGTATTAAAAAAGTCATTCAAGAAAATAATTTACTAGAGAACATGGAAAGTAAGAAAAATGGATGCACTTCGTTGATAGCAAGTTTATATTTTCATAATATTTAGCAACTCCTGAGATGCATCTGTCTTAACATGACGCATTACACCCTAATGCTGTTATATCCCAAGACAACGTTCCATATCAAGAATGATATATGCATTCAGTTTCTGAAAAAATTTTATTTCTGCGCATCTACGTCACATCAGCAGATAAGCACAAACAATATCACACAAACACGTTTATTTGGTATAGTGCAATTTCGTTTACATTTCGATTTGAACGTCATTTTGACGTCCCATCAGCACACAAAAGTTAACAGACATGCGCAATCTGTATTCTATCATTCTTGGTTCCATTTCATAGCAATTTGTATTTTTTATGCTACAAATAAAACACTTGACTGACACTTTTTGGTACACACACCATCAGTCAAAAACCAATATGGCACCTGACTGTCAATCAACCGTAATTCTTTTTTTTTTAATTGACTGTTGAATGACGAAATTAGTGCCCACACTATCTAGCAAGCAACAACGATTAACTATTCTTCGCAATTTTTTTTATAAAGATATACATTGCTGGAAGAAATAATAGGTAAAATTTTTTTTTACAATAACGTCTCATACTTTTTTTGAGCTAAAATTTTATGGAGTGACAGTCCCAATCACGACACTCGAATCCCATAGAGCACATGTATGGTGCTCTAAAAAATAAAAAGTTGAAACGTAAAAACTTACAAATAAACAGGTTATATGGGACACAATTCAGTAACCTTAGTACTCAAATTCTCCGGATATCTGCACCAATCTTGTGAGTTCAATGATGCGATGGTAAGTATTAAAAGAGGAGCTTCTACCAAATATTGAAATAATATTAGGATTAAACAGTAAAAACTAATGTTGTTCTGCAATATATAAAATGTCCCTATTATTTTTTCAAGGTATATATTTTTGAATTACATAAATTTCCGAATACAGCAGGATTGTAATTTTTTTGGTATTTTTTACATGGACGAATTGAATGCCTTGAATTTAATTTGTATATTTAATTTTATTTATGGAAAAGCATATAAATATTTAAGAAAATACTAAAAACTTTATGTCTCCCTGTTATTTCTTCCACCACTGTATACAAATATATATTTCATTGATTTCTTTAGTTTCTGGCTGCGTCAAAAATATGAAATCACATTGTGATGATGCAGCTTTAGTAAAACAAAGCAACAAAGTCACTTATTTGACATAAAAAATCGTTACATACTATAAACATGTGTTTTTGGACACTTTTCGGAACTGGATTTTTCGTTACATATTTTATGAATTCAATTTTTTTCGAGAATATGGAAATTTGTTAACATTTGAAACTTTTGGGAAAATCGTTATGATTGACTTTCATTAGTGATTTAAAAAAGCTTATGCGAAAATATCATACAGTTTTTATTTTAGTGACATTGATCATTTATTTTAAAGCTTTTTTGCTGATAATAGTATGTTTTCGATATATACTCGAGTTATGTTTTCAGAGCTTCTTTATAATTTTGTGCGTGAATTTGACCATTTTCGCGGTGGAAGTGATTTTGCCACGTTCTTATATATTCTTGCCGTTATGACAATTTTTAATATATTTTGGGGATTGCTCCTGATCTTAGTTCTTTTTCACGAATTTTTAAAATGTATAATTGAAAAAAATACATAAAATTTTCCAATGTACAAGAATCTTTTATATTGGTACCAAAAAGTTATTAGCTTTCCTATCTAGAAGGAAATGTAAGGAAATCATATAAGCTTTTGAGAATGCGTTTTTGTTTTAGTTTTATATAAAAGTTTCATTGTTTGTCCTTGCTTTGAATATTTTGGAATAAAATATTCATGATGATTTTTTATATCAAAATATGATTTTTATTTCGTCAAATGATGATTTTCATCGGAAAACTTCTGGCAAGGCTGCTTAAAACCCTAAGTCTGCTGTTAAAAACCTTAGTCTAGGAATGTGTTAGTAGAACATTTTGTATTAGTATTGGTGTAAAATAAAAGTTCCACCGCAGCACTAAAACCATACATAGTTGTAAAAATAGTATTTTACAAAATTTTTATATTTTAAATATGAATTTTTAGTTGCTATATACAGATACTTTTGTATTAATTAATGAAAATATGACTTTTGGTCGGACGGATAAACAGCTTATCATTATTACAAATTTACTTTAACCTACCAGGTGCATCCTAGACTTTAACTTATCGCTCACTCTCATTTAAAGTGAAGTTTTAATAAAGGTAAACCTTTTATTCGTCCGACAAAGTCCTGCCTTTCACTATTGCCTACACAGAAAAAAATAAGTTTCGTTTTTGATAACAAAAATCCCGGTATTCAATAATTTTTTTTTCAAATTTCCTGTGATAAAGAATTCCCCTATATTGATAACAAAATTATTTCAAAATAAAAATATATATATAAATTAAAAAAATGTTGACATGGCTGGAATACGAACCCGGGCTTTCCGGACGTAAAGCATACACTCTTTAACTGAGCCATATCCCATTTATTTTTTTATGGGATACAACTTGTTTTAAGTACTTATGTATAAAAAGAAAAAAAATATCCGGCATGGAAAAGAAATACTTACAACGAAATATTTTATTATGTTAAATATAAATGTTATTGAAATTCATATTTTTTTAATAACATGGTTTTATTGAATATAATTCTTGTCTATTTTTTTCTGTTTAGTTATAATAATGGCCCTTAGAATAATTTTTAATACATTTGAGCTAAAAAAATATTGATTTTCTAAACACTTTTTTGAAATTATTCTATTTGGTACTAACAAAATTTATCCCAAATAGTATAAAAAATGCAATTCTGCTGAATGGTTCAAATGGTTCAAAGCATTGATAAATTTCAACATGCAAATGTCAACAAAATTAAGTCTTGTGATGTATGAAAATCGCAATTAACTTATTTGGGAATAAAATCAAATCGCATTACTGATCTATGATTTCTTTTAATTGTGACATATCCAGCTTTATGTGCGTTGAGTAATAGAAAGATTTTTAGCCTTTTGTATTTCTTAAAGCCAAGCTTTTGCCTAAAAAATACTTTTTCGTCACAACTTTTTAAATATCAGCGCAGTCTAAAAGTTAATCTAAGTTTATAAACTTGTTAATTGACAATTTTCAACTTACATGCGTAAAAGATAAATCCAATATTCGACCATTTTAGCCGATTTCTGTTCGGATGTGGCACATTTACTTGTTGTAATGATTCGATTTGCCAGCAATTGATTTTTAATAAGAGAAGTCCATGAAAAATCATTTCGATTTCTAGTATAAATATGAATTATCCGTTGTGTATTTTATCAAATAATTTTACTTATTAAGATATTCTATTCAGTATTATATTCACTATAATTTCTACATCAAGATCATTTTCAATATTCTATTTAAATTTTATATGCTTAACTTTTTGAATTTTATTTACAAATAATTTAACATATAAAAAAAAATTTGCCCATATTAAAACAGTTTTGTTTGACTTCCAAAAATAAACTGAGCTTGTGTCTCTATGAAAGCCAGGTTTGAAAAAAAAACCAAGAAAGAAAAATTCAAAGAAAATTACTGTTTTACACATACAAATAAGTGATTATTTTACAAACAGCGTTGCCGTTTTGGTTATTTGTAGCCAAAATTGATTACTTTTTTCTTCAATGTGTACATGTGTAATTTTTATAATTTTGGTTACTGTTTTGGCAAACCAAAATAAAGCTGAAAGATTTTTATAGCATAAAGTTTTTGAAACTGTTTGACAAAAATACAAAACAATTTAAAAAAGGTTTATTTCTTTAATTATTTAAGTTATGATTTATGGAAAAAAAATAAAAACCGTTTAAAAAATATGATGAAAGAAACCTCAATTTCACGCCATCAGATTTAATTTTTCAGCTGCCACAAAAAAATTGTTTGCACAATAAAAAAAGTCCACAGAACTAGAAACCTAAGACAGGAAATTGCAATTTTACCACTTGCTAGGTGTCTATATTGAATGTGATCTTATAGTGTGTGTGATCTTATAGTATTATAGAATGTGATCTTATAGTAAAATCACGATAATTTGCAAGTAACCAGTCATTTCTACAGATTATAAGGGTTTTCGATTTAATGAGATTTCGGCTTAACCGGGTTCAAATAAAAAATATACGAATTAACGAGGCTTTCAATTTATTTAGAAAAAAAAGATGAAATTAACTAAGAAAGTAAAAGGCCAAACTCATGCACTTTATTTTTAGTTGTTTGTTTACATAATCTACAAAACATGGTGGTGTTGCCAGTATCGAAACCTAAAATTCCTTAAAACACACAATATCTATTGTAGTGTTTATGAATACAATTTTGTATTAAACAGTTTTTAGCGTGAAACTGTTCAATAACAATTGTGAATCTTAAACCTAAAATCAGAATTTTTATGAATGTGGCTGTTAATCTTTATGAAAATGATTATTGGTGAGTCGAACGTGGCAGTTACTTTGTTTGTACATAAAAAATGTATTAATGTTCTTAAGCCAGGTTGATCGTTTGAAGAAAAGTGCATACATATTTTTAATTTTTGATTTTTATTGCTTCACAGTTCAAGTTATAAAACCTTATTAAAAACAAATACTATTTATAAATTTATAAGAGATTAAAAAAGGATGCTATTATGGAAAAAATACGAATTATCGAGCAGTACGAAATGTATGGAATATAGATGGACCGCTGGTATTTTTTAGGAACTATCGCGATTTTCGATTTATCGGGGTACGAATTATCACTATTCAGCTGTATGTATGTATGTGGGTTATTCTCGTTCCAATCGTATATTTTGTGTTCTCTTATTTACTGACTTCAAAAAAGATGGAGTTTATAAATTCGTGTGTATTTTTTTAATATTTGCACAGGCATAACTCTGTGATTTGTCAACTGATAGTCAAAATTCTTTTTTTTTGTTTGAAAGGGTTTGCCTGCAGTTTGGTCTCATAATTTTTTCGAAAGTCGGAGGGTTAAATTTGCTCCCCCTATGCTTAACTCTGTCATTTGTCAACCGATTTTCAAACTTCTTTTTTTGTTTGAAAGGGTTTGCCTGCAGTTTGGTTCCATAATTTTTGTTCGAAAATCGGAGGGGGAAAATTTGCTTCCCCCCTCCCCCCCCCCATGCATAACTCTGTCATTTGCCAACCGATTTTCAAATTTTATTTCTTTGAAAGGGTTTGCTTGCAGTTTGGTCACATAATTTTTTTTCTTCAAAAATCGGTGGGGAAATTTTACCCCCCTCCCCCTTCCCGTCCAAGCGTAACTTTGTCATTTGTTAACCGATTTTCAAAATAATTTTTTTAGTTAAAAGGTTTTGCTTGCCTTTTGGCTTCACAATTTTTTTTCGAAAATCGGTGAAAAAATAAAAATGGAAACATGGAAAAATAAAAATTTTTTTATGTTTTAAAATAATTCTTTACAAACATTTACACGTAAGCAAAAAGTAAGCTTACTCTTCTTTCAAAAAAGACTTATTTTAATAAAATCGACTAACAACATCAAAAGTTATGTCAATTTCAATAATTTTTTTTAGTAACATATAACAGCCCACAATGAGAAAGAAGCAACATTTTTTAAAAGAAAACCAGAAATTTGTAAATAGAAAATATTCCTACCATTGTTTCTGCCCTGCAGCTTAACTTGAGCGTCCTCAAATTAATAGATAAATTATATTTAAAGACTTTTTTACGTAACGCTGCACACATTTTTAAAAGAATTTAATTTTTTTTTTCAAAACACATACTTTATTTTGAATTCAATAAAATTCAGATGTATAATCTTCGATGTATTTTAACATAACGTCGTTGGGTATTCTCCAAAAAATTTCAATAATATTAAAAAAATGTGGATAACACTCAATACATTTTTTGGATACAAACGATGATTGATTGATAAAATGTTTTGCAATATGATACTATTTAGCACTGTTCACAAAAATGTTATATATTTAGAAGATCAAACCTACGCTGTTATTTCAGTGTATGCTATTAATGCAATTTTAGTAACGCTCAATACACATGACTGCGGACACCAACAATTAGAAAAAAGAAATTATAATTTCTAACTTTTTTCAAAAATTTTTTGTTGTATGAAATAAAAGAACCAAATGCAATTATTCTAAATCCGTTATAAATATAACCTCGTTAAAAAAAAAAAGTTTGTTTCTTAAGCGTAGCATGCAGCTCTGTCTGAAATTCAGGCTGCCATAAGAAGTATGTGTAAAAAAACAAACTGAAATTCAGGTTGGTAAAGTTCTTAAAGAAATTTCCGTTTACTTGTACGAAGTACACGGAATTTTGGCATTTATTGTCTATTACAGGCATGTTATAAAAATAAGTGGAGAATTTTTTCCCTCAACTAAAACAAAAATTAATGTTCAGACAATTGTTTGGTCACGAAATTTTTAAAATTTCTAATTTTTCGTACATTGTAATTAATGTTTAGTGTTTTGTGTGTTGTAAATTAATATAAATTTGTGTTTATGCAAACAAAATTCTGTATAGAATTCGACACGACTATTTTTCTCTGTAGAAATATATACAAAACTCCAAACCTGAATTTCAGTAAGAACTGCTTACTACGCTTTAATGTGGAAAATCAACACCATTCATTACGGTCACGCCATTTTGTATGAAGAGGGGGAAAACTGTATTTTTGTTTTTCGTTTTTAACACATAATGGACAGTCTTACATAAAAAAACTTGTGTCCATTTATTTACAATCTGTCAAATCATGCTAAAGTAGTTTTCATTTTCAAATTTTTCGCGTATATTTTATCAAATATTTTACTATACTTTCAATGGACACGAAAAAAAAACATTTGAAATGAGAATGACCCATATACTAAGTTTTGAGAGAATTGCTTACGAGAAAGTTTTGGTCACTTTTTTTCTCATTTGGTTACATTTTAAAATAATTTTGTTTACAAAAATTTTTTGGTTGTGGCAACACGGTTCAAATATAAAATACATAAACGTATGGACAACTTGTGCATACACATCCATAAGTAAAATGCATTCCTAAGTTTGTTCCTTAATACATAATTGCTGGGTTCGCAATTTTTAATTTTCAAGTGACAATTGTGACTTACAAAAATTATTTACTTAAATGTTACACAGTGGGGAATAAAGAAAAATATTAAAAGAATATACATATTTGGCTATACACTTACAACATGAATTAAAAATTAAGATCTTTTATTGGCACTCCTGGGAAAAATTTTCTTAACATAATTTTAATGAAGTGTTATTTAGTAGCACATATCTGATAATACTCAATGTCATAATGACCATGACCATTATGACAAAATGAAAACAAAACCAAATGAAACATGTATTTTTAGAAAAGTTTGAAAGACGCTTTTGATTCGCTCATATATGTTAAACCCCGTATGAGGGGCTTAAAGCCCAAGAGGTTCAAGTGCTAAAAAGAAACTCTTGAGTGATTAAGGTTCAACGTTTGTTGTTCCTATCTATTTTATACTTAAAATGTTGGCTTTGTAATGCCTAAGGTCATCATGCAAGTTTGAACTTTTGTACAATGATAGATATTATTATTAAATATTGATTCCTGTTTCTTACTCCATTTGTAGTTTTGGCACTTGAACCTCTTGTGCTCTAATCCCCTCACATGTAATCCAAATATATTCTTATTTGCTAAAAAGATAATACTATATTTCACGAAAAATCCTAATAAAATGTTAGCAGAGAAAAAATCTTACATTCATAACATACTGCGTTGCATTAAAATTTTCATCAGTCTTCGTTGTACAATATTTGAGTAACATCACCAGATCTTTTTTCAGACAAAATATCGCTCTTTACAAAAAGAAACTATGTTTTTTTTTCTTAGTAAAACATTTCTCTATTGAAATGCAACTTTAGATTTTTCTTCACCATAATACCACCGTGCGCACCAAATTCAGACAGAAAAATTAACGATTACCTTACAAAAAAAGTTATTACCTCTTACACAGCAAAAGCAAGAGCAATTTTAAGGAAATCCGAAACCACTTTTAAAGCTGTAGGGCTGCCATAGTTACTATTTTTTAGTACACTTCATTAATCAATTTAATTGTTGAAATTGCATTAACAACACAGCAAACATTTTTTGCCGATTTCGGTCTGCAGTCGGTCAGAGCGTCTGCACAAGATGCCGAAGTCGTTACGAAAACGTACCGAAAAAGTGCTCCGTACCGAAAGTGGTTGACAAGAAGGCGGACTTCTTTTTCTGAGGAAATTCTAAGAATTATGCCGTAATGTTTACGAGAACTCTGTACAAGCTCTGAACAATTTTCCAGGGAAATTCTAGAGGCATTTCCGACATGTCTACACAATGTCGGAAAACTGTAAAGAGATAAATGAGAATTGTTACGAAAACTAAAATCTGACAATGTGCAGAAGTGACTGCTGAAAGTCGTAGGTTAGAAAATTTAGATACTTTCACAAAATGTGCAGTAACGTTGTACCAGAACGCTGTCGGCTATTCCGTCAAATATCTCTGAGGTTTTTGAACAACTCAGTTGACTGTCTGGTAAAGTCTCAAACGTCAGACATATTGGCAAATATATCTGACGTTTAATATTTTTTCGTAACATATAATAAAATAAGAGCGTATGTTTATCATTCTAAATGAGAAATAATTTATTGTTTAAATGTGTTGATGTTTATTTGCTTTGTTGATAGCCAGAACACATTTTTTGCCGATATGTCTGACGTCAGAAAAAAATCTGAGGCCTTATTAGACAATCAACCGAGATGTCTAAAATTCTTTGAGACATTTGGTAGAATTGTCGGCAAATGTGCATAAGCCATTTTCGGAAATATCCGAATAATATCAGACTGGTCTGCACATTATTTGAAGGCAATTTCATTTCCTTGCAGAAATTAGCAAAATAGTCTGCACATTTTCTGATCTACGTCATATGTACGACTTTTTGGCAGTCATTTCTGGACATTGTGTGATGTTAGTTTTCGTAATAATTCTTTTTTACCTCTTTAGAGTTTGTGCATAAATGAGTGAGTTTTTAAACTTATAAAATATGGAAAAATGTTTTCGAATGAATTCGAATTTTATACGACGTAAGAGGTATCAGATAAATCGGAAAAATTTCAGATGTTTTATCAGACATTTTTCTAACATTGTCCAGACAAGTCGTAAAGTTTTTAGAATTTCCTGAGACAAAGAAGGAGGTCCGCTTTCTTGTCAACCACTCATATGATTTTGTGTACGTTTTCTGACCGACTTCAGATATGAATTTGGCATCTTGTGCAGGCTTTCTGACCAACTTCGCAAAGAAATCGGAGAAAAATGTGTGCTGGGTAGCTACAACGCACCGTTGTGCTTAGTTGTATGACTTGTTGTTTATTTTGATGTTCATGCTGTGTAAATGTACACTCTAAAATATTACTTTATATTACTTTATTACTTTACGATCATATCTTGTCTAAATTTGTGTTGAAAATGTCTCCTTGTCTAAAATTACATCGATTTTGTAGTTATTTTATTACAGAAAAAACCTTTCAAATTAAACATATTTAGTCCAAGTGGAACAAATGTAACATAAAGTATAATACGGCTATGGCTGAATGGTAGATACGTCAGGCTATTAGTCAGGATGTCGCGGTTCAAACATGCATGCAGCAGCCAATCGCTTTTTTTTAGTAAAAACATTTTCTTCAAAAATAATGCGTGTGTAATTTTGGGTCGATAATAATCTGTAAAGTGCTGCCGACTATTATCGACCTAATTTTCAACAAAAGTGTTTTAGAGTGTATATAGTCGACAAATAGCCGACAAACTTCGAAGAAATTGCCTCCTGCTTTTCTGAATATTTAAAAGTTTTGTAAAGTTTGACAAGTATTATTATATTGAAAAAATTTTCATCAATCAATCATGGTTTGTATCATAACATATGTAATGATTGTTATCGCTAGTTTTTATTTAATTGAAAATCGTTAGTGTAATTAATGAGTTTATCATCCATGTCACAGAACACCATTCCGAGCGGAAGTGGTTTTTATTCCATAAGTTGCCTCTTCAGAAAACGAAAAACGATAATTTTCTACGTAATCAAACCACTTTTAAATTTCATAGCGGAACTGACAAAAACTTTTTCTACTAACTTAATTTTTAGTAAATACTATAAAACGTGCACACTTTTAGGAGCATCAAAGAAATAAGCTTTTCATGTTAATAAAAAGCTTAATATGAGCTTTGCTAGTAAAAAGAAGTGTTAACAAACGCCTCAAGGTATAAAAACTTTATCATTTTAAAACCGAAATACAAAATAAACGGAGTCTGAAGACAACAAAACAAAAACGATCGGAATGCAAGTACGGAATTAAAACCATTCCGAGCGGAATGTGTGATATGGCCATATGTTATACACATATCAGAAACCATAAACAAGGCTAAAGAAGTATTATTATAACGCTCGGATATTCAAACAATTGCATGTTTTTTGTGCTGATAGATAAGGAGTATTGACTAATTGCCTATGCGAATCATCAAATTTTAAGTAGTTTGGCATCGATTTGTAGTTGCATATTTGGTGGTAAGTGCATATTTTTTAATGCATATTTCTCAATTTTTGAAAAAATATTAATAGGCTGATTATGCATGGCAACCGAGCCTCAGTTGGTTTGTCAGTTGCTGAAAATGATACTACAGATGGCAAGCGAGAGCTGCCAATTTTAGTTGTTATTTAGTGCCTTTCTAATCAATTATGGTTGTTTTATGTTTTACTCTAATAGTAATAAAAAATAAAAATAAAATATTTTCATATTATTTAATTTTAGTACTTTGTTCGTATGTAAATGCATGTTTTTGTGCATATTTTTAATTTTTAGGTGCATTTGTTAAGCGCTTAAAAGCAATTTTTAGTTGCATGAAAGTCCGACCCCTGCCCATAATCTTTAGCGAACAACAAATTTGTTTGAACTAAAATTGAAAAGGGTCTCATATATTGGCAAAAAGTGTCCTTCTTGTTATTAGTATTTCATGATCCTTTTTTAAATATATTAAGTGTTTTGCAATGTTTTCTGAAAGATACGGGTTGTATGTCTGTTGGACGTTGTCTAATTAAGGTGGTTTCACTCGAATATTTTTTATAAATATTCAAGCAATTAGTTTTTAAATATCAATATTTATTAGATGAAATACATAGTTTGGACTTCGATTAGCGCATACACTTATACAAATAGCATGTTAAACAATACTATTTTTAGAGTATTTATAATCGTAAGTACAATCAGTGGAATCTTATCAGTTTGCGACGAAATATAATCCAGAATAATTTTTTTTATTCTGTTCAATTGAGTATTCAGTCACTTTTGAGCACTTAAAGGGGTTTTAAGATTAAGTGGGATACATTAAAAAAAAACACTAAAATATAATTAAAAATATTAATCTAAAAAATACATATTGCAAAGAAATAAAATTTAACAGAGATAATGTTACATTTGTGATAAGAATCATAGCGCTTAAGATCTTACGTGCTCTATTTTTTATTATATAATTTTTTTTATAGTTAAAAGTGTCTTACAAAAAAGGTATCAATAAATTTAAGCAAAATAAATGTAATCAAGTGCGCGTGAAAGTGTTAACGCCATAGAAACAGTGTAGTTCAGTGAATACTCGTACAAGGCGAAATGCTCGCCTGTTTTGTCTTATCGACTTTCGTCTTAAAAACAATTATGTTATTCCACTAAAATAGTGCAATGAGAATTTTTTCTCAATCCTTTTATCCAACACATGAATCGGCGCAAACATCTCTGCCCGCCATACGTATTCATACTTTCCCAAACATTAGATGTATGATGGTCATAATTCGTTGGAGTATGCACTCACTAGTACTGCTTCATCCATGTGATATTAATAAATAAGTATCGAATGGCGATAAGAACGTACATGACACTTACATATTTCTAAATTCAGTTATTCAGCTATGTCACAGAATACCATTCATATCAGAAGTGGTTTCAATTCTGTAAGTTGCTTCTTCAGAAAATGAAAAACGAAAATTTTCTTCGTAATCAAACCACCTCTAAATTTCAAAGTGGAATTGAAAAACACTTTTCTACAGACTTCATTTGCAGTAAATATTTAAAAATGTGCATACTTTTAGGAGCGTCAACTAAATATTTGGTCATGAGCTTTCCATGTTAATAAAAAGCTTAATGTGAGCTTTGGATCTAAAAACAAGAGTAAGAAAACGCCTCAAGGTTTAAAAACTTTATTATTGTAAAAACGAAATACAAAATAAACGGAATCTAAAGCACCAAAAATGTACTTTTTCGGAATGACAACTGCGGAATCAAAACCAGTCCGAACGGAATCTGTGACATGGCTGATTGATACAGAATTATTAAATACAGCCATGTCACAGTTTCCGTTCGGATTGGTTTTGATTCCGTAGTTGTCATTCCGAAAAGGCACATCTTTGGTGCTTTACACCCCGTCTTCACAAGACATAAGTTTGGAAATTTGTGTGTTAGCAATTGTCAAAATTCTGTCCTAGCACAAGAAATTAACGTGTGGACTGAATGTGTTTGTGTCCTAACACATGTTTGGAAATCAATGTTAAAACACAAGCCTGAGGAAATATGTTAGAACACAAGCTGTCAAACTTAATATGTATGTGTGTTTTTTTTTACAATTTGTTTGATTTTATTGAAAAAAGAATAAATAAAATTAATAAATAAATGTTTTAGATGTTTTTTTTTTTATTTTTAGCATTATATTTATGTTCATATTCATAAAATTTTTACAAACAGAAAAATAATTAAGTGAAATCTATAAAAAAAATTACAAAATGCCGTGCAAATTTACTATATGAATATATACAATTTGTGTCCAAACATCAGTACGTTTACTCTACCCTTAACACAAGTTTGAACACATGACATTTTTGTGACGTCATTCTGCCGACGTTATTTCTTATGTTAAGAAATATCAAATGTCTCGTGAAGACGGGGTGTTCGATTCCGTTTATTTTGTGTTTCGTTGTTACAGTGATAAAGTTATATATACCTTGAGGCGTTTGTTTACTCTTGATTTTAGATGCAAAGCTTACATTAAGCTTTTTATTAACATGGAAAGCTCATGACCAAATAATTATTTGACGCTCCTAAAAGTATGCACGCTTTTTAATATTTACTTCAAATGAAGTCTGTAGCAAAGTGTTTTTCAATTCGACTTTGAAATTTAAAAGTGGTTTGATTACGAAGAAAATTTTTGTTTTTCGTTTTCTGAACAAGCAATTTACGAAATTGAAACCACTTCCGATCGCAATGGTATTCTGTGACATGGCTGATAGCCTCCAACATGGCGCACAGTTGTATTTTGGTGGCAAAAAACAAAATTTTCGGCTATTACTTTTCAAAAATCTAATGATGCAGTTCTATAGAGAACTCTTTCACTAAGAAAAGTCCATAAATGGTTTTCGTAAAAAGCCACATTTTGCGCCAGAAGAAATCTAGTGAAGTTTTTCAAATATTGTACATACAACGAAAACTGTTGAACGAAAACGTTTCAGTAGCGTTTTTACTGACATTCAGTGGTTTATTTTTAATATAAAAAAATATTTGATTTCCATCTGTGATTTATAGATATGAGTGAATCAGAATGAGTATAAAATTTACCATTTCCAGTTTTCTTTGGAAAAAAAGAAGTTAGCTCCGTTTACTTCTGTCTTGCAACATTAACAAAATGGAAGGTAAGATTCTATCATTTCAAGCTACCTCAGTGTTGCCATATTTTTCCCCCGAAAATCTTCTATATACGAAATAAAAATCTTATTTTTCCCCAAAAATCTTCTCTTAGCTAAAATTTATATTATTTAAAACGAAACGCGGGAAATATATAATACAATTAACAAGCCGGAAGTATTTATGTACTTTGAGGAAGAAATTTATCAAATTCAGACACTGTTGGACTTTAAAAGAAGAATCTAAGTACCCATTTTCCTTGATTTAGACGATATATCCATAAGTATGTTGGTGTAACCTGAATCCACACAAAAACATAAATGTGAAAATAAGGCCAAGTTCCTATCCAAAAGTTTTGGACGTAAAAGTACTTAGATCAATATAAGGACCAAGTTCTTGATAGGTACAATACCACCTCATTTCTAGGCAACCTGTAAGCTTTTCAACATATTTCCCATTATAAAAAGGCAAAAAAAATATATTGCCAAGCTAATGGGTCGCCTGGAAATGAGATGGCATTGTACCTATCAAGAACTTGGTCCTTATTTTGATCTCAGTACTCTTTACGGCTGACATTTTTGGATAGGAGCTTGGCCTTTCACATTTATGTTTTTGTGCCGATCTCAGTTTTTTTTCTAAGCTTTTATATGATACAATAAGTGGAACTTGGTCTGGCACACTACCATGCGCCTAGATATTTTGAAAAAGATAGAACGAACGTAGAAGAAAAAACGTATTTTGAAATAAAATTTTACTTCGTGTAGTTTACCTTCCACCTACAAATATAATTAGCCATCATGGTTGCTCTTTGGCTATCGTTCTTCAACAGTGTTATTTCTTTGCCCGTAAAGATATTAGATTACTTACCATTACCTTATTTTTTTGACGCGCACTTGATTACACTTAAGGAACTGTATAAAACCCTCCCAAAAATTATTAAATCTTTGAATGAAAAAAGTTTTTCTGTGGTAAATTAGAGCACGTAAAAATGCAGGATCAAGTAACCGAGCCAACTGCTAGTTCTGCTAAAGAAGATGCTGGAATATTAAGAAAGAAAAAAATTAAAGGGAGCGATATAATTTCGATTTTTACATCCATCATCTGTGTAATTTTAATTGTTATAATTGTCTACTCTTTAATAATGCACTTTAGTGCTGTCGCAAATCAAGTAAGTGGAAATTTTTAATCAAGCGCTTGATTGTTATGTAAATCGATCCGCTTTAAATTGAACGATTTCTAAATATCTTTATTAATGTATATTAGAATCTGACTTAAGACGACTCTACTGTATATGCTGGATATAGGGGCATTAACAGGGGCGGATGCAGGGGATGGGAAAGGGACATTTCTCCGCCACACACCAAAATGAGAAAATATATCTTATTTATATTGAGTTTCTCAAGGAAATATCATTTAAAAGTTCCGCCCCCCAAAAGCTTTAAGCTGGATCCGCTTAAATGTGAAAAATAACTCGATTTGTGACGGGATATCGACCAAAAACATATGGGTTGTATTGGAAGTTTAAACCATAGATTATACGTAGATAGTCAACTGGGCTCCTGTCAAAAAAATTGACAACTCTCTTCACACCCATGGGTATTTTGTTATCCAACACACTGAGAGAGGCAACTCAACACTCATCAGAGAGCGTAATTTTTGCAATTGAAAATGCACTAAAATTTATTTGTTTTGCACACACAAACACTATTTTTATATCATTTAATTTTTTTATTTTTTTTTAAATAAATTTTATGTTTCTTTTAAAATATTTTTTTAATTTTGTTGACATTTGTGTGTTGAAATTTATTAAAGTTTTCAACCGTTTTTTTTTCATTCAACAGTATTGCATTTTTGTTACTATTTTTTAGTGCCAAATAGAAAAAATGCAAAAAATGTTTAGCGAATCAACATTTTTTGAGCTCAAAAGTATTAAAAATGATTCTAAATTCATATTTTCATTAATTAATGCAAAATTAATTGTATACAACAAATAGAAATTCGTGTTTAAAATATATAAATTTTATAAAATACTTTTTGTACAACTAAGTATAATTTTGGTGCTGTGGGGAACATTTTATTTTAAACCAATACTAATACAAAATGTTCTACTAACACATTCTTAGACTTAGGTTTTTGACAGCAGACTTAGGTTTTAGAAGTTTTAGTTGAATATCTACGTATAATCTATGGTTTAAACACCCAATCTTATGCGTTTAATATATGGTATCAGTAAACAGTAAACATATGATATATATATCTGCTGGCTTAAAAACATTTTAAAACAAATA
The DNA here is from genome assembly GCA_956483635.1 of Panzeria rudis. Lineage (NCBI taxonomy): Eukaryota > Metazoa > Arthropoda > Insecta > Diptera > Tachinidae > Panzeria > Panzeria rudis. The sequence goes on along the minus strand of OY101449.1, from coordinate 39,197,840 downwards.
GATAGTTTAACTTGCACTGATTTATCAGCCCTAAGTAAACATAAAAGCAAACAGTTCCTTATCTTTTTGTACAAAACATAATCAATTAATAATGAAAGATATTTTTGAACTTTTGTACAAAACAAAGCATTGGAATTTGATTGAAATAAATTTTTGGGTTATGTATTTGAAAAAAAAAACGTTGTGAGTCCGCTAATATTATGACAAATACATATGAGGAGTGATTTTTAAAGAGGGCTTATTTCCCTGTTAAACAAAATTTCAGTAATGAGAAAAAATGTTTAAGAGCGGTTTACAGTAACTTATTGGTTTTTAATGCACAGTGTAGGCTTTTGCAAAATAATTGATAATAAATCTGGATCTTCTAAACTGCTAATTGGATTTGTCTGGAACTTCGAACATCTTTAGAGAAGGAGTCAGGCTTTATACTCCGTGCTTTGGTGGTATCGTCGCTTAAGTTGTTCTTAGGCTATTATACAATTTGTTCGACTTCTGTACAAAATGCAACCTTGATATAATGTGGGTTATTGCTTTTTTAAAACTTTCCATTAACTGATTAGATCAGGTTTGCATTTTCTACAGAAGTCGAACGGGAGATAGTGTAAAACAGCTATAAGCACTTATAGCGACTATAGAAGATTCGTCTTTTTTGTATCAAACTTTAACAATTAGGTGGAAATCTGCCGTTTTATACGAAACTGTGATTTTTAATCACGGAAATATACCTTTTTGTAATGGATTTTGAGCTAAAGGATACAGTTTAACATGACAAAGGCGATGGCATTCTTAGGTTTGTTCAAGGTCGTAAGTGGAAATAAGCCCTTTTGAAAAACCACACCTCATATATAGAAAGAATTGTTAAAAATATACAACGTCGTGCTTCGCTCCATCGACCAAACTGACAAGTTACTATGACTCATTGCCAAACTATGAAACAAACCAAATAATTATCAAATGCAACGAAGAAATGTTTAATAGACTTGATTTGGTCGGCCTCTAATATTCGTTTTTATAGTTTTTCAAAAGCTTTTTTAAGCCATCTCAGTTTTTAATCGAAGCCAAACAAATCTCATCATCAGACCTATTTTTAGTTTGATACTTTGTGATTCATTCATTTAGTCGAATCATATTTTTACATTAATTTTGATTGAACATTTCTTTTGATCCCAAGAATGTTTGTGTTCTTAAAATCAAGTCCATAAATTAAGAAAATCAATATAATAGTCATAATCGCCGTCGTCTTTTGTTTGTGTTGTTATCTTGAAGGATTAAAAGTTTTTGTTTTGACATGACGTTTTTTACCGATAAGAAAAGAACTGCCAATAGCACTGTGCAACAAAATCAACCTTTTCCCAAAATAACAAGGTTCTAACTAACAACCAGGGTTGTCAGATTTTTCCGATCTATTTCGCCAAATTGTTTTTAAAAATCAAAAACAATTTTATGTAGGTTTTCTTAATATATAATAAATATATTTATAATAAATTTGTTTTTATATAATACTGTTTTTAATATACATTTTTATAAAATGATGGTATAAAAATTTAGCAGAAAATCGCCAAAAGTAGAAATAATATCGCCAAATATTATTTCTTGAAAATTTTTCTGATCCAAATTCAAAACCCATTAATGACTATTATTGTTTTAATTTCTTGCAGACGAGCTTTGTTGGGATTTATTTTTGAAGATACTCTTTAAACAAAGTAATTTTTCTGAATTAAAAAAATTTTGAATTCAATGTTGTTAAAAAATAGCCAACAAATTTATTTATTGTCAGAAAAATCGCCATGTCGCAAAACAAGTTGAAAAATGCCACGTTTGGCGAGAAATTGCCATATCTGACAACCCTGCTAACAACTATTTATGGCAGAGGTGACCAAAAATAATGTGTATCAGTTTATGTTTCAGTTTCATTCTAGGGATGGTAAACTACCACATTATAAAATGTTGCCTTTACTTATTCTTATTTTAAGGAACGTTGCTTTACAATAGATCATGAGGGCAACACATTTCTAATGGATGGGAAACCTTTTCGTTATGTGTCCGGGTCAATTCATTATTTTCGGGCAGTGCCAGAAGCCTGGCATAAACGATTGCGTTCTATGAAAGCTGCTGGCTTAAATGTAATTGATATGTGAGTATATTCGCAGAAATTAAATCCACAAATAATCATAATATATCATGGATATTTTTCAATCTGAGTTATGTTGAATGGTCTCTACATAATCCACATGATGGAATTTATGTTTGGTCTGGCATTGCTGATGTCGAGAAATTCATAAAATTGGCCTGGAGGGAAGGCTTCTATGTTATATTGAGGCCCGGACCCTATATCTGTGCGGAAAGAGATAATGTAAGTTTTAGTTCATTTAAGACTTTTCAGTTTTCTTATACATTATTTTTCAATTTGGTATTTAATTTCAGGGTGGTTTACCTCACTGGCTTTTTCGAAAATATCCTGACATTCAAGTACGTACAAGCGATGTCAATTACATTCATGAGGTGTCAGTGTGGTATAGCCAATTAATGCCGAGAATGCAAAGATTCTTGTATGGCAATGGCGGGCCGATTATAATGGTACAGGTGGAAAATGAATATGGAAGTTTTAGTGCATGTGACCATGAATATATGAAATGGCTAAGAGATGAAACACTTAAATATGTGAGTGATAAAGCTGTACTTTTTACCACTGACTATCCGGCTGAAAGCTTAGAGTGTGGACGGGTTGATGATGTGTTTGTCACCATAGATTTTGGCATAGATGAAAGTAAGTTGAAACAGTGCACAGTGAGTAAGCACTTTTTATTTTGGAAATAATATTTTATCTTATGAAAGAAACGCAGAATATGCTATAGTAGTTGGCATTACCATCCCATCTGTTAAACTCCATATTAAGATATTACATAGCCAGAGACATTTTATTATTTTGGCTTGAGTTCAGTTTTGATTTAATTCTTTTAACTAAATTATATATTTATTTCGAGAAAAATGTGAAGCATGTAGACAAAGAAAAATCTGACTGCGCGGAGGATTGAACTAAGATGTTTCGAGACCTCCCGGTCTACTAATAATAGCTCTTTACCGCCTAGAACACTCGGCCAAAGTCGGTAGTTTGCTGTCACTATTATGGTGTTTTTTTTTCTACAAAAAATTTTGCATTTGCTTCCACATTTCAATGAAAATTTAGCAATATAATGATTTTTCAAAGAAGTGAGCTTATTAGATATTATTGTACCATCTCTTACGATTTTTTTTTTATTAAAAATTAAGAAATTGTTACATATTTTTCTAGAAAAGAAGACGTCAGTAGAGTTGCTTGTTCAGCTTTTTCATTTGATGGTTATTGATATTCAATGTTTTGCTTTATATTTTGTGTTAAGTGTTTTGTTTTTCTCTAATCTAGTCAGTTTTACCACCGGTAGTTACGAATACTAGTGTGTGAATGTTTGTTATAACTTAACTGTTAATATTAAACGACATTATTTTATGTATGTTGTTGTAATATTAGGTCTAACTTGATGATATGTCTTGGACCAAGGGCTATTCCATAAAATAGGAAATGATTCATGTTATTTTTTCAGTTTTTCAACGAAATAGTATTGTCGTTATCTAATGTCGAATTTCGAAGTCTATAAATTTGTTATTAGTGAATCGCTAATTCTTTTTGTGACTTTTAATGATCGTCACACAGTGGGGGATTAAAAAAATAGAAATAAATAAAAAAATAGAATAAAATTGCATATGTAATTCAGGATATGTTGCTAAGCTTGAGTTTGGAGTTTATATCTTAAAAGGGATAATACACCAAAGTAGGTCACCTCGGGCTTATGAAAAATTCCAACATATGCCAAGCTAATATTTTTGATCTGATAAGCAAGAGCTTTTGCCAACAGATTTGTCTATCTAAGAGACGAAAAAAAGTCTCGTATATTTATGGGTTTCCGCTTACAGTTAAGGAGATATTGGACAAGAAGAATTAAAAATTTACCTTTTTTATCCACATTTGTCCAATGTTTTGCTAATGGGGAATCACATTTTGTCTGATTTGCTAAAACTTATTTTTCATAGATTTATAACAAAACTTTTAATATCCTGGAAAAATTTTGTTTAAAAATCACAACTCAGTCAAAATTTATATGCAGTTTAATTTAAAATTTGGAAAAAGTGGATTTTTTTAACCGTTTTTGCAGAAAAAATGCTTCATTTCGTAATTATAAAAATTTTTTGCATAATAGTTACCCCATATTTATAATTATTTGAAAGGTAATACTATAAGGCATATCGCTGCTAATTTTTTTCTTCAAAATTTTCTTTCTTGAATTACCAGAGAATTTAAAAATATACTTATTTTTATTGTTAATATTAGATTTAAGGAGCTTTTCAATAAAAGTGGTAAGTCACCTTGAGGCCTAATGTGCTCTTAAATATTTCCCCAAAAATTATTTGCGCCTGGCTAAAAATAAGAAAAATATTTTTATTTTTTTTTCGGTTATATGTATTTATTTATTGTATCTTCAATAAAATTGAACTAACAATAAGTAATCAAATCTTAATTCTAAAATTTTAATTTTTAAGTCCAGCCAGTGCCAGACAAAAATATTTGTTTCACCGGTTGGTTGTTTGGTTGTTTACGTCTCTCGTGTTCGGCTGAGAGCAAGAGTGTCCCTCCTTCTCAGCCGAGTGTGGCCTCTAAAGTTAATGATGTTTCGGGCTAGGGGATTTGGGTGCAACTTAAGTCTTTTGATGTAGCTTGTCACGTGTTTAGAAAACACTGTCTTAACCGGCGGCACATCTAGGTCTTTATGAATTCGCTTGTTTCTGACATACCATGGGGCTGCTGTAATCGTACGGAGTATTTTATTTTGTTGCCTTTGAATTTTTTCTACATTTGATGCCGAGGCAGTGCCCCATAACTGGATTCCGTAGGACCATATTGGTTTTAGAATGGAGTTGTATAGAAGAAGTTTACAATCTAGGCTTAGAGTAGAGTTCCTTCCAATGAGCCAATTCATTTGAGCTGCTTTTAGTTTCATTTGGGTCACCTTTGCATTTATGTGTGACTTCCATGTTAGACGACGATCAAGATGAACACCGAGATATTTTACTTCAGTGTGTTGAGGTATAGTTTGGTTATTTATTTGTATAGGTGGACAGGTTTCTTTGTACAATGTAAAAGTAATGTGTAGACATGTTTGTTCGTTAATTTTTATCCGCCATTGTTTTAGCCATTGTTCCAACTGGGGTATATAATCTAGCAAATTGCGGGTGGCTTCTTGATGGCTTTTGTGAACACTTAGAAAAGCTGTATCATCAGCGAATGTTGATATGTGTATGTTACTGCTTACCGGCAAGTCAGAGGCATATATCAGATATAATACAGGACCGAGGATACTGCCTTGAGGAACTCCGGCTTCAATGGGTTGCGGAGGGCTTTGAAAATTACATTCTTTAACAACAAATTTTCGCTCAGCTAAGTAGCTTTCTAAAAGTTTAAGGATGTTTTCGGGTAGGTTTTGCTTTAGTTTCTGTATTAAACCTGCGTGCCATACTTTATCAAATGCCTGAGAAACATCGATGAAGAGCGCAGAACAATATTTCTGTTCTTCGAAGGTTTTTCTAACCACGTTCACGAGTCTATGTGTTTGTTCAATCGTACTATGTTGTCTCCTAAAACTGAATTGGTGGTCTGGAATGCATCCAGTACGATTCAGTATGGGTGTTAGCTTACTCATAAGTAGCTTTTCAAATAGTTTTCACATGTTAGACAACAGGCTTATAGGCCTATAGGACTCCACCTTCGTATGATCTTTGCCTGGTTTAGGTATCATGGTAATCAGCGAAACCTTCCATTCTGCGGGATAGCATTTGAGGCGCAAAATACTGTTAAAAATAAATAGAATTATCCGTTTTGCAGTATAGGGTAGCTCTAAGAACATTTTATTCCTTATTTTATCAGCGCCTGGAACTTTTTTCGAGTTTAAGCCCGCAATATAGTGTTCAATCTCACGAATGTTGAACCTCAAAGTAACATCTGGTATAGCGAGGACTGGTGGCAGCTCAACTATAGTATCAGACGTATTTGGAGTAAATACTTTCTGCAAGTGGTATACAAACAGAGTACCTTTTTCAGCGTCAGTTCTTGCCCAGTCTACATTCGAAGCTCGCAATGGAGGCTTATATATCACTGGTCTTTTGTGGCCTCGGGCTGCTCTCCATAGCGAATAGTCTGTTTGAGGTGTTGCGTCGAGCCCATTTAGAAAGTTTTGAAGAGAAGCGGTTTTTTGATATTCTAGTAGAGTTTTCAGCTGTTTAGTACATTCCTTCAGCCTAGATTTTAACTGAGGGGATCTGTAGCGTTGCCATTCTCTACGAACTCTTCTTTTTTCGGATAAAAGCCGTTCTACATCTGCTGAAAAAATTTTATTATATCTCACCTGACGATTTGTAGTAGTAGCATTTAGAGCAGCTTGCTTAAGGTTTGCCTCAAGCATTCTAATATAGTCATCTATGTCAGCAGGCGTTTTTAATGGAATATTTTCTGGGCAATGAGCACTCAAATATTTTTTGTATTTCAACCAATTTATACGTGTGGTTGTCATCGTTAAATCACAAGTGGGTGAATATGTTGTATGTGAATATATAGTGACAATAGTTGGTGAGTGATCTGAAGACAAATCTAAAGATGCTTCAACTTGGATCATTTCGCTGGGCACACCCTTTACTACTACAAAATCAATAACATCAGGTATTTTTCGCCGATCTGTTGGCCAGTAAGTTGGCTGCCCACTTGATATAACATTTAACCGCATTTTTGAAATTGTGTCAAACAAAACGTGACCCTTTGGCGTGATGAGGCGAGATCCCCAGAACGTGTGCTTAGCGTTGTAATCACCGGCGGCCAAAAAGCGTGGGCCTAGTGAATTAAAAAATCTACTATACTGATTTTCTGTAATAGAGTACCTGGGAGGAGAGTAAATTGATGAAATCACCAGGTTTTGATGAAAAGCTTCAATGCAGATGTTAGTTGCTTGAAGATAGTCTTCACAATGATCACTCATTAAGTAGTGTTTTAATCGCGATTTTATTAGTATACCCGAGCCACCACAAGCTCTACCTTGGGGGTCCTTTGTGTCGTAGAGAGTATATCCGTTGATTTTAAAAAAACTTGTAGCAGTCAAGTGCGTCTCGGGTAGTACAACTATAAAAAAAAAAATATATAGCAAAAAAAACCGAAAATCACATTTTTGGCATTTTCTGGATTTTCTGTGGGAATTGCGGGGAAAATCTTATTTGTTTTCTTCCTTGGTATTTAGTACATAAATTCCTATATAACTGCAAAATTTCATTCAAAAATATCAATAATCAAGGGTTTTACCGCATTAAAAAAAAAGTTATACTTATACACAAAGCCCCGTTGTTCAAGTATTATGTGTACTTAAAACAAATATTAAGTATACGTATGATTGATGGTCAGGCCAGTAAAGTTATTTCATTACGAGATTTTACTTATAAGTTCATTAATGTTACACGCTTAAAAGACAATGGTAGACATATCACTTATCAAAATTTAGAGAATTATATGTAGTTTTCAATACCATATCCAGATTTTAATAATTTAACAAATTTTTGAAAGACCCTTTGCAGAACATGGTGTGGTTCTTGTGCATATTATATTTTTTCTTAATGCTATAATATCGTGGGTTATTAATATTTTCGAATAAAATTTTGCAGTTATCAGGTATGTTCTGAAAATCACATGGTTTTAAATCACATGTGATTTTAAAATCAATAATGGTCAAGCAGATATATTTTCAGTCTTTTTTCAATTTTTCTATTGCATAGAGTACCAAATATCATTTCTGAAAGAAAATTATCGTATATGATTTTAAAAACGTCTGCAGGACCATTATTGATTTTGAAATGACATGTGATTTAAAACCATGTGATTTTCAGAGCATGCCTGTATATATGATTTTATGTACTTAATACCAAACAAGAAAAAAATTTTGCCCGAAATTCCCAAAGAAATTCCAGTAAATCCCAAAATTGAGATTTTCAGTATTTTCGCTGTATTTTTCTTATTTTTAACCAGGCGCAAATAATTTTTTGGGAAATATTTAAGGTCATATTAGGGCTCGAGGTGACTTGCTACCCTTATTGATTACTGCTCTGCTATTTGAGAAAACGTGCCTTAAAACTGATATTTACATTAAAAATAGGTCTATTTTTAAACTCTCTGGTTAATTCAATAACGAAAATTTGGAGAAAAAAAAAATTTGCAGTAATATGCCTTATAGTATACCTTTAAAATATGTAAAAAATGGGGTAAGTATTATTGCCGCACCTTTGTCGGCAAAAAACGGTGACCCACTTTGGGGTCTTGTGTCTAGGGATGCAAACGATACATCGATGTTTAGAAAACATAGATGTGTCGTTCATAAACATCGATTTTTTCATGGACGATACATCGACGATACATCGTTGTCAAAACTAAAAAAAGTTCGACATCGTTCATTTAATCTGTTCGCTCTTGTTTCGTTTATTTAAATTTAAAAAAAAAATTTTTTTTACAATCCCTACGGTAACTGGAACTGACACAAAACAAGTCACGTGACCATAACTTGCATATATTTAAGATATTTCAAACCAAATCTTGGTGGCGTATACGCAAAAATGGACTATAGGACTAAATAAAAAATATTTTGCAGGTATTTTACTTATAGAAGACAGAAAAACTAACATTTTGGAATATATCGCGAATTCTACTATAAGCGGTGTGGCTTATAAACGAATTATACTGTATTTGAAAGTTGGTAAATAATAATTGCCTTTATGACATAAATATATACTTACCCTACGGTAAATGGAAGTGACACAAAACAAGTCACGCGACCGGTCCTCAGGTAGTAGGGATCACTCCGAGTTCTAACACTTCCTTTGAAGCGGACCAGTCACTTTTACATGGGGATGGCCTAGGATGGGGTTAATTGATACTTTGTATGCACCTTGTAACTTGTCTCTCAACTATCTTATGGAGTCCTAATCGGTGTAGAATAATATAGATTATATATAAATATTATTTTAAAATTCAGCTGCAATTATCGATTAGTTTATTTTTTTAATGTTACAAATCCAAGTAGAAACTTTATTTTATTTTTTCACGGTGTCTTTCATACATAGGACTCGAACCGACAACCTCCGGTATGACAGGCTAGTACACTACTCACTCCACCACAGGGGCACTCATATTTCAATGTTATAAATACCAGTTAAGCTGGAGTTAATATCTGACTATAGTTACGGAACAGGTTCCTGAGTGGCATGGCAGTCTCATTTAAGGGAGACAATTAATATTATGTAGATACTATGTGATAGGCCTTATTTACAGGTGCATCGAATTTGTTCAGTGCCGTTTACTACAATACTAGCCGGAGTACCAACTAAATTGACTGGAAATTGTTAATATGTGTCCACTTACACAGTATGTCTTTTTTCACCATTCACTACTCCTTTTTTTTTGGTACCAGTCTCATTTTCTCAAGTCATAGGACGAGTACTTTCAGATCATTTGTCACCAAACTTTCCGCAGGGATATTTAAGATTTTTTTAAATTAAAAATATAAAATTTAAAAGGGCAAATAAAACAGATGATTCTTGATGTTTGCACATGGTGGAATTCGTGCTTTTACATGCTACAACGCACAGTGATTCCAATTGGAAAAAAATGTAATTAATCTGCACCTATGAAATTTGCGATCCGATTGCAAAATGATTTTTACATACAAATCATAAGGGGGAGGATCTAAGCTTTAAGAATAATGAAACTGAGACCACCTTGTTGAAACACACGGTGAGGTATAAGCTGTCAAGATTTACTATATCGGGCATGATTAACTTTACTGGCCTCATAGCTTTTATAAATATTATCCGATTTTAATGAATTTGGACAAGTTGCAAAGCTTATTAAGAGACAACGAATATGCACATTGTTTTATTAAAATCCCTAATATTTTCAGAGATATTTTAAAATTTTGGTTTTTGGCTGTGACTTTCTTCCTGATTTCGTGAATATCTCCGTTAATGAATAGCAAAATTAAAAAAATATATATATTATGATTTTAAAGAAAATCCTTGATAATAAAATCCTTGATAATAAATTTTTAAACTATCTCAATTCATGTAGCCGTGATTTATTTACTATGTAATAAAAACCATGGCAATACTTTTATATATAAAAAATTTTAACGATATATTGAATGTGCATTTTTTTTACGAATTTTTGGTTAAAAAAAACATGAAGAAAATGCTAATTTGCAATTTTTAGAGCGAAGCTGTAGACGTATGAGTAATATGATAGCACATACCATCATATTATTCACACGTCTCATGCGTTGGCTAAAAAATAGGAAATTTGCATTTTCTTCACGTTTTTTTAAATTAAAAATTCGTAAAAAATGCCTCTTCAGCTTATTGGTGACATTTTTTATATATAAGAGTATTGCTATGTTTTTAACACCCGACCACAAAAGAGGGGTGGTATAAGTTGGTAGTATGTGTCTGTGTATCTGTATGTCTGTACACTTCATCGTACAGCCCAAACGGCTCGACCGTTTTTGATTTAGTTTTCTCTGTTTAAAAGGTGACTTGATCGAGAGTGTTCTTAGCTATTTTTAAAGAAAATCGGTCCAGCCGTTTAGAAGATATGACATCTTTTCTAGATGAATCCTCTTGAATCTGTGTGTCCTTGACACCTTAGCTGCCACACGGCTAGATCGATTTTAATTTAGTAAATTTTGTTTGAAAGGTGACTTGATCCAAAATCTTCTAACCTATGTTTGAACAAAATTAGTCCAGCCGTTTTGAAGTTATCTTCTATTTTCTTCGGCGGTTTTTTAAATTATTAATTTAATGTTATCAATAAATAGTAAAGATATAAAACTTAAAAATTAATTTTGGTACTATTTTCATGCAGGTAAAAAAAATGCTTTTGAAAATATGACTAATTTTAGAAAATCTGCTCTCATGGCCACATTTTTGACCGGCGGGTAACAATTAAAACCCAAATAAATTATATCAAATGTATCTAATAGAATTTGTAAAGAAATTTTAAAAACTCGATGGCCATTTTTTTCTTAAGCAATTAATTTAAAATTACATAGAAAAATTCACTATGTTTGTCCAACGCTACATCGTGAATGCCTTAATGATGAAACAGAACTGGAGCTAGACGAGCTTTTCCATACAAATTGTCATTAATCATACGCCGTAAAAAGCAGTCATGAGATCAGCGTTGCCAGAAGCTTTCCGAAGAAAATCATCATTTGGAGAAATAAAAATCATATTTTGATATAAAAAATCATCATGAATATTTTGTTCCAAAATTTTATTCAAAGCAAAGACAAACCATGAAACTTTTATATAAAACAAAAACGCATTCTTAAAAGTTTATATGACTTCCTTACATTTACATTTCCTTCTAAATAGGAGAGTTAATACTTTTCTTGTACATTTTACAATTGTATTTAATTTTTTTTTCAATTATACATTTTATGTAATAGTGAAAATCTTTGAAAAAGAATTAAGATCAGGAACATTCCCCAAAATATATTAAAAGTTTCCATGACGGTAAGAATGTATAGGAACGTGGCAAAACAACTTCCACCGCGAAAATGGTCAAATTCACGCACAAAATTATAAAGAATCTCGAACAACATAACTCGAGCAAATATCAAAAAAATAGCAAATAGCAAAAAAAACTTTAAATTAATCAATATCACTAAAATTAAAAATTTTTTTAAATCACTAATGAAAGTCACAAAAAATGCAACAAATATATATTAGCTTCTACATCTTCACAAGTTTCCCAAAGGTTTTAAGTGTTAACAAATTTCCTCGAAAAATTAATTTCATAAAATATGTATCGAAAAAAAACGAGTTCCAAAAAGTGCCCAAAAACATATGTTTAAAGTATGTAACGGTTTTTATGTCAAATAAATGTTTTTGTTGCTCTGGTTTACTAAAACTGCATCATCACAATGTGATTTGACATTTTTGACGCAGCCGAAAACTAAATAAATCAATGAAACATATATTTTTATACAGTGGTGGAAGAAATAATAGGGAGACACAAAATTTTCAGCATTTGCTTAAATTATTTATATGTTTTAGCATAAATAAAATGAAATATACAAATTAAATTCAAAGCATTCAATTCGTCCATGTAAAAAATAAAAAAAAAATTCCAATCCTGCCTCATTCGGAAATTTATGTAATTCTAAAATATATATCTATGTACCTGGAAAATATAATAGGGACATTTTATATATTACAAAACAAAATTTGTTTTTACTATTTAATCCTAATATTATTTCAATATTTGGTAGAAGCTCCTCTTTGAATACTTGCTGACACCGTCGCATCATTGAACTCGCAGGATTTGCGCAGATATCCGGAGAATTGGAGTACAAAGGTTACTGAATTGCACCCCACATAATCTGTTTATTTGTAATTTTTTACGTTCCAACTTTTTATTTTTAGAACTCCACAGAGGCGCTCTATGGGATTCGAGTATGATGATTGGGACTGTCAATCCATAAAATTTTAGCTCAAAAATGTTTATTAGACGTTATTGTGAAAAAATTGCCCCTATTATTTCTTCCACCACTTTATATCTTTCTAAAAAAAATTGTGAAGTATAGCTAAGCAGGGTACACACTATCGAACACGAGTGACAGTTTTGCTCAAAATTTTGCTTGCTAGATAGTGTGGGTACCTACTAATTTCGTCATTCAACAGTCAATTACAAAAACAAATAATAATGATTGAGTCTGCGGCCATATTGATTTTTGACTAATAGTGTGTACAAAAAAGTGCCAGTAAAGAGTTTTATTGGTAGCAAAAAAAAAATTACGAATTGCTATAAATAATGATTTGTTAAAAGAATTTCTCTGGTGCTATGATATGGCACGTTCTCTTGGGATATAACAGAATTAGGGTGTAATGCGTGATGTTAAAACAAAAGCATCTAAGGAGTTGCTAAATATATTTAAAAAATAAAATTATTATCAACGAAGTTCATTCATATTACTCAAGTTCGGTAATAAAAGTCGCTAAAATGGAAAAGTGATATTATTTTAGAAGAACGAACTAAATTCGCAGAACAGAAATATTATCATCCAAACTTCAAAATACTTTAGTCAGAGAAAGTTCAGGCAGTGCACAATGAAGTACCATCAACTTATATCATAAAAACTATGGAAAATTATAAATTAATTATTCTAAGCAATTAAAATAACCATTTAAAATATTTCCAAGTAAGTATGAAAAATCATCATTTGGTAGAAAGAAAAATCATCATTCTGGCAACGCTGCATGAGATGGAATCTATTTTATATTGAGAACGTTTCTTCTCATGCTCTCAGTTTTAGCCACTCATTCTCTCAACAATGTTGCCGTGTTTTAATACAATTTCATACATTTTTCATACGAAATATAAAAACAAAAGAAAATAAACAATAATATGAGAGCATTTTGAAGCTACTGCCGTCGATTTAGTTTTGGCCCTGTTTATTTGTCAGCGTTTTTGCCTGAAGTTGCAGACTTAGTTCTGTTTCATCATTTAATTTCAACTGCAGTAATTTTTAAGTCTGTGCTTTTGAAATATTGAAAAGAAAATAGTTTTATTTTTAAAAAAGTTTTGAGAAAAACATCCAGCAATTATGCTCTATTTTGGCTAAAATTTGGCCAGTTTTCACCCACATTTCAAAGTTGTAAAACAATCTTAAAACAACAAAACAATAGGATGATTTTATTATATATTGATTGCGCTGAAATATGTGTTAAACAATAAATGCTCCTAAGTCAGACATCGCGAACAAATATCGTGCAATGCGTAAGCAGATTTGTAAGCTACACCAAAAAAACTCTCATTTGCAAACCTGCTTATGCCGAAGCAGAAGTTTTTGCTGGGACGACAGGACGTAAAAAGTATCAGAAAAATTTAAAAATTTTTTGATATTTTGTCAAACATGTCAAAAATTTCTTTAGAATTTCCCCATGAAATTTTTCAGAGTTGGTACAGAATTCTTTCAGACATTTCGACAAATATTTCAGAAATTACTCAGGCAACAAGGTGCGCTTGCTTGTCAGCCACTTTTGCACATTTTCTGACCGACCTCCGAATTCGGCAAAAAAAAAATGTTCTTGGTAAATACATATGTACGTATTAAATCATTTAATGATGAGCAAATCGATGTTTCGTTTTTATAATCGCTGTTTTTTAGCATCAATTTTTCGTTTTAATTATCGATATTTTTTAACATCGATGTTTATCGTGGAAACATCAAAGTTTTCAAACATCATTGTTTTTAAGAACGATGTTGCATTCCTACTTGTGTCTCCACTTTCTTTTGAGATATACATTTTAAGCAGCAAAATTAAGCTCAGCAACATCTGCTGAAATGGCATATGAAATTTTATAAGAATCCCATGGCTCGTTTAGAAACTGCAGATTTATTTCCATTTTTTTTCCAAAATCCCCCACTGTACGTCGCACACGGGGCTTTTTTGAATGGTGATGCGGAAAAAAGGGTTTTCTTAAAATTTAATGACTGCTATTAGCTTTATTTATATAGTAGAACATAAACTAATTGAGATTAAAGATATATGCTATAAATATGGGGCATTATTTTTTAAGCGGACAGCCAAACACACTTTTTTCCCGAAATTCCTTGATATTTGGAATAACTGTAGGTCTAATAGGTATGCAATTATTTATATATTATTTGTTTTTTGTATGGTGTTTATTTGTCGAGTTATGGGGTGCGAAAGTGTTGCCGTGTTGGAAAAAAATATATTTATTGTTTCGAACTAGAAAAAAAAAAACAAACAAAAAATTAAAATAAGTGATTTTTATAGGAAATCGGCTGAACTTTTCAAAAAAATCTAAATACCTTCAATATGTTGCGTCAATCTGAGCAGTTCTAAAAGTACATATCTCAATAGCGTTCCGTTATAAATGCAACTGATTAAAAACGAGCACCTTGGAGCAATTGAAATTGCTTTAAAATGTAAAAGCTGCTATTAAACAATGTATTGGAGGTGGTTTCCAACTGTAGGCAAATGTAGCTAAAATTAGAGGTTCAAGTGTTTGGTGAAAAAGGGCTTATTTATTCTATGTGCATAAAAATATTATTAAACAGAAAATAAAAGCCTCTGTAGTGTTTATTTTGCCAATTTTAGCTTATTGAAATATCCTATTTTAAATAAAAAACTAAAATAAAATTGTCAGCTCAAGCAATAAAATAATATTCCTCTTGAAATTCTTAGGTTAAATTTTAGTCAGTTCAATAAAACATATAAGTAATGAGTTTGAAACGGCTAAAAAGAAAACTAGTATTCAGATCAAAGAAATTCATTTTGATTTGATTGTAACAGTTACCCCGAAATTTACAAATACCATTGCATATTGCATTAATAGTATAATGAAAATTTGACTTTTTTCCGCGAAATCTCCTCAGTGCGTCATCTTTTTTTTTCAAACTTTCCTGTTTTTGAAAATTTGAGTTTTCTTGTAAACGAAGGCACCTCTTAACATGTTTACATATCAAGATGACTTGGTAAATAATTAATTGACTTCTAGCTACTTGTGGTCTTTGGAAAATAATATATTTACAACCAGACGCGAACAGACAGCTAAACGGACATATCACTAAGTAAACTTGCCTACCTATAAATATTTAAACTCTCATGCTATTCCGAATCAATTTAAAATAAAATGTTTCTTAATCACTGTGCAACATTTACTAGATTATGCATTTCATAATTAAAATTAAAGTTATTTTTTTTCATTTAATGAATTTTAGCACAGGATCTACAGAGTATTTGGAATAAATTAAGAGCCGTGCAGCCTACTGGTCCTTTAGTTAATTCAGAATTTTATGCTGGCTGGTTGACACATTGGCATGAACAGAATCAAAGGCTAGATCCACAAACGGTAGCAAATGCTTTAGAGTAAGTATTTTTCATATATTCGCAATTTGGATTTGATTTTAATCTGTTGCTTGTATGTATCAGTTCACTCTTGGCCTCCAATGCCAGCGTAAATTTGTACATGTTCTTTGGAGGTACTAATTTTGGTTTCACTGCTGGAGCTAATGATTTCGGTGATGCCAAATATACACCCGATATTACTTCTTACGATTATGATGCCATTTTGGATGAGTGGGGAAATATAACAAGAAAATTTGAACTAGTTCGTGATGTTATCGGGCGATATTTAAGGGTCCCTAATATAATACCATTCAGCGAAGAAACTTATTCATATGGCAAACTAGATTTGAAGCCAGTTATGGATTTACTTTCTCTAGAAGGTCGTGCTACATTGGGTTTCAGTGAATTGAATATATCTCTTAGAACCAAAACATTTGAAGAATTAGATCAATATTCTGGTTTGATTTTGTACGAAACCAGCATAAAGAATCTAAATATTACATCCAGCTTACTAACACTAAACGATTTAAGAGATCGTGCCTTAGTCTATGTGGACCAAGAATTTGTGGGCATTTTATCTCGACAAAATGCGAATTTCTCTTTAAATTTAAACAAATCTTCAGGCACAACTTTACAAATATTAGTGGAAAATCAAGGACGCATTAATTACAATACTGCCAATGATACTAAGGGCATTTTGGGACCAGTAACGTTGCGAAATTTGAATGGTGTCATGACAACTCTAGAAAACTGGTTGCATACTGGCTTTCCCCTGGAGGATGTGGACATAAGAAAAATTTTATCTAGTGCCAGGCACAATTTGCCGGAAACCAATAATCTTCTTTTGCAGGGGCCAGTGGTGTATTACGGAGAATTTTTTGTAAAAAAGACTCATCACACTTTCCTTAATCCCACGGGTTGGGGCAAGGGAGTAGCTTATGTTAATGGTTTTAATTTAGGCCGTTACTGGCCCTTGGCTGGTCCTCAATTGACATTATACATACCCAAAGAAATTTTAGTGAGGGGTCATAATACGCTTATTTTAATAGAATACGAACAAACTAATCGTGCCAGTAAGGATATAGATCCTTATGTTACTCTAGATAATCAGCCTCAATTGGACAATTAAGTAACACTTGTTTTTTTATGTTATTGTGATATATTAAAAAATGTTAAAGTACAACTTCTAATAAAAAACCATCAAGTACCCTCCGCAACAATGAAAATGCGTCGGACATCAAAATAGCTGATCCTTATGTATTTTCTTTTCCTGACTTTAGAAATCGCTATACAAATTTTCGACTAGCTCTAGTTTTAAAGATATAGTGACTTTTATGTTTTCATAAATTATAGCACTTTTTCTATTCTTCGCATCATATTTTCGGATCGGTCCTTAAAATCATAAAATAATTTATGGATTACACTATGCAACAAAATGAAACTTTTGTCATGACTTTTGATCGCCACAACATTTTTTGATGTGTTATGTTACAGCCGAAATTTAAAATTCTATGGATACGTTTTTTAAAATGTTTTTCTAAAATTTTTGATTTTTCAAGAGGCTGTTATACCGATTGCATCATAACTTGGAAAGCGGTTGCCGGATTTAATTGCAAAAAACACTAAAAAACTTTGAATAAAATTACCTTGAAGCCGTTCTAGCATTATTTTTTTGTATACTCAATGGTTTCGGAATTATTCAGACCGCAGTGTTGAAAAACATATATTTTTTTATGAAAATTGGAAAAATTTTATTTGTTACAAATTTATAAAAATTTATAAAATGGCAAAAACTAACCATTTTTATTAACTGATCATAAAGCTACATATCGTCGTTGCTCCGACAAAATTAGTTATGTGTTTTTTTACTAAATTTTCAGGAGAGCAAAAAACCATTTTTTGTCTAAACCGCGCGATATTTTTTTACAGTCAAATGATTCATTGAATCATTATTCGCATTACTATAAATATGTGGCAAAAACAAAAGATGAAAAATTACGCATTGGCGATCAAATTTGTCAAAAAACTACATATAGCTCATTTTGTTGGAGCATTTCAAATATATTTATTTATTTTTTGTTTTGAATATTTGTCAACAAAAAACTGTTTGCATCGTTTGGGATTAATTTAAGTACAGATGAATTGATTTTTCTTTTCTGTGTATGTTCCATATTTTGAGAACACGCATACTTATACATAAGTAAATACCCAGTAAAAAAATTTTCATGTTTTTTGAAGAACTAACGAAATAAAGCGCTTTATAATTCGCTTTAAAATATGAGCTTGTTCAGAAGCTGATTTCATAGCGTCACAACAATGCAGGTTTTGAAGCGAGAAAAGTATTTGCTTTTTACTTATACAAAAGCTTCGTACACAAGCTATACAAAAAAGCTGATTTTATAGTGCTGATCCAAAGCAGGTTTTTAAGCGAGAATGAAGAGTAAGTTTATTTGAGTTACTTGGTGCCGTTTTGCAACAGTGTTTTTGGTCGAGTGATGGGTACGTTGGAATTCAAACCTGAAGGTTCTTAGTTCGATACTAGTTGAAGTTAAAATAACAAACATTAACAAAAATAAATAAAGAAACAAAATAAGAAAAATTCAAAATGGCGTTAACGACGCCAATCCACAGCGAACCATTTTTTTCATATATTTTCAGTTTTAGTGCTGAAAATGTTGATGATTTTCAGCGCTTTTGTGAGCAAAAATGTAGTACTCCAATCCGGGAACTCGCCATACAAAAATCAGCAGCGATATCAGCAGGTTTGTCAGCGCTACTTTTATTCCATAATAGTGGAAACCTGCTTTATTGGAAGCAACTTTTTTACTGGGTATATAGTTGGTGAACTCTAATTGTAAATTCATGTAAATATCTAGGCAACAAACTAGAAAACTAGTAACAATATGAACAAAAATTAAATAAAATAATAAAAGGTAAAAAGAAAATAGAGAATATAATCACATGTAGGTGACAAAGTGTATTGCGTATTAGGAAACCTGAAATTAGTAATAGTTCTTAGTAATAGTTCTTTTCAACTGTAGAGAAGAGCATAATGTTGTATTCTATGTTATGCATGGAAGCATATTCTACAAGCTTAAAAATTCTCTCATATTATTTTTTATTTTGTTTTGTTCTTGATTTGAAGCTACTGCCGTCGATTTAATTTTGGGCCTGCTTATTTGGCAGCGTTTTTGCCTGAAGTTGCAGACTTAGTTCTGTTTTATCATTTACTTCTAAATGAACTAGGGGTAAAGTTAAATTATCTTGGAGAACGTGGTAAAGAGTTCCAGCACATGAAAAGATCTGTCATATATAAGGCGATTACTAACACGGTGTAGAAGCTGTGGGTTTCTAACAGTCTGCAAAAATCACAGAAAATGATCATAGAAAATATACGGAAAAGAACGTTGACTATGCAAGGAGTACTAATTACAGGATAAATTCTTGAAACGAGGAAAACCAATTCCTGACATTATTCCTGGTCAACTTCCCACCAATTTGAAGGTTAATTACAGGGTAAATTATTGAAACGAGGAAAACAAATTCCAGACACTATTTCTAGTCAAGTTCCCATCAATGTGAAGGGTAAACTTGAAAGACTTGACATTTTTTTGATAATAATTTCTATATAATCAAAAAGGGCGGCATATCGAAGAGTGACTAGGGCGACAGCAACCTTAAATCCGCCACTACCCATTGTGCATTGCAGAGCACAAATATTTGTTTATTTACTTACTAATTCAAGTAAAAACTTTTTATTTGAGAGTGTTCACTTCTTATATTGTATCTAATCAACAATATGCACAAGAGCGTATTCGATAATTTGCTATACTACTTAACACAGCAATAAAAAATA
Organism: Panzeria rudis; assembly: GCA_956483635.1. NCBI lineage: Eukaryota > Metazoa > Arthropoda > Insecta > Diptera > Tachinidae > Panzeria > Panzeria rudis. The sequence goes on along the minus strand of OY101449.1, from coordinate 39,177,994 downwards.
TGTAAATAAATAAATAAAAATATTAATTCCAAATCAAACAAACACTTCAAGGGTTTCGAAGACAAAAAAGTTCCACACAATAACGAAGCGTAATCTGAAATCAATTTAAACTTTATTTTAATTCATTAATAATTTGCCATTCGAAGTTAATCGAACAACAGTTGGCCTTCTCAGACGTAAACTTTTTCAGTATTCTACCGGAAAATATATAAATAAATTTTTAACTCAACTGATTAATTAAAAGATTTGTTATACAGTTTATGCTAAGTTTTAAAAGTTCTGTTTTATTGATAAACCAAGTAAGAGAAAATTCGAAGAGAGACTCATTAAGAAAAGAGTATTTGAAATATATAAAAAATGAGCGACTTGCAAGTAGTAGACGTTCAACAACCAGTCGAGGTGGAAACCAGCAAAAAGAAAAAAATTATGTGCACTGACATTATAGCCATGGTGGTGTCCGGTATTTGCGCGGTCTTAATCGTGATCATTCTCTACAGTTTAATAATGCATTTCGTTGGAGGTGCACACGATGTAAGCTTGACTTGATTGTTGACTATGGAGTTTAATTAAGAACTTAAATAAATTTGTGTCAATAACCTTAGTTTCTTTTATGAGTATGTATATCATAATTTGATTTGTGTAAATAGTTATTTTAGTAAATTAATTTTCTGGATATGTTAAACAATAAAAAAAAACATGCACAAGAGATAAATAAATAGTGCTATTTGATTTAAAAATTCAACAGCATAAAAAATATCCATAAACCGAGGAGAAAAAATTGTGAGAATAAATGTGTGTATATGAATTGAATTTATATATTTACAAATATTAAAAATTAATACATAATATTGGATAAACATGTTTAAAGAGTAAATAAGCGATGACTGTGCTACTTGAAAATTATCAACTCTCCGATAAAATCTTAAGCGGCCGCGCAACACATCAAACTGTTTGATCAAATTCATGTATGCATTGGAAATATTTTATTTTAGCACATCATATTCATTTTATCAAACTTCATTTGGAAGTTATTGCGAAAAAAACTTGACTCGAGTTGATTTTTTGTGCGACATCTTTTTTCCGCATTTGGATTTTTTTTCTGTATATTTTTCAAGCAATATCTCGTACTAAGCATTTTTTAATATCTATTGATATATTGCTTCGATTTAACTTGCCATAAAGCAGGCAAACCACCATAAACTTCAATAAATTCAAGAATGAAATTTAGTTCATCCGTTTTTTTAAATAGTGCGTCTCCAAATATATGATGTTGTCGCTGCGAAAACTAAACAAATATGACATTTGAAGTAATTATACGACCACACATCAAACAAGCTTCAAATTTCGTCAGGGGCTGTAGTGAAAATCAAAAGTGTTTTGTTTTTCATCAAACTCACATCAAACTATACGTGTGGGATGTTTTGCACTAATACAGTCAAAAAACCCCTGTTTGATCAAACAGTTTGATGTGTTGCCATGCCCCTTTATAGTGTACATTGTATCTATGGTATGCAGCAAAGAGCTTTTGGCACATTGGTAATAATGTAGTGAATCGGCATAAGAACTTTTATAATTCTTAATTACATTTTATGTGTAAGGTGTGTTTTACCAGTTTTACGTAGAACCAGGACTGCCATTTTGGTTACTTTTAACCAAAACTGGTTACTTTTTATTCCAATGTGTATTTGTGTACTTTTTACTATTTTGGTTACTTTTTTTCAACACAAAAATAAATTTTTTTTATAGTATTTTAAATTTGCATAGTCCTCGTTCATACGACTCAACTATGGTTCTGCAACTTTTTAAATTTTCTCTTGAAGTTCCATTCGTGTCCATGGAATAAAATTCTTGTTGTGCAGTTTTGGTTTTTTCCTTAGAATTTGTTGTTGCTTATACCTGTTTTACACTATCTCACAAGACGTTCGACTTCTGTAGAAAATAAAACTCTGATCTAATGAGTTTATAGAAAGTTTTGAAAAACCAATAACAACACATTATATCAGGGTTGCTTTCTGTGCAGAAGTCGAACAGCTTGTATAATAGTCTAAAAAAAGCATTAATATCACATAGGGGAAAATAAAAGAGAGTTGACCAGGCTTGTCATATTTACCGATTTATCGGAATTTCAACGATTTTTTGCTTAAAAAATATCAAAGTGCTGATTTCTGCTTCAAAAATAACGATTTTTCGATAAACACTTAAATATTTATCTTTGTTTGTTTTAGTATAATATATTATTTTGGGGCACAACTGGAATACTTGTTACATTAAAAAGAGGCAACTAATATAGAGATAACGTTATACTAAAATTTTTAAAAACCCCCGAAGAAAATGGATGATAACTTCAAAATGGCTAGATCGATTTTCTTCAAACGTAGTTTAAAAGATTTTAGATTAAGTCGCCTTTCAAACAAAATCGATCTAGCCGCTTGGTAGCTACAGCACCACAGACACACCGATTCAAGAGGATAAAGCGAGAAAAGAGGCGATAACTTCTTCTAAGAACACTCTCGATCAAGTCACCTCTCAAACAAAAGAAGTAAATCCAAATCGGTCCAGCCGTTTGGGCTCTACGATGGCGGAGACAGACAAGCAGATACTCATACACACCCTACAAACCAATAACACCTCTCTATTTTTTGTTTTTGTTTTTTTTTCGGGAGTTAAATAAAGGTTAGGTTTCTATATAAGTACCCAGGAAACATTTTTTCCAACATGACTAACGTCAGATAAGCTCTGAAATTTTACCAGACAATCACTCGAGTTGTTTAAAATGCCCTCAGACATTTCTGCGATACATATTAGAACAATCTTTACATTATCCGAAGTCAATTTAATTTCCCTTAAGACTTTTAGCAGAATAGTCTGCACATTTTCTGATCTACGTTTTACGACTTTTAGCAGTCACTTCTGCACAATGTCTGAATTTAGTTTTCGTAATAGTTCACGTTTATCTCTTTAGAGTTTGTGCATAAATATTTGAATTTTTGAACTTATAAAATATGGCCAAAGATATTTAATTATTTTTGGCTTGAGTCCGGTTTTAATTTAATTTTTTAATTAAATTATATTTTTATTAGAGATAAATGTGAAGCATGTAGACAAAGAGAATTGTTGCCTGCATGGAGGGTTGAACTGACGTTTCGATAGCTTCCGCTAATCTCTTCAGAATTCAGAATAGAGAAATAATAAAAGAAGCTTAACATAAGACAAAGAAAAAAGTGAAACTCAATAACTGTCAAATGAAATATAGCTCTAAGAGTGACAGTATGAATTGAAGAAGATATTCATCGACTTTGGTCGAGTGGTCAAGCGGAAAAGAATTTTTAAGAGATTAGCGGGAGCTATCGAAACGAGAGTTCAACCTTCCGAGCAGTCACAAATTTTCTTTGTCTATATGCTTCACATTTATTTCTAATAATAATATAATTTAGTTGAAAAATTAAATTAAAACCAAACTCAAGCCAAAAATAGTTAAATTTCTTTTGATATAAACTCATACAGTTCGACTAAACTCATAACTTAACTTACAAAATATGGGTAAATGTTTTCTAATAAGTTGTCATTGGCAGCAGAAAAATATACGGCAGACTATAACGTGAATATTTTCTATGAAATTTGGTAATGGAAGTAATAAGTACAGATAAAATGGACTATATCTATAATGTTACTATAAACGGTAGTGACTATAAACGAAAAGCACTGCATTTACAAAAACAGAAAACAAATGTTAAAATAAATAACCGTAAATAAAAGTAAACATATGGATTTTCCCACAAAATAGTGCAAGTTCGAAAGACAACGCTTTGTGTCTTATTTTAAAAGTATGTCTACAAGTTATTTATAGTTCGTGACTTTTATTTGTAATATTAAATAGTATTATCAAATTAATACGTACAATGGTGAGTCGCATAAATTAATTAGAATTCTATGAGTGAGAATTTCAATGAAAAAAAAATGATCAATAACATGTGAAATTAAAATAATCATTGAAAAATGTTTAGCATAAGCTGCAACAATTTGCTAAGAATGCGTCATTCGTTACTTGAATATATATTCCAAAAATTCAGGTGAGTGTTATATTAAAGAAAAACTGTTTTTTTAAAAGAACAAATTGATTTTCAATCGTTATACTTGGCGTCGTAAATAATTCAATTAAATTAAAGCATTTGCTTAACATTTTATTGTGAGGAAAAACAAACATGTAAAAAATTGTAATTCGTGTCTTGTCTATTTGTAGGAGTTTTGTTATGATATTTTCTAATATATGATTTCGGTGTTTTTGTTATTGTTTTGGGGCTTAAAGGAAAAGAAAACAAAATTAACCAGATCAGAGATCCAAAAACGTTAGAGAAAAAAATTAAAACTAGACGAGAAACGGAATGCAGAATATAAGCAAAAATCATATATGGCCCCATGGCCCAAAAAGCTGGGGAAATGTAAAGTTGATTACTTTTAAAACAACTTTTTTTTTATTAATTATTCGACTTTGATTAAAAGGAGTTTAAACCAATTAAAGCGAGATGAAAGACAATAAAAATCATATCGTTCTACAGTGAGGTAACGAATGACAAAAATATTATGGAAAAAAAACATAAAATACATGTTGTTTTTAGGAGACTGTTATGTTTACTATTTTAAAATAATAAAGTTCATATATTATTTATTCCTCCTTTTTGTACGATGTTAAGTGAATTTTATCCTTATTCGGTCATATATCTTTCTTACACAAGAGCTCTTATCTGTTGAATCAAAAGATAGCGCATTGAAAAATTTACTGTAGGATAATCTACTCATGTCTTTGGAAGCAACTAAACTGCAAAAGGTATTACATATTTTGTCAATAAAATTAATTCCTTAACATATATCCTTTATTTGAATTTTAACTAAACTTGTTTTTAGATGGTTTTTATTTCGATAAAAGCACTCTATTTAAAGAAGCTTTTTTAGATAGCAACAAGACTTTTCTTGTTTATTTTAAAAATAACACAAAATCGTGTCATCACTGACTTAAGACGAGGGAAAAATTAAATTTTTTTTAGTAGGAGTATGTCTTATTAATTTTAAACAATACTCACCTATTTATTTATTTCCAGATAACAATGGACTTAAGTATGAATCGTACATTTACTATTGACCACAAAGCCAATACATTTCTAATGGATGGGAAACCTTTTCGTTATGTCTCCGGATCCTTTCATTACTTTCGCGCAGTTCCCGATGCATGGTCCAAAAGATTAAGAACTATGAGATCAGCTGGATTAAATGTACTTGATACGTAAGTTACAAACTAATTGAACGCTTCATTCAGAAAAACGAATATGTAACAACTTTAGTATGAATCAAGTTCTTAATCAAATATAAACAAATCCTTTAATTTTTTTTTAATATTACCATTATTTCAAAAAGTTACGTTGAATGGTCCTTGCATAATCCACATGATAACGTATACGATTGGTCGGGTATGGCTGATGTGGAGAAATTTATTGAACTGGCACAGCAGGAAGGATTTTATGTTATTTTACGTCCTGGTCCTTATATATGTGCGGAAAGGGATAATGTATGCAAATTAGAGCACATTTTTTAAATCAATCTTAAGTAAACATTTTTTTAAAGGGTGGTCTACCCCATTGGCTTTTTGGAAAATATCCCGGCATAAAACTACGTACCAGTGACGCAAATTATCTGAACGAAGTTTCGCTGTGGTATAGAAAATTAATGCCCAGAATACAACGATTCTTGTATGGCAATGGTGGTCCGATTATAATGGTGCAGGTGGAAAATGAATATGGAAGTTTTAGTGCTTGTGATCATGATTATTTAAATTGGTTAAGAGATGAAACTATTAAATATGTGGGTGATAAAGCTTTGTTATTTACTACGGACATACCGAATGAACGCATTAAGTGTGGAAAGATCGAGGGTGTATTTGCCACTACCGATTTTGGCATAGATCGTAGTAAGTGATTATTAAAAATATATTAGTATTATATACCTGTTTCTGTATTTTCTAACCACAAAATTTTCTTCTTATGAGAAAACTGCAGAGAAAAAATCTGCTTTCAACTTTTTACTCCCATGAAAGAGAATATAGCTTTAACATTTTAATATTATAGTTACATTTCCGAAGACTGCCTGCTCTGGAAAGAGTCTATTACCTAAAAAAAATAACCTGCACATAGACATAAAAAGATTTCTACCGATTCCTCATCATTATAGTCTAAACAGAAGATATTTTATACCGTCACATAAAGTCCAAAAGGCCATAACTGACAAAAAGTTCACAATCGACCGTTACATCTTTTCTACAAATCAAGTTTTTTATATATAGCATTCCTCTTAATTTTCCGTAACTGGACCATAAAACTTTCTTTCTTTTAACATTAATCTTTTGATGGACGTTTCACCAGTATTTTCAAGATAACGCATCCAGATATCAACCGTCTGTTGCAATTGTTTATTAGTTAAACAGCAAGATTTTAAATTGTTTAAACAAAATAGACGGAAATATTCTTTCTGAGTTGAAAGTACAATTTTTTACTTGAAAAAAAAATATTTTAAAAATTCTGCCCTAAAAGCACCATAATTTTTTTCTCTACATAAAAAAACTTTCGTTAAGAACATAAAACATTTTATTTATTTATTTAACAAATTTTATGTCTATGGATACCATATCCTTACAGACAAAAAAAAAACACATGTACATATACATATACATATTTAGATAATAATGGGTGATTTTATAAGAACTATCGGAAAGTAAAAAAAAACACATAAAATTCAGAAAAATGCATGAAATATTTATTTGGATCGATAGTTGGGTCGATATAATTTAATGTTTGAAGATTATTTCATGCAAATGTTGGCCGCGGCTGCGCCTCAAATGGTCCATCCGCTTAGTCCAATTTTGGCATACTCTTTCCAACATTTCGGCCGGTATCTCACGAATAATGTTGGCAATGTTGGCTTCCAGTGCGTCAATCGAAGCGGGCTTGTCGCTATAGACATTAGCCTTAACATAGCCCCACAAAAATAGTCTAGAGGCGTTAAATCGCACGATCTGGGCGGCCAATTGACTGGTCCCAAGCGTGAAATAAACTGTTCACCGAACTCGCCTCTCAATTGGTCCATTGTTTCGCGTGCTGTGTGGCATGTGGCACCGTCTTGTTGAAACCACATGTCATGCAAGTGAAGCTCTTCCATTTTGGGCAGAAAAAAGTTTGTTATCATCGCACGGTAGCGCTCACCATTCACAGTAACGTTGTGATTGGCATCATCTTTGAAGAAATACGGCCCAATGATGCCGCCAGCCCATAATCCGCACCAAACGGTTGTTTTTTGTGGATGCATTGGTAGCTCTTGCAATGCTTCTGGCTGCTCTTCACTCCAAATACGGCAGTTTTGCTTGTTCACGTATCCATTCAACCAGAAATGAGCCTCGTTGCTGAACAAAATTCTTCGATAAAAAAGTGGATCTTCATCTAACTTTTCAAGAGCCCATTCACCAAAAATTTGGCGTTGTGGTAGGTCGTTTGGCTTCAATTCTTGCACCAGCTGTATCTTATAAGGCTTCACACCCAAATCCTTCCGCAAAATTTTCCACGTAGTGGAGTAACAGAGGCCCAATTGCTGCGAACGGCGCCGAATCGATAATTCACGGTCATCACCAACACTGGCCGATACGGCTGCGATATTTTCTTCAGTTCGCACTCTACGTAAACGTGTTGGTGGTTTAATGTCCAACAATGTAAATTTGGTGCGAAATTTTTTTACAATAGCCCGAATAGAAGCCTCAGTAGGTCGATTAAACTGACCATAAAATGGAAGAAGCGCGCGATGAACTTTCTTAACAGAGCACGCATTTTGGTAATAAAATTCAATAATTTGCAAGCGTTGTTCGTTTGTAAGACGATTCATGATTAAATTATAGACCAAACTGAAGATGTTTGACAGTGACACAAGATACAAAACGTGCGTGAGCTGTCAAAACTAGTGTTGCCAAAAAGATAATAGCAAAAAAATCACTCGTTACATATGTACACATATACCATAATTATATTATAATTGTGATATATGTACAGTGTTGCCAAGACCTGATGAAGAAAAAATTAAATTATATTAAAAAACTGGATATTCACAAGGTAGTCATAAAGTCATATGTTTTAAAATAATAACACGAAAAAAATTACTGCTGTGAGCAACCCCTCATAAGTTAGTGTGCTATTTCAAATTTGTATCAGCTGATAAAAAAAGCAATTGTAAATACTTGAAATCAGAATGCCAAGAGCAAGTAAAAAAATTTTAATAATAGCCAGTTTGTTTTTCAATTATTCAACTTGTTAATAAAGTAAATAAAACCCAGCTGAATGTCATTTAAACCCTTCATTTTTATTTAAAGTAAAAACAAATTTCAACGCACACAGAAAGTGAAATTGTTCAAATAGATAATTGTTCAAATAGATAAATAAACGAAACCAGCTGTTGCTGGTGACTGAGCCGACTAATTTTCCACGCGGCTGCTAGTGGAAAAACGTTAGTTGGCTGCCAGCCAGCTAAAGTATACAAACAAAATTTTCTCCCTTGCATATTTTTAAATGTCTCGATTTTTTATTTTTACTTGTTACACAGCAATAAAAAAATAAAATCCAAAGTGAAGTTATAAAACTGTAAACAATTTTAAGACATACTTTACTGCATATTACATACATGCATTTATATCAATGGCGGCGGATTGTAAATATTATCACCGGCTCGACGAAAGAGTTTCGGCCGTTCGGCTCAGATTTTTACTGTGTAGTTATGACAAAATAATAAACACAGCACAAAAAATCTTATTATTTTAGGACTCTTTTGTTTGAAGCACAAACATTTTTTTAAACTATCTTAAAATATTAGCACTTTATGACAGTATGACATGATAAGACGCCTTGCGAATACCCCAATAATAGTATTTTTTAAAATCAAAATCAAAAAGGGTTGAAAATTCAATTTAAAAAACTGGTTGCTTATGGCCAGGCCCTAATTAGTTCAAATAAGTGGAAACGGGCCTTACGCCTTAGTTAATAAAACATAACGCATTTTTCTTTAAAAAGTTTCTTAAGGTTCTGTGAAAGTTTGTACAAAGGCCAAGGCTTTTATGTTTACAATTTTCAAGTAAAATACAAGAAATAACGAAATTCTAAATATATCAAAATATCCAGTCATCTGTAACTTCAATTTCATTATTATTTTTATAAGTGGTCTATTTCTACCAAAGTTAATACAAGACAACACTGTGGAATTTTTTGCATGTATATACAATGTTATTCTTTCGCGTTTTTGTATCGAAAATGAAGCATTATTATATCTGGTGTTGTACAGAAAAAGAGCCTTTATCTTCCCAGACCAAATTTTACAGATAGACTAAAAACAGACGTTTAGGTAAAATTAAGGTTAAAGTTGATAACAATGCTAACACATAAACTGAGCATTCTACAATCGATTTAAACTAGATTGATAAATGGGAATTAAACAAAAAGCGAAGACTGTGAATCATATCTTAGGAAAAGTTTGAAAAATGTATAAACTTCTGGTTATTTACATGCATTTTTGTTAGCAATATTGAATAATTATAGAAAATACCAAAATTAAAGTAAAACATAAAAATTCAAACGCAAAAAAATGCTAAAAAATACTAAATAATTTTTGGAAAAATGCTATATGCTAAATATACTATACGCTAAAGGCATTTTTTCATGCTAGATGGGTTCAAAAAATGCTAGATATAGCATTATATATGCTAAATTGTCAACGCTGTATATGTGTCTAAAAGGTGTCTTCACAGGCATGATTTAGGCAACATGTAATCCAATTTACCATTTTTCTTAGGCCTGAATGTGAATGCGGCCACTTTTGCAACAAAGTTTTGATTTTAGCCCTTATGTTCTAAAGTCCCAAAGCTTTGATTTAAAATCATATACTATTTTCAGGAACTTTTATGTGTAGCCATTTATGCTCTAAAGCATTTTATGGGCCTTGAACGATATGTGGGCATAATCGGCAAAACCATAAAAAGTCCTATATTTGGGAGTTCTTGTAACTTTCTTAGGAATTGTGGTATTCTCAATAGAAAATCTTAGTTTCCTTTGGTTGCTATTACGTTACCGTTGCTAGTATAGTAAAATATTTCATAAAATAAACGCATAAATTTGCAAAATGAAAACTGCTTTAGCATGATCTAATATATCATAAACAAATGTACATAAGTTTTTTTTATAAAACTGTCTATTATGTGTTAAAAAGGAAGAACGAAAATACTCTTTATACTCTCTTCATGCAAAATGAATTGTCTGTAGTGCATGCTGTTGATTTTCTTAATTGAGAAAGTATGCATTTTTCCGAAAACGTTCGCGATTTTGTGTATTGAGTGTTACGCTTTTTTAATACTATTCATTACTCAGTTTAATGATTAAAACTGCATTAAGAACAGACACTAAAAGAGAAGCATAGATTTGTACTTCTAACGGCCATATTCATAGACAAATCTTCCTGCAGGTTTTAAATACAGTTTAGTTAAAAAACATTTTAGCCTTAAAAAAGCTTTATGAAAAATTCGCATTCATAATTAGTATTTTAACAATTTTAAGGCTATAGGATGGCAACGCTGTACTTTTTTATTTGTCTCTTGAATCGTAGCATTGATTCTTCACGTAGCAATATTTATTGCTGAGCACAAGCAAAAACGTCGGCAGAATAATTCTATTTTTTTGTCTCTTGCTTGAGGCGGAGAACACGTATAGCAATTTTTTCCACAATTTTTACACATTCATGGGGCAGGAATGACCCATTTGTTTTTATATTACATTTTCTGATGATGTCTTTTTATATTTTTCCCGAATTTGCTGTTTTGCAAAAAAAAGTGACAGCAGATTGCTTGGCAATAATTGCTCGCGCAATTAAGGAAACTAATATTTTTATAATATAAAAATGTATAATAACTTGTATAGTAATTAAAATAATATTAAATTAAAAATTAAAAAAAAAACCCTAGGAAAATGGATGATAACTTCCAAACGGCTGGACCGATTTTATTCAAACTTACGCTGGAAGTGAATCCAAATTGATTCAGAAAGAACTGGGCATGATTAATATTCCAAGGAACAAGGGAAAAATTAACATCAACTTAATTTTTCAACGTACACAGCAGAACAGAATAGCGCCACTTTCGGAAGCCGCTACACTTCCATCATCAGTGCTCACGTATATTTTGCTTATCACCACTTGTCAGGTGGCTTTGTTGAATGTGATTTTAATTCTTATAAAGAACTTTTTCGTGAAAATTGATTACGAGAATTAAATCACTCTCAAGCTGATATTAACTGCACTTTCCCCGCGCTGGAAGATTTTGGATGAAATCACTTTTCAAACCAAAATAAAATCAGTCTAGGCGTTTGGGAGCTACGGTACCACAGACACACATATTCAAGAGGATACAGCTAGGAAAGAAGTGATAACTTCTAAACGACTGGACAAATTTTTTTTTCAAACATAGCTAGAAACACTCTGGATCATGTCACCTATCAAAGAAATCAAAATCGGTCCAGTCGTTTGGGCTGTAGCACTCCTCTTTTTTTGACGGTTGAAAACAAAAATAGTCAAAATAAAATAATATCTAAAAGTTTATTTTTGATTATGATTCTGTCAACGATTAAAAGAGTACTTAGATAACCGGTTTAATGTATTTGGTTTGATATCTAACCCTCACTAGTTATTTTTGTACAATTCGAAATATTTTGTAAAATTGTGAAACATAATAAAAATAATATAATAATATATAGCGTGTCCCAAAGTATATTAATACAAGTACGCTCACTTCGTCTGGTTAACATCAGCTGATTTCTACTAAATTGTCAAATTATTTTTAATTTCTTTTTCCATTTTATACCCAGCAAACATTAAAATACATTGTTTGAAACAAATTGTTTCTTAAAATAAATTTTTATTTTAGTATAAATTCGGATAATATCGAATTAATTTATAATATCCTCGCCATTTGGTAATTGTTCTCATTATATGTATATAGTAAAATTAAAAGCAAACGGACGTAACTACACTTTTATTTTTTTACAACAGATGCAAGAAACAAAAATTATATCTTATTTCAAAAGCACCGTTGACACCGTTGTTTATAATCTCAGAGAATACATGCGTTTTTATGTTTTTTACGTCGTTTTGCATTAAAAAAATACATGAACGTCCGTTTGAATTCTTTAATAAAGTCGGCGGTTTTGATCGCAGGAACGTGAACGTCCGTTTGCATATAAGGTGAAGATATGTACCTCTTCATTGAATCTAAACTATATTTAGCATGTTACAAAATGGATTTTTCTGATGTTTTAATTCGTTCTTGAACTGAATGAATGTGTAGTTCTTTAAACTTTTTTAGTTCCACATTTGAAAAATTTTAAAAAAATGTATAAATAAATAGGTATATGGGCATTTCCAGAAAAATTTAACTTTTGTCGCCTCCGTCGCCAAGGACTTAAGCTGGTTTTTTTCAATGAAAAACTTAGTGTTTTTTTACTTATTTATATTTTTGCGTAGAACATAATTAGATCTAAACTAAGTAAAAGAAAAGGGAAACAAAACTTGAGTTTTTCTTCAACAAAAAAAAAGCCTTTACAGAATATGGAACAAAATACTCTCTTTTGACAGAAAAAAAGGCTGTTCTCATGTGTTATACAGTTTTACGTGCAAAATGTTGTTGTTACTAAGATTATATGAAAGAGATAGTTAAATTAGAAACACGTTGAAAAAATAAGATTTGCTTTCTCTTTCACACAATCTTCGTAATGTTGTTGTATAGTGACGGGTCTAGTTAGTTGTCTATGGGACGTGAAAAAAGTGGACATTTTCTGGAATGTATATTTGCACACAATTCGCAAGTCATCCTCTTAAATTATTCTAATCTAAATATGAAACCCGCATGTTTGTTGGGTATATGGTGCTTCAATGTGTGTGTATTTTTTTAGCAATTTAAATTGTTTATAACTCCCAAGATATTCAGTGGATTTTTCTAGTTCTTGCGTATGCCAGTTCTATGATTTAATCCTATCCAACGGTATACTTTCAGTGAAAATCTGCAGCATATTTTGCGCGTACACAATTTACAAAAATTGTACTTAAATATTAATATAAAATTTACAAATGTAAACTATTTATTTATTGTCTTTTGTTTTCTCTTGTTAACCCTTTTATACCGACTACTCGTTAAATACAAACCTCCATATTCATAAAATTTCAAAAGAGTTTGAAATGTATTTTATTTCAAAATTGTCATAGAAAATTTTCTTAAAATAGATTTCAAATACATTTTATTTTTTTATGAATATGGGGGAACTATTTTAATTTCAACATATACCTCTACCATTTTCAACAGGAAGAAATCTATTTTAACATCATCGCAAATATACATAGATATGATTATATATAAGCATTATTTTGGTCAGCCATTTATATTATATGGTAACAAACACCAGGTATTATGTGTAATGAAAAATTGGCATGAAGTTAGCATAAGTGACGAAATTGAACTTGGTCTTAACGAGTTCCTCCATAGCGATATTTTTACTGTAAAATTATATGACAAAACTCGTTAACACCATTTTAAATTTTGCCACTTATGCTAACTTCATGCTAGTTTCTCATTATACATAATGCTGATAGAAATTAAATTTAAATTGTATGCTTCTTTCTCTTCTTTAGAAACCCTTAAGCACGTATTGGCAATTTATGGTAATTATGTATATAAAATATAATCGTGCGGACTATGTATCTATATATATCGAAGTTGAATTTGTGACTACGACAAATTGTCCTAGAATAAAGAAAAGTTTGGAATGTTTTCTTTACTATGCGACAATTTGTCGTAGTCCCAAATTCGACTTCGACATACATACATAATCCGGGTGAATGTGTTTCTACAATTTGTATTTTCTTTGGTATATTACGATCTGTATACTATGGTGTACTGGGGTACTGGGGTAGTGTACTGGGGTAGAAAATACAAAAACAAAATGCCTGTTGTTTTTGTTGTTGTAGATGTGAGCGTACTTGTATTAATATACTTTGGCGTGTCCATTATTTGTAAAATCAACTATTAAATATATTAACTTCTTTTGATATTAATTTTCAAAATGAAAATAAACGAAGCAAAAATCCAAATGTCATCTTAAAATAGGTTTAAAATTGGGTCGAACCAATTTTAAAATTTCCTTATTTTTTATAAATGCAGTTTTAGAGATTTTAGCTTAAAATTGGTTTGAAACGCTGTTTAAAATATTTATGAATAGGGCTGTAAATATTTAAAAGTTTTGTGAACTTTTTTATATAGTATTATATTGCAAAACGTTTCATCAATCAATCATGGTTTGTATCCAAAAAAAAAAATGTATTGATTGTTATGCATATTTTTTTAATATAACTGAAATTTTTTAGTGGTATAATTAAGGAGGATTTTTCTCGGAAACAAATGATTGCGAAGAGAAAAACTCCATGCAGAAATTAATAATTGGTCTGATTTGTAGCAAAAATTCATCCCTTTGGGAATAAAGAATTAAAAATGTATCTCTAGCACTTTCTCATAAAAAGGAAATGTTTTTAATGGTATGGCTAAGAAATACTTTCGCACTAGATATAAATTGTTTAGATTAAGAATGAACTTGATTTATATTACAGTTCATGAAATCGATAATATATGGAGGATCTTAAGATCAGTGCAGCCAACAGGACCTTTAGTTAATTCTGAATTTTATCCCGGCTGGCTAACACATTGGCAAGAACCAAATCAAAGACGTGATGGCCAACAAGTAGCAGATGCCTTAAGGTGAGAAAATTTTTTAAATGAACAATAATCTTTCTCTGTGTATAATAATTGAATATTTATTTATGTTTACAGAACAATTTTATCTTTCAATGCCAGTGTCAATTTCTATATGTTTTTTGGAGGCAGTAATTTTGGTTTTACAGCTGGCGCCAATGATTTCGGGGATTTCAAATATGTGCCCGATATAACATCTTATGATTACGATGCTGTCATGGATGAGCCAGGCAATACTACCAAGAAATTCGCTTTAGTACGTGAGGCTATTGCTGAATATTTTGAAATACCTAAAGTCGAAGTAGTAAAAGAAGAAGCATATGCTTATGGCCAAGTAAACATGAGACAAATAATGAATTTACTTTCCAATGAAGGCCGTGCCACATTAGGCACTGGACATGGCTTAAAATCACAAAGACCCAAAACGTTTGAACAGCTAGACCAGTTTTCTGGATTAGTTTTATATGAAACCAGTCTGCTAAGCATTGATATACAAAATTGCTTACTAAACGTATACGATTTAAGAGATCGTGCTCTTGTGTATGTGGATCAAGAACTAATGGGCATTTTGTCACGACAAAATGGAAATTTTTCTTTAAGTTTGAATAGAACCTCTGGCTCACAACTGCAAATATTGGTAGAAAATCAAGGACGTATTAATTTTAATATAGCAAATGATACTAAAGGCCTTTTAGGAGCAGTAGTACTACAAAAACTTACCAGCGATAAAGCAACTGTTTTAGAGAACTGGGTTAATACTGGCTATCCTTTGGAAGAACCTCATGTATCAAACTTCTTAAATAGCATTTATAAGAATTATTCTTCCTTAGATTTTAAACGCGATGAAAACAATGTATTGAACAATGGACCCATGGTGTATTTTGGTGAATTTGTAGTTAAAGATATCTATCATACTTTTCTCAATCCGTCTGGTTGGGGAAAAGGTATAGCTTTTGTAAATGGCTTTAATTTGGGCCGTTATTGGGCTTCAGTTGGACCACAATTGACTCTTTATGTGCCTCCGGAAATTTTGCATGCAGGCACTAACTCATTACTTCTAATAGAATATGAACAAACTAATCGTGTCAATAAGGATTTAGATCCTTATGTTACTTTAGATGATAAGCCTCAATTAGACAAGTAAGATTGGTTTTCTATGTATTTATATCTCTAATTAAAAATACCATAAATATATAAATAAATATATTGGGTTACCAGAATTACAAAAGATTTATACTTACTTATGTACATAAGTATATGTATGTATGTAGAGTAGCTATGACATAGTGAGCGACTTTTCGAATTCGAAATGCTACAAACTCTCATTTTGTGAGGTTTTGAAAAAAAATGCATGAGGCTAAAAATGCGGAAGTAGGGTGGGGGAAAATGGCCGCTCATCGAGGTCAAAGTTGAAAGAAAAGGTGAAAAAATCCACAAAATGTCCCATAACTGCCGCGGAGTCACCCCTAGAAGGATGACATGTCAGGCCAACCCCCATAATTTTTTGTCCCCAAGATTTTTTCTAAGCATACCCACTCTCTATCTCTACTCCTTAAGAGGGTTCCCATGAAAAATTAAAATTTTTCATAAAATTGGCTTGAACCGTTCTAACTTTCCCTTGGGTGCGCGCAGAGATATTAAATGTATGACTGACCCCCAATGTTTTTTTAATGAAAAACTTTTGTGTACAACATTGTTACCTTCCATCTTCAACCATTATTGTGGTACCCATACAAATTTTGTTAGTTTTATAATTTTTTATGAAATGGAGTTCGATTATGAAGTTTAGTAATTTATTAATATCTCCTATTTTCGGCAACGACTTGCAGCAAAAATATTTTTTCTTCCTCCTTACGGCACAATACATTGTTGTAGTTCTCTATTAATTTTAACCCTCTTTCAACAGCTTCACGCTCTTGCCAGGTTTCTGGACCGGCAACAATATAATCTTTTGACAATCCGAGGCGAGTAAAAAATTTTACTGTCTATGGTGTAACGTAATGGCTCAAGTTTTTTCTTCATGCACTCTTCGTTTACTTCTTTTTGTGCCAATGAAATTATTTTCACACTTTCGATACCGAAAAAATGTTGAAGAAATGAACACCATCTTGATAAGCAGTGCAACTCCCAGTTGAAGAAATGGTGCGAGTTCGAATGCCAATTCAACATCTGATGGGGATCATAGACTTCAGGATGAAAGAGGAGGCGGAGAAAGTTTGGCGTGAAACGAAAACTTCCAAAATCATGTGGAGCTCTTATGATAAAAAATCGTCTAAACTTCTTTTATCACTAAATATAAACGACTGTAGACTTCTAGTGGGGGTTTTAACAGGGCACTGCTGGGCGGCTTCGTATGCCGTCAAAATACCACGAATACTTGATGGTACTTGTAGGATATGTTAGGAACCGAGGGTAAATGAGACCACAGAAAATCTACTATGCTACTGTTCTGCACTAGGGTGTAAGTACCTTTGTGCTCACACCTTCCGAAATCTCGAACTTGTATCGAGAATGGGAAGGTTTTGACTACTGAGCTTTGTTAAATCTGTGTGGGCGTCACTCACAGCTTGCACTGCGAACTAGACTGCCATACTTGCAGGGTTCTTGTAATCTGCTAGGATCGCTATGGATTAACTCCGGTCTATGCGATGTCCTTGAGCACCCAGTTTGACCTAACCTAGCCGGTGAAACCGCTTTAATCAAAATTTCCATTGTCTTCTTCTGCCTCGATATCACACAAAAAATTTTACGTAGTAAATGCCTTTCGTCATCCATCGAGCATGACTGGTAGATCGTGGTTGGCTAAAGTTATGATTGGGAATAATATCGGTACGATTTGCATGCGAACATTAAAATAATCATTATGAGGTTGTGTGTATGCTCTGTTGCGTTTTTGTGTGTTGTATATTTGCTCTGATGAGTTGAGTGAGTTGAATTAGTTGTAAGTATTATGAGTATTGAATACATCAGAGTAGTTAAATTTGAATGATGTCTACTCACTTATGTTTAAAAATTCATGAGTGAGTATGAGTAGCGAAATACGATGCAATGCTGATATCTGCACCAGAGACAGCAACATTTTTATTCGCCTTGGATTGTCAAAAGATTTTATTTTTACGGATGCAGAAACCTGGGAAGAGCATGAAGACTTCCAGCAAGCTCTAGAAGTATTGTGTCAATTGCATGTTGTCAACGATGCTGTCAAAAGACGCGTAAAATTAATCCGCACAAAAACATATGTAAGTGCTAAAATAAGGCCAAGCTCCTATCCAAAAATTTCAGCAGTAAAAAGTACTGAGATCAAAATAATGATTAAGTTTTTGATAGCTACTATACCATCTCATTTCTAGGCAGCCTGTTAGGTTGGCAAAATATTTTTGCCTTTCTAATATGGGAAAGAATTATGGGAAAAATATTGCCAAGCTTAAAGATTGTCTAGAAATGAGATGGTATTGTACCTATCAAGAACTTGGTGCTTATTTTGATCTTAGTACATTTACGGCCGAAATTTTTGGATAGGATCTTCGCTGTTTTTGTGCGGATTAAAATTTAATCATTTCGTTAAACACTTAGAATTGCTGAACATACCTCATATTGACTATGGTGTAGCAACGACCAAAAGAAATATTGACACAAAGTTATTAAAACTAAAAAATATTTCAACAAAAAAGTTTCAAAATGGAAAAGAAAATATTCCTCTCCAATTTTAATAACTTAAAGAACTATAAGTTCATCTCAAAAGTACTGTGAGCGGTTTTGTTTAAAATTTTAAGGATTTTGTTGAATTACAACTAGTTTTAATATTGTTGCGTGCTTTTTCCCAAATTAATATTTTACTTTTTAAGTAAAATATTAAAGTTTTATTAACAGTATTCATATGATTAGAAGTTTAACATAATACCTTTAGTTTTTCAAAGAAATTTTTTGGTAAAGGTTCCCTGAAGATTTGCATTAGCCTCAATGAAATGCGAATAGGAACTAGCTAATATCCCTCCATAATCAATTTCAACGTATTTTATTTAAACTTTAATTCCCATATTCATAAATAAATAAAATATTTTTGAAACTTTGAAATAAAAGCAGAAAACAAGTCCAAAAATAGTTTATCGTAAATAAAAGTATGTAAACGCATTAGTTTCGTTTCTCATTTTCATAAAATAGAGCAAATTCAAAAGAAACAACTTTGTTTCTTATTCCAAAAGTATATCTGCAAGTTGTTTGTTGTTCGTGACTTTTGTTTTTAATATTAAATATTGTTATCGAATAAATCGAATCAATAAAATGGTGAGTCCTATAGATTAATTAAAAACATGTGAAATTCAAGTGACTATTGAAAACTTTCCAGCATGAACTTCATCAATTTGCTAAAAATTCATCATTCGTTACTTGATTATATATTCCTCAAATTAAGATGAGTATTAAATAAAAGCAAAAATGTTTGGAAAAGAACAAATTTTATATCATTCGTAATAGAGTGGTAATATCTGATTTAGGTATTTATGTTGAAATTACACGTTGGGGCAGGTATATGCACAGAAAAAACTAAATTTCATTTTTTGTAAAGGAGTTCAATGAAATAGTAAATATTTTGTCTATGAACGGACCTTCAAACGAATTTGTAAATATAGACAAAAATACCTCAACAACTTCATTGAAAAAAGCGTGTTTTTTTCAGTGAACAAATTGTTTAAATCTATAAAACAATTTGTCTAAAAATATTTACAAATTGTAGACAAAACAATTTACTAAATCAAACAAAAATATTTACTGGATTTTCTGAAAAATATCAAACAATATTTCTGTCTGAATTTAATAAACAATTAGTCTAAAAATGCTAACAATTATTAAGCAAAATAATTTACTTAATCAAACAAAAATACAAACGAAATTTTTGTCTGTGCCATCATCATCATCCATTAAGAATTCATAAGATTTCACTTTGTTAAATGTGTTCAAGTTGAATGTTTATCTAAATACTTAAAAAAAATGATTATGGACAAAACATTTACTGAAAATTAAATTTATTTTTATACAAACTTTTGTTTGAAAACTTTTTGGTGATAATTTTTTCTGAGTGGGGGTTCTTGGCAACAATTAAATTTTAGGTTTGCGATTTTTAATTTTCTTTTTATTATTTGAAAGCTCATACATTTCTGCACATGACTGCATATTTTATTTTTTTTTATTTGACCACGTATCTTTTATTGGCACCCTGTTAAACTTCCAAAATTAAAAAAAAAAATTGTTTGGTGTTAAGTTAAAAGCTTATAATAAAAAGCAAACCAATTTAAACTATTATAATCATGTATGTACATTAGGGCAGCAATGAAATTTATGACAACTTTTATTTCTTTAATTTAAACAAAATCTCTGCAAATTACTATGGTGCTTAGTCTAAAACCCACGTAGTGAAAATTTTGTGCCAAATCGGGTAACTCTCAGGCGTTCCCCAATTGGGTCAAAATTCGAATTCTGTAAAATTTACTAAAATTAAGCTCAATTTATGTTAACCGATATTTCAGCAAGCGTAAGTGAAAGTTTGGGCCAACTATAAGGCTTCACCCCTAGGGGCCAAATTTTATAAAATTTACCAAATTAAGCTCAATTTACATAAAACGATATTTTAGTAAGTGTATCCCCAGATTTGGACCTAATCGGACAACTGTGAGGCTTAACTCCTGTTTCAAAAATAACCATAAAAGCATAAAATAATTGGTTGGTTGGTTTATGTGGCTACCTGTTACGCACAAGCATTCGAGTAGAATCAATACGATTCCGTTTTGACAGACCACTCCACTCGTCAATGTCAACCTATGTAGGTCCGAACCCAGGCCTCGGATTCGGTATTAGATACTAGATCCAACCCGTTGCATTGAGATACCTAATCAGGTCAACCAGACCTATCCCTGATAGCTCCGAAAGTTCGTTTAGTATGCTGTTGCCCAAAAATTTGTGTCTCGAGAGGTGCAAGGCCGGGCATTCGCAAAGAAAGTGGAAGACTATTTCTTCTTTGCTTTGATCCCGGCAACTACGGCAGAACGCATTGTAGGAAAGGCTTATCCTGCTAACTTTTCTTGTAAAATATCAATATATAACATTTTCACTTTCGTCTAATGCATCGATTTTATCATCAAGAAGCTTATTATAAAACTGTTTTGCATACAAATCTAGAGAAAATTTTTCAAATATTTAGGAATAAACTCTAGATTTTATAAAAAATGTCCTGTTTATTACGGCATTTCATAAGAGTGTGCAATATATTGAGGCAAAAAATTACCGGGAATTCCCGCACTAATTTCCCGGGATTGAAAATGTAGCAGAATTCCCTTGAAAAACTCTAGTGATATGGTAACAGAAGAAAATACACGTTTTTTAAGAGAATATTATATTTCAGCAATATACTGCCAATTGTTCATTCATTACATGTAATAAAATGTTAAAATAATAAAGTTCATATTTCAATATATTTTTTATTTTTGTACGATGTTAAATGAATTTTTCTCACATACATAAACTTCTGGTGGTCTGTCATACACTCATAGAAAAATGCATCATCGCATTGATGACCCCAACATCAGAATTCTGATATCAACGCTATGAAGAAGGTCATCAATAAAACGAAAACAGACATCAATCTGTGCAATCTATGACTGGAATGACAACAATATTTATTATTTATTATTAAAGTGTAAAATATGTTTAAAAAATAAGTAAATAAGTAAATTGTATTTTAACACAAATGTTATTGTTTCATTTTTTATTTTTGTGTGTAAACGCATTTTCAAAAAGTTAAAAAGTATGGCATTGCATTAATGTGAACTTATAATCATTACCATGACAGCGCTAATAATAATATCTACAAGTCTTTTTAAAAAGTAAGCCAGTACAGCATAGATGCACAGACAAAACATTGAAGCAAACGATAGTATGATGTCTTTTCATCATATTGATGACACTTAGTCATAATATGTATGTTGCATTAATAATATTTAGGTGGACTTTGTGCTGCCGATGTATTGGATGGGGATATAGTTGAAATGGTAGAGGCATTTGTTTGTAAATGTGCAATGAATTGAGGAGCCTGGGATCAAGACCAACGTCAGAAGAAAAAATCAAATAACAAAAGGTAAAACTAAAATAGAAACAAGTAAAAGTAAGAAAATATAAATATGTATAATTGTTTCAAGCATTCCATTGATGACAGCTGATGTAAAGGTTGATTGACGTCACATTGATGTAGTGTCATTAGGTCAAAAACGAAGAACCTTGACATAGCATTGATGTCAAATTACATCAGCATTATGACATCATATGGATGACATTTTGTCGATGTGTCATTGCATTGATCATAGATTTGTCATCTTTGGCATTGATGACCACATGATGTTAAGGCTGACATCACAATGATGAGGGTTTTTCTATCAGTGTATTTATAGAAGAATACATTATTTTATTTTTACGTATTGCCGTCATATTTTATTTATTTTCATTTTTTTTATTACAAATAGGTTTTTTTTTTCTTATAAATTTGGTAAAAATTGTGTAAATGCATTTGATTATTATATATTGTCTGATATAAACTGTTTTTATCATGTATATATTTTCTTTTATTTTAGTTCTATTAATACTTATAAGAATATTTAGGGTACAGAGAATAAGTTTTCATATGTAATTTATTTTATAAAAATATTGTTTGTGGGAATAAAATAAATGCAGTGGATATCGACCGGTATATGTAACATTAGTTTTAGCCCTAAAAATAAATATCAAATTCAAAAAAACTCAAAATTTTTAAATCAAAACATGCCGAAAACTTGTAACATTTCCCATACAAAAATACAATTTCGACATCTTGCATTTAATGTTTATTTCTGAAACAAATAACAATACCGGAATGATCAATACATATTTTATAAAAACTTTAACGCTCTACAAAAAAGGTCGTGTATGATCCGTTTGATAATTTCACTCCTTCTAAAGTTATTTATAGTGGATATTTGAGTTTAAAATATTTTTGTTTTTAAAAATCTCATTTTTCTACTAAATATGCAGATACACCAATGTCAGCATACCTAAAGTCCGGCGAAATCAACCATGACTTCTTTCGATAATCGATAAGCTTGCTGGTTGGAATCGTAAAGACCATCAAATTCAGGGAAGCGTTATACTATATACGCCAGTGCCATGGCGTTGTTCAGTAAACTTTAGTCGGTAAGATGGAGCCCTATCTGCCACAATAAAGCAAGCTCTAGCAATAAGTAAAAATGCTATAATGACAGTGGGTTGACAATCAACTCCAGAAAACCTATTATTGTATCGCTTACCAAAAAGAGAGCCTTTAGATTTATGGCGCCATCATCGATCGATTATAGAGTTTCCCGATCATGTAAAATATCCACAGATTATTTTTCATACATATGCACTATTTTGGAATCGACATATTTACTACACTACCAATAAAGCCATTAGGGATGTTTACGTCCGCCAAAAGCAATCGAGTAAAACGTGAGTTTACTGTTTGATGAAGATATTTCCATATTGACTACAAAGCAAATAACGACTGAGAACGGGAGTTCGCCTCCTATTTAGGACAAATCTTCAACATTATGAAGATTAGTGTGGCATTATTTTACTTGACCGACTGCTACATCTCTTTAAAATTATTTTACCAATTTTTACCTATACTGCAATGAGGTGGTGGCCAGAAGTAGAACACGTCTATCGGATACTCAAACTTCTTTACAAAGACATTTGCTTTAGAGTACAAAAGAAACTATAATTTCCTTATTTCTGATAGAGGTTCAATTGTGCTGGGTAACAACAAGATGCTGAATATATTTCGCTACTAATGGCCCAAAACAGGAAAAGGAAATGGTAAAGGGCGATTTTTTAAATCTTTCCCGAGGAAACATATGCCAAATTTATTTATATTTGGGAATGATTTAGGAGAAGGTAGTCTACTTTCATATATATGAGCTGGGGTCAAGCATGGCCATGGATGTTATAGCATCTCTGAGCGAACAAAATTACATTATGCTGGATGACAAGTCATGAAAGTCATGTTGAAAACAAGACCAGTCTCCAACGAGAGAAGGGGATAATTTCGCTTTATCATTTTCTGATGCTGAAGTAAACTGTGATCACAACAGTCATGCGGTGATTTAAGTGCCATCCGGTTTCTGATACCACCAGTTGTTTATATAGAATTCCGAAAGTAACGAATGCAGACTCTACAAAAGTGATGACAGTTTTGACCATGTGGTCAACGAAGTTCCATCTTTAGGAGCTTAGGTAAAAGTACTCACTGTACTGTTTATTCAGGCGAAGAATATTGGCCAACAAATCACTGTATACCATTTATAACTGATTATCAAATGCTACTCTATAAAAATAATATGTAGATATTTTCATTACTTTTACCTCAACCTAGTTCCTCGCTTGTTTGAGGTGACGCTCTTTTTTTTACATATTTTCGTTTATGTTTAAAACACTTAAATAATGTATTTATTAGTTGTACAATAAAGATAAGCTTTGAATTTGATTTGGTTGTACAATTTTTTCCAATATTTTTCCCCACAATCAATATTTTTAGCAGATAATGAACTTCAAATATGTACATATGTATGTCAGATTGCTCTCTATAAGCGATAGTATTTATGATGTTACTCTACATTCGGTTGTAAGCCAGCGCTTTTATTTTCTTCTATTATCGCTCACGTGGTTCAGACAAGTAAAAAAAAATTATGTTTCCGTTTTGGTTATATTTAACTATTCTATTTTTTATATATCATATGAATAAAAAGTTAAAAAATAATATCAAAGCTTTAACACGAGCTCCACAATCAATCATGTGTATTATTTTTTTTACCATCCACTACAATTGGTTGGCTTTTTTCCAACTCCAAGCGTTGTTGTAAAGGCAGTTGAAAATAAATGTAAAAAACAACAACAGCTACATATTGTTCTCGCAAACAATAATGAGCTGTGATGCCAACATGTATTTTTTCCTGGGCACTCGCTTATTTATAATTAAATAGTTCTTTTTTTTGGAATATTGAACTAAATTAATTTTAATATTGTAACGTGCTTTTGCCAAAATCACAGCTCATTATTGTTTGCGCTAAAATACGATTTTTTGGGACTTCACGAACAAAAAGACATATCACTGCGTTATTTCTGCACCGATTTTTTTTCAAACAGAGGAAAACTTAAGCTTTGCGTGTGTGCTTACTATATTTTATTTTGACTAATATTTCGTGGAAATATTATCAAAAGAAAATATTTTTTTAATTTTTTCCGATTTTTTTTTTTGAAGTTTGACATCTCTTTTTCCAACACTGTGTTTAAAACCCTAACAATATATTTATAACCTTGAAAAGTGTATCTTATTTGCAGTCTACACCTAACTTAACTTAACATTAACGTCAAGTTAATATTAAGTGTAGACCGCTCAAGTTAATGCTTTTTTCAGGTTATATCATAGTTATAACACAGTTATAGTTATAGCTGTTCCCGTAGTTTTGTGTTTAGTGAGAGTAATTCTTGCTTACTCTCATTTTACCGAACTTTACGCAGAAAGTACGGGATCGGAGCTTAAATAAATAGTTACTTAGGTTATTTGGTAATTTGGTAATAACTTGGTCATTTGTAATATTAGATGTTCAAAATTTTGCACACATATGCGTTATGATATAGGGAATAATAATCCATAAGAAACTCAATTTTGAAATTTTTGCAGATAGGTTATTATGTCTTTAAGATGACGATATATAAAAAACATAATAAATTGAATATCTAGACAAAGGACATACACATTAGGGTGGAGCGAAAAACTTTTTTCTTTAATTTGAGCTTTCCTGTATTTTGAATCGATGCTCTTTAGTCAGAAGCAAACTGAACTTTTTTTTGCTTCCTCGATTAAATTCTTGAAGTGGCACACAGAGGGCTTGAAGTTTTGAATCAAACCATTATTCTGGTCTAAAGGCAGATACTGAAACCTCAGTTGTGACTGTTTACATATTACGTACCGTGCTTAAGGGGTTTCAAACTTGTTAAGAAGCTGAGAAATTCTACTAAATCTTTGTTAGGAAGCGTTACGAAGAGCTAGTAGGGGTTGAATATGCCGAAAATGGAGTTACGTAAATTTTAACAGCACATTAGCGCGCTTGTCTATTGCGTGAGTATATCAAGAATCAGGAATAAGGAAAAAAACAATTTTTGTTCGGAACCAAAAAATTTTTGATATAGTGCATTTTTTACAAACTTCACCTCTCGTGCGCCACCTCTAAATAAATTCGAAGATCTTTGATATTCGGCTTGTATGAAGGTTTTCTATAGGGTCATCAATTAACAATACAGGAGATTTAAAAAAAAATTCGCACAAACAGGTCGTCGATTAGTTTTTTAAATCTGTAGCTCGATTCTGTAACTTTTATTACGATAATCGTATCGTTAAAATAAATATAACGAAAATTTATCGAATTTGTTTTTCAGTAACATTTATAACGATATTCGCTGTCGGTTAACTAACGACAATAATTTTTCTGTTGTTATTGGGTAAACAAGAGTCGGCTGTGCAGCCGTAGCACGTACTTTATGCCAACAACAAAAATTATTGTTATACAAAAATATAGAAACATATAAACAAATTTGGGTATAAATAACAATATTTCTATTATTTAAACATTTATTTTAACATATACATATTTCTCAAAATTAACAACCCGAATAAGAAACTGACTGTACGCTGTTTAGCATGGACAAATTCATTTATTTTTTTCCGTTCCTCTTTGCGCTTTTCGCTTTTTTTTTAACAGAGATGCTACATGATGTCGAATAAAATTACACAATCGCACTATCGTTACTGCAAGCGACTCAATATGTCGAGAAATGTTACGATTATCAGATCGTTAAAAGTTACAGAATTCTGCTACTGAGCGACAAATTCTTAGACGTTGTTCTCTATTAAAAACTTTTGAGGCTAACATGAGCAATAACGTCTCGCGTTTTATTTTCGGTAAAATTGTTGAAGACAAAATAATCGACAATGCCTTACATTTTTCCCTCAATCCAACTGAGGACAACATGAGCGACAGCATCTTACATTTTATCCCCAACCCAATTTTGTTGAGGAAAATATTAGCGACAGTGTCTAAAGGTTTTTCTTCAGTAAAATTATTGAGGATAATATGAACGCAAATATCTTACGTTTTGTCCTCAATCCAACTTTTTGTTAGATTTGACGACAAGATGAGCGAAAATGTATTATATTTGGTCTTCAATAAAACTTTGTTAAGGACAAGATGGATGAGCTACAACGTTGACCTCTTGTTATCGATGTTTTAGCAGGTCAATATATTATCCAAGCTAAGTCAGTCCCCGGTATCAATATTTTGAATGAAACGGAAACAAACAAATATGTAAAAATTTCGATCTGAGTATTATTAAATATAGTCCGTTCCATGATTACATAAAAAATTTTAAAAGTTAACTTTATTTATGACAAAAATAGATGATTGTCACTCACGACATTGGATGACTTTGTCCGCTATGTAATCGTTGACGACAATACAGGCTTATGTAATTATTAACGACAAAATAGGTGACAACAAAGCTGATCGACATTGTCTCTTACTGAGTCGTGCACGATTCTCGTGACATTTGTTCGAAAACGTCGTTGATGACTTGTTTCGGCTGTTCGAAATATGTCATCAAAGATTTAGCATTGTCGTGCACACTTCATGAACTATGTCTTAAAGACGTGGCCAACTGCTATACTTTTATGATGGATGTATTTTGCGGTGAGGTGTACGTGTATATATATGTATATATATATATATATATATATATATATATATATATATATATATATATATATATATATATATATATATATATATATATATATATATATATATATATATATATATATATATATATATATATATATATATATATATATATATATATATATATATATATATATATATATATATATATATATATATATATATATATATATATATATATATATATATATATATATATATATATATATATATATATATATATATATATATATATATATATATATATATATATATATATATATATATATATATATATATATATATATATATATATATATATATATATATATATATATATATATATATATATATATATATATATATATATATATATATATATATATATATATATATATATATATATATATATATATATATATATATATATATATATATATATATATATATATATATATATATATATATATATATATATATATATATATCTTTTAATAGGCAACATATTGTGCATAATATAACATGATTTTTGACAGCATATAGCATTGCTTTAGCACGAAACGTTTGGGCGATTCACAAGGTAGTCATAAATTTTAAAATAATGGACCATCACAGAGTTCAATTCCGTCTAAGAAAAGAAAACTAAAATACGCAAATTTAGCAGCTGTGTCCAGACTGTCGGCCGCGCTATTATACTGCGGTATGCTCAAGCTAGTGCTTGACATATTAGGGTGGATTGAATTCCGTTTCCGAACAGAAACTACCTGAATATCTGTTAAGCACTTAATTTTTAATTAAAGGGTGTGTGCCAAACGGTAGCAAAGTACTATTTAAGTTAAATTTTGACACTTCTGAGGTGAATAAAATTTCACTAGCCCTGAGCGCTAGTAGAATTTTTGACAGAAGAGATAAATTTTTAACAAGCAGAAATTAGAAACATGGTATCATAAAACAAGGTAAAACCACCGCCGTCGTTTTTGAAAATTTAAGCCGTGGCCCACTACATCGACTTTTGCGGTTCTTAAATGTAGTTAGACTGTGAAAAATGCACTGTTTATTTTAGTTTGCGAAAAATTATACATCGTATCATACAATTTTTCGCTAAAGCAGAGAATTTTGTTTTATATGTATAAAAATGTTCTTATAAAAAATTTTTTGGTAGCCGGCGGCTTGTAGTTAGGGTTTTTTTACTACCGGACTTTTTTGTTTCCCGGGAGAGAGGGAAATAAAAAATAAATTCCCGGGATTCCGGGAATTTAACAACTTAATAAAATATTCACCAAAAATTTTAATTTCCAAAATCCATTGATGTTTATATGAGCAAATTGAATCATTGAACCATTCTTTATTTTAAACTGAGCTTTATTTTAAAAGTATTTTACAAACAAAACACTTTCTAAGAAATGAGATAAAAAAGCAAAAAACTCAACAAATCACAGAAACAAAAAGATTTAAAGCAAATTAGGTAAAAAAGAACAATCTTTCTATCGACATTTTAAAAAAACTTCGTATTTAAAAACTATTTTAGACCGAGCAAAAAGAGAGTATACAAATCATTAGTAAAATTCTTGATGAACTGAAATCAAAGTAGTTTTATTTCTGGTCATTCATCAATGATTTTAACACGTGATCAAAAGAGTGATTAAAAAGTTATCTAGGATGAATGTTGCAGTCTTAGAATATTAAATTCAGTCCTTTACTTCTTGGTATGCAATGAAACTTATCTGCCCTTAGACAATTTTTACTTTTATATTCTTTGTTGCAAATGGCTTTTTAAAACAGTCAATAGCGGATTTCAATGTTTGATGCAAGTGGTCTTGCGAATGTAAAAATGCAAAATATTTTAGCTTTTTTTTAAACTTAATGTCTTTTGTTGTTGGATTTCATTAAAAAAGCTACGATATTTTCCATTTACACTTTCGCAAGACCATTTGCATCAAATACTGAACACCACTAATGTATTAATTATTTCATCTCACAATCGGTTTCTTATTCCAGTAACACAATTTTCTGTTGTTAAGAAAATACTTTCGCCCTTTACAGAATTTGCCCGGATAGTTAAGAGGACGTTGTATAAATTATCAATATTTTTGTCCTTCTTCAGCTGCTTTGTTAATAGCAGCGTTTAAAGTTTGCTCGAAAGTCCTATCTTGCATCACCGTCATCTGAAGTAATATCTGTTTCCCCATTTCTTCGTCATTAAATCCATCAAAAAACGTGCATAAAGATTTTCTGAATATTTAATTACCGTGCATATTGAAATATTGCAGTTGCTTTTACTAAAAAAAATTTTTGTATGAAAATTGTGTTAAAGTACCAAAAATTAAAGGCATTTATCCTAAAAATTAAAGAATAGTGACACAAATTAATAATTTTGTGCAGTTATGTCAAAAGTGCGCTTAGAAAAAGGCAGTTAAATCGAAACTAGTTTACACTTTGAGCCATCGTTAGTTTCTTTCCCCTTACATATGTATTATTTCATGATGAACGATAACAATTTAAAGAGAAAAAAAGGACTTTTGGGTGCCAAAATAGTACTTTTTTATGTATATAAATAGATTTTTAATCCCGGGAATTCCCGGGACGGGAATTCCCGCAGCTTCAATTAGCTATTTTAGCGCTAGAATTTAATTCATGGATTTAAATACATGATAATTTAATGAAAATCTTTCTCCAAGGGCCTTTTCTTTGCAAACCAGAGACCTTTATTAAAAATAAAACACTTTTACTTTTGGAACTACATATTAATGGAAACTCCTCGGATCTATAGACGAATGATAAATTATGTACAGATTAAGCGTTTCATTCCAAATACAGTGCGAGCTCGATATTCGCAACAATTGTCGCAGCACCACGATTATCGCACGATTATCGCAACAGACAATATTTTTATATTACAGTCATGTTTATGTGTATTTTGGTTTTCTTATGTATATTTCTAAAATATAAATATGGCATAATTAAAAACCAAGACGAAAAGGAAACCGAAAACTTCATATGGAGCCTTTGGTACCATAGACTCACAACTCAAAAACTTTTTTTCGAATTTACTAACAATCAGCTATGTAAAATTTTGCGAGATTGGCCCTATTTTGCAACACCATCGATATGTATTTAAGATTTTATTGGTAGTAAAATTATTGGAAAAAAAAATTCATTTCGTGTTATTTTTAAGTCCTACTTTTTTAAGCAAATGTCCGGGCTTTTTTCCTCTGCTGTCCTCTTTTTATAAATTAAGCGATGACAACCCTAGGCACAGCAGAAAAATGAAATTTTTTCCCCACAGGCAAATATTTGTTTACCATAGTCCTTTTCTACCGTTTGGCACATGCCCAAAGTAAAAAAATATGTTCTTCGCACATAGAATATGAAATTGTATAAATTCATAAACCTAAACGAAACTAGCTGTTGCCGGCGACTGAGCTAAAGACAACAAACAAAATTTTCTCACTGGCATATTTTGAAATGACTTAATGTTTTATTTTTACTTATTTAAAAGTTATAAAAATGCAATTAAATGTGAAGTCATAAAACTGTAAGCAGTTTTAAGGCATACTTAATGCATATTACATATATATACATACATATATCAATGGCGGCGGCCCGTAAATATTATCACCGGCGCGGCTAAAGTTTTGGCCGTTCGGCTCAGATTTATGCTGTGTACTTATGACAAACAATAAACACAGCACACAAAGTCATATTATTTCAGGGGGGTTACTCTGTAATGCGATGCGAAAGGAAAACTGTTCGCATTTGTATGTTATTAACATTGCAATGCGACAGCATTTCTTTCGCTTCGAATTACAGAGTAACCCCCAGTCCTTTTTTAAGCAGAACAACAACGTTATTAAACTATTGTAAAATATTAGGACAGTATAACGATATGACTTGAAGGCACACTGTTTGAATACCCCCGTTGTATCTTCTGGAATATTTTCTTATAGCTTGTCTAACTGTCACGTCTGCCTTAGACAGATTAGATAAACATGTTAAATTTATAATGCATAAATATTTGTAGTTCATTATCTGTTTTTTCAAAGCTCATATAAATTATGCTGTCTTTTCTTACAATTTGTAAAACATCTTACAATTTTTAGTAATTCATTCACCATTAAGTATAAAAATATGTTTAAAGTTTAAATTATAGACTTATTTAGTTTTACATGAAAATTTAAGTCGTTGTTATCTTAGAGTTTAGAAAATTTAATAAAAAAAAACTTCTTTAAAATTATTAAAAAATATATTATTAAATATGTAACTAGAAAATTAATAAAACTTATTAACATTATAGAGAATATTATTAATAGGTAATTATATATCATAATAACTAATATCTAATATCGATGATTTTTATAATTGTTTTTTTAGGTAATAAAACAGAAAAGAGTTTAACAATTTGATTTGCACAATTCTGAATTGAATCACAAAACTAGAGATCTTAAAATAAAAAAAAAGTAAACATTTAATCAATCGGTTAGAGAATTATAAAAAACGATATGATTTTATTCCGATTTTAATATCTTTAATCAGTTAGAGATGTTGGTAGAAGCACGAGAGAGCATAAAAATATTTATGTATTTGGCTGTGTTCAGTTAATATTGTTTTTTGAATTTTTTGACTATTTTTTATGGCGAAAAACAATTTGATTTTTATTTATTTTGAGGTAGTCATTTACTCTATATCAGATCTAGTTGGAGTTACAAACTTAAACAATTTTCTTTTTCAACAAAATATGTACTTAATTGTTGTAGGTTAAGCTTATCTACGCGCCTACATTCCGTTGGTGCTAATGTCAACTCATCAGTAGATTTTTAACCATAAAAAAAATAAATATTTTTTTTAACATAAAGTTAGTAATGGAACAGAGCTATTATTTCAAATAATACATAAAAAAGAATTAATTTGAAAGATATTAAACAAAAACAAGTAATTAAAAACTATAAAAATATGTTGGTGTTTTCTGTTTGACTAATATTGACAATTGTTATAATAGAGTGTATTGTTATTGCAGTATTAAAATTTTGATTTTTATAGTGATGAAGAGGACTTTTGACTTAACAGTTTTCAAATCGCTTGATCATAACATGATTTGGTGCAAATTGTTTTAATTAAAATGAGCGAGCATTGCATGAAATATCTTACATCATATTTATCTTATAACTCTCGTTTTTAATGCTTTTAGTATAACAAATTTTTGCCGTATAAAAATTTTTAATTGTTTGCTACCTTTTTTAAATCAATTTATGTATTTACAAAACTAATCGTAGTATTATATATTTAGTTGCTAGTTTAGGCAGTGTTAGTTGTTCCATTATCGGCAGTACAGAATTTATCAGCCATTAATGCTAGAACTTTTTCTAATTTCGAGTGTCGATCATCGGCGGTGGCGGTAGCACCTTTACTACCCCACAAAAATTTTATGTGGAATTCGGTTCTGGAAGTATAAGAAATAATATAATTAAACAAAGTTGGTTTATGAAGACCAGAGCAAAATTATATATAAAGTGCTTTATCAAAAAGCATTTCGTTCGTGCAGAATATACATTCTGTAGTTAGTTGTGTGCCATTCTGCCAGAACTAAAAAAATAAAATTAGTTATCTATTAAATGTAATTGTTTAAATGTAATTTGCTTTAAAGTCCAAAGTGATTATAGCTTCGTAACATTACATTCAGAAATGATCAGCCATGATATGTAATCCACGGAACAAGCGAAAAATCAACATCAATTTACTTTCAACAAACACAGCAGAACATAACAACGTTGTTTTTGGAAGTTGCCACACTCCCATAATCAGTGCGCGTGTATACCTTGCTTATCATAACATTCTAGGTGGCTCGGTTGAGTGTGATTGAAATTCTTGTGCATCCAAATTTGTTGAGAAATTTGAATAAGAGAATGACTTCACTACTTAATTGACGTTTATATACTGTGTATCACAACAAATCCCAGTACTACCGTTGCTTAATTTTTCTTCATGGTAATATATCTGATTTTTGGTTTAGCTATGTTAAACTATTTTGGTTAGATTTTTATATTTAATTATATGAGTCATTCTCATTTTGAGTGTACATTCTTGGTTTTTTTAACTGTATGAGAAGGCAAGTTTCATATTATATTTGCCCCAATCAAAGGATCCTGAAATAAAATTATATTATTCGATTTATATTCAAAGAAATTTAATTATTTTTGGCTTGAGTTCGGCCTTAATTTAATTTTTCCAATTAATTATATTTTTATTTAGAGATAAAGGTGAAGCATGTAGACAAAGAAAATTTTGACTGCACGGAGGGTTGAACTCATCAGAGTTCTTTACCGCTTAGACCACACGACCAAAGTCGGAGGTTTGCAGTTAAAAGTTGAATATCATCTACTTTTAATCAATTCATACTGTTAGTCTTAGAGCTGTATTTCATTTGAGTACTGAGTACAAGAGCGAAAATTCTGAGTAATTAAGCTACACAGTTTTTTGCTCCTATGCATTTATACTTAATATTATAGCTTTGTAATACATGCAGCCTTTTGGTGTTATATAGGTCTGAATTTTTTAAGAGTGATAGATATTAGTATTAAGTGTTGATTTCTGCATCTAACTAAATTTTATTTAGTATTCAATATCTCTAAAAGAAGAGGTGATAGAAAAAAAACTAATATATTTTTCGTAAACAGCGGACAAAAATACATAAAGATCAGTTAAACTGATTTCAGAAAAATTTTAAAAACAAAAAAGAATTAAGGGCTTAATCAATAAAGCACGATTTTTAACATGCTTGCAATAATAGTAAGATATCCTGTGACTGCACTCGAATGCAAGTGATTTTTGTGTAGATTAACAGCTACATTCATAAAAAATTCTTATTTTAGGTTTAAGACTCACAATTGTTATTGAACAGTTTCACGCTAATATAAAATTGCATTCATAAACACTACAATAGACATTGTGTGTTTTAAGGAATTCTAGATTTCGATACTGGCAACACCACCATGTTTTGTAGTTAGTGTTGCAATAAAAACAATATGATTTCATCCGGATATTGAAATAAACGAATAACTTTTTATCATTTTCATGTAAGTTAAGATTTTTTCAACTCTCTTAATAATATATATCTCAACTTATTTGATACGAGTTTTCTATGAAGTAAAAGCAAAAAAGAGAAATGATTAGAAAAGAATTCACACGATTCTTTAAATCATGTATACAAGAGGTACTCGAATAACGAGCCTGTTTGTATTTGTGTTGATTGCTTCTGCATCACTAACATTTCTTTTTGCTTTTATGTGCTTTGATGGTGCTTTTTTGCTAATTTTGTTGCGAATTTTGTTTAACTTAAATAATTTAGTGGCATATTCTATTAAATTTTAAAAAACATACTTAAATACTTATAGCCAAGACTTCAAGCTTTAATTTAAAGAATATCATGTATTCCTGTGTGCTAAATTTGCAAAGATATTTGAAGTTAAAATCGATATATCGATGATATGAATTTATTGAAGGTTTATAGAAGGTGCATACCATCTTTAAACCTATTTTAAAATTTTCATGTAATAAAGATTTATGAATGCAATTTTATGAAATTTTGCTTAAAAGTAGTTTATTGCCCTGTTTTAAATATTTATGAATATGGCTGCAATAATCCAGAAACTATTTTAAGATTTTGAAAAATAATGCCTATTATTTCGACGTAAATGATTGAAAATTTTTTTTATTGAATGATACACACCAAAAATTATCATAGATTTTAATTTTAACACACATTTGTTCGAATTTGTTTATAAATATTATTAGTTTTAGCCGACTTAAAAAAATTCCGCCATTTATAGACCGATTTCGGATTTTTTTTATTTTATATAAAAGGATGCACTTCCATATTGGTCCCGTTGAAAAGTGGGCGGAGTCACTCCCTTACGAAGTAAATACACATGACTTTTCATCTACTTCTACTCAACCGATTCCTATGAAACTTTGCACACACATTAAGCTTCTCTTTGAATACTAGATCTTAATTACAAAAGTAAGCAGTGCCACGCCCCACAGTGGGATTTTTTGTGCAATAAGTAATTTTTCCGACACATAAAATTTAAAAATGTAATGATGCAGTTTTTTAGAAAATTGATTCAGTATGAAGAATACATAAATTGCATAAAAAAAACGTTTATTTGTCTTTGAAATAATGAAGTAAAGTCACATGTAAGTTTTGGTCCAATATATTGAAAACTGTTTACGCACTTCTATAGTGTTTGTACGTATTTAAAAAAAATTATAAAGTTCGCTCATAAGTTTAAAAGATATGATAGAATAAAATTTGCTCTATAATGTGCCGTGATTGCAAACTTCCTTGGAAGAAAAAAAAGGTGCTAGGTGCTTCTGCTATAATTAAAAAAAGTTTAAATAATTAATAATCTTTTATAAAATCATAAAATTTGTCTCCAAGTTCATGAAATTTTTAATTTTAAAAACCTACAAAAAGATATGGCATACTTTTAGGCTTTCAGACTTCTAGTATCGTCATATCCTTTTATAAGTAGCATTAGATGACGACCCCGTAAACAGGTTCTGGAACTTGATGATGTAGTTACAGAAATGATAGATGATGAATAAAAGTCTATATTTAAATGCATGTATTGAAATTTATTTATAAAATAATTAGTTTTGGTAAAGAAACAAAAAGTTGTGTGAAAAAATATAATATGGGTTATATGGGCGGTGAGTGGTGGGCGTTAATTGAGGTAATAAAGGCTCTGCGCGAAATTTTAAAAACTTTGGGCCAAAAATAAATTTTGGGTTCTATGGGTGGTGGGCAGTGGGCGTGGCCGATTATGATGAAACTTTATATATTTTCTTAATTGAGCTAACCAAAGGCTCAAAGCAAAATTTCAACATTCTAGGAGCACTCCTTATATATTTTGCCAAACATTGTATGAACAAAACCCACTGTGCGCCCCTGCAAAGTAAATATTCTTTATTAACAACTTCTACTAAACCGATTCGTATGCAACTTTGCATAGCCATTTAGTTATTATTGCAGTACAACAGCATGGTTAGAAAATTGGGCAATACCACGCCCATGAAAAGTAAATGTTCATTTAAACTACTTCTACTTAAATGATTCGAAACTTCGCACACAATTAGTTCTCGTTAAAGTACATCATTATGATAAAAATTATTGCCAGAATTATTTTGTTAGATTTTTAAATATTCCAATACAAAATTTTGATAAAAAAAATCCGATTTTTTTAATATTAAATATTTACGAATTTTAGTTTTTAATTTTACGAATTTTGTGGTAGGTCCCATTTCCGTTAAAATAATATTTGAATTTATGAAGTTAGTAATATAATACAAATTATAGTTTTTTCTGTGTAGTGCTTATTATAAAAAAATATTTTGGGGACAAAATTGAGGATTTTTACCTTGGAAATGGGGATTTTTGAGGACATCTTTCTTTAAAAGCGGGATTTGAGGCAAAATTTTTCTCAACACTCTTTTTTAAGAGAAGTAACACAATCAGGCAATTAATGCCTACCAGTTAGTTCATTAATGTGTTACCTTCTTTGGAAAAGGGATAGTGTAGAGAGAACAGCTGGTGAAGTGGGAGAGAGATAAAACGCTTAATTCATTTACAACCCTGCTATTGCGCGTTTTTTTAGAGCAGTGTTGCAAGCCTCTCTGGTGGCAAGTAAAGGGACTGAGTTCTTTAAGCTGTGTGGCGGTTTTTCTACAATACCGACGAAGGAGGGTGCTGAGAAGCTCATTAAGGATATGTTAGTATTACTCGCTGCCAGTACTGCCAAAGTGATCAGTGCTATACCTTCATCACTTTAACAGTCCAACAACAACCAACACAATAACACATGTACACAATGCATGAGAAAAATTCATGATGTTGTTGGCTTGCCTGACACCAGCCTCGAACTCAAGACGTCAGGGTTTGTAGTCAAACGCGCTAACTACTCAGACAACAGCACTCTCTTGGTATATTTTGAAATTTGTATGAGAAATTAATTAGATGTATTCATTAATTAAAGAAGAAACTAAACATGATCTTTTACAGTTATTTTTTTAATAGAAATATGTACTTATGTACATATGTAAGTACATCATACTATTTATCTTGTTTATATATTTATAGCTTTTAATCGCGATTTCACTTGCAATGATATATTTCAGAAAAAATTAAGTATTCTCCTACCCCATCTTTGCCCTAGCTTAGAAAAAATTCTAAAATACGGTATCTATGAGACCATTTAAATAACGATCTATTTATGTTTCAAATTTTGTTGATAGTTTCGGAGAAGCAGATGTCGCCCAGCTACCCTCTCTTGATCATAGAATTGAAAAATTTACAATTTATTTCCCCGCCTAAATTTCAATCTATCTATATTTTTAAATCTATCACACCCTTCTTGATCTTACTTTAGTAAAAATTATATGTATAGGTTATGTGCCCTTTTAGACGCATGTTCATGTTTTAAAGCAGCTGCTAGACAGATCAATATTTAGCTTCAATATATGTGTTTGCGTGCGTTTGTTATGAAAATCAAAAGCATTTTGATATTCTTCAATATTTCCCCTCCGTATATGTGTATATATTTTTTGTAAACAACCACAGACAAACACATATATTGAAGCTGAATATTGACATGTCTGGCATTCGCTTAACATTCATCAAAATCGGTTGGATAGTTTTCGAGAAGCAGAAATTGTCCCCCAACGCACTTGATCCTAATTTTGAAAAATATATAACCTGTGTGCACTCTTAGACGCAGAAGAATCTATGCTTAAAATTTAATAAAAATCGACGAGACAGAAATAGCCCATCTGCACCCGTCGTGGTTCATGTTTAAAAGCAAATGTATATATATCCTGTGTGTCCTTGTAGACGGATATGTATTGTTTTTAAAATTTCACTAAAAAAATTGCACATACCTCAGTCTAGATCATAGTTTTGATTACCTATATGGCGTATGAGTCCTTCTAGACACAAATCTATTTATGTTTAAAATTTCATCAAAACCTGTCGGACGGTTTCTGAGAGGCCCCTCTGCCCCCCTCTTGCTTCTAGCTTTGAAAAATATAAAGCTTTTTTGTTCTTTTGTATGCAGATCTATCTATGTTTTAAATTTCATCAAAATCGGTTAAATAGTTTCGGAGAAGCAGGTAATACCCCTCTGCCTGCTTCTGTCCCCCTCTTGGTAATAGTTTTGAAAACATATAATGCTTTTGTATTATTTTGTGCACAGATCTCTCTATGTTCTAAATTTCATCAAAATCGGTTAAATAGCTCCGGAGAGGAAGAAATTGCCCCTCTGCCCACCTCACGGGCAGACAGACTGTCTGGAGGACAAACAGATGGACTGGAGGGCGAACAGCGTACTCACGTTAATAGGGTTTTGTTTTTCTTCTGAGTACGGAACCCTAAAACTCTTGCTTTAACAGATCTCTGCTAAAACGTTCATAAATATTTTCTGGGTATGGGGGGTTTGGCGCCCCTCAACCCTATCCTAAGCACTTTAACGTGACCCTATATACCCTGTGTCCATTCTGCATTTTGTTGAACAAATTACCTTTTACAAACATGCAAACATAAAAACTTTTCCTCTTTATAATATTAGTGTAGATATATATTTTGAAGTAGTGGAACAGAGTGGTGCAGAGTTGCTTCTTTAATTACGACCACAAGTTTTTTCATCTGGAGCGCGCCACATTGAATTTTGTGTGACTTCACATATCCTATAATTGCGGCCATAGTAAAAGAGGCAAACCTGCGCCACTATGTACTTCAAAATATCAATAAAAAAATTATTAATTAATCGGCCATGTCACAGATTTCAATTCCGTTCGGAAACAGAGTTCAATCCACCCTTATATGTTAAGCCTAAGCTGGAGCATACCGCAGCATAGTTGTGCCGCCAACAGTCTTGCCACACCAGACAAATTGCGTATTTTAGTTTTCTTTTTTAGACATCAGCTGCTACAAAAATGGGGTAGGTTGAATTCCGTTTCCGAACGGAATTGAACTCTGTGACATGGCCGAATATGATTATTTCGAACGTATTTGCTTGTGATTCCAAATTGATTATTAGGCTAAGGTTCGTAACATTTTAATCCAGAAAGAATTGGACATGATTCATATTCTAAGGAACAAAGGAAAAAATTAGCATTAACTTAATTTAAAAACAGATAAACAAATTTAGGAAATTAAAAAAAATATTTCGGCTGATTAGGAAAAATAGATAACGAAATGGCTTTACTTCCATTTTTGTGTTGAAACTTAAACGGTGTCGTTGGAAATAGAGGACAGGACTGAAATGGGAGTTTAAAAATAAATGCTTAAAAGAAGAAAATGGCTTTGTTACAATATTATAAGGATACTCTAATACGAAAATGAAGGACAAACGGTAGTTGAATATATAATTTACTTTTGGACGTTAAAAAATGTAATTTCCATAAAGTATTTCGAATACTTTAGTATTTCTAAATAAATTGATATTTGCGAGGAATAAAATAATTTGTTTGATCTTCAGAAGTTTGGTGTTGTTGAGCTAGAATAACATTGCAGAGAAAATAAGGAGATATTTTGGTATTCTACCATATCTCATTGTTATAAAGTTCTTCTGATGGTTTACGTGGCTGCTTGTTACGCACAAGCATTCAAGTAGAATCAATAAGCTTCCGTTTTGACAATGATACTTGTATAATTTTCTAACTCACCTAAATGCATCACTTAGCAGCTCATCCAATCTGGAAATAGATTCTTCTAAAATCATTTTCGAATTTTTCCGAAACAATTTTAAATTGTTTAAAAAGTTACGCGATGAATCCAAATGGGCATAGTTAATGTACATGCCGAAATCATCGGCTTTACTCTCCCACGAAGTTATGCACATGTTGTACAGCGAAGATTTCTCACTTGTATTATTGAAATTCAAAATATCAATAACTGGGCGATCTTTGAGCAGGGCATACAACAAGACATGTGGAACTGTGGTATTTGGAGCTTGAGGATTTGAGCACTCATTCATGCTAATCAAGGTGGGCCGTAGCTTGGCTTCAAACATAAAAGCATCATCGGTATATTTTTGCCTGAGTAAGTGCCAAGCAGAATTAAGCTTCTGGATCTGTAAAAAATAGGAAAACGATAGAAACATTAAGGGACTATTTCACCAATTTATTTAAATAGCAATTCATATTTAAAAGTAATTTTTCATACAAAAAATTAATGAAAAACGACATTTAAACTAGGGATGTAACGAATACCGATACCGATACCGATACCGATATATCGGCGATACTTCATATTTTCCGATACATCGGTATCGGCGATATTTTACTGTCGATACGACGATACTTTTAAAAATTTTTTCAGAGCTTTTTTCTGACAAATTATTTATTTTTGGTTAATTTTACCATGAACTAAACTCATTTCGTTATTTTTTTAAATCTTATTAATATCAATTTTAAAAATTAATAATATTTTATAATATTATTTTGTAAAAAAATTATTTATTTGTGCTTAATTTTACCATGAATTCAAATTCAATTCGTTGTTTTTAAAATCTTATTCCAGCAAAAAAAAGCACTCCAAAGAAGTCATGAAAATGTAGAATTCGCGATCCGGAAGTATTTCAAATTTGGATCATTTCTAATTAGTTTTAAATATCCTTCCCATTGCAAGAAGCTCTGTTTTTCGATTACCAATCACCTAATTGGAA
Organism: Panzeria rudis; assembly: GCA_956483635.1. NCBI lineage: Eukaryota > Metazoa > Arthropoda > Insecta > Diptera > Tachinidae > Panzeria > Panzeria rudis. Next base: position 39,136,595 of record OY101449.1, on the reverse strand, counting down.
GCGATGCTCGGACAAATTTCTTTTTCGGTGTTCTATAATGATTTTTCCTCAAGAAAAAAGGGTAAAAAAATTACCCATTTTCACATTTTTTTTTTATGCGAGTATGGCGAGCATTTTTTAAAATTATAAAGGAATTAAAATTTTTTTCTTGCTTTTCTACTAATTACACTATGCGACAAATAAAGAATTTTGGAAAAACACAAGAACTGGACAGCACAAGTTCGATTGTCCCACAATGGGGTAGTAAAACCCTTTACTCAGTTTGGCGAATTTAGTGAAAAATTTTTTTTATGGACCTCCAAAGTTTCTGAAAATCAGTGGGGCCTCAAAAAACGGTGTCATCAGTATTTGGCCAACAGCTAATTCAAACTTTATAATACCGCTTAACTATATATAGCAATAATGTAGCTAAGAGTCTGTTTAACTGATTTTTTGTAACATTTCATGCCAAAAAATTGTTTTCATGAGCTTTTTGTTGACAAAATTAAGGAAAAAAAATTTTTTTCCACTTTTTTCAGAATAACTTACAGGGACTTGTAATTTTTAACTAACAATATTTGGCAAACTTATAGTTACGGTAGAACTGAACAACTTTTGTGAACATATCAATACAATCTACAATCGGCACTCTAATAGCTCACACAGACTACTTTTTACCTTAAAAATTTTAGTTTTTCACTATTTTTTTATGCTAAAAAAATATTGTTTTTTGAAAATAGTATATTCAAGTGCATACTTCTCTGTTGTGATTCACTAACATTTTGTGCCCAGAAAAATAATATGTTCGTGTACTTTTTTTGAAAAAAAATGTTAAAAAATTATATTATTCACTTTTTTCAGTATAACTTATAGGGACTCCAAATTTTTCATTACCATTATTTGGCAAAACAACAATAAACAATAAAAAATAGTAAATACTAAAATCAGCAAAGAAAGCAAAAAATGCAATAAAACTACATATAGCCTAACTCGTAAAAAACTAAAACTTTTAAGGTAGAAATTAGTTTTTCTGGGCTGTTTAGGGTGCCGAGATACATTCAGATTGTATTGACATGTTCACAAAAGTTGTTCAGCTTTATCGTAGCTACAACTTTGCCATATATTGTTAATAAAAAATTACGAGTCCCTGTAAGTTATTCTGGAAAAAAAAGTGCACGAAAAAAATTTTTTTTGGCATAAAATGGTAATAACATCTGTTTAGCGAACTCTTAGCTACATTATTGCCATATATAGTTAAGCGGTATCACCAAGTTTGAATTTTCTGTTGGCCAAACGTTGATGACACCTTTTTTTGAGGGCCCGCAGATTTTCCAAAACTTTGGAGGTCCATAAAACGGAATTGGTCGCCAAGCTAAGTGTACTACCCCGTGGTAGTACAATCGAATCTATACTGTCAAGTCCGTGTGTGTTTTGGACTGTTGCACTGTGTTATCTGCATATTTTTAATATAGATTTTTGGAAGCAAAGAAAGTGTAGCTCCTTAAAAAATGCTTCCAATTTTTTATACTGGGTTAATATCAATTTTAAATATTAATAATTTCTAACACTGTAATTTTGTATAATAAAAAAATTGCACTTGAGTTTTGTTAATCTAAACTTTAACTCAATTTCAATATTCGTATCGGTATCGGAATCGGTATCGGCGATATTTATTTTTAAGTATCGGTATCGGTATCGGATCGGCAAAACGGCGTATCGTTACATCCCTAATTTAAACATGAATTGATATTTAAATAGCGTTGGTGAAATAGGGTCTAAGAGGCTAATTTATTTAAATATCAATTCATATTTAAAAGTTGTTTTTCGAAACAAAAATGGAATGAAAAACGACATTTAAATATGAATTGATATTCAAATAGAATTGGTGAAATAAGATCTGAGAGTGATATGATTACATTTAACAAATTACCTGAGGCATACATAAACCCAACATTATGGTTGAAAACCCAAAAAGATTTCCTAAAGCAGTCTTAGTTTCCACAGCTACCTGTATCCATTTGCTTAAAATTTCGGCACGATCTAAATCGGTTTGACAGGTTAGTATGGTAACAGCCACCATTAATTTCATACATTGAGTGCGTTCAATCAAATCATGGCGAAATATTTTACCCTGAGGCAACGTCAACATTTCTAGGCCTGAACATTCTAAGACATTAAATTCATTGTCGCGTTCAGATTCCGATTCTGGCTCTTGTTTGGGATCTTCGATCAAAAGGCCAATATCAATGCGCGTTATATGTTCTGCCAACATTTTTGGACCAGTTTCCAAGAGCATGATTTTAAATGTATTCAAAGCATCGCCATCTAGCGGCTTGTTTTCACAAGACGGCAAGAGCAGGGTGCTAAAGTTTTCGACATCAAATTTGGAACACTAAATAGTGAAACAAATAAATTGTATTATTTTTATGTCATAATAAATATAATAAAGTTACCGGTTTAAAGTCTGGTATTTCTAAAGTAAATAATTGATCCTCTGCAGCCTCTACATCAAATTCATTCAAGCTTTTCAAAGTTACTGACGACACGGAAGAGGTCATAAACCGGGGATTTTTTATCACAACACCTCGATGCATTATGAATTCATTGGCATCGCCAGGCATTGAATCACCCGAACCATTACCCGAATCCGAGCCACTTAATTGATAAATGCCAGCCATTTGTCCCTGTCTCTGCAAAGGATATTGCTGCTCCAAACCAGTTCCTTCTTTGTTAGGACGTGCTAGAGTGGCAGCTTGACCACCATTACGATTTGGTTTTGGTGGTGGGCTAGGTGGCTTTTCGGGCAGTTCTGGAATTTTATTTATTTCTAAGCTACAAAACATGCTAGTTTCGTTATTGAAATCTCTAGCTAAACTTGAACAGCGATTAAAGCTATTGCGAAAAGCGTTTGTAGCCGGCCTAGGCAGCGAATGAGTGGTAAATTTAACATGATTATCCACAATGTCATTGGCCGTACAACGAGCTATAGTCTGAAAGCCATTTGTTGGTATTTTACCATGCATATTAAGATTTTCTAAATGAGAGTGTAGTTGGGTTTCGCTGGGTGAGCCACAAACACTATTATTCTTGTCAAAGTGGCTCACACGCCTGATGGTCTCACTACGATAACCATGACCATTGGTTTGATTAAGTTGATTCATAGAGCCACCATTGGCTACATTCTCCATGCATGCACTAAAGCCACTTTGTATCATACCATCAGCACTGTGACCAGCCTCGGCATTTTTTATATTAGACACCACAATTGCCTGGGCTGGTGTTAAACTTTGCGAACGTTGTTTCTTAGAGGGTAGTCTTGGAGCTGTGTTAAGTTTGCCACGTGGTGGTGAAGACATGGGACTTTGTTGTTGCATAACTGGTTGTCCTATAGCCGTAGGCAAGGACTGTTGATGTTGTAATAAGCTGTGTGATGGCTGTTGTTGATTAATACCGGAAGTGGTCATGCCACCAAAACGAGAACCTGCATTAGCGGCTAAAGGGGAATTTAGAGGGCTTGCTCCTATTAAACCAGCCAACATTTGACTGTGCAGTTGGTTTCCCACAATCTTGTGACCATAAAATGAAAGTGGATAAGTACGATTGCAAGGATATTGTATGCGTGCTCCTGAAGCCAAAGAGATGGGTTTTCCTATATTTAAAAATTAAAACAGTGTTGGTTATCTCAAAAATTTTAAGAAAAACTTACCACAACCCACGTAGAAAGTAATAAGATCGGGTATAGCATCGAATGCATCTTCCTCAAATTGATATTGTATACGTTCGTAAACGGTTTCTGGCTGAACCAAAATCTAATATTTTAAAAATATTCAATTAGAAGCTTCGTTAATTTTCCCATCCTTATATTTTTATAGCTTACCTTATTAATAACAAAATGCAGCACAGCTGCTTTGGTGCGACATGTCAAAACATAATTATCCGGCTGTGATGTACAGTCTCTGATGAGAAAATCTCCCTCTCGTTGAACAATCTCCTCGGCACGCTGGCGTGGCAAAGGGCCATGATACCAGGCATGTGAACGTAAATCACGAGAATCTAAGCTAAGTTCCCATTCTAAAGCTTTCTTGAGAGCCAAAGCTTCTTGCTGTTCATTTGTTGGTGGTAAAACTGCACTAAACAGTGAAGAGGGCTGGCTGAAGGAACCAGAATTTAAAGAATCGTTATCCATGATCACGTCAGGGATATTTGAGTGACAATTCTTTATGGAATTTGCGGTGTTATTGTCTCGTTGTTTTAATTCTTCATAGCTGAAAGAGTTTAAAAATTATTATAATAGAAAGCTTAATGTAAGCTTTGCGTGTAAGAAAAATTTTAAGTATTGCTGTAAAATCTAAATATGTATAAAAAAACGAAAGAATGTAGAACAAAATCGATCGGAATGCCGATACGGACGATATTAGGAATGGATGGATATCTGAAAACACTTAGCAACGTGACTTTTTGCCTTTAATCCAAACTTATAAATTCGGTATCTCTCACGTATAAGCGATGACAGGTAATACGGTCAATGGAAAACATGTCAATTGATTTTATTTCTCACCATAAAGGGAAATAAAGTCAGTTGACTTTATTGCGAGTTTTGGAACTCGGCGTTTCAGAATTTGTTAAGAATTCAGGCGGCAGTTCTCTGGTAATAAAGACTAAGTGCTTTAGTCGAGATAAGCTAAGTATGAATTAATATCACCATTGCATTCTCCATATTCAAAAGTAGCTCTGGAGAAAGTTTAATTTATTTTGTACGAGTTCTCAGGAATTTATAGCGTAATGATTTTTTTCAGTTTTTAATCTAATTTGGATTAATAGCTTAAATTAACTTATATTGAATTCCAAATTAAATATCTTTGTTATATTAAGTGGAACCATTTATTCCTAACTTAAAAGAATGGAAGAATTGTTAACGTGGACTTTAATGGCAAGTTTTGTATGGCGAAGTTTCCGGTAAAGTCCATGTTAACTCTTAATCGCACATTGTGAAAATGGCCGTAAGCGTAATAAGAATAAATTTCCAAAAATCCACTTTAACGTTTACTATAAAATATGACAATTTTTCTTTATTGCTAAAGAATTTATTAGTGCATATTTTGGCATATTTTATTCTTTATAGCATATTTCAGATTAACTCACATATTTATGGCATTTTTCTAGTTTTTGTGGCATATTAGGCTTGTTTCCGGCATATTTTGGCCTTTTTTTTTATTTTAGTATGCATATTAAAAAAATCTGGGCTCTGATCGAAAAAAATAGAATAATTTTTCCAAATTTTGAAATCTTTTTTTTAGGGATTTTAAATTTACTGTAATGTATTTTCTCCAATTTAATAAAAGTTTTGGTTATTCCATGAATTTATTTCGTGTTTAGTCATACCTTTAACCTTTTTTTAATACTTTTGAAGATTTTTGAACATACAAATTTTTTTTTCGATATTGTTCGCTTATTTACAGTCATACGCTCTATCTAGTGTCTACGCAACATTGGAGTCAGTTAGAGAGTGCCGGTCATTCCTAAATGAGATGGCCAGACATTCCAAGCTGGAGCTCCTCTTGATACCAGGGAATGCAGACGTGACTGGTAACATTATTGTGGACAAGAGAAAATCCTTAAGTCCTGACAAAGACCGGCTATGCAGAAATCTTTACTCAGCAAAGCGGCTTTGCGATGTACAGAGAGGAGAAAATCCGAAATCCCGGCTGAAGGCTGGCTATGCATAAATCTTTACTCAGCGAAGATGCTTTTCGATATCACGAGAGGAAGAAATCCTTAAGCCCGGCCGAAGGACGGCTACGCAGAGAATCTTTAGTAATAAAAGTAAAATTTCTTAAAATGTTAAACTCATTTCCAAATATTTCGACATTCTTCAAGCATTGGTGATACTATTTCGAAATTTGTGCTGACATCAATTGACTTTACTTCCTTCTCACCATCGTAACCGGACTCATGGATACAAATACATATAAGCATATAACGATGTATGTTTTAATTTGTTTTCATTTTTAAAAGTATTGACATTATGATACATTTAAAAGTGCCCATACTGTCCATAATAATAATAATAATAATAATAATAATAATAATAATAATAATAATGTCATAAAGTCCAAGGACATTATGACACTTTCAAAAGTGTCATAATATCCATGGACATTATGTCACTGGACATTATCACATGCCACCGTTTTTTCTCATTACTGAAATTTGGCTTAACATGGAAATAAGCCCTATTGAAAAATCACTCCTCAATTCCGTTTTTATGTTGTTAACAATAGGATGCGTTAAGTCAGCAAATCGCAACGTTTATATCTATGTATGTAAGTGGTTGTTGACATATCGTCGTGTCGAAGTTATCTTAACGTATATCACTAAGTCGAAAAAATGAGATATGATGTGCAATCCCCAGGTGTCTATCTCTTGTGGTTTTTGAGATATTACGAAGCCATTTTTTGTATATTCTCTTTTGAGTAAAATTTAATGCGTTATAATACGGTATGTAGCATAATTGTGGATATACAATAAAAACTGTATGGAAATTTACAATTAAAAAATCTTTTGTTATCTTCACTTATGTGATCAAAAACTATTTCATTGTATCAAAATAATCAAAGATCTCTTCCTGATGTAAATTTTTTAGATCTATCGATCTGCATACTGTATGTAACATAATTGTGGCTAAATAATAAAAAGTACATGAAAATAAATATTACATTATCCTCACGTATGTTTCACCTTATTTTCACGTACATATATTCCACAAACTAAAAAATGTGTCGCTAAAAGTGGCGTATATAACAAAATGTAAACATTTTTCGGAGGTTAAAATCGCTATCTCCATGACTTGAGATATTTTTACATAAATCGATAGAGAGCTTCAAGCATAATATCTTTTTTCTTTCGCGTAAATTTTTTTGTACAATATGTTTAATTTAAAATTTTTCAATTTTCCCAAAAAAAAAATTGTGATGTACGGGAAAATAACTTCGGCGCGACGATATTACGTAACGCCGCACAGTGGCACGCCGAAGGTGGCCAAAAGTTAGTTTTTTTGTGGTAACCGATTTAAAAGTTATCATATCTATTTGAAAGTAAATACCTGTAAGCCTCGGGAGCCAAAAAATCAGTATTCAATAGAACACTGAAGATGGCACATAGCCGAAACCGGTCTGTTTCTCAACCAAATTTGACGTGGGATGACGGAAAATCGTTCAAAAAAAAAAAAAAAACACAGCAAAAAAAATTACAACTTTATTTTAAAGGTATCACAGCGAAAAGGGTCATCCAAAATGGACTTTCATAGCATTTTGTTAAAAATGAAATTTTCTTAGAAAATTGGAAATTTTAAATGCATATAACTTTTTTGTTTAAAAAGATTTGTGAGCGAAATAAATTTTGTAAAAATGTTTGACTTCTAAGGTATAAGTGGCAAAAAAAATAAAGACCTTGGATTTTTTAGAGATATTATTACGTATTATTTTTTAGGGGTAAAAATTTCCCGAAAATCCCTTATTTAATAGCGCATCACTCATAGCCGTTACAGCCCGTCAAAAAAATCTTGCACCATTTTGTAGCTCGAAGCCTCCCCTACACACCTATACCCCATTATATATCCGCCAGTTTTCGCCCGCGTGCAACAGATCAATATTTCTGACCCAAGGTCAGGGGCCCGTTTCTCAAAACTACAAGTTACAAATCTACAAGTGAAATACACACAAATCACAACACGTTTACAAATTTTATTGTTGTTTTGTGTGTATTTTACTCGTAGATTTGCAAGTTGTACTTTTTGAGAAACAGGCCCCAGGTATTTGCAACAAATACCTGGGGGCCGTTTCGAACAAAAATTAAATTAAGGAAATTTCTACAGACTTGCTGCAACGCTTTTCTAGTATTTTTTAGTAGCAATTTTAAAACAGAAATACCATATACATGTAATATTGCTTATTTTTTCACAAAATCCAACAACAGGAAGGTGGGGTTAGGTAGAGAAATATAAGGTTGTTTCTTGCATAACGGAAAAAAACTCTATTTGTATATAAAAGTGAATATCTGTTTGTTTGGTTGTTTGTAAGCTATGGACTCCTAAGTCAGTAAACCGATCTTGCTGAAATTTTCACAGTATATTATTGATGATATGCAAGGAATAATAGACTATAGAAATTTTAAATATTATAAGTGGGCGTGGCACTTCCCATTGAAAAAAATTTTGATATTTGGATATTTAGAGAACTATGCAGCTAAAGACTTAAAAATTTGTGTTATGTATAATGTTTTTATAATGTGGGCGTGGCACCTCCCATATATAGCAAATATATATTTTGACATATCTCGGGAACTACTGCGGTAAAACACCCAAAATTTTGTATGAGTTACTCCATTGATTTTATGCATTGTTTTAAAGAAAATAGTCAGACAAAAATTAATGGGCGTGAGAACTTCCACATATAATTTTTTATGAATCCAAATTGATTGTAAGGTTAAGTAAGGTTCGTAGCGTTATATTTAGAAAGAATTGTGCATGATTAATATTCCAAGGAAGAAGAGAAAAATTAACATCAACTTAATTTTTTAACGTACACAGCAGAACAGAGTAGCACCACTTTCGGAAGCCGCTACACTTCCCTCGGCAGTGCTCACGTATATTTTGCTTATCACCACTTGTTAGGTAGCTCTGTTTAATGTTATTTTAATTCTTATATATACAACTTTTTTCGTGAAAATAAATCGCTCTCAAGCTGATATTGACTGAATTTTTCCAGCGTTGCCATCGGTTTATTTTTCTTCATTCTCATTTTTCTGATTTTTGTTCTACTCAAGACAAACTTTTTTGGATTGATTTTATACTTAAGTATATATGAACATGTAAAGATGTGAATAAGAAAGCAACAAATAGTAGGTTGTTAGACAAGAATTTTATTATTATTTAGATTAGCTTTTAACAAAATTAAAAACTTCAAAGCAGCATCGTAGTAGCACGTTATTACTAATTACTTTGTATGATGAGTACGTACCCCTTCCCTCGCATCTACCCGACGTATCTTGTCTTATATAATTAACTCATACAAAATTTGAATGATCCTGCTATCAAAGCTTTCCAGATATCACCTAATTACTAATTACTTTGTATGGGGAGTACCCCTCGCAGTTAGCCCGCAAGTTTTTTAGCTCACACCACATTTAAAAGCGCTTGCTAGTATAGCTTTCAAGATATGAGTTTTTTTTTAGTATGGGCGTGGCACAGTCCTCTTTTATATTCATTAGAATGTATTGTCATCCCAACCTAAAGCGTGTGCAAAGTTTTAAGTTGATCGGAAGTCTTGAAGTTGAAAGTCTCCGTTACATATATTCATACATATGTACATACAGGTGAAGCTAATAAAAGCGTGTTAATTAAATAAATAAAGACATATACATTTTACGTGGGACAAAGTATGCCGTTACACGCAAGATTTATGTTCGAAAATGATTACTTGTTATAAAATTGAATTAAAAATTAACATGTACATTAAATCCTCCATAACTTTTTTTTTGTCAGTCGATTTTCACGTTTTATAACGAAACTTAAAACAAAACAAAAAAAGGAAATGTCAAAATTCTGATCCAATCAAAAGTTATAGACTTTTGACCGCCTTCTCGTAAAATGTGCCACTGTGCGACGTTAACGATTTCGTTTTAAATTACAGCTGAGCTTAATTTGGAAGTATTTTGGGGAAGACAATCAGAAAAACCAAATTGCAAGAAGTGTTCTAAGCCTACAAATGCCACGTATCAAAAAATGTTCCACTCTTTTTGATATTTGCGTAAAGTACTACTCATTATACAAATTGGTAGCTGAAGATGGAATGTCTGTTATTGCCTTTAAAAGGTCTAAACAAGTGATAGAATGTATTAAAAATCATGGTTTTAGCGTGGTTATTCGAATGAAAATTTTTATTCGTTATTCGTTCGAATATTCGAATAAAAGTTAAATATTGTTGAGCTGATCGAACAAGAATAAAATTATGAAATTTTATTCGAACGATTATAAAACCCGAATAATTGAAACACTATTAAATATCTAGAATAAATTTATAGTAAATAATTTTTGATAGACATTTGTAAAACAATTGAAAAAAACACTACAACCAAATTTGATTTACGCTCAAAACCTATTTTTTATATCATAACCTAACTTTATTTCAGTATTGTAAGAAAGTTTGTTTTTTCTTAAACTTCTATACCACCCTCATAATTTACGATTTTTAAGACACTTCGTTCATACACACATACATATTGTGTATAAAGAAATACATATATACAAACATACATACATACATATCTGTATATATAAGTAAATATTAATATAAAATATTAATTAGCATAATGAATTCAAGATGGAAATAATTTGATCAAACTTGCTCTAAATCTTTAAGAAATTAGAGAAATTTTTTATAAGTATATCATGTGCATGTCTGCTCTAAAAATGATTAAAATTACTTACTTATCATTTTTATATCCTTTTATGTTAATCCTTTTGTGTTTTAATTTTCAATTCATTGAAATTTTTCTTTCAATTCCTCACACACCTTAATAGCTTTTCATTTATAAATTGATATTTCTATTAAATAAATTAATAATTTTTTTTAGTTCTGTTCCATTAGTGGCCCAGCCCAAGAAAAATTTTTTCCTTGCTACTGTGTCTACATATGATTTTTTTTAATACCGTTACCACGACACTCTACACATCCACTAATTGCTCCAGCCTTAACGACTTTGACTCTCTAACGTGTATTTTCCATCTGTTTCATGTGTATTTTTCTATACGTTAAGAGCCTGGCGAACGTACGAAGACTTTTGGTAGTAAAAAAATATTTCAATCTCTTTTGTTATATCCTTTGACTCCTTTATATGAGAGTAAATTTTATTGCTTATAACTATTCCCCAAAAAACATATAAAAACTTTGATATCTTTACACGCAGAAAAATTTAAGAGCGCGAAAAGAAGTGTATTTCCTCAAACATTCGAGGGCGGTGAGCCCTAAAGGAAGTTCATTTTTTCCAAAGATATTTTGTCATGTTAAACAAAATCTAATTTGTATTAGTGAATTTACACATGTTTACAAATTCCGATAAACTTATTCGTTCCCTAGAAATAAATGTTGATTCTTTAGTTATTGTAGATGCTGATCGGGAATCTGCGGTCCGATTTTTTTTAGCAATATGTCAAAAATAATGGCACTTGCACGTCATATATGAGCATAACTTGAGAATGGTATGCCCTAATTAATAAAATAAAAAATTCAAAATTATCTTTTAGCGGTTTAAACACAGAAAAAAAATTTGTAAATACAATTAATATTTTTGTTATATCAATTAAATAATTAATTGATTTTGAACCTACAACGATTTTTGTAAATACAATTACGAAATTGTAAGTTAAAGGAAAATCAGAAAAAAATTTTTAAAAATTTTTTTTGCTGATTTTAAATTTATTTCAATTAAGATTATTGTTATATCAACAATGTGAATTGTTGATTTTCCGAACACATTTTAACTATCATAATTGTTGTATTTAAAATTTTTTTTATAGTTACAATCAAAATCCTCGAATCGACTTTTTGCTTGTCTGCGAAAAACACTAAATGTCTTTAGGCGGAATCGAATCTGCGAGCTCTGGACTAATAGACTAACGTTCTTACCTCTCAGCTACAGAGCAATTTGTTATTGAATACGCAAATAATGAATACACACAAAACGTGATTTGCTTTGTTTCATCTACGTGTGTGCGTTCGTTTGTTATATCAACAATGGTAATTGTTAATTTTTTTCACAATATATAACAAAAAATTTGGTTAGTTCAGTTTATTGAAAACAATTTCTTGATTTGTTTTGTTTCATTTACGTGTGTGCTTCATTTGTTATATCAACAATGATGATTGTTAATTTTTTTCACAATACATAATAAAAAATTTGGTTAGTTCAGTTTGTTGAAAAAAATTTCTGTGTTTGTCGTATCAACAACTCTATTTGTTATATTAACAAAATATATGTTTGAATTTAAATTACATATTAACAATTGAAATTGCTAGTTGCAGTTTGATGATATTTTTTCTGTGAACATTGTTTCTAAATCTGCAAAGTATATGCAGATTTATCGTAAAAGTTTGAGTAAAATAAGAAAATTGTATAAAATTTTGTGAAATTTTTGTTTTTAAAACCTCATAAAAAATAAATATACAACAACGAGCTAGTTTTTTGTCCAGTAGCATATAGGTAAATATATTACTAAATAAATGAGCTCTTTTTTATAAAAATTGGTGCACAACTTTTGATTTTATTCAAAATTTACTAAAAGTACTGAATTAATAAAATAAATGAAGTTTTCATACAACAGGAAGTTTTGACTATTGCCTAATTCACAACAATTTGTATCGCCGATCTTGTACCAAATACACTTTTTGTTTATTCGTTTGTGAACGCCCAGTGTATATTGTATCGGCTTGTATCTTCTATTGGTGGACAAAAAAGAACATGCACCATACAGATACTCTCTGAGAGTATATACAAATACTCTCTGAGTATCGCATGAAAAATGATTTTTCCAAAACATATGAAATAAAAGTGTATTTAACTTTTTATATGAAAATTACCAACAACAAATTTTACACTATTGTATTTAAGACTATAATACAATTGATACAATGATACAAGAGGTTTTGTGAATTAAGCATAGGTGTTTGTGTTTGCTACTGTCGTATGGGAATTTTAATTTTTATCAATACAGTTCTCTCACTAAATTGTGAATAAAATAAACATTTGTTCACCAATGAAACTACATACTTAGCAGAAACAATGTTTGCACGTCTTTTAAATAATTTTGTTCTCGAATTTTGGATTTTTTATTATATTGAATAAGGCAAACACTTCTCAAGTGAACCTAATATATATCGTACAAGTGCCTTAATATCGCGATATAAAGCTGATAAAAACTCGAATTATGGGTGAATTCTTAAATGCAGTAAATTTGTGCAACCGGTGTGCAAACTATTGCAACAGTAATAAAAATGCTGCCTTTGATGCAGTGATTTTCGACAGCACTGTCAAGTGTTTGTGTAAAGAAACTTTTGATGGAAAAAAGTATAGCCATGTGTTTGTTTTCGAGCGCAGAACTGTCATTATTGCACAATTACTGAATTTACGAACGTACCCTATATGTTGAAAATCTGCATAGCATATCGATGGTCACACGTTGACAACACGTACTGATTTTTATAACTTTTCAGTTGAAGATTGTTGAAGCTGAAAGCTCTACTAGCAATGAAAAAAAGTAACTGCAACTAATTTCGGTTTTTTTGTATTTTAAGGATAAAAAAGTTTTTTAGCGATTTATATGAAGTTTTATGCGTTTTGTGAAAAATAATAAAAAATTAGTTACTTGTTGTCTACGTTTGATCATCGATATGTAGTCGGTAACGACTAAAATTTTTCCGGAACGCGATGTACTGTCATCATGTGTTATTAATAATTTTGAAAGTGAAAATTATTGGAAAAAAAATTAGAAGCAACTTGCTGTCTTCGGAGGCCGTTGAACTCCCCGGAATTTCTTTTACTTTGAGGTTTCAGATGTACTCATACTACCAATAACGTTGATTTATAAGTATAGGTTGCAATAAATATGACTCTGGCGACGACAACAAACTCTTAATGACATAAATCTGTTTGATTTATAAATCACCTCAATTTGATTTATAATTTTAGGAAAATACTCATAATACTTACACCAGGCAATTTTTCTTGCGCTAGTTTGAACACAACTGGTAGAAAGACAGAGAAAGCCACACAGATTTTCTCTGTCTTTCTCCCAGCTGAATTAAAAGTTGCGAAAGACAACTTGTCCTGTGTGAACCTGGTCTTAAAATTGATTCAACTCATCAGAGCAAACACACAACCTTACAATAATTATTTTAATGTTCCTATGCGTTTCATACTTATTTTGCATCGTCTATGGTATAGATCCTACACACATCGATTTAAAGAAAATCGAAATCAACAACGTCATAAATGTTGTTCAGTATGAGTATGATGAGTATCTCAAACTTTAGAGTGACTATGGGGTTCGATAACATTGCAATAAGCGTGAATGCGTATGAGTACAAGAAATTATGTGTCATGATTCAATTCTACTCACTTTTCAACTACTCATTGCTGATCTCTGACAGTGATGTGGTTGAGGTGATAAACGCGTTGACTATAAAACAATTCATGAAATAAAATTCCTTGGCTCGAGCCTATTTTTTGTCAGTCAATTAAAACAATTAAATTAATTAAATTATGTGAACAGAAAATAAATTTAATAATTACGAAGATGTTTTATGGAGACCAGATATGGGGGTACAAGAAATACGATATTGTTGAACAACTATTTCGATTATTTATCAAAAAAAAAATTGTTACTCTCTAGAAACGCACCTAGCTACATGCTTTTTCTAGAAACCGACTTAAGCTGCCTACATCTCGATACACTAACATTACATTTTGACTACATTAATAAAGTTCTTCATATGCCACATAATAGACTCCCACGCAAGCTGGCTGTTTTAATAAATGCTAAGCAAACCTTTTAGGCTGAGGAATGGACAACGTTGTGCACAGAAATAAATTTTCTTGCGGAAAATAGTTCAGCCCCACTGTGCAAATACTCTAAATTAATTTTGGCACTCGTTAAAATAAACGAAAATTATACATTGTCATCTGATGCAAGTAGCTCTCAGTTTCACGATTTGCTGCTAACTACTTTACTGTCACTTTCGTCTCGCACTGTGAGCCTGCTAATAAGAGCAAGAGGTGGGCTTCTTGATATTAATTCAAGACCTTTCAGCTACAATTCAAAACCTAAACACATATACTAATCCTAGAAAAGAAAAATATATTCTCTTTGAATTTTGTGCAAGTTTATAATTATGAGTTTAATGAATTGTTAATTAAATAAATTTTTCCAATATGGCTCACAACTAATCAGTTAATGCCATTTACAGATCATTTTCAGTAAAAAGTTTTTGTTTTTTTTAAGCACTAAAGAAATAAAGCGCATCATAATTCGCTTTAAAAGTTTGTTCAAAAGCTGATTTCATAGCGCCCCAACAATGCAGGTTTTAAAGCGAGAAAGTTAGCAGATGAATAAAAAGTATTACCTTTTTACTTATATAAAAGCTTCGTACACAAGCTATACAAAAAATGTGATGTTATTGTGCTGATCCAATACAGATTTTTAAGCGAGAAAGACGAGTTTCTTGCTACCGTTTTGCAACAGTGTTTTTGGCCAAGTGGCTGGTACGTTGGACTATAAACCTGAAGGATCTTAGTTCGATACTAGTTGAAGTTAAAATAACAAAAGGTGAATAAAAATATAATATTAATAAAAACAAGTAAAGTTACGAAATAATAAAATTTCAAAATCATGTTTAACGCTGCCAATTCACATATATTTTCAGTTTTAGTGCTGAAAATATTGATGATTTTCAGCGCTTCAAAAGCGCTTTTATGAGCAAAAATGTATTACTCCAAATCGGAAACTTGTCATACAAAAATCAGCAGCGATATCAGCAGGTTTGTAAGCACTGCTGCTTTATTGGAAGCAATTTTTTTACTGGGATATTAAATGTATGTATATAAATAATATCTGTTAAATAAATAAAAATAAATAACAAATAACATCTGTATCAGTTCAAAAAATTGATTTTTCGCGTTATTGTTAACATGACTTCAAATCCATTGAATATGAATCAAAAAAGATAACTTTCTAACTTTCCTGGGAGTTCACAACTTTAATTTCGTTAAGTGTCGTAATCACTTTCTTCTTTTTCTATATTTGTTGTCATATTTTCAACCCCCTATTTTGATTGCACTTTGCCGTATAGAAATCAAGAAAATGATTTCTGACAAGGGTAAGAGAGAGCGAGATATTAATTGTAAGAGCTAAAATATTATTATATAACATTTTTTCCCACGCATGCGCAAATCTATTGTTATTATTTATAACAATATTCTTTTTATTGCTGGCAGCCAGCAGCAGCGGCTTCGATACTATCAACAATTGTGAAATGGGGTGTGTTCAATGTCAGAACATATAAAGTGTACGGGTACTGCCAACGTTTCCTTTACACACTTTCAATTCTATTCATTCATGGTTTAACTTACTTAACAGCACAATACTACTAAATGAGTTGTCAAGATTCTAATAAACGTTACTTTTAAAATCCAAAACAGAAACTTACACAAGTGATGAATGATTGATGAAAATATGTATTTTGAATTATGTTTTCCACAATCCAACCAGTCGGCTTATCTAGAAAGTTTTAATAGAAATCTCAAAATCTATGACCGGTTTCCAGACAGTTGAATTATCTAGAATATCTGTATAGAAATCTAAAAGTTTTTTGATTGATTACTATACAAACTTGTTAGACGAGTCGATAGTTTACATTGTATAAACTAGGGATGTAACGAATACCGATACCGATACCAATATATCGGCGATACTTCAGATTTTCCGATACATCGGTATCGGCGATATTTTACTGTCGATACGACGATACTTTGAAAATTTTTTTCAGAGCTTTTTTTAACAAATAATTTATTTTTGTTAAATTTTACCATGAATTAAATTCACTTCGTTATTTTTTAAATCTTATTAATATCAATTTTAAAAATTAATAACATTTTATGCCGTTATTTTGTAAACAAATTATTTATTTTTTGTTAATTTGTTTCTTAAATCTCATTCCAGCAAAAAAAAGGACACTCCAAAGAAATCATGAAAATGTAGAATTTGCGATCCGGAAGTATTGCAAATTTGGATAATTTCTAATTAGTTTTACATATCCTTGCCATTGCAAGAAGTTCTGTTTTTCGATTACCAATCACCGAATTGGAAGCGATGCTAGGACAAATTTCTTTTTCGGTGTTCTGTAATGATTTTTCCTCAAGAAAAAAGGATAAAAATTACCCATTTTCACAATTTTTTTTATGCGAATTTAAACTAAAAACTTTATTTTCATGTAAATTTAAGTGAATAAATATATACTTAGAAGACTTTTAATAATTAAGCTATTAAGGTATTTAGAAGAATATTAGTTGATAAATGTTCTTTAAAGAATCGATTTTTTAAAAAGCATGGCGAGTATATTTTAAAATTACAAAGGAATTAAAAATTTTTTCTTGCTTTTCTACTAATTATCTGCATATTTTCAATATAGATTTTTTGGAAGCAAAGAAAATGTAGCTCCTTAAAAATTACTTCCTATTTTTTATACTGGGTTAAATCAATTTTAAATATTCTCTCTTACAATGTAATTTTGTATAATAAAAAAATTGCACTTGTGTTTTGTTGATCTAAACTTGAACTCAATTTCAATATTCGTATCGGTATCGGAATCGGTATCGGCGATATTTATTTTTAAATATCGGTATCGGTATCGGATCGGCAAAACGGCGTATCGTTACATCCCTAGTATAAACCTCACTTGAGCGATTTCCCATAAATTTTCTGAATTAAGGAAACCGCGCTAAAGCCTTCAGAAGAAATCACCATTACACTAAAATTTTTTAAATAGTATTGCACTTCTTCGCACTTACATTACGTCAGTGTCATCGAATGTAAAACGTTTCTTATCCACTGGACTTTTAGCATTTGGCGTTAAAGTATCACGCTGGTACGAATTTCGTTTGAGAGTTTGCGAGGCATCATGAAAACTTGAAATTTCTGGCAGATACATGGATGGGCATGATACTTTACGCGTTTGTACTGATGATGTTAATGATGTTGACACTATTATTATATTAACCATTAAAAACGTTAATTTAAATATTAATACTTGGATAATTAAATAAGGAAAGTCATGTACATACCATTGTCAATATTCATAGAAATACGATGTTTTGCTTGAACTCTCACCAAACTGGACAGCATTTTAGAACGATGTTCGGGATTACGTACACCTTTAAGTCTTAGTTCGGCATCATCTAAGTCCAAGATATCCTTCACACAATTATACATATTAAAATTAGCTAGATTAATTGAAAAATGAGATTAAAAATAACATAATTGATTGTTATTAGGCTAAATTTCGAAACATTTTATGCCAAAGAAATTGGAGATAATATTCGGATTTTATTTAAACTTTTCAATTAAATTATATTCTTATTTAGAGATAAATGTGAAGCATGTTGACAAAGAAAAATTTGACCACGAAGGGTTGAACTGACATGCTTCGAAAGCTCCCGCTAATCTCAACAGACTTCTTTTCCGCTTAGGC
The DNA here is from genome assembly GCA_956483635.1 of Panzeria rudis. Taxonomy (NCBI): domain Eukaryota; kingdom Metazoa; phylum Arthropoda; class Insecta; order Diptera; family Tachinidae; genus Panzeria; species Panzeria rudis. Next base: position 39,118,317 of record OY101449.1, on the reverse strand, counting down.
CACTCGACCAAAGTCGGTGGTTTGCAGTCAAGAGTTGAATATCCTCTACCTTTAATCAATTCATACTGCTACTCTTACACATGCCCGTTGTTGATAGAAACATACCAGATGTGTGTCAAAATCTATTGTTTGTGTTACGCAAACATTTTCAAATTTACTAAAGCAGCTGATCTCGTAGTGGTACCTGTTTAATCTACATTTGTAGCAGTTGAATTAACCTACTTATTTGAGACAACATTCAAATAATTTTATACTCGGGCTATAGTATTGAACACATTTCACTATGATATGTTTGAAGTGGCTTTTGTTTCTCTTTCGCCTTGTGTATGCATTCATTTGATTTTTCGAAATAAAAGAAGGTTCGCTAAAACGAAGAATTTTCGAAACAAATTTATTCGATAAATGCTCGTGAATCTAAAAAAAAAATCGAATGTTCGCAAATGCGAGCTTTTGTCGATAATGTTGCGACAATAAGCTCAATTGCCAAATTTCATAAAATGTGAATGTTCGCAGCATCGAAATATGTCTCGATAAGAAGCGCAATTGCCAAATTTCATAAAATGTGAATGTTCGCAGCATTGAACTATTTTCGATAATTTATCGAATGTGTAATTTACATTCATGTGTGCAATAATTGAATAGAAGAAAAATTTGCCACGATAGCCTAGTGGATGTGTGCTAATTTGTTAGCCTGGAGCTACCGTGTTCGAATCTGATTGAATGCAGCGTAAGTTAAAATTTAAAATAAAAAATTATTCCATTTACAATAAAATAGATAAATTAAAAAATAAAGATAACAATCTTGAAAAATTATTTTTTCCTGCATTTTTCGATATTTCTTCGATATTGGTTCACTATTGATTTGTCAGCGAAAGATTTGCTGCTACAAACTGAGCGACGAGTGAGCTCTAGCAGCTCTTTCTCTTTCCGACTTCGATAGCCGTTCGCGAGTGTTTTGTCCGAGAAACGTGTGCACAACATTCGAATGCGATATTATTTTCGAATGTTTTGGTTTGCTGGGTAGTTGAAAACATGTGAATGTATTTAAATGCCTTTTAACAGATTCGATGCAGACCATTAATATGCACTACATATGTGTGTATGTATATTAGAGCGACTCAAAAAAAAAGTGATTTTGTTACCCCTCTGAAAATAAAGCTTGATATGTTTTATGATGATTCCCAAAATAATTTGGCTCTAGCGTTGACCATCCGTGAGCTGGACCATTTTTAAAAAAGGTATTTTTTTCAGTTTTTCGAATTTTTTAGTACTTTGCTCCAAGACGACATAAATAAAATTTGGTATCATCCAAAAGAGTTTTTGAAGCAGCTTCCAATAGTATATAAAACTTGGCCACTTGCGACCTACTAATTGAAATATTTAACTAAATATATATTTTCGTTTCGGGTTTTCATACAAATTCTACGTATTCGGAAATAATGTTCTGCTTTTCAAGTTGAATCTGTTCTAAAATAATGTTAATTTATTTATGTTTTTTAATGATCTTTTTTCAAATATAGGCAATATGGGTATCAAAATTTTTAATTTTTCAATTATAATAACCTGGTGATATGCAAAAGATACGTTTTCAAACCCTGGATGCTGTGAGATAAATTAAAGTTTTCAAATACTAATTTTTTAGTTGAATACATATATGAAATGAGAAAAATAGTTACTAACAGAACAAATTAAATTAGTTAACTAAACTACAAATTAAAACATTTATCAAAATGTGAAAAATACAATTACAATAAAATATATAAAATTTATAAAATATGTTTTCGCGATTCTATTTGTGTATAAAGTTTGCACGATTCCATTTTGTTTGCAATATGACCTGGTGGTCGATTACTTTCGATAACAGAAGGACATGATTGGCTTACTAGCTTAACAAATCGTTCCGTGTTTTGCGAATGGTATGGGAATTCTAAATTGATTTCGATAAAAGAAGCAGTTAATTTTATCTCTATAAACAGTTTTTAAATTGTGACTTTACCAGTACCAAGTACAAAAACCGTTTACAACTTAAAACAATGTTTTTCTCGGTCATCACTCTATAAATTGTTTAAAATGTTGAAAAGTACGTTCCAATCGTTTATATTATAATGCCTAGGATTCTTTTTGACGTCCCGATATCTCCTTGTGAGGTATTCCAGCTTCTTCCATTAGCTGGAAAACCTTTTACCGGAATTTGAACAAATTTACATAACTCATACAACGCCGTAATCGTTGCTTTATAACATTTTGAGAGTCCATATGACTGGTCATTGCACTGCTGTCGCAAAAATAACAAATGCTGGAAGCTTAGTTTTGTTCAGCTGAACAGGAGAAAAATCCATTTTTAGTGTTTTCGTAAATTTATTTTTAAGTCTAATATTATAAATCTCTGGTGCACCTTATTAATAGATTAATATGTTTTTAATAAAAAAATACAAATTTGAAAACTTAAATTTATCTCCCAGCATCCAGGGTTTGAAAATTAATCTTTTCCTTATCACCAGGTTATTATAATTGAAAAATGAAAAATTTTGATACCCATATTGCCTATATTTGAAAAAAGATAATATATATCGCGATTTTCGCGTTTTATATGAATAATCACAAAAATAAATAGATTAACATTATTTACAAACAGATTCAATTTGAAAAGCAGAACATTATTTCCAAATATTTCAATTAGTAGGTCGCAAGTGGTCAAGTTTTATATACCATTGGATTCTGCTTCAAAAACTCTTTTCAATGATACTAAATTTTATTTATGTCGTCTTGGAGCAAAGTACAAAAAAAATCGAAAAACTGAAAAAAATACCTTTTTTAAAAATGGTCCAGCTCACGGATGGTTAACGCTAGAACCAAAATATTTTGGGAATCATCATAAAACATATCAAGCTTTATTTTCAGAGGGGTAACCAAATCACTTTTTTCTCTTCCATACAAGTTGAGTCGCTCTAATGTATATGTGTTTTTGGTTTTGATATTTTAATTCCCAGTAAAAAAAGACACTCCAAAGAAGTCATGAAAATGTAGAGTTCGCGATCCGGAAGTAGTGCAAATTTGGATCATTTCTAATGATTTTTACATAGGGTTGTCATTGCAAAAAGTTCTCTTTTTCGATTCCTAATCACCGAATTGGAAGCGAAGCTAAGAAATATTTCCTTTCTGGCGTTCTGTATTGATATTTTTCTCTAGGAAAAAGAGTACAAAGTTACATATTTTCGCAACTTGTTTCTTTTTATACGAATTTAAGCGCAAAACGGTCTTTTTATGTAAATTTCACTAAAAAACTGTTAATTTTTAGACGAAAATTAGTTCATAAATTTCTTAAAATAAATTGAATTTTTAAAAAGCATTGTGGGTATTTCATAAAACTATAAAGGAATTAAAAATTTTTGTGTGACTAAAATAAATTTTGACTTGCTTTTCTACTAATTATCTGCAATTTTGAATATCGATTCTTTGGAAGCAATGAAAATGTAGTTCCTCAAAAAGGACTTCCAATTTTTTTTACTGGGTTTCTATTTTAAATAAAATTTTCAATTGGCGCCGCCATGTTTTACGCATTTTTTTTTTTTTTGAAAACATGAAACTTTTGTTTGATTTTTCAACCTTCTGCACATTTAATAATGTTTTGCTGACTTTTAAATAGTTTTAATATTATAAAATATTTTCCAATTTAAATTTGGCGCAAATTTTGTTACGAGTATATTCGATATTATTTCATATGTCATTAAAAATTTCTTAATGCAACATACGCTCATACTGTTGTAAATCCAAAAAATCCAGCCATTCCTTAATCGATATTTTTGCATTAAACACTATCGTGGTGTTGGCATCTTTGCGCCGCATTGTTGAATAACGAAAACTCCAATAAATACTATTGCGGCGATTAGTAATGCCTTTGGCATCCATGTGTCTTGTTTGGGCATTTCCCATTATTTTAAGCGATATTTTATTAGCTTTTCCTGTAAAGCACGGTATTTGTCTCTGAATTTGTTAATGTTTTTTTCTTTATTTATAAAATTTTACTTTCACAATAAATAAATCTTATTTTAATCATTTTACTCTTGATGTGTTTGAATGGTTTGATAATCTGCTGACAACTAAATCCCACTGTCAATGTCGCATTATGCAAAACCAATTGTTCTTCACGAACATGTAGATTTGTGTTTATAAAATTATTTTTTTATTTATTTATATTTTTTTTTATACAAATGTAACAGTAGTATTATTTTTCGATTTTAACCCATTAAACCGGGTAGATATATATTAAAATTTATTTGTAAACTTTGTCTAATTCAACAGAATTTTTCAGATTCTGTATTTAGAATGGAAATATTTTGAATTGATGTGATAATTTTTAAAGAAGACAATCAGGCCAGTAGTGCGATTCACTGACATGTAATAATTCGATTAAAGCGAATTTTGTCAATAATTACACTATGCAATAAAATAAAACGTTTGTCATGAGTCCTCCGTGAGCTTTGCCCAACATAATACTTTTTTTTTTGATGTGATATAGTTCTCGAACTGCAAAAACAGTCGACATATAAAATTCTATGAATACGTTTTATTTATTTTTTTTTTCTAAATTTGAGATTTTTCAACATAACTTGAAAAGGGTTAGTGCAATATTATTACAAATAACACTAAAAACTTGAAATAAAATTACCTTTAAGCCATTATATAACTATTTTTTATATATACTGATATGTTTCGGAATTATTCCGACCGCAATGATGAAAAATATATTTTTTTCTGTAAAATTTCAAAATTTTAATTTTTAAAAATTTATAATAGCCCAAAAATTTTTATTAACTGCCCTACAAGATATATATGACCGGAACTAATACACACACATTTTTTTAATAATACATTTGTACATATGACTGGCATTGTTGATGGAGATATCCCAGCAAACCAAAACATTCGAAAATAATATCGCATTCGAATGTTGCGCACACGTTTCTCGGACAAAACACTCGCGAACGGCTATCGAAGTCGGAAAGAGAAAGAGCTGCTAGAGCTCAATCGTCGCTGAGTTTGTGGCAGCAAATCATTCGATTTCGATGTTTCGCTGACAAATCAATTGCGAACCAATATCGAAGAAATATCGATACCACAAAAATGCAGGAAAAAATAAGTTTTCAAGATTGCTATCTTCTTTTTTTTAATTTATCTATTTTATTGTAAATGGAATAATTATTTATTTTAAATTTTAACTTACGCTGCATTCAATCAGATTCGAACACGGTACCTCCAGGCTAACAAATTAGCACACATCCACTAGGCTATCGTGGCCAATTTTTTTTCTATTCAATTATTGCACACCTGAATGTAAATTACACATTCGATAAATTATCGAAAATAGTTCAATGCTGCGAACATTCACATTTTATGAAATTTGGCAATTGCGCTTCTTATCGAGACATATTTCGATGCTGCGAACATTCACATTTTATGAAATTTGGCAATTGAGCTTATTGTCGCAACATTATCGACAAAAGCTCGCATTTGCGAACATTCGATTTTTTTTAGATTCACGAGTATTTATCGAACAAATTTGTTTCGAAAATTCTTCGTTTTAGCGAACCTTCTTTTATTTCGAATCTCAGACTTAGTGGGATCTATCATCGTTGACGACATTTAGACACTTGTTTACGTTAAAAATTAATATTTAAATAATGCATATGTTAGAGATGCAAATGTATTATTTCCTGACGTTAAAAAAAGTGTGCATTATTAAAAAAAATCAAAAAAACATATATTAAATAAAACATTTAATATATTTTTTTATGGGATTTCAACATATCAATGATTTATTTCCGATGTCTGTGTATACATTGATACCTGTCACGCCATGGAAGAATTAGTGGAGAAAAATAGGCCCTGTGCTACGGCAAAAGAGGAGAGGACCTTGTTAACAGATTATAAGATTCTTCAGTTAGCCGAAAAACACAAGCGTAGTCCGGGCCAAATTTAATTGCGCTTTCAAATTCAGTCCTTTCTTTCAAAAATGTAATTAAATATTTTGCATAATTTTTAATAAAATTGATATTATAACATTATAATCTAATCTGAATTGTTCAGAAGAAAATAAATAATAATCAGCTAATCAGCTTTGACCGATATATTCATCAAGACCGATTAGTCAGCTGTAATGGATATTTTCATCAAGCCTGACTAATCAGCTTTGACCGATATATTCATCAAGACTGACTAATCAGCTTTGACCGATATATTCATCAGGACTGATTACTCAGCGGTGACTACAATTTATATCATTAATGACTAGTAAAAAGCAGTAGAGTGAGCAGTTCAGCTATATGTTCTATAGTCGATAGAATTCATAAGTCCGACAAAGACGCAAAATCACACGTACACAAAAGTTTCCATCAGTTTTTTCAAATGGTTTTAAGAAACTGATAGAAACTTTGTTCTACCTGATTATAGATATTTCCATCAGCACTAACAGTCATATGATCGATCAAATGACTGTCACTGTTCTTGTAGGGTGATGATCATAAGTCCACATATACTACAAATAAAATAATCTTTATTTCATGAAAATCGATGGATAAATATTGATTTTATTCATAATAAAGTGAAGTCACCTAATTTTTCAAAAAATTCCGTAATATGAATTCCAGATTTAACTTTCAAAACGCCGATACACGAATATATATTTTTTGATTGCCACTACCAGAAGCCGTTAGACCCTTGTTATTAAAATAATAGATTTTGTTGTACAGTGTAAATATTCGAAATTTTTGCAAATATCAGGTGACTTTTTTTTTAACAAACACAACCCGCGAAGCGATTTAGCATATCTGCCGAAAACACTCAGAGTCAATGGTTACAGTCGAATCAGTGACCTCTGGACTAACAGGCTAGCATCGTTTTCAATCTGCCACAGCGGCACTTTATCATGAATAAAATTAATATTTATCCATGAATTTTCATAAACTAAAGCTTGTTTTATTTGTAATATATGTCTCTTTATTATTAGTTAATAAAAAAATTTAAGTTTTGCCATTTTCGATTTTGTATAAATTTTTTAAAAGAAAAGTTTTCCAATTTTACCTGAAAATTATATATTTTTCATTATTGCGTTCTGAATAATTCCGAAACTGTTGAGTATATAAAATAATTACATTTACTAACCTTAAAGGTAATTTTGTTTTAAGTGGCTTTTGTATAAAACTGGACTACCCCTTCTAAAGTTATTATAAAATCGGTGGAGGAGTCTCTTCAAAACTCCTTTTTTCGCAAAAATCAGGTAGTTTACATTATTGTCAATATATATATGTTTTAAAACCATTTTTAATACAAATAAAATGTTTTAAATACTTTAGCCGGTAATCCGGATAATTTGATAATCCGGATTAGGGTATGCAATCAATTGTCCGGACTATCAAGTTTTTACTGTATATGTATATAATAAAATTTAAAAAAGCCAAAATATGCAGGAAAACCGCCAAATATGCCACAAAAAATATAAAAAATGCCGTAAATATTCGACTAAGTGTAAAATATGCAAAAACATGCTGTAAAGAGCTAAATATGCAAAAAAAAAATGCACTAACAAATCGATGCCAAAATTCTTAAAAAGTTCTGAAACGTATAAATATCTTATTTGCGTCTACACACATCGCACAAGAAAAAATATGCAGTTGCATATTTGCGGTTTCCCTGGCCACAACTTTTGCGGTATAAAGAAAAATATTTTTGAATTTCCACATCGTTGTTTTATTATAATTGCTTAATTTATATGGAAAACTCTACGAAATGATTACACAAAGTACTTTCTTCGTCGTTGCGACGAACACAATCTTCAATAAATCATATTTATACACAACTTAGAAGCTTGTGCTTTTGAACACTTGAGCAACATGGCAACGACAAAAACTATATGAATAATTATTGTATTCCAACGAGCAATAATCAAACTATGTGATTATTAGTAAATGGTGTTCGTCGATTCGATGAAGAAAGTGTGTCTAGGGCAGTGATGGCCATCGAGAGAAATGAGTTTCTAATGAAGTATGTAGTAGTGTTTATGAGCATGTGTTAGAAGTATTCCACGGTGTGCCCAGCGTTACCGTTGGTACTACTAAAGTAGCAATTTGCCACTTTTTCGACTGCTAGGATACTATTTTGCTACTTTTACAAAATGCACCCAAATGTGATACTTTTTGTAATTCTTGCCACTTTTTTGACACTTTTTACTAAATGAAGAGATACTTGTGACAATTTTCCTTACGCAGTGAACTAAGCGGTGATTTTTGCAAAATCAATCTTTTGAAATGCTTTACATTACACTGATTTACAAGCAAAATGTATAAAATTTCGAACGTTTTTTTACCTTGAAGAAAGTAAAGAAAGAGAAAAGTAAAGAAAAAAGATTCATTTTGGCCTTTTCCAGATAACGGTACATTTGTGTTTTGTGATGTATACTTTCTAGAGTCAAGAACTGGTTCGGATAAAGTGATCTATATATTGTTTGAAGGGGTTCAAAATTACGCGTCAAATAGTGGATAATTGGCTATTATCGGATAAAAATTACTGACTTATAGGTAATCAAAGTTAAGGCTGAGGCCACACGGGCGTTTTTAAAACGCGGCGTTTCTGCTTTTTATATTAAATTTGAAAGTTCTAAATTTTTTTAAACTTCAAATTTAATATAAAAAGCAGAAACGTCGCGTTTTAAAAACGCCCGTGTGGCCTCAGCCTAAAATGTTATAAAATTTTTAAAGTTTTTCACCAAGTGTTGCCTCCCTCTTCGGAAGCTGTTTTGTACCACAAATAATAACAAAAATCCATAGTTATAAATTTTTATTGAATAGCCTATTCGATTTAAAATAATTTGAGCCATAATGGACCGAAATAGGATAAAAACAAAAAATGCTATAATACAAAAACCTAAACACTAAAATTTAAATTTACAAAAAAATGCACTAGTAAAAACAAAATAAAGCAAAACAAAACTATTAAATAAATGATTTGTTGATTTTAGTTTTTATGCAATTTCGGTCCATTATTGTTTAAAATTTTGTAAATCTTAGCTAAGGATTTTTTATTATTTGGCGTACAAAGCAGCTTCCGAATGGACAACTCTATATCCCCTATAACTCAGTAATTTTTTATCCGATCAAAGTCAATTATCATCTATTCGACGCGTAATTTTTTAGCCTTTAAGCAAGAGCACTTTAATTAAACCAGGCTTTGACTGTGGATAGTGCTTTAAGGCAATGATTCACTATCCTACACAATCGCGCGATTTGCCAAATATGGCATGTGTGCTAGTAGTATGGTGCATGGTAGTATGGACTAAAAGTGCAACTGTGTGACAGATTTTTTTTTGGCAAGTCGTGCGATTCGGAAAAATTTATGAATATTGTCATAAAATGATAGTTTCCATGCGATCGTCTGTATACACAAAACTTACAGATGTTTTTGCATCATATTTGTATAATATTGTGGCGCCTGCAACGCCATCTTGAAGCGATTTTTTAAAGTCGGTCACTCTTCTGTAAAAATTTCCTGTGAATGAATCGTACGATCGTGTAGGATAGTGAATCAGTATACATCGAAAAACACAAATGTACTGTAATGTTATATGGGAAATGGCTGAAATGAAAATTTTTATTTTATTTTTCTCGTGCTTAGCATATCCTACCTAGTTACCCTAAAGAAATTCACTAGAAGCGTTATACTTTCCAAAAATAAAAATTTGTAAAGCAGTGTTATGTATTACAGTCGCCAAACTAGCTTTAGTACCAACTCTTTTCTTTATTTTCGCTGCTTTCTTTCAGGTGCTGAGTTGTCTCCTTTGATGTTCTTTTCATAGTTAGTCTCATTTACTGCATTTTTGTAAAATAAAACGAAAATTTCGTGTGAGAGTTTATGTTGAAAACAACAATAAAATATAATAATTCGTTATTGTTGCAAAAAGATTTTCGTTTTATTTTACAAAAACTAACAGTTAAGAAGAATTTCCTCACACATTTTTGACTTTCATTAATTTTTTCCAAATTTGATCATGATTAAGACCTTTAGCATAACATTTAATTTTGACCCTTTCAGCTTCATATAGAGATTTTCCTCGATACATTTAAATTTCAAATTGTTTTATCGGCTTAAAAAGATCAAAAATGTAATAAAAACTAACAATTCACGGGGAAGTTATAACGTAAACTATAAAATTAATCAGAAACCTATTCTGAATAGTGACTGCTCTTGGACAAAATTTGCTTTGCAGATTTCTCGTAATGCATATTATTTATTAATAAGTCAAATTTTATTAGTAGTTTGAGCAAAAGTTTTTGCAAGAGCTGCAAAAAAGTATTGCTAAAATGTTAAACCTAACCAGATGAGCGGCAGTTTTTGTTTGCTAGCCTTTATTTTTAAAAATTAAATAGCCTTTTTTTACATTTTTCTTTTAATTAAAGTTGCCACTTTTTTCTTAAAAATCCCCTTTTTGTGCCTCTTTTATTTTCAACATCCCCTTTTTGTGTTCCTTTTTGAAAAGTTTCAACGGCAACGCTGTGTGTGCCTATTAAGGGCCTTATTTCGTAAAACACGTCACGAAAGTGAAATTTATATAGGAAACAATATTACAAAATTACTCAAATCTTATAAATTAGTTTTTGGTTTCATAAAAATTTTAAAAATTATGAAAGATAAAGCAAAGCCTGAATTTTTTATGTGTTTATTCGGTGAAGAATTTGTATGAAAAACAAAAACAAATTTATAGAAATTGAGTAATTTTGTTATTGTTTCCTATATAATTTTCACTTTCGTGATGTGTTTTATAAAATTAGGCCCTAAAAAGAAAAAAAAAAGTACAACGTAAAAAACAGCAACCTTTCATACAACTGAATGAAGTTGTTGTTAATTTTGTTACTCTTTGGTGAGTACTTTTGTTTTCACTCGGCTGTATACATATATGAGCCGATTAATGTTCGGCACACTGATGCCAGTACGAGTTACTAGACTCTAGGGCTAAAATTAATTAGCTCTTTTGCATAACACAATTGAGCTTTTTACCCAAAACGGGTTAACATGTGTATTTATTTGCTTTGTCTTATTAACTCAATGAAAGCGTAATGTATTAATTGGAGTATCTAATTGCGAGTGATGATAAATTTTGTTGTTTGTTTATTCATTTGTTTAAAATAAAAAAAAAAGTTTTTCATTGGCGCTGTTTCGTGTTGAAAAAACGTTTTACAATTTCATATTTAATATCGGATTTCGCTGACCACAGCGGAATTTCCTTAATTATTGAAATTTTTTAGAATCACAACTAAACAAAAGCAGTGATGAAATTGAAATTAATTTAAATAGAAGATATTGATTACAAGATAAATTCTTGACTTTTGTTTATATTTCTTTTAACTTTTTTTTATTTTATCTCCAATATTATATATCAACGGCTTATATTCAAACGCCTCTATATTAGATTTTGATGAAAATAACCTTTTGATGGCAAAGTATTGCGTACAATAGTTCGCATCTATGGTATAAATTTAAAATTTTTATTTCTCTATCTTATAACAGTTGATTTTTACGGATAAAAATTTTCTACATCATAAAATATTATTTAAATAAATAAACTCAATTTAAAATGAGATCATCTGAATATTTTTGATAGTTTCGTATGACTAAAACTCGCTCAAACTGTAAGGAGTGTAAAGACCTCGGGAAAAAAGGTGATAATTTCCAAAAACTTTCGTATAAATATATCAAAGATTACAATGCACTATGGCAGGAAATCGCAAAGTTGCGGCAAAAAATATTTGCCAACAAGGTGGCGTCACCAAACTTGGTATACACACAATATAGAATTCAAATAAGAAAGTGGGTTTTGCACATTCCTTTTTGCAGTGGAGCATCTATAGGATGGATTTGCACATAGTTAAAGTGACTCAGCATAAGAAATCTTTTGGCCCTTACGTTTGTGGTATAAAATATGTTGGATAATTCTATGTAAAACACAACGAGAAACATTTTTGTAGATCACTTTAACTCTCTAACTCTACGCTGTTTGGTTCTTTTTGTCCCTTTCTTAAAAAAGGCAAAAAAAATTCCCTTCAGCGGTGATATATCGGGCTAAAATGTTTTATTTGCTATATAAGATGTGTTCAGCATTTTTATGTAAAACTTCAAAAAGAACAATTTGGCCTGGTATATCGTTGTTTTTTGCCCCTTTTTTAAGAAAGGGACAAAAAGGTCCATACAACGAAGAGTTAGAGGGTTAAAATGTTTCACAAAAATGTTCGTCGTACATGAAAATGCACAGCACATATTGTACCTTAAACGTAAGGATTACAAGATTTGCTATGCCGAGTCACTCTAATTATGTGCAAAATTGGGTGACAGGTTATAAGATCAATGGTCATAAACAAATTCAATGTATTTTAATAAAACTTTAATATTTTACTTAAAAAGTTAAATATTAATTTGGGAAAAAACACGTTACAAAATTAAAATTAAACGAAATAATGTCAATTGACTTTATTTCCCACCATAAAGGGAAATAAAGTCAATTGACTTTATTGCGTTTACGAAAACGGATTAAAGCCAATCGACTTTATTGCATTTTCAAGATTTAATTTGCATAGAATCGCTATACTTCCCAATGAGTAATAATCTGAATGTACTAGGGTTTCAGCTTTAATCGGTTAATCGCTTGATTAATTAATCGAGGTTTTGGCTTAATCGGTTAATTTCGGTATTAACCGGTTAACCGTTTAATAAAGTTTTTTCATAAATCAAGTAATTTCAACAAATAGAAATGCATAAATTATCTATTATTGCACGCCTCATGCGCGAAGCGTTGAGGTGGGTACTAATCTCACTTCACGCGAAACTACTGATTTTTCAAACTTAAAATGGCTCTGATAATAAATATATTGCACTTGTAAAAAATAAATACACACACATATTAAGAAAAAATACTATTTTTAACACTCATAACATTTTTAATGTCATTTTTATTATTTAAACTAATTAAAAAACTGTTTAAAAAAGTTCTGTCTTGGATGACCGTTTGTCTGTATGTACGGATCCTGTATGTGGTCACGATAACGACCGAAAGATTTCATTAATCGAGTCCTTTTTTACGCTTCAGTATAATTAGGAATAGAAGCCTATTTAATTTCACGGTCTAAATGAGATTATGAGGCGTGCACTTTTGGATTTTCAAACTATTTTGAATTTATTAGTAAAAAAAATAACATAACAAACATTACAATTCTTCAACTAAATCAGGCAAAAAAATCATAAATATGTATTCATTAAAAAATTAACAAGTTTGTGAGATCATTATGTCAGTTATATCAATAGTTTAAGGAGATCTGCTTAAACAATCTTTCAGAAAAATAATTTGATTTAAATGCTTAGGATTAAGAGATTCTCTTCTTTGATTTTAATAAAACTTGACTTGGAAAAATCCTTGCATATATCGCAGATGTTGCAGAAATCGAAAGCAATCCATAATACAGAACATCTAGTTTCTCAGTCCTATTCTGCAAAAAAGTTTATTTCCCAATTCCTCCGTTTCCGTTTTTGTACTGTATTTTTAAAACACTGTTGCTAGAAGGAAATATTTCGGAGTGGAGGTATAAAATAATTGAATTGGTCTCTAATTAAATAGTTGGCAACAGTATTATTGGATTTTATAAAACTATTAAACAAAAACTTAATACATAATTCCCTCAAGTTCAATTAGAGTAGCAGAGTCTTTACTAAACTATGAACACTGAACACACTTTTTATTTGTTTGTATGAAAAATAATTTCTAAACACATACATTTTGTATATGAGACGAAATAAATAATTAAACACACGTAAAATACGTTATAATACTACAAAATATGAAAAAAATTGTTACGTCGGTTAATCGACTGAAATTAATCGGTTTAACTGTTAATCGAAAATAGCCAATTTTAAATAAACGAGCCAGTTAATCGGGTAGTAATTAACCGGTTGACCGAATGAATACCCTAGAATGTACCAAATCAATATTGGTATCAATAAAAAGCCATATATTATTTGTTTTTTCCATTATAGTTTAAAATTTTAAGAAATTTTATTGTTATTACTAAAGATTCTTTACGTAGCCGGCCTTCGGCCTGGCTTAAGGCTTTCTTTCTCTCAGTATATCTAAAAGCGGCTTCGCTGAGTAAAGATTTTTGCATAGCAGGCCTTAGGCCAGGTTTAATGGCTTTATCTTCTCAGTATATTGAAAAGCGAGTTCGCAGCGAAGAAAACCCATAAGCCCGCACAAAGAGAAAATCTTAACTCAGCGAAGCCGCTATTCGCTTAACCAAAAAGAAGATAAAATCGTTAAGCCTTGCCAAAGGCCGGCTATGCAAGAATCTTTACTCAGCGAAACTGCTATTCGTTATGCTGAAAGGAAAAGCCCTTAAAGCCCGGTCGAAGGCCAGCTACGCAAAAATCTTTACTTGGCGAAGCCACTTTTCAATATACCGACAAGAAAAACTCATAAAGACGAGGGAAAAACAGCCAATTTAGCGGCGGAATAATAAATAAAAAATTATTGAATTTGAACAAAATTTAAACACAGTTTCAAAGCGAACAATTTAGTTTATTTAAAAATAAAATTTATTTCTCACTATGTTACCTGGTTCGGAAAATAAAGCCTTTTAAACATTGAGAAAAAATTAGTTTGTAGTTCTTTATTGATTTTTATATCAAATTTGTTGGCTTATTGAATCGCTAATAATGGACGTTTTCGAATAAAGGAACTTTTTTTCGATAAAGCGTTAAATCAGCTATTTTAAACTGTTTTGCCTTATTTATTTACTATTTGAGTTAAGGTTTACAAGCGTAAATACAGAAATCTTTGTAGAGATACAAAAAAAAGTCCCTGAAAATTTAGTGGAATCTTAATGTAGATATTGTAGAGTAATACTGTTCGAAACAAATACTGCGGAAACTTGCGCATGTGACTTTTACATCAGTTTATCTAACTATACACCTTTTTTAAAATTTTCCTACTTGTTTGTACTTCTATACAATTTTGTTGTAATTTGCTTCCCAAACCACCTGTTATTAAATTAAAATTACAATGAAGTAGTAATTTTTAAATTTTACAGCACATTTTTAATGCATTTTGAAATTTGGATGCACTTTGAATTTTATTTTTTTAAAACAATTTGAAATTTTACAACTGGTCGTATATAACAGCTAATCCAAATTAAAACGCCCACTGTGTTAAAAATAGCTAATTTATTTACAGACCTTTTACACTACAGACTTTCCAGGCCTACATTTTTTGTGGATCAGACCATTAGTTTAGAAGATATAAGCTTTCCAACGACTAAAGAGTTTTATCGGTAAATTAGTTCTTATATAACAAAATAAAGCGTCCCCAGTGTTAAAAATAGATGTCTAATTTTTACAGAATTTATAGTCTACATCCTTGGCTAAACTATTACTTTGGAAGATATGGGGTTTTCGAAAACTTAAGAATTATATTGGTAAAATTGGTCCTATACAACAAAATATATCGCCCACTGTGCTAAGACATGTGACTAATTTTGTACGGACCTTAAAGCCTACATCCTGCCTATATTTTGTCGATAAGACTAATAATTTGGAAGTTATGAGCTGTCCGACGACTAAAGAATTTTATCGGTAAAATTAGTCTTATATAAGAGCATATAGCGCTCATAGTATTAAAAATAGCTTTCTAACTCTAATAAAATTTATAGCTTACATCTTTGCCTATAACTCATCTATACATTTTTGTAAATCAGACTACTAGTTTGGAAGATATGGGGTTTCCGAAGACGTGAAAATTTGATTGGTAAAATTTGTCTTATCTAACAATATATAGCGCCCACTGTGTTAGAAATTGCTAATTTATTTACAGATCTTATAGCTTTCAGCCTTTCCAGGCATACGTTTTTTTTTTGTGGATCAGACTATTAGTGTGGAAGATATAAGCTTTCTGACGCTTAAAGAGTTTCATCGGTAAAATTGGTCTTATATAACAACATATAGCGCCAAGTGTATTAAAAATAACTATCTAACTTTTAACACACCTTGTAGCCTACATCCTTCTCTATAATTCATCCATATATTTTTTGTGAATCAGATTATTACTTTGGAAGATATGATTTTTCCGCCTCTAGATTGGCATTTTTTCCCAGTGTGTACCGAAAGGAAAAAAACCCTAAAACCCGGCCGAGGGCTGGCTACATAAAAACCTTTACTCAGCTATTCGATGTACCGCAAGAAAAAAAAATAAGCACGACATACGTTATTTCCATTTGAATAGGGAAATAAAGTCAATTACTTTATTTAAAAATTTTTGTTAACTTTATTTTATATCCCATACAAATAAGGGGTGCCCTAGTGCCCCAGATAAAAAGTGCCCGTTTTAAGATTTTCTGGTTGTTTGCTCAACAACACTTACCTGTGTACCAAATTTCAGCTTTCTAGCTATACTGGATGTGCCTTATACAAAGAAGAAGCTTCCTACTCCCCACCAGATGAAAAGTACCCGTTTACATTTTGTTTTCGTTAATTGCTCATCAGCCTACCACCTACCTGTGTACCAAATTTCAGCTTTCTAGCTATACTGGAAGTGCCCCGTACAAAGAAGGGGCACCCTAGTACCCCAAATGAAAAGTGCCCGTTTTAAAATTTTTTCGTTAATTGTTCATCAGGACTAGTGTTTTTTCCCGGTATTTCCCGTCCCGGGAAAATCGCTTATTTTCGCTTTCCGCTTTCCCGGGAAATTTATCCGGGAATTCTCGGGATTAAAAATCAATTTATATACGTAGAATAGTACTGATTTTGGCATCAAAAAATATTTATTTTTCTTTAAATTATTGCTGTTCATCATGAAATAATACCTACGTAAGGGGAAAGAAAGCAAGGTTATATTAATTTATTTTGGATTGGAAAACGAAGAGAAAAAAGTTGTCTCTTTAATTAATTATTTAAAAGAACCAAATTTTTTTTAGTAAAACCAACTCTAATGTTTTTCAATATGCACCAAAGTGCACGGTAGCTAGATATGCAGAAGATCTTTATGCACATGTTTTTGATGCATTTAGTGACGAAGAAAATAGTAAAATGGATATTACTTCAGATGAAAGTGATGTTTTGAAAACGAGGACTTGCGAGGAAGTTTTATTTATAAGACGGCCCCTTAACTGTACGGGAAACTTCTGTCAAGGGCGAAGGCTTTTGTCAACAACTGAAATTGTGTTACTTAAATAAGAAACCGATTGTGAGATGAAGCAATTAATACATTGAGTGTTTTAAAAGACCATTGGCAAGATTTCATTGTTCTAAGACTGCTTTTTGTCAGCAACATTTATCCTAGACAACCCCTTAATCCCTCTTTGGATCACTTTCGCCCTCTGACAACCACATGTTAAAATAATTGATGAATGATCAGAAATAAAAGTACTTTGATTTCTATTCTCTGATTCTATTCTGATTTTTACTCTCTTTTGGTGCTGGGTCTAAAAATAGTTTTTATATACGAAGTTTCCTTAAAATTTCGATAATTGATGTAGGTAAAATTATTAGTTAAGTCCAGGGACTGAAACCAAGCAAAAAAATGGGTTCAGGTTCAGGTTCGGGCTAATCAAAATAAAAAGTTCAGGTTCGGGTTCGGCTCAGGCTTAAAACCAGAAATTTAAGCACGCGCAATTATTTTGTTTAATAATAAAATATATAAATCAATTTTGCATTCAAGTTTATACGTTTAACGGCCCTTTTCACAATATACGATTAAGAGTTAACATGGACTTTAACGGAAACTTCGCCATACAAAACTTGTCGTTAAAGTCCACGTTAACTCTTAATCATACATTGTGAAAAGGGGAATAAACAATATATTCTTTTTTTGATTTAATTTAATTTAACTTATTTAGCTTTCAAAGAAACTTTTTTCAACTTTGTAACGTACGTACCGCATTGACATAAGAAAATATACTTCAAATTAGAAATTATTAGATATACCCAGAACAAGAAAAAGCAAAAATTTTGGCAACTATTCGGACTTTTTAAAAATTGCAAAAAGTAGTCAGCTGTCGGAGTGCTACCACCTGGTATGAATTTGCCTTGGTCGTTATTTTATTTTGATTTTAATTTTATTTTTTTTTTGCATGTAAGAAATGTAATGTATTTTTATTTCTATATTTTTTATATTTTTGAAACCGACCCTTGCTGAATTTTAGGGTTCAACGGGTTCGGGTTCAAAGTCTTCATAAACAGCGGGTTCGGTTTCAGTCCCTAGTTAAATCATATATTAATTTCCAAAAATAAAACAAAAACGTGCTTACAAATTAAATACTCTTTAATGCTGAGGCCACACTGGCGTTTTAAAAACATACGTTTCTGCTTTTTTGTATTGAATTTGAAAACTCTAAAATTTAACTGCCTGTTTTTGTAAATGAAATAAAAATTTTCGTTAGGGAATTTAAATTGAAACAATAATAAAAAGCTCTAATATGTTTTGTTTTGAATTCAAAGTCCCTAACGAAAATTGTTATATTATTTACAATAACAGGCAGTTAACTTTCAAAATTTAGTTTAAGAAACAGAGAGGATTTTTAAAACGCGCATTTCTATTTTTTTTATATTAAATTTGAAGTTTCAAAAAATATAGTGTTAAACAATATTATTCACAAGATTTTTAAAGTAATTTTAAAAATGATTTTAAAAATAACAGTTTATCTTCTATACGCTGTGAATGACAAAAAGTGTACACAGGGTGACTAATTAGTCAACTACTACTATTGAGGTATACTAGTGAGCAGTAGATGGCGCGGTAGATTTATTATTCTCTAACAGCTTTGACACTTCCGGATAGAACTAATATCCTTTTACTATATGCTAGAGTTTCTAAGCGTCAGTTCCCGGGAATTTTCGAAAGGCATATCCCGGGAAATTTTATCCGGGAATTTTGCGAATTTCAAACAAATTTATTAGGAATGTTATATCTGTTACATTATCGCTCATTATATTTTTACTTAAAAACACAAGATGCTTTCGCTTACTGCTATACATGTATGTGTGTAGCAGTAAGCTTATGCATTATACAGAGAGATTGCAGTTTATTGATTGCAGAAACTATTATCGCAAAGCTTAATGAAGGATTGGGTAACAATAATGAAATTTTATCAATTATTTATTGTATCAATTAAATTATTAGCATCACTAAAATATGATAACATATATGTATGTACATATATTATTTTTTAATAAATTTATTATTTGAGATATTCTCCTAATTTTATTTAAAAAAAAGTTTTATTTGTTGCATTTCATTGGTGCTTTACCAAATCATGGAACATAAATCAAGGAAACTTCGGCCATGTAAAAATTTTTCCACTTTCCATTTTTTGTTTCTCATTCGATTTAAATTTTTTTTTATATATTTTAACCCCTGATAAGATCTAAAAGAAACATGTTTGGTTTTACACTCACCTCTTTTAGTTAGTGAGTTATTTAAACTGATTTAAAAATTAAAATTTCTCAATTTCACAAAACTTTGGTCTAGTATTTCGCAGATATCGAATATAAATATCAACTGATTTTAATAATTTTCCTTTCTTATTTATAGAACAAACTTTACAAGCACTTACAAAATATAACGAAATTCTGCCGAGTTGAAAAATACTAAATTTTGAAGTTGAAAATTAAAAACTGTTTTTAGTTTTTGACAGTTTTTGCAAAAATAAGCAACACCACTCTTTTATTTCGATGCCTTATATTCGAAAGCTTTTAAATTAAAAATCACACCTTTTTAAATACTGTGAATTCATTTATTGATGTGAATTTTTAAAATCTTTGCTCTATTTCTATAATATATTTTAAGATCCAGGATTCAATCTAGTGTGTAACTTATTTTTAAAGTTTTGCATTATTGGCAGTTTTATAAAAGATGGAAATTCGCGAATACTCAATATGTTATTAGATAGAGGATTTTGTATAGTGAAAAAATAAATTCAGTAAATTTTTAACAAAAAATATGATGAGTTTTTATTGCGACATCAAAATTAAAGAACAAAAACGTTTACGTTTTAAATTGCAACTTTAGCGATGTTAGCAATTTTTTTCTGATATTTTGTTATTCTTCACAATATTAGTGATTTCTTCAATATATTTAGCAATTTTTTTCGAGGTCTTGGCGAGATCCTTACACATTGAGTGAGTTTTAGCCATAGATTATCATAAAATTAGATGATCTCAATTTAAATTGAGTTTATTTAAATAGCATTTTAGGATATAGGATCAAAAAAATTAACTGTTGTAAGATAGAGAAATAAAAAATTACAATAAAATTGCCTAAAAAAACAAAAAAAAAAATTCGAAGGTAAAAAAACAATTGAGCTTCATATATGATTATGATTTTAACTAGCCTTGTGTATTTAATCACAATTATATACATTCTAAAACATTACTTCAAATTTACGATCATATATTGTCTAAATTTGTGTTGAAAATTTCTCCTTGTCTAAAATTACATCGCTTTTTTAGTAAAAACATTTTGCTTATAAATAATCCGTGTGTAATTTTAGGTCGATAATAATCTGTAAAGTGTTGCCGACTATTATCGACCTAATTTTCAACAAAAGTGTTTTAGAGTGTAAGTCATGTATCGTTAAATAATGCAAACTTAACATCTTCGAATTTAGAGAAGAAAAAATTTCAAAAATGGACTTTTGTTGCGCAAACAAAAATATTTTATGGCGGCAGCAAGTCATTTGGCGATCGAACGATTTGGATGTCTGTGTATCAGCTGTTTTAAACAAACATGGGCAATGTTAGACGTATTTGTACATGTACGTTTGCGGGCTAATATTATAAATCTTCTGTAAAATATCAATTTTGATACACATTTAGAATTACATGTGAATCACAAAGGTGACAAGTCAGATGTAAAAAACATGCCATGTATGACCAGCTTTACTGGTAATTAAACAAGCCATTTATTCTCTTATTGGCAGCGTGGAGGTGTATCCGCTTATTATACAGACGATAAACAGTTCAACCTATGGGGAAGCAAAATGGATTTTTTTAAATTGTGTTCATGTTTGTAAAAACAAGTTTTAAGCACGTAACAAATTAGTTGTGCAGTAGCCTAGTTAGTAAAATACTTAACATAAAATAACACAATACCTGAAAGCTGCATGAGTTCAATGCTTAGTAGAGACATTTAATTTTTATTGATTTTTATGTATTCAATGCCTTCTAAATATGTATAGAAATTTATAGCTTGTTATTTGTAACCAATTGTAGTAGTTACTTGGCTACAATGACATCGCCATGTTACAGTAATTGGTTAAAATGCCAGAGTAAAGTAGTGAATTGCTCATTTTAACTCATTACTTTGCCATCTAAAATTTTCCTGGGCATCTAGGAGAAAAGTGAAAATAAAAATTTAAAATAATTTTAGCACTTTTTTATATGCGCTGTAGAGCATTTTAGCACTTTTTATTCTGCAATCTAGCACTTTTACTCCTTTATCTTATGACAATACTTACACGCAATTTACACCGTGATTTTTAAGACATGTCTTTTTTTTAATTCTCTTTTAAAGTTGCTACCAAAAACTTTTTGCATTTATACAATGATTTTTCATTTCATGTCTTTTTTGTACATTACTCTCAAAATTTGCTTTATTTACTCGTTCATAACAACAAAAACCCTAAAACAATAACATAAGAGAGAGAAAATGCAAATGGAACTAAAGAAATATATGAAAAAAATCTCGAAAACAGAAAACTTGTCTTTTTTTCTACCCCGCTTTCTTCTCTACCCCGCTCACTCTCATACATAAGACGTGATTTAAAGACAAGTGAAAAAATCACCGTATAAATTGCGTGTTAGTATACGTGTTTGGTGTTGTTGTGACAACCTTGCAGCAAACATTAAATGTGAGTATTATTTGCGGACAACATAAAATAGAAGACGTGTACTTGGTAAGAACTTGGTTGCAAAATGAAGTTGTTCACGAGATCGCGCACTAAATTGCATCGTTTATGCGACAAACATAAAAATTGAATGCTAGCTGAGTTGTACCAACGGTTGCTAAGTGTATGGCTTACATTATGATTTAACCCACACCAATTATGACAAGTCAAAAAAACGAAAACAGGCAAAAAACTCTATCGCATTGCTGTCTTATTTTTACTGTTGTCTTTTAAGATAAAAACTTGATAACATGTTGTTTTTTTGGTGTGGTTTAGCATCGAACAAGTTGGACCCAAGTCTAAAATCTACCACTGTTGGTCTGATCAGACCAAAAGGGCGGGCAGCCGTGACACACAACTAGACTTGGGTCCAACTCGTTCGAACTAGCTCAGCAGCTCGTTTTAGACACAAACTTGTGATCAAACCCATTTAAAATACATGGGTTTGATCACAGGTTTATGTCTGAAACGAGCTGCTGAGCGAGTTCGAATGAGTTGGACCCAAGTCTACACACAACCCTCATTTTTGGTTGCAGTTTAAAAACAACTATTTTACGTAATTTCTCTTTATTTTCTCAAAATTTTTGAGCCAATTGGGTCAACAGTTTAATATTTTGAAGGAATCTCAGCTAAAAAAATGCTATCACACCAAGTTTGATCTAATCCGGAAATGATGGAATCCAAAATCTTGATTCCTTTCGTTGGTTTCTTGTGAATTGTCTCAGATATAAAATTTAAATCTTCTCAACTTTATGTTGACTTTATTTTAAAAATTTTCTTAATAACTAAAATTTAAAACAAAAAAATAAATAAAACGTTTAACTAAATTAAGATTCACTTCAATTTAATTTACTAATTACTCTACAACATCAATTTCATCATCATCTTCCTCCATGTCACTCATTTCTAAGCTGGAAGAACCATCCGAAGAGTAGCCGGGCAAATCATTGTCGCCACCACCGATGGCCGCAGTCGCTTTTAAGTTATCAGTCGAAGCAGTTTCGCTAGGCTGTTTTTCTTGACCACTTTTTAAATTTTCGCGGGTATGGCGCCATTTCATGCGCCGATTTTGAAACCAAACTTTTACCTGATGTGAAAAAATAAAATTGAAATTTTTTTATTTAAAATAATTAAAGCAAATGCATTTCTAGTACCTGTGCATCTGTGAGATTCAAACGAGCCGCCAGCTTACGCCTGTCCGGCTTAGTGATATACTTTTGCTGCTGAAACTGTATTTCTAAGCCTTTGCGCTGCAAATTACTAAACACTGCTCGAGACCATGAACGTTTACGTTTGCCACTACTTATATTCCCATGAGAATTGCCTGAGTTGGCATTTGTGTTCGTCGTATTTGCTGGGGAATTATTGTTTACTGTATTATTATGGTTGAAATGAGCTTCACTGGGATTCGTATGATTTCTTAACGTTGTAATACCAGTTAAATTTGGTCTTACTATGGGAATGTCAAAATTCACTTTTGTGTTAAATCTATTGGCAGATGCTGTTGTGAAATTCTGTAGTCCTCCCATTTGTTGTATGCTCATTTGTAACGGCTTCAGGCCACACAGGGGATTCATCAGAGATGACAGAGTAAAATTTTGTTGGGCGGGTAAATGTTGCGTTAGTTGTTTTTGATGTTGCATATGGGCTTGATGAAAGCGAATAAGCGAGGTTGGTGGCAGGGAAGAAAAGTGCGCTAAAGATGAAACTTAAGAAAAAAGAGAGAGAGAGAGAGAGGGGAAATTAGTTTTTAGTGCGATTTATTTAGTTTTTATTTTATATAAGAATATAAATAGAAAGTGCTGAATAAAATTTTTTGTGTACACATTTAAAGTAGGGATGTAACGAATACCGATACCGATATATCGGCGATACTTCAGATTTTCCGATACATCGGTATCGGCGATATTTTACTGTCGATACGACGATACTTTTACAATTTTTTTCAGAGTTTTTTTTTAACAAATAATTTATTTTTGTTCAATTTTACCATGAATTAAATTGACTTCGTTGTTTTTTAAGTCTTATTAATAATATCAATTTTAAAAACTAATAATATTTTATGCTGTTATTTTGTAAAAATAATTATTTATTTTTTGTTAATTTTACCATGAATTCAAATTCAAGTCGTTGTTTTTTAAATCTTATTCCAGCAAAAAAGACACTCCATAGAAGTCATGAAAATGTAGAATTCGCGATCCGGAAGTATTGCAAATTTTGATAATTTCTAATTAGTTTCACATATCCTTGCCATTGCAAGAAGTTCTGTTTTTCGATTACCAATCACCGAATTGGAAGCGATGCTAGGACAAATTTCTTTTTCGGTGTTCTATAATGATTTATCCTCAAGGAAAAAGGATAAAAATTACCCATTTTCACAATTTTTTTATGCGAATTTAAACTCAAAAGTTTATTTTCATGTAAATTTAGGTGAATAAATATAAACTTAGAAGACTTTTAATAATTAAGCTATTAAGTCATTTAGAAGAATATTAGTTGATAGATGTCCTTTAAAAAATCGATTTTTTAAAAAGCATGGCGAGTATTTTTTAAAATTATAAAGGAATTAAAAATTTGTTCTTGCTTTTCTACTAATTATCTGCATATTTTTAATATAGATTTTTTGGAAGCAAAGAAAATGTAGCTCCTTAAAAATTACTTCCAATCTTTTATACTGAGTTAAAATAAATTTTAAATATTCTCTCTTACAATGTAATTTTGTATAATAAAAAAATTGCACTTGAGTTTTGTTGATCTAAATATGTTTATCGAATATTGAACTCAATTTCAATATTCGTATCGGTATCGGAATCGGTATCGGCGATATTTATTTTTAAATATCGGTATCGGTATCGGATCGGCAAAACGGCGTATCGTTACATCCCTAATTTAAAGCATAGTGCAAATTTTTCATAGTTAAAAGAATTTCATTCTTGAAATTGTTGATCAATCACAAATGAAAAAGCCAAAGACCGTAACGATTATGAGTAATATCATAAAAATTATGATTCAATAGTTATTTTGAATTTTAACTAAAAAAATTAATTAATAAGAATTATAATTGAGTTTTATTTTTTGATCGTAAAATAATTCTTATTTTTGAGTTTTATTTTTTAGCTCAAAATATCGATTATTTCTTGATTTTAATTTTTTGCTTACAAATAACATTGCTTTTTGCTTAAAAATTTTTTAAAACACTAAATTCCGGAAATTATTCAATATAAAATTAAGATTTATTTTTATTTTTTGGTTTCAAAACAAATTTTAAGTAAAAAGCAAATACTTTTTTTATTTACTACCCATTGTATCTCCAAAATAAATTGCACTAATATTAAAATTTCAAATATTAACTTTTGAGTTCTTTATTAATTAAGTCCAGCCAATGTTGAACACAAATTTTAGTTTCTTCGTTGATTCTCTGATTTTCGCTTACGTCTCTCGTGCTCCAATCAGCGCAAATCAGTGATGCAAAATGAGGCACAATTGGGCCATTTGCAGCACTTTTGAATGTTTGATAGCCCTGTGGTACTTTCTAATCTATTTTGGCCCTTTCAGCTCAAAATTAAACCAGCTACTTGAAACCTTTCGAACGTTTATATACGAATTTATACAGAATCGTTCAAGGAATTCTTTCTATTCAACATTCCTCAGCACATGTAGAAAGAACTTTTTGCTTCCCATCTTTAATTTAATGAAATCTAATTCTAGTAATTGTTATGATAACGACATTTTAAAAATTATAACACAAAAAAAAATTTACGAACAGTAATATCATAATTGAGGAACTCTGGGACTAAATACTTGGGGATTATACACAATAAAATTTGAATTACATACATATAAAATAGGTTTTTTTTAAAACTAGCATTTTATTTTTATAAGCTACATATAAAATATTTAATTACTTTAATACAACTTTAATAAAACATTAAATTAAACATTTTAGAAAATCCCAAAGAAAATGGCTGATAACTTTAAAACGGCTGGACTGTTTTTTTCAAAACAGTTTAGAATATTTTACATCAAGTCAGCTTTTAAACAAAAGAAACTAAATTAAAATCGATATAGCTTTTTTGGAGCTACGGTGCTACAGACCCACAGATTCAAGAGGTTACCGCTAGAAAATAGGTGATAACTTCTAAACGGCTGGACTGATTTTCTTCAATCCAGCCGTTTAAGCTCTACGGGACATCAGACACACAGACACATAGATTCACACCTTTTAGCCGGATGGGACCACTTTACATATATTTTTTGTTATAAATTAAGAATATAAAATTTTTTACTTAAAAAAGGGTTGCTTAAAGTCGTTGAATAACGGGTAGACACTGAAAGAACACGATTCCTGCTCAGAATGGTCGTCAGAAAGCTGCGACGGGTGTGACCTTACAAATCTTAGTTTTAAAGAATTATGATTTTCTGTAAAATTTTTACTATAACGTACAAAATAATTTTGGTACAGCTGTCTGTTCAAAGTGCTTTTAGCTGTATTACGTATTTACTGTTTGACAAAAATCAGTTTTCTTAACAAAAAAACCATTTTTAAAATGTGACGGGTGTGACCGACGGGTGTGACCTGATACGAAAACTTAAAAAATTTAAAGAAATAAAACTTTATCAATTTCATTAATATAAATAATATAAAAATAAATCATAAGAAAATAATACATTAAATTATTTGCTATCCGTTCTATTATAGACAGCAGAATACTCTAGCTGAGTATTATTTTAAAGTCAATAAAAAGCGAAAAAAGTATATTCTTTTCAGAGATAAAGGTTTTTATTAATAATGAGAAAGGAAAGAAAAGAAAATCTCAAATAAATATTAAACATTTATAGAGGGAGAGCAAAATGTTTCGTGGATGATCATTTAAAAGTGCCTCAAGTTGCTTAAAAAATATTAAATAATGTATTTTTTTATTTTCAGTGTGGCCATATTAGCTCTTTTGGAGCTAAATTTAGCTTTATTTTTTAATGTTTAGCTCGAAATATTTCATTTAGCTCTTAGCTTTTTGTCAGCTTTTTTCAACAATGCATTTAGCTTTTTCTAGCTTTTTCTTTAATTTCAATTTCGTGTAATTAATTTCTATTTCAAAATAAATAAAACAGTTTATCAGCATAAATTTATGTGCCGTAACCATATAAAGTAGCTAAAAAATAATAATAATAATCTGGCAGTGCAGCAACATTCACTGCGGCAGATTTTATCGACATTATGGTGTAATAAGTATACAATGGTTGGAATTAAAAACTCACTTTCAACTTGCATCTATTTCGGAATCCTTGAAGTCTTGAAAAATTTGTATAGTGAAAAATATTTACTCTATTTGAAATTTTTAAAGCCATTACTTTCTGATGTTCAAAAAGTAAATAAAATGTTCGAAAGTAATGACGTGGGCCCCATGCTATTGGTTTCAAAACTTCACTTGCTTGAAGACCGAAATTTTTGGCTGTTTAAAATCAAATTTAGACGGTTTTCTCATTCCAACTCCGTATTTTAACTATAAGTTTGAACAATATCTGATTTCAAAAAAAAAAAAAAAAATACATAATAGATTCTGAAACCGAAAAAGAAATTAGATACACTTGCCGAAATTTTATTAAACAATTAATATACCAACTACGACAACGTTTGCCAAATAACTTTTCAACTTTACAAATCACAAACATCTTTTCATTAGAAAACAGTGTAACCAGTACAAAAGTAAATTGTATGAAAATTTTAAAGAACAAATGTCAAATTTTAGCGTAGGTGATATTACTCTTTTGGAATTACAATGGCAAAAATCGCTTGTGAACTTAAAATCGCAAAACTCACTTTTGCATGTGCTAAGGGTTGCGCGTTCTGTTTATTTTTCGAAATAATCTTCGAAAAAGATTCTAATCAATGCTTTATGTTTTTTGAAACCACAGTATCCAACACAGAATTTTTCAACTATTTTTAGAATTTTCCCTTACTATTTTTGCTTCATATTATATGTTTTATGCATCTGTTTTTAAAGTAAACAAAAGTAACACAATAGTCGAAATAAAGCAACATACTTTTTAATTTAGTATTTTGTATTAAAATGTATAAAAATTTTATTTTTTTAATGATATAAAATAGAAAGAGTTTAAATTTTACTAGAATGCTTTTATTTTTGCAATTTGATACCAAATTTTTTAAAAGAGGAAAGTTAACTTAGATTTCACTTTCCTATTTGCTTGCGAATTGAAATAGCTGAGTTTTTTGTGATTGCGATTTCCAACGCACCAGTTTAGTGACTTCGAGTCGATATCGTATTTATTTTGCGAAATGCTATTTTCATCACTTATTTTGCGAAATGCTATTTTCAGCACTTGGGTGGTTGTTATTGATTGAATGTTTTTCATTTAAATGAGCCAAAAATATATTTTCATATTATTTATACTTACATAAACACCATTTAAACTATAAAAAATTAAAAAATTATGAAAAGTTACTATTGCAAAGCTGTAAAAAAATCTACCTTAATTTTTTGGCTTTAAAATTCCTTATTTAGCTCTTTTTAGCTCTATTTAAAACCTGATTTAGCTTTATATTATTTAAAAACATCAATTGAGAGATTTTTATTAAAAATAAGAGAGATTTTTAGAGTCCGACCGAATATTGGGTTTCGGTTTCGGATTCGGCCAAAATTGTGGTTTCGGCTGATACTTTTTATTCTCTATAAATAAGGAAGGTAATAGAGTCCGACCGAAACCAGTTTTTTGAGGCCGAAGCCGAACCGAACCTAATGTTCGGCTAAAAGGCCGAATATTCGAATATGACTACGAAATAATCGCCCTTATTGTGAATGTCGACGTCAACACAATACATTCGTCGCTGTCAATTCGATATGTCGTCGTTGTCACTTCAATGCTAAATCAGCATTTACTAAAAGTATTGTGTTGACGTTGACTTGTTATCGATAATGTGAAGGAAATAAATATCATCACTATCATTTTGACGTCTATTTAATTTGCTTATTGCCTTGGTTTCTTCAAATTTTTTAATGTTTTATTCAACTGAAAGTTTTAGTGATGAATCAAATAAATAAATACTTCTTCTCTTTTGAAGAAGCTCCAAAGAGAAAGTGTTATCTTTCCATCATTTTCTTTTCTTCATTTTCCATCATTTTCTTTTCTGCATTAAAATCATCATTTTAGTTGGTATTGTGTTTCGCAAATATGTAATGCGTTTCTACAAGTGGCTTCTTCCACTCGAATAGCATATGTGGAAGTTAATGGGCATCCCCGTCATCCTCAAAGATTTTGGAGCGTTTGCTAGATGCATATCGTCATATAAAATGCAAAAGTGCCTATCGTCAATTTTTAAAAAATTTCCGAAGATAAAAACCTTAATAAAAACTATTGGCATTATGTTTTTTCAATATAGTATCATTAATTCAGACTTTATTAATGATACTACCCAGAGAAAAATCAGTTTTATATTCACAATAGTTTCCTTTTTATTAAGTTTCCTCTCTTTCCTGAAACATTTTGAAAAATTATGATAGGCTGCCGCTTTTGCATTTTATATGACGATATATTTTCTGGTGCTTACCGTTTGCCAACCATCGCTATGCCTAATTAGTGGTCCAATAGATTTAATATCGTCGCAATTTATTCCAATCCTCTCTTAAAATTATTAGGAGTTCTGCTCCTATGAAATCTTTTTACTAAGCTTGGTTTACTTTCAAGCCGCCGAATTAATTCCTCAAATTTTTTGTTGGTTATTTAAATTTTTTTTCTATTTTAAATACTTTTTCAAATAAATAACCGTGACAGCTAAAACTTTCTATCGAGTCGTTGCCAAAAATTGTGTCGACAAAAACAGAGCCAATTTAACACAATGTTGTCTTAAAGTCGCCTATTAAAATGAGAAGCAGCTGTTAATTGTTATCGAAATCCGTCAATATTTACAACGGCAATGCCATTATTGCACCGCCGACGTCACTTGTGGGGCCGTTGAATATATTCCAAACTTAAAATATGTCACCGCCATGAATCTGGTTTTTCCGTCCTATATCTTTTCAAATTTAATGAAAATTTTACTTAGTTTTATAAAGCGCAACCCAAAGATATACATAGTAACATAAAGTTTGTAGCCAAAATAAACTAGGGAATGGTAAACCGATTTCGATTCCAATCGAAAATCTATTTTATGTTATAACAAATATATTTTTTACACTGAAATTGATTGTTTTTAAAATAGATTTTTTTTTTAAATTATTTCAAAATATGAAGAAAGCTCATTTTCATCTTCACGATAAATTCAATATCGTCGAGAAAATTCTTTATTGTGTATATCATCGATGAAACGCGGCCGTAAACAAAAAAAAAACTTCACTTTAGTAGAAATGAATGAAATCTTATAAATTTAGTGTCAAAAATGGGTAAATATTCCACTTTATATTTTTTTAGTTCTTCCGACCCAACTTTTTGATTAGTGTTCTTGTAACGTCATCAATAGAGTGATAAGACACTCCTCAATGTATATGTACCGAACCCAATATTCCAGTTCTATTCATCATTTAAGCTAATTTCATGCCAAGTTTTTAGTAGTCATATGCTCATTAATGGTTAAGTTTTATATTTGCTCGATGGAATGAAATATATTAAATATCTACTATTATTTTGACTGACACTGTATGTATGTAGAAATACTCTTTCACAGTGTACAACTAAAAGCTAACGTATACTTTAACGAAGAGTTTTGTATGGCGAATTTGCCGTTAAGGACCACGTTAACATTTAATCACATTGCGAAAAGGGCCGTTAATAAAGTAAATGACTTTTCAGTTCTGTTAAGTTTTATAAATGTCAATATTAGTTAATGCTAAAAACAGTTTCGGCAAGTTTCGGATTCGGCCGAATATTCGGCCTTTTTGCCGAATATAGGGTTCGGTTCGGGTTCGATCTCCAAGAACTGGTTTCGGTCGGACTCTAGAGATTTTTATTAAATAAGGGCCGTTTTACATGGAATCACTCACTACAAACTTATAATACCCCTCTTTTTTAGTCGGGGATTAAAAAATACTTTTAAGCAATGTGAATTTTTTTCGTTAATTTTTGTTTTTGTTCTAAATAATACTATAATACTAATACTTTTAATTTTGTTTAAATAAAAAGCTTGTGATCAAATATATTCAAAATTTTTTGGCTCTATCAAAAGTATCACTGGAGCAAATATATCCCTCAGCTATTATTTAGAATATTGCAGTCTAGTGAACTTTAGAGAAGCACAAGCTTCTTTACATATTTTGACATACAGTCAAGGAAAAAAGTATACATACAACAAGCAAATTTGGGATTTGAGAGAATTGGAGAAGAAAATTAAAAAAAGTTTATGGCAATGTTTAAGGCAGTGTTGGCATTATTGACTTTTCAATCGTTTGGTTAATTTGGCATTAGACTATTGACTTTTCAATTGTTTGGTTAATTTGATCGATTGTCAATCGGATTAATTTAATCGTGCTTAAAATAATCATGATTAAATATGTTAATCGTAATCGTGATTAATAAAGCTAGTCATTAATCTTTAATCGTTAATTTGATTACTTGTAAACACAGATTTTAATTATAGGACAGTAAAATTAGACAAACCGAAGGAAATAAATCCCGTAGTTTAGTTGTCATATATCTAAAGAAACTAATTTTAATAATATTATAAACTTCTTATTCTTATGATTAGGAGTTTAATATAATATCTTTAGTTTTTCTATGAGATTTTTGGGTAAAGGTTCCCTGACGATTTGCATTAGCCCCAATGAAATGGCCATAGCAACTAGCTAATACCCCTCCATAATCAATTTCAATGTATTTTAATAAAAATTTAATATTTTACTTAGAAAGTAAAATATTAAGTTGGGAAAAAGCACGCTAAAAATTAAAATTAATGAAATAGTAAATATTTTGTCTAGGAACGGACCTACAAACAAATTTGTAAATATAGGCAAAAGTATCTCAACAATTTCATTAAGAAAAAAAATTTTTTTTCAGTGAACAAATTGCTTTAATATATAAAACAATTTGTCTAAAAATATTTTCAAATTGTAAAAAACAAACAATTTACTAAATCAAACAAAAAAATTTGCTGGATTTTCTGGATAAAGTCAAACAATATTTCTGTTTCAGTTTATAAAACAATTAGTCTAAAAATACTAACAAAAATTAAACAAAATAGTTTACTTAACTAAAGAAAAATATTTACTGGATTTTTTATAATATATCAAACAAAATTTTTGTCTGGGTCATTTATCATCATCATCATTATCCATTAAGCATTTATGAAATTTCACTTTGTTAAACGTGTTCAAGTCTGAATATTTATCTAAAAACTCTAAAAAACGAATGAGAATTAATGCAACGACATTAACGAATTGATTCACTCAAAAACTTCAGTGAACAAACTTGATACAATAGAATTCCTTTTGCTATCATTGTTGTTGTTATTTGTGTGAATGTTGTCATCGGGGCTGCTTTTTACGACACAGTTTTTCATAGACTATGTACAGATCATTTACTGAAAATTAAATTTATTTTTAGACAAACTTTTGTTTGAAAATTTTTTTGGTGATAATTTTTTCTGTGTTTTCAAATAATATACAAAAAAAATCTATCAAGAGAGCAATTCTGAGTAATTTCGCTTATATATAACAGCCATGCCTAGATCAAGGGGCGGAAAATACTATCCTCATACGAAAAGTCTATAAATATCTTACATATTTCTGTTGCGTTTTGTGAAAAATGTTTGGGCTCATACACAACCGATAGATCAAAGTGTACCATGAAGTAGTTATATGAAGAAGAACGTGCATAAAAATTCGTTATTTTTCAAAAATAAATAACACTATGGTTGTTTTTACTTTTTTATGCTCTATCTGACTATATGCTAAGCCATTTTTCATATTTGCAAACATTTTTAACAAGGTATATTCCTACAGTATATTGTTGTTGTTGAAGAACATTAGATTAATTAATTAAGGAAGAAAAAAGTAATATGAAGAATGGAAGGACTTCCTCCTTTGAATGGGCGTGGTACTGTTAACTTTTCTTGTCATACTATTGAACTTTCAGCGGAGGCTGAGTAGAAATAGCTAAAAAATAATAATTTCGTTGAATGGGCATGGCTCTGCCCATTTTTATAATCATAAAGTGTGTGCCAAGTTAAATTTGAATCGGTTAAGTAGAAGTAGTTTAAAAATATATACTTTGAATGGGCGTGGCATTGCCAACTTTTCTAATTACAATATGGCATTTATAGCGGAGCTTAATGTGTGTGCCAATCTTCATAATATTCATAATATTTACTATGAATTTGCGTGGCACAGCCCACCTTTTCATCAGTGTATTCTGCTGTCATAGGAAGGGAATGTTTCTACAAATTTTCATAAGAATCGATAAAGAACTTCGCCCTAAATATTAGTTTTAGCCAAAGAAAGTGGTCGCCTGAGTAATAGTGCATTGTCCCGATAACAGTACGTTTGTATTTTTCGATATATAGGACTCTTTATAGTGCCATCCAGAGTCGCAGGACGGTTCGACTAAAAATCTTGTTTGAAAGGGTTGTTTAAAATTTTGAAATAGTTCGCGAATTTTCGCGAAATAGCAAATATTTAAAGAAAAGCCATTTAAAATAGCTGATATAACATTTAATCAAACAAAAGTTACTTTGTCCAAAAACGTCTAGCATTACCGATTTAATACGCCAACAAATTAGACATAAAAACCAATAAATAATTACAACTAACTTTTTTCACAATGTTTAATGTGTCATTTTTACGAACCAGCCCTCTTATTCCGTAATTCGCTAAAGCTAAAGCTAAATCTCGATCGCTAAAATGCTGAACAAGCACAAAATTAAACATTTTTGGCGATGACATAAAACACTAAAATTTCGGCTAAAAATTTATAGATTGACTTTATAAATTTTTAGCGATAGAGACTTAGCTTTAGCGAGTTACAGAATAAGGGAGCAGGTAACTTTAATTTTTGAATACACTGGCTTGTCCGATTTAATGCCACGTTTAAATTTTATTAAACTGAATAATTATTTTTATTTTTCGCCGCTAGATTGACCTTTTTCCATATGTGTGGTGCTACAATCTAAACTGTAGTGCTTTTTAATGCTTCTTACGCATGTGTGCACTATTTGGCCCCACAAAATTTAATGAAATAATGATCACACAGAAAAAAATAGACAAGAATTATATTCAATAAAACCATGTTATTAAAAAAATATGAATTTCAATAACATTTATCTTTAACATAATAAAATATTTCGTTGTAAGTATTTCTTTTCCATGCCTTTTATTTCTTTTCTTTTTATACATAAGTACTTAAAACAAGTTGTATTCCATAAAAAAAAATGGGATATGGCTCAGCTATAGAGAGTATGCTTTACGTCCGGAAAGCCCGGGTTCGTATTCCAGCCATGTCAACATTTTTTTAATTTATATATATATTTTTATTTTGAAATAATTTTGTTATCAATATAGGGGAATTCTTTATCACAGGAAATTTGAAAAATTATTGAATACCGGGATTTTTGTTATAAAAAACGAAACTTATTTTTTTCTGTGCACTATAATGATTTTAATAATTCAAATTTTACTAAAATTTGTACTAAATAAAAACTAGAACAGCCATAAATCACGATAAATTAAAAAGAATCCGTGTTAAAAATCATTAAAGCAAATAAAAAAGGAAACATTTAAATAAAATTTAATTTAATTTGATATAATTATCCAGCAATAATTGAAGCAACGAATTGTTTATTTTCTTTAAAGAAATAAAACCAGAAAAACAACCACAATAAATGAGGAATTAATGAAATACTTTCAAAGTGGAATAAGCAACAGCCATCAATACACGCGAGGAGAGCAAATACAAACAAATAATCGATTAGTTTGAGTAATTAATTGTTCCGTTTGATAGAATAACAAAAACTACAAAAAATTTACTGATAAAAAAAAATCATCACAATTAAAGGCCTCTGAAATCATATTAATATTAAGACCACTGCCAACGCCATGCCACACCACCACTGATCATTGATAAATGAGGCGCCTCATTGGCAATGATAAAGTCAGCTCCATTCAATTCATTTATAACAATAACAAATCTGTATTTTATGATAACGATCACCAATATGATCATTAAAATAATGATCATTGAGTTGCAATCAACGGGGAGGGAGTATTTTCCCTAACATCGTATTCTGTGTATGTATTGATGCAACAAACATTAATACAAATAACAGTTAAAGCCAAAGAACAAAACAGGCGCGGATTTTTTGGGGGGCTAAAAATGTGATATTACCCCCCTCCCCCACACAAAAACGACTAAAATATACCTTATTTCTATTGAGGTAATAAAACAAATTTTGCTAAATAGTATCTTTCGGTTATAACTTCATCCAACCCCCCTTCCCCTTCGCAAAAACCACAAGTTGAATCCACGCCTGCCGCAGAGTAATTCTTTTTTCCTTACTTTTGGTCAAATCAAAGCTGCTCATGTTGTATGACTATTTAAGCACCTGCGGTGTTGAACAAATATTTCTACAAATTGTTTATAAAAAAGCAATAATAATTTATTAAAACATTAAAATACAAATATTAATATCCAAAACGCAGTTATTTTTAAGCTTTATCTCAGAAGTATACATTTAAATTATATTCGTTAATTTAAATCTCATTATTTGGGCTAAGAAAACTGTAATCAATTTTATATATCAATGATAAGTTACATATAGGGCTTCCAAGTTCCCAACATTTTTAGATTCCCGGGAATCGGGAAAAATTTTGCAGCGTTCCCGGGAACCCGGGAATTCCCGACATATATTTAACAATGCTGTTTTTTTTTAATTCTATTATATTTTTTATTGAAACAAAGTTAAATATATTTAATATAAGTAAAGCAAAATTTATTGAACAGGATGATATAATAACTACGTAGCGCTAAACACGCGACTTGCCTTGTGACAGGTTATCTTCCGTCTAGGGTAGTTACATAATTCAGAAACATAAATTTAAAAGGAAGAACTTCAATCAACTTTTTAAAACATTATTTGAGAGTAAAATAGTTGAAAAAGTGTGTTCTGTAGAAAATGGTCGCATATTCCAGTACATTGTACTTCCCAGCGTAACCGACGAAAATTCCCGGGAATCGGGAAGTAAAAAATTGCTATATTTCCCGGGAATTTTTTTCCGACGCTTTCCGGGAACGAAACCCTAGTTATCTAAGTATTTTTTGGAATTTATTATAGAAGACAATTTTGTTTATAATAATTGCTTTTAAATCAGTGCGAATATGCTTTATAATGCATTTTGTTTACACATGAAGCGGAATATTTTACAAATAAACGAAGCCAGGTATCATTACAATCGATGAAAGAGTTTTTCAGGTGAAGAAAATACCCAACAAACACTAAATTAAACCTTGAAAATGTGATTGTATTCTTATCTTTTACTTAAGCACAGGCAGAGGCTTGAGATCAAAATTAAATTGCTATAAATTATAGGGTTGTTGTTAATAATAACTTTGTAAGCAGTTAAAAATGCAAACTTATTGATACTTTGGAAGCAGCTGAAAAGTATTTCGTTAAAAATAATTTCAAATATTTTTCACTGGTTTACGATTAGAGATGCCAAGCCGGAAATCCCGGGATTTAACGAATCCTAAATGGCAGTATTTTTAAATTTTGAATCCCGGTATCTTGGGATTTCTGAATCCCGCTTTACACAAATAATGAATTTTTAAATATCACATTTTAAACAAAACTTAATTTGAAATGCCATGCTAAAAATTCAAGGTCGAAAAATTTAAAATTAGCATTAAAATATAAGTCAGTATTTATCCTAGTGTATCCTAGTGCAAATTGCAAACTGTACCACACAATTTAAAAGGTAAATGAAAGGTTTCGTAAATCATATAAACGTAAAATATATAAAACTGATGGATATTACAGTTTTTAAATTGCATCAGTAAAGAAGTTCAGATGATTTTATTAAAAACAATATTGAGAAAAACCTTTTTATTTTGCTTAACGTCTTGTCAGGAATGAAACCTTTGTGGACTTACTTTTTTTTGGACTTATTTTATTTTGGTCTTGGGGACTCATTTCATATCGAATAACTCCGCAAAAGTCTGTTGTGAAATAAATCCACAAAAAAATTTTTAGGATTTATATCATTTAAAATTTTTTTGAAAATTGCCCAGAATTCGGGGTGATTAATAAAGATTTACTACCTAGTCGGCCTTCGGCCGGGCTTAAAGTTTATTTTTCTCCTTTATGTACACAGAAAAAAGAGATTCATTGCGACTACCGAATTTGTAGCCAATAGAATTTTGTCGGTTCAGTTGTATGTACTGAACGAATTTGTTTCGAAGAACTGAGTATACCAGAATGTCTATTGAAATAAAATACTATTGTGAATGAAATTTTAAAATTTTATTTATTTTATCTCAGACACAAACCAATGTATCTGAGATAACACACAAATTTATAAAAATTTTATATTCGTTTATAAAAAAAGATATATATTTAAACAAATAAATTTTGAGACGTAGTGGTGCATACTGCAATGCCATTAAAAATATGTTCTTGTTCTCCGATTTATGAGCAAAAATGTCCACGACTAGCACCTGGCAGGGGATACAAAGATCTACGTCGGTCGCAGTGTCCTGTGTTTCCCGTTTAGTTCAATTCATTCATTCATACGACTTACTTGGTGTCATCAGATAGATCCAAAGGCCATATAAAAGTTCAGATAATAATGGTGACTGAAAACGTTATTAGCAGAATTTCTAGGAAAGAAGAAAATACATAACTGCATTAGGAAAATTACTCTTCAATAATATCTGCGTAAAACTTACCCATTAAAAATAGTGTGAACTGAGCCCGAGAAAGGCTGCGCGATTCTTAGTGATTAAATTAAATTTCTAAAGCTTTTATTTTGTTTTTGATTTTAATTGTTTATTTTCCAATATTAATTATTTTTAAATGTCCAGTAATTTTACTTCTTTATTGATTATCTTTAACTTCTAATCGGTTGGAAACACCAAATCACTGCTTTTGAAATTGCAACCGAATTTTTGTAGCACTAATTGGTTATTGTAACTGAAATTATTGCTGAGTGTACTATATAATTTTAGATATAAAAACAGAAATATTATTGTTCTTATCAAAATTCAGAACTTTTAATAATATATTAGTTACGTTAGTGATATTTTCATAGTTGTAACTGTTTTCCAACTAATCTGTTTTCTCTGTGTATGTAAAAAACCGGCTTCGCTGAGTGTTTTTTTTTGCATAGCTAACCTTTTGGCAAAAGCTCGCATGACATAGCTAGTCGTCTTAAGGCAAACTCTATCTAGGCAGAAAATATTTATTCTGTGAAGTTGTTGTTCAACATACGGAGTAGAAAACTCTTTAAGCCCGGCCGAAGGCCGGCTAAGTAACAAATATGTAATCACCGATGCCGCTACTTATAATATAATCCATAAGCCTTGGTATTCAGACAATCTCCAATCAGTAGAGCCGCTACGCGACATACCAAATGGAGAAATTTCTTAAGCTTTCCTTATTTTGTGGCGCATAATTTTAAATGTATTATAATGGGTACTTATTTTTTTTAATAATTGGGGTTTTATTTCATATGAAATAAGTCCCAAGAAATTAGGGTATTATTTTATTTCTGTTAGGGGTGTTACTTCGTTTCGTGGGGGGTTTATTTAATTTTTAAAATTGGGGATTTATTTCATATGAAATAAGACCCCAAAAATTGTAAACTTATTTCATATTTATTTTGGGGACCTGCTTCGTGTCGGCTTATTTCATGGCGTCCGATCGAGTCAACTTTCAAACAAAGAAAATAAATCAAAATCGGTTCACACTACAAACTTATAGCACCCATCTTTTTTGGTCGGAGGTTACACAGGTTAACAAAGATAAGAATTCTTGAACTAAATCAGATACATAAGAGCTCATAAATATGAATTAAATAAAAAAAATAAATAATTGACTAAGATCCTTTTATTAGTTAGTTTAAATATATCTTTAATTTGATACAAATGTTTTGGATTTACTTTTTTCTTCTTTCACTTATCGTAGATGTTGAGAAATATATACCAATCCATAATAGAGAATTTCCAATTTCTCAGCACTTTTTTCAAGTTTTTAACACTTTCAAAGTTTTAGTTAATTGACAAATATATCTGTGCCAAAGAGGAATAAGTGCTTAAGTCAGTCGACTTAAGGAAGATCCTCCGAAAGTTCTTACGATACTGCTGAGGGATTTATAGGCTTATATGATATATTTCATGTGAGAACATTCCTAGTTAGGTATGATTGTAGCCACTGCAACCTTCACCTGAATGCGTTAATATTTAAGGAATAAAAATACGTTAAAGCAAAGTTTGCTTAAGTTGACTTAAGCACATATTACTTATTGCCACAGATATATAATATACACACATATATTAAATTTTGTTTAAACGGTTAATCGAACGAAATTAGCCGATCTAATCGTTAATCGAAAATACCAATTTTCAGTTAATCGAATAGTTAGTAGCATTTACCCAGCAAAAATATCATGTTTCTTTTGAAGCGCTTCCGAGGATGCGAAAAAGAAGGCAAAGATCTCTCAGTGTTCATAATGTTTAAATTACGAAGTTAGTCAACATTTTACATTTCTTCAACACGAACCCCAAAATAAACAAAATCATATTCATTAGCTTTGTAGCTTTCAACAATATAGGTTCTAAAGAATTGTCACACCCATTTTTTCATATAAACACTAACACATTTGAAAATTTGACATGATTTTAGAGCATTTTCGATGCTTCGAAAGAAGCGCTGTTTTATATCAAAAACAAGAGTTCCAAAGTGGAACATCGCGATCAAAAAGCATGCATGTTCGAAGCGCATTTCGAAGCAGTAGCAACAACAAAACTAGCTTCTCTTGCTTCTAAACCTGCTTCGGCCGAATATATTTACCACATTCTCTAGTATGTGGTACATATTTAAAATTTTTTAGGCACTTAAAGGGGTTTTCATAAAATCACAAGCTGTTGTTGTCATAAATGAAATTTTCAAACGAAACTATGAAAGCTAATGAAGAAATTCCAATGAAAGTCTTTTACAATATTTCTGAAATTTCACTTATATTGTGAAATATCATTGGATTTATGAAGCGAAATTTTTTCAGTGTAAGTTTATGAAATTTGACGAAACACGAATTTTGCATACGCGATAGCTGGACATGGTAGGGATGATATTATAGATATTTCTGTACTTATTCAGAACTGATTACTTTTGAGAAACTCAAAATGAGTTTTCAAAACGTATAAATAATGACTGTAAAATGTTGACAAAACATCAGATAATAGACCGTCTTTAAAAAAACAAATTCTACTTGACGCACAGGGGGAAAAAGGCTAATCTAGCGGCGAAAAATTAAAAAAAAATGTGGAATTTGTAAAAAAATTTAAACGCTGCATCAAAGCGGACAAATTAGTTTATTAAAAAGATCTAACTTATTTTTCACTAAGTTATGGCTCGGCCTTTTAAACATTGAGAAAAAATTGGATTTTAATTCTTTATTGATATTTAAATCAAATTTGTTGGCGTATTGTATCACTAATCATGGACTTTTTCGGACAAAGTCACTTCAGCTATTTTAAACGGCCTTACTTTATATATTTTCTATTTCAGTTAAGATTTACAAGCGTAAATACAGATTTTTTTTTAATTTTCTAAATCTTTGTAGAAATATAAAAAAAGTATACCCGAGAGTACCTTAAAAATTTTGTGGAATCTTAATATAGATATTATAGAGTATTATAGTTCCAAAAATTGACTGCGGAAACTTGCGTATGCGACTTTTACATCAGTTTTCTAAATATACACCTTTTTGAAATTTTTCTACTTTTTTGTACTACTATATAATTTTGTTGTAATTTGCTTCCGAAATCAATTGTTATTAAATTAAAATATCAATGAAGTAGTCGTTTTCAGTTTTAAGATATATTTTTAATGCATTTTGAAATTTTAATTCACTTTGAATTTTTTTGTAATGCATTTTGAACTTTTAAAATTGGTCGTATATAGCAATATATAGCGCCCACCGTATTAAAAATTTATTTACAGACATCAGACTATTAGTTTGGAAGATATAAACTTCCCGACGAAGAGTTTTATCGGTAAAAATATAGCGATAAAAATAGCTGTTTAATTTTTACAGAATTTATAATCTCAATCCTTGGCTACAATCTATCTATACTTTTTTGTGGATGAAACTGTTAGTTTGAAAGGTAAGGGTTTTTTGAAAACTTAAGACCTATATTGGTAAAATCGGTCTTATACAAAAACAGACAGCCCCACTGTGTTAAAACAGGTGACTATATTTCATCCCTACATTTTTTCCCTAAGACTGATAATTTGGAAGGTATAATCTGACTAATTAGTATAATAGCTGTCTAATTTTTACAGAATTTCTACCCTACATCCTTGCCTATAACTGATCTATAAATTTTTGTAGATCAGAC
Organism: Panzeria rudis; assembly: GCA_956483635.1. Classification (NCBI taxonomy): domain Eukaryota; kingdom Metazoa; phylum Arthropoda; class Insecta; order Diptera; family Tachinidae; genus Panzeria; species Panzeria rudis. The sequence goes on along the minus strand of OY101449.1, from coordinate 39,076,801 downwards.
TACTAGTTTGAACGATATGGGTTTTCCGAAGACTTAAGAATTTTTTTAGTATAATTGGTCTTATCTAACAACATATAGCACCCACTGTGGATCAGAATATTACTTTGGAAGCTATAAGCTTTCCGACGACTAACGAGTTTTATCGGTAAAATTGGTCTTATATAACAACATACAGCGCGCACTGTGTTAAAAATAGCTAACTAACTTTTAGCACATCTTGTGGCCTACATCCTTCCCTATAATTCATCCCTACATTTTTTGTGGATCAGACTATTTGTTTGGAAGATATGATTTTTCACCCGCTCAGGAAACCAATTTTATACAATATTATAGTCGTAATATAACTTAGAAAACATTTCAGAGAATGTGCAGACTATTAAATGTCTAAATTCGGAGAAAATTATGACGAGCAGAATATATATCGCAGGTTTTTTTTTTTAATTATTAAAGGCTGCTTGCCAAATAGTTCAGAAAAAGATCAAACTTTTCTAGACAATATCGGTATGAAATTAAATTTCCTTCCGACATTGTGCAGACTAGTCTCTTGTTAATCGGATAATAGTTATATCAGAAAATTAAAAAAAAAGTTCACCAAAAAAATTCAGACTATTCCACTATCTAACGGAGTTTTAATGAACTAGCTTGATAGTATGTGACAAAGTTTTTGATGATTTCTGACGTTAGACATGTTGGCCAAAAATGTTTACTGGGTGGAGTTTATTTAGTCTGCCTGTTCTCTTGTTTTAATTTGTATCTATGTGTTAAATTTTGTGTATGTTTATTTTGTGTTTATGTTATATCAGTGTTAAATGCGGCTCTCTGTTTATCTTTTGTCTTTCTTTTTTATTTGGATATCGATTGGCTTAATGATGGATACAATTGGAAGCACTTGATTGATTATATCGTCTCTCACTTCATAAAATTGCAACCACAAAAATTTTCATAAAGATTTGTCTTATTTTTCACTTTTATACATACACAAATAAACATATGTGTGTGTGTGTGTGTGTTTGTGTATTACTGTATTTGTGTTTGGGAAAGCTAATGAATTGAATTGTGTTGTATTTATTCCTGTTTATGTCTTCCTTGATGGGTGCTTTATGATTGTTTTCCCAATAAGTGATCAAGATAAATGAGTGTTAAATAGGAGGTATTCATTAATTAATTAATTAATTTGTTTTATGTTGTTGTTTTATTTATTTTTACATATTACTTTTTTCAACTTCTTGTGCATCTTTTTAGTTTTGGAAGAGGATGATGAGCATTCTGTAGTACCTTTATTGTGAGAGAGTTGATGATAACTGAAACAAGTTTTTAATGATATTCACAGTAGTATAATGTGGATTAAAATAGGAATTAATTAAATATGTGTTTATCTTTTCTGGACTCATAATATTTATTTCTTTTATAATTTATTATTTATTTTACAATTTCTTTTATTGTACTAAGATTAACATTTTATTTAAGAAATATTATGTGTTCTTTGCAACTAACGGTCAAAACTAAAATACGATTTCAATAACTGAACACATTTTTTTCTTGTATAAGAAATTGATTTCTAAACTCAACATATCTTTCGTATAATTAAACAACCCAAAAATATGTTATAATTAGGGATGTAACGATACGCCGTTTTGCCGATCCGATACCGATTCCGATACTTAAAAATAAATATCGCCGATACCGATTCCGATACCGATACGAATATTGAAATTGAGTTCAAGTTTAGAAAAACAAAACTCAAGAAGGGCAACGTTTTTATTATGCAACATTACAGTGTAAGAGATTATTAATATTTAAAATAGATATTAATACAGTATATAAAATTGGAAGTAATTTTTAAGGAACTACATTTTCATTGCTTTCAAAGAATCTATATTAAAAATATGCAGATAATTAGTAGAAAAGCCAGTACAAATTTTTAATTACTTTATAATTTTAAAAAATACTCGCCATGCTTTTTAAAAAATCGATTTTTTAAAGGACATTTATCAACTAATATTCTTCTAAATAACTTATTAGCTTAATTATTAAAAGTCTGCTAAAAGTTTATATTTATTCACTTAAATTTACATGAAAACACAGTTTTGTGTTTAAATTCGCATAAAAAGAAATAAGTTCTGAAAATGGGTAATTTTTCATCCTTTTTTAACCGACTTCCAAAAAGAAGAAGGTTATCAATTCGTGTGTATGTTTTTTTACTTTTTTTGTACACTCTGTCATTTGTGAAGCGATTTTAAAAATTCTTTTTTTGCTGGAAAGGGTTTGCCTGCAGTTTGGTCCCATAATTTTTTTTTTTGAAAATCGGAGGGGGAAATTCGCTCCACCCATGCTGTCATTTGTGAACCGATTTTCAAAATTCTTGTTTTGTTTGAAAGGGTTTGACAAAAACTGGTCCCAATTTTTTTTTGTCGAAAATCGGAGAAGCAAGTTTGCTCCCCCTCCCCACCAATTCATAACTATGTCATTTGTGAACAGCTTTTCAAAACTTGTGTTGTTTGCAAGGGTTCGCTAGCAGTTTGGCCCCATAATTCTTTTTGAAAATGGGAGGGGGAACCATGTATAACTTTGTCATTGGGAACCGATTATCAAAATTGTTTTTTTATTTGAAAGGGTTTGACTACAGTTTTTTTTCGAAAATCAGTTGTGAAATTTGCTGCAAACCCCCCCTTCAGGTTGGTACCATAATTGTTCTCCAAAATCTGTGCGGGATTTCCCCTTCCACCAGAAATATTGATTATCGCATAGCTCCTCCATTTATGGGCCGAATTCCAAAATTGATTTTTTGTTTGGAATGGTTTGCCTAGAGTTTGGTCGCATAATTTTTCTACGAAAATCTGTGGGGCAAGTCTTCCACGCCTCCACCCAAAATATTTATTAGAGCACAATTCCTCTATTGGCTTACCGATTTTCAAAATTTTTTATATGGAAGGCCATCAAGTATATTACTCTTTATACTGAAGTCGGCTTTTTTTTCCAGAATTATTTGAGGAATCATTATAGAACACCGAAAAAGAAATTTGTCCTAACATCACTTCAAATTCGGTGATTGGTAATGGAAAAAGAGAACTTCTTGCAATGACAAGCAAATGTGAAACTAATTAGAAATTATCCAAATTCGCAATATTTCCGGATCGCGACTGCTACATTTTCATGATTTCTTTATAATGTCTTTTTTTGCTGGGAATAAGATTAAAAAAAAACGAATTGAATTTGAGTTCATGGTAAAATTAACAATAAATAAATTAGTGTTTTTGCAAAATAACAGCGTAAAATATTATTATTTTTTAAAATTGATATTAATAAGATTTAAAAAAATAACGAAATTAATTTAGTTCTTGGTAAAATTAACAAAAAAATAAATAATTTGTTAAAAAAAAAACTGAAAAAATTTTTTTAAGTATCGTCGTATCGACAGTAAAATATCGCCGATACCGATGTATCGGAAAATCTGAAGTATCGCCGATATATCGGTATCGGTATCGGTATCGGTATTCGTTACATCCCTAGTTATAATACCACAAAAAATGAACAATTTTGTTACAGCGGCTAATCAAATGAAATTAACCGGTATAATTTTTAATCGAAAATAGCCAATTTTAAGTTAAGCGATCAGTTAATCGGGTACTAATTAACCGGTTAACCGACTAACGGTTAACCGATTGAACACCCTAGTATATATACAGAATAAACAAACTTGAGATTTCAATTACGATAACTGCCGATTCAATTAATTTTGTTAACAAAGTCCAACATACGAAGATTTTTTTTTACTTACATATCAAGCAGACTCTAATTCGTTTCACTGATAGAATTTTGTCGTAAATTCTGTGAATTTCGACATTAATTGAATGAAAACCGGCACTAAAAATCAACCAACGTCACCTAACCTAACCAACGTCATGCTTCGTCGTATTTATGCAACAAGTTCCGGTAAAATATTTTAATGAAATTTTCACCATATATAATATCAAATAATTTCATTGATCAAATGTAATAATTTCGCTAAACTAATAAAAATATTTCATCATTTTGACAAAATTTTTTCATAATTTTAATGAAATTATTTCATTATTTTAATAATATTATGTATTTATTGCAATGTCATTGTATAAGCACTTTTTAAAGCTGTTTTATTTACTATTTTAAATTATTGACAATTCTATGCAATAAATACGTACGATAGACACTAAACACATCAGAAAAATGAACGATCCCAATATCGAACTCAGACTCTTGATTTTCATCATTTAATTGATAGTCTTCAGCCAACAGCACTCGCAAATTTATTTGCTCTTTGAATATATACTAATAGGAAAAAGTACAACAATACCAATTCTTTTCGCTCGATGGGTGTATCTTTGTTTAACAACACGTGCTAGGTTGGTTGGTTGAATGTGGTCGCAATTCTTATGTATAAAAGTTTTTTGTTAAATTTGCATACTAGAATTACATCACCACTAAGTTGATGTTTATCACAACTAACCTTACACAGAAAAAAATAGACAAGAATTATATTCAATAAGACCATGTTATTAAAAAAAATATGAATTTCAATAACATTTATCTTTAACATAATAAAATATTTCGTTGTAAGTATTTCTTTTCCATGCCGGTTATTTCTTTTCATTTTATACATAAGTACTTAAAACAAGTTGTATCCCATAAAAAAATAAATGGGATATGGCTCAGCTAGAGAGTGTATGCTTTACGTCCGGAAAGCCCGGGTTCGTATTCCAGCCATGTCAACATTTTTTTAATTTATATATATATTTTTATTTTGAAATAATTTTGTTATCAATATAGGGGAATTCTTTATCACAGGAAATTTGAAAAAAAAAAATATTGAATACCGGGATTTTTGTTATCAAAAACGAAACTTATTTTTTTCTGTGTAGTGTTAGATTTGGCTTATTTTTATTAAATTCTCAGATGTTTTTGCGGCCAGGCGGGTCGGTGCTACTCTCCTAATATGCACAGAGCTTTTTTTGCTTTAATTAGTCAACGGTTATCTGAGGTAGACTGAGGGCCATTATTACAACTTGGCAATAGAGTGATTCCACGTAAAACGGCCCTATGCAAGGAAAAAATTATATTCTTATTTTTGATAAAAATCTCTCAATTGATGTTTTTAGATCATGAGAATTATAGCAAATATATAAAGAATACATTATTTAATATTTGTTAAGCAATTTGAGGCACTTTTATATGAACATCCACGAAACATTTTGCTCTCCCTCTTTGTATGTTTAATAATTATTTCATTTTTTTCGCTTTTTATTCAATTTAAAAAAATACTCAGATAGAGTATTCTGCTGTCTATAATAGGACGGATAGCAAATAAGTTGATGTGTTATTATTTTCTTATGATTTATTTTTATATTATTTATATTAATGAAATCAATAAAAAGTTTTATTTCTTAGAATTTTTTAAATTTTCGTATTATGTCACACCCGTCTGTCACACCCGTCTGTCACACCCGTCATATTTTAAAAATAGTTTTTTGTTAAGAAAACTGATTTTTGTCAAGCAGTAAATACGTAATACAACAAAAAAAAAAACACTTTGAACAGACAGCTATAGCAAAAATATGATGTACGTTATAGTAAAAATTTTACAGAATTTATGCTGAAAGTCATAATTCTTTAAAACTAAGATTTCTAAGGTCACACCCGTCGCAGCTTTCTGACGACCATTCTGAGCAGGAATCGTGTTCTTTCAGTGTCTACCCGTTATTCAACGACTTTAAGCTTACTGGCCTACCGAGTCGCAACCTTTTTTTAAGTAAAAAATTATATATTCTTTATTTATAACAAAAAATATGTGTAAAGTGGTCACACCCGGCTAAATGGAATTACTCAATAGTTAAAGGTAAGATTTTGTCGAAAAGATAAATAGTTTACCATTATTACATATTTACTTTAACCTACCAGTAGTGCGTGCGATTCACTATTCAATTTTAACAATAGATGCGATTGTTAAAAAATTTAACAAGCAAATTGTTACTCTGTAACATTTTGAACAATATTTGCTGTTTTTTAACTAACAACAATAATTTTTCTCTTGTTAATGAATAGACAACGAGTCACCTGCTCAGCTGTAGCACGTACTTTATGCCAACAATTAAAGTTAATTAAAATAAACTAGACTTTCCCCGAAATCTCGTTTGAGCTCGTTTGATCACTATTAATGACAAATGAAAACAAAAAGTGAATAAATTTCAATACTTTTGATTACACACGGAAACAAAATGGACATTTTGGTTTGATGCAGCGAAAAATATAATTGATAAAACATATATGGACCATACTATTTTCAAAACCACCTTAAATTTTTTTTTGGTCTGGTCCAGTTTTTAAAATATCGTGGTTTTCAAACTAAATGTCCTTAAAATACCACTAAAGTCTAATGCTAAAAGCGCCTGCGTCATTAAACTCAAATGAAAGATATTTTTGTACAGATTAGTAATTTGTTAAAGAGCATTCGAAAGAAAGATATTTAGTCCAAAAAAAGGGGGTCATTTTGTAGTAGCCGTGGTTGAAAAATGAACACAAAATGTGTTGGAGTGTGGAAAGATTGTTGGCGGCGCTAGCATGCTGGCGTTTGCTCCGGCTAGGGGTCGCCGTCTTTTGGGGAGGTGGCGTTCTTGCCAAACAACCTGCCTCTTTCAGCAACTCGCAAAAAATCATTCCAGCCGATTTAAATATATAAAAAAATGAAACAAAAAGATGAGGACCCGAAAATGAAATGCTGAAAACAAAAAAAGAAATGCCCATACAACTGTACTTACTTCTTAGTTTTGACCAAGATTTGGCTTCGGTTAGCTGGTGTTACGCTAACCCTTGGCACTGCCCACCCTATTAAATTTAATATAAAATTCGCGATATTTGAAAAACTGCAAATGAGGGATTTTGTTTTTTGATGTAGTTGGACTCAGAATACCAATGAATATTAAAAAATAAGAAGAATAATATAATTACTTAGTAAAAGAACAAAATTGTATTCAAAAATTGTATTCAGAGAAGTTACAAAAATAAAATCATTTTAATGTAGGTAGAAACAATAGTTAAAAAAGAGGACATTTGTTTCAGCAAGCTACGAATTTCTAATTTCGTGAGCGCGTAAAAATTACATTTTTAAAATCACACACGATCACTGTACTTAATTACTCACTCACGCGTGATTATTTTTGATTTCATGATCACGCGCGAATAACGCCTGACACGACAAAATCCCATGTCGCAAGCTCCAAACTCAAACACTTTCGAATATTTTAATCAAATGCTTCTCAAAAAATCTGTCTCCAAGTTTGACTTTTCGATTTTTAATACGGCTCACTGATAAAAAAAGGTGCCGCCAAATGGCGAGGTTAACCTCTACCTAACGTTTTCTTAAACTATTTTAAGTTTTTGTTGCCTCCGGATTCTCTCCGAAGATTGAGATCAGTTCTTGTAAAATAACATGGTTTTTTTTAAGATCTAAGTTTTCAAATACATATTTTTAGGGTAATTAGGATGTGCTAAAGATGAAAAAAATAAAGAAAAATATTCTTAATTTCAACCATTGCCGAGATAATATTACATTTTCGATTTCCGATAAATACTATACTCTATCCGTATTAAAAATCGAAAATATAGGGCATTTATCAGATTAAAAGAAATCGTTGAGAGTTATTGACTACACACAGAAAAAGTTCAATGTAAAATCGTCGAAAACCAGGTTATTTTGACATTTTGCGGTAGTGTTGTTGCTTCATTGGCGTTTCATATTAATTCAACATGATTTACAATTATCTTGAAGGGACATTTATCCTTTTGAATTAACTATATTTCATGTTGATATAATATTGCAGTACAGTTAAATCAAAATGAAGTTAATATTGAAATAATACGAAAAATAATGTTGAATCAAAGTTATTTCGAGTTGAAACAACGTGAATATGATATTGGAACAACACGAAGAATCATATTGAATCAAAGTTATATCAAGTTGAAATAACGGGAATTTTAAATTGAAACAACACTAAGAATCATGTTGAATTATAGTTATATCAAGCTTAAACAACATGACTTTAATGTAGCTATTTTATTAATTATTTTACTTACGTGATTGTTATTGGCATGGGCAATAGAAAACTTTACTTTAAAACTAAAAATCATGACAATTTTTTTTTTTGGTGGACGAGCGGAGTAGAGAAGAAAGAGGGATAGAAAAACATCACGTTCATTTTTTCTTCTTCTTTAGTTTGATTTGAATTTTCTCCCATTTTTTCTCTCTAGGTGATTGTGTTATGATTTTTGTTGTTATGAATAAGTAAATATAGCAAATTTTGAGAGTAATTTATAAAAAAAGAACATGAAGATAAAAATCGTCGTATAAATGCAAGAGGTTTTTAGAAGATGTTTTCAAAGATAAATTGAAAAAATTCATGGTTTTTTAATCATCGTATGAATCGGATGTTTGTATTATAGTTGGCTGGCCCAGCAAAGATTTGAACTCGTGCCACTTGCATGATAGTCCACGCGCTAACCAATGCAGCCACAACAGGTTCAAACTTTACTTTAGCTATATGTATACTAAATATATACCCATCGTTTGTAAAATGAATTTCATTTTAATTCAACACGATTTAAATGATTATTTAACATAAAACTTATTTAAAATTAAAGTTATAGTCATGTTGATTTAAAATGAGATGTAATGTTTATAACAAAGTTGCTTTAATAGTGAAACATTTTAAATCAAAGGGATTTTAGGTTAGATTAATAAGCTTTCATTTAAAATTATTAAGAAACAACGGCAGCAAATTTTCGGTGGTAATTAGTTTTTTCTACATAGCCGACACATGTAAGAATAAATGACAACAAGTCTTACCCCGCTGGCTTCTCACCATCTCTCTCTCTCTCTCTCTCTCTTAAACTAAAAAAGCCTGCCTTTAAAGCCAGGCGAAAACAGCATAATGTAAATTTCGTGTAAGCACAACAGCGAACTGTAGCAATGAACAAAGCAAATAAACACTAATACACTTAAACAACAAATTATTTATTGTAAATTTAATATGATTTAAAATCACAATTGCGTCATGTTGATTTTACATTCCTTTTTTTCTGTGTGTATAGATAACAGAAATTCAATGCGCCCACAATTTTATTTTAGTCTGATCAATGCCCTATATTGGAGAGGAGACTGGTGTTGTGACTGGTACCTGGTACTAGCTCATTGTTTGTTAGCTTTTATTACATTATCTCCATCATTATTATGTTTCATTACAATAAAATCATTTAACTTAAATTTTTTTCATTTATGTGCGTGGCGTTGCGCACTTTTCTAATCACAAAATTGTATTGTCATGAAAAGTAAAGATATTTACCAAATTTTGGACTATGGGCGTAGCGCAGCCTACTCCTTTAACTACAAACTCTCTCTTAGCTACAATTTTTTTGACTAAAAACTATCAGATCAATCGCTTAATAGCTTTTTAAGGTCATTGAGCAGCCTACTTTTCTAATCACAACATTGTATTATCATCAAAAGTAAAGGCGCTTACCAAATTTTAGATCAATCGATCAACAGGAAGGGGGTAAATTTTCATTCACTAGGTTCGACACGACGACACAAACATGGCGCAAACACGTTAAGCAAAATATGTAGAGCAACCCTACTACCCATATTGGAGGAAAATATATTAAAATAACACAATATTTATTTAGCCATAAGCAGCAGCCTTTTCATAAATAATTTTAGATTAAAACAAACTTGTTGAACGCATTTTAAAAGAATTTTCCAATAAATATTTATTTTTATAAATCGATAAACAAATTAATAACAACAAATCGATTTACCAATAATACACCTTTCTTTCACCTCTGACGAAATATGTAGCAACGTTCTAGTAGTCATTATATGAAAACCCAGCGGCGAGCCATTCAGTAAGTCAAAACAATTTTTTTATTCTCAAAAATTTTAAAAGAATTTTTCAATATCCATTTGCACAATGGGTGGGATGACGGGATAATGAGATAAAATTTTGATAAATATTTTAACTAAGAGGGACTTTGATTTTAAGATAAAAAAAAACATTAACATGTTCATTATTATCTATTTGCTTTTATTTCTTCATAATGACTTCCATAAAGTACCATAAAATATTTATTTGCCGCTGTAGGAACATGTTTAGCAATCATGTTTTTAGTATGATTTTTTTCAGCAAAAAAATTTAGAGATGGGATAGTGAATAAAAAGCTTACGATAAAGCTCATAAATGAAATTATATGTGAGCACACACGATCATGTACGACCTTGCTTCTTTGCACACTTTCAGTAAAGCTCATTATCAATGCAAAATTAAAATTAATTACTTACCGACATTTTTGGAGTTTTTATATTTCCCCATGATGTCTCAGGATGACGTTCTAAGCGAGCAATCTAAGTACTTAGATTATAATGTACGTGTAATCTGATAAGTCAATTACTAATAACACCCTGTAGGAATTGTCAATAGTGAAACAGTACTGACTCACTTCTGACATTGTCACCAGTAGTACTCACTTGCTATACCCTTTTTGTGCGCTGTAGACATTTAGCACGTGTGTGTCATTGAGAATGCACTAGTACTATAAGTACTACTGACTAGGTATTCTGTGGGCGGTGGTACTACTGACTAGGTACTTCTTTTGACCACAACTGGATTCGCGAACTTTTAAGCAATGGGGTTCCGTCGATGTTTATAATGTCTTCCACTTTCCCTAGCTGCGTTTTAATTCCTATATGGCAATAATTGCCGGGAAAATTTTTCTGATTAATATTTGTTACTTTTTGCCCATCAAAGCTGCTGCTGACAGCAGTACGTCCAGGCCTTCATCCTGTAATATAGCCAGCAGCTTCTCTAGGGCGCTGTTTCACTATACCAATTTTTGTTTATTTTTCCCGCAAAGTTAATTTTGTAGACGACAAATCTTCGAAAGACTGCACAAAATCTTCAACGGGCTCCACAAATTCTCTAATGTTTGAACTTTCCCAAAAGTTATATTCATCATTCTCACTATTTCTATTTTTATACAAAATTTATTGCTTTTTCACAAGTCTTTTAAAATTTCTTTTGCTCATGATGTATTTATGTAATTGCTCAACTATTTTTTTAATATAATAACTTTTATTCACCTTTTAATTGCACTATTTTATTACTTTTTGTTTATAAAAAACTTTAATTTATCCCGTACCACATTTGTTTTCAACAAAACAAAACGAAACAATAAAAAAAAAACCAAAAAGAGGGAAGCATGTTTTTCAGCTTTCAAACATTTCTCTACCCATAAATAGTAAAGTAAAAAGTGTAGACGCTTTCTCAACAACGCCATCAATTTAGTAGACAAAAGTGGTGACCCCATGCTTCCTTCAAGGTAGCTTCGACTATGTTGCATTGTGTATGTGAGAACTTCGTTGTATTTCATAGAATTTATCCCTTATATGTACAAAATAAAAAATTGTGGCCTACTTTTGGGTTATATTTCAATAAACCTGTGGTTTTCTTGAATAAGCTCGTATGTCTAAAACCCAAATTTTTCAAGAGAGCTGAAATACTCTATTTTTAATACTACGAACTCTGTATGATTTTTAGCAAACTTTTTTTGGGCAGTCATATAAACATATGTTGTAAGAAGTTTGTGTTAAAATTTCGGGCAAAATTCCCTAAGGGTATGATCATAGAGAATAATTAAAAAAACCAGTTGCCAAGGACACTAAAAGTGTGTGTAGAAAAAAAGCTTATGTCGATAACTGTTGTTTACATTAAACTATTTCAAGCACAAAAGAAAAACTCACTATAAGTTTTTATTAACTGAACTATAACCAAAAAATACTTCAGAACTGTGCTCAAGAGTAACAACGCATATGGCTATGTGTTTTTTTCCACGGCAATAAATTACCAGCACGCAATTATAAGTCGATTTAGCTCATTAGAACTGAAAAATAATTGAATGAATTAAGAAATTACGTTGTTTTTAGACAAAAAATTTCGGAATGGGTCAATGTTGTTCGCAAAATTGTTGGTCCATGTAAATAAAGACCATATAAAATAATGTAACTTGGCATCAATAACTCAAAATCGACAAAAATGGACACCCGCACTTATTCAAGAAAACCGCAGAAACATGCATTATTCTTTCAATTACAAAGTCAGTGTGGGATCTTTTTTACCACATCTTAACAATACCTTACATGAACAAATTGGATTGTAATACACAAATATTACATTTGAATTTGCTTGGCTTTTTAGACGCGTCAACAAGTTCGCTTACAGTTCCACTTATGATGTAAACAAACAGTAGCGACACGTACTGACATCGCACAGTGGTTTGTGGAGAAAAATGTAAATAATTCAGTATCTTCGTAAATACTGAAGACAGTGACATGAAATTTAAATGCTTATAGCTGAGGTGTTGTCTGTCTTAAGTCTGAATAGTTTGGGGTGCTCGCTCCTTCGAGAGAAGCTCCAGGGGTTCCCGAAATTGGTAACCTCGGGTATGTCAAACTTTAAAAAAAAGTGCCAAAATTACATTTCTTGTCCGATTTCAAAACCCTTTCCATTTTGGAATCTGCTATCAAAGGCCTACATTTGCCTCACTTACGGTTTGAATTTCTCTCCGATAGTTAAAAGTTACAGGCCTTGCAAAAAAAATTTTTGCAAATTTGGCGATCTTGTTCTGGTATTTTTTAAACTGTGAAGTTGTCTTAAGTCGCAAAATTATACCAAAAGTTTAATAATATTCTGCACAATTCAAAAAAAAGTTGATTTTTTGTAAATTTTTTTGTCAAAAAGTTACTATCAGTATTTTGACTATAAAAAATAAGCTTCTTCAAAGACCTTAACCAAATTAACATGACTTAGATAGAGGACAAAAAAACAAGCCAACAAGCTAAAAAGATAAGCTCTATCTACAATACTTCGCCCACAGTAACCCCTAGAATATGATCATTTTTAAAAATATTTTTCATGTTTGCATGAGTGGTACAAAAATTGCAAAGCTGCGATCTTAACTTCTCAGCCGGAATTTTAAAACTATATTTGATAGCAACTTTCCATATGTGGCGATAATGGCCCCCGCGACTAGTATAGTCAGGAGAGGAAAAATACCGAAAAAAGTCAGATTTTCATATGACTTTTGGTTATTACTAAAACAAACTTACTTGGTTATTACTAAAACTCCTACTGTTTTTTATTAGTAACTATACCATCTTAGAACGCTGAAAATTTTATAGCGGTATCTCATGTAGTTTTTAGTATAGTGCGGGTCAAAGATTTAAAATATGAACGAAAAACCTTAAATTTTAATACATTTTTTATATTTTTCCTTAAGTGAGCACAAATTTTGCGAAACTCTAAAAATAAATAAAAAATCTTAATCTGAATTAGGTCTACTACCTTTAAAATTATATAAAATGTTCCAGACAAAAGTCTAATACGTTGTCTGTTATAGCGCGTACAATGTACACACTTGTTTAATAATTTGCTGCTTTCCAGTAGAAATATAAAATTAGAGTTTGGTGAACGTGGCGTATGATTAATATTAATTCAGTTAAGAAAAAATATAAAAAATTAATTTTTGTTGGATTGGTATTGAAAATAGTGTAAAAACATGAATTTGGTCTTGAGGTCTTCATTTTCTTTGCGTGATAACAAACAACGTATTAGACTTGTGTTTGTCATTTATCATGTTAATTTGTTAACATGTTATTTTGGTTAAGGTCTTTGATGAAACTTATTTTTTATAATCAAAATACTGACAGTAACTTTTTCACAAAAAATATTTACAAAAAATCAACTTTTTTAAAGTGTAAAATTGAAACTGCTGCCATTTCTCATTCCATTAAGATAAATTGATTCGGCAAATTGGAAAATTTTTGTTGAATTGTGCAGATTATTATTCAATTTTTGGTATAATTTTGCGACTTATTGCAAAATCGCGAAATTTGCAAAATTTTTTTTTGCAAGGCCTGTAACTTTTGAACTATCGGAGAGAAATTCAAACCATAAGTGCGGCAAATGTAGGCCTTTGATAGCAAATTTTAAAATGGGAAAGGGTTTGGAAATCGGACAAGAAATGTAATTTTGGCGATTTTTTTAAAGTTTGACATACCCGAGGTTACAAATTTTAGGAACCCTTGGAGCCTCTCTCGAAGGAGCCAGCACCCCAAACTCTTCAAACTTAAGACGGACAACAAGCTAAAACCATGTAAAATTTCATGTCACTGTATTCAGGTGTTACGAAGATACTGAATTATTTCCATTTTTTTTTTGCCACAAACCACTGTGCATCGTAGCTTACTTTTTAAGTGCTGGATTAGTTTTACCACATCTTAACCATACTTTACATATGCAAATTGGATTGTAATACACAAACAGTGCTTTCTAAAGTTGCCTGGCTTTTTAGACGCGTCAACAGTTCCTCTTATGATGTAAACGAACAGTAGCGACACGTACTGACATCGTAACTTACTTTAAAGCGAAAGCGCACCGATTAAACAGCCTATGACACGCTTATAACAAATCTAAGTGGGAAGATAAGCCAAAGCTTTACCACTAGCAGCTACTAAATATCGCTTACGTCAGCGATTATGTAATGGGTATTTTTACTACTTGGCCGTTATTACCAAACAACAAACTTATTTCCAATGGCATTGATATTTAGACACATGCATCCACTACATCTTCGTTGCTCTTCTTCGCAAGTTGTTATATTGTTCTTTATTAAGTTTAATAAGAAAATATTTTTAATACCAAAACTATTTGTATTGTTTTCTGTGGATACGTTTATTTACCTGCTGGCATGCTGTTCTCCAATTATTGCCATAAATATTTTTCCCAATGATCTTCATCATGGGTGGTGAAATTGAACGTATGGCTGCTGAAATTGTTTTGTTTTCGGCATTCCAAAATACAAAAATAAAATAATTTTTATTTTATTTTTACAAACTACATTGACCATTTACATTGCAGTGGATATACATACATACTGATGTATGTACTAATTTCGTCATATAAGTGAGGTATGCATACTCTCAGGATTTTAAAAAGAATTTAATAGATATAGGGAAGTAAAATCGTAGACTTTTTAACAAAACAATTTTTTACAGCTTCCTCTGCAAATAAGTTGCAATTAATTTCTAAAAATATATTTTGGCATATACTACCTTGGTATTCTTATAATTTTTGACATGCTTATGTTAAGTGCTTTTGTGAATATTTCGCTCATTGACTGCAACAACGTCGTAACTAAGAAAAAAACTATTTTTACAGAAAACGAGTCCTTTTTAATTGTCATAATGTCCATGGGCCTAATGACATTATAATTATGGACATTATGACATTTTTAAATTTGTCATAATGTCCACACTTTTAAAAATTCAAATATACATACATATTTATATGCTTATATATTACTAGATGAGCCCGCCCGCTTCGCGCGCTAAAACTTCGCTTTATGACTATAAGGTGTCCATAGAATAAAATTCTTTAATTATGGTTTAAATTTCCCATAATGCAAAATAAACCGTACTACAACATTTATATTAGTAAAATTGCGTATGTGGATCCAAATTGATTATTAGGCTAAGGTTCGTAACTTTATATTCAGAAAGAATGGGGCATTATTAATATATTAGCTACTGGCTTGAGCAAATCAACCAACCGATTTTCAAAAACAAATTATGGAACGATTATGGGCGATTGCCCGTACGATTTTCGAAAAAAATATGGGACCAAACTGCAGGCAAAGACTTTCGAAAAAGGAATTTTGAAAATCGATCCATAAATGTAGGGATTATGCGATAATCAATATTTTGGGGGAGGGGAGGAATTTCCACCACAATCATGGGACCAACCTGCAAGCAAGGCCTTTCAAACAATAAAAGAATTATGAAAACGCTGCATAAATGGAGGAGTTATGCGATAATCAATATTTTAGGGGGAACTTAATTTTCAACAAAAGTGTTTTAGAGTGTAGGTGTAAAAAAATATTATAGTTTCATACCGAATACAACTAATTTGATTTTAAAAAATATTATTCACAAATATTATAAAATTGTTTTTCAAAGTTCAAAGTTATGGTTGACGTCTACTGACGATTTGGTAAAGCACCAACGAAATGCATATTGACAATACTTAGCCATCAGCAAATAATTTTCATTTAAAATAAAATTATGACAATATGTCAAATAATAAATTTCTTATATGAAAAAGTTTTGATAACAATTTCAAAATGTAATTTTAATTTGTCTTTCTTGGGACCAGCACTCAGGGAATGACCCCTACTTTATGCAGTGCATTGTGCCGGAACTAAGAAAATTGGTTATGGGAAGGATTATAGAGTGTCTGTAGACATTCGACTTAAACTTCCAACTTAACTGGAAAGACCTCTGCGGGGAGCTTATTCCACGTACGAACTGTTCGGCCAAAGTACGAATACTCTCTGTAATTCGTAGTGCGATTCATTGGCGTATCGACCACAAAGGAATGTGCTCTTAGTGAAGAACGTGTGGCTCGCAAAAATTATCGGATTTCGGGAACATGTTCCCTAATATCATAAGAACACATTCCATTGTAGTAGTGATAGAGCAGCGGAACACACCCCACATTGCGTCGATGCTCCAGTGAGTTAATAGAGTTGGCTATCCTACTGTCACCGATAAACTTGTTCGCCCTCTCCTGTACGCAGTCGAGTAACTACAAAATTGTATTTGAAGCACCAGCCCACACATGAGAGTTGTATTCCATTTTCGGACGAATATATGTGGTATATATATTGAGGAGATCAGATGGAGTGAAGTATCTTTTACACCGTTTTAAGAAACCGAGACACTTGAATGCTTCTTTTGAGACTTGATAAATGTGATTAGTCCATCGAACGTCGCACTGAAGTTTCATGCCAAGAATATCAAGAGCATCTGATTCCATAATACCTACACCATTCATGATTACCGATGGAGCAGCAAGTTCGGCCATGCATCTGTGCGTGAGCGTACAGCACTGGGTCTTACGAGCATTAAAGTCGACTCTATTCACACGACCCCACTCAGAGATTGTTATAAGATTGTATTTAAGCGTATTATTCATGTTTTGCCTCATTACCCCAATCTCCGACAGGCTTGGCCTAGTACTGAATGAATATGAATGGCAAATACTGATATCATCTGCAAAAGAGTAGATATGATTGGAAGTTAGCCAAAGAAGGTCATTAAGAAAAATAAGAAATAGAGTAGGAGAAAGAACGGAACCTTGCGGTACCCCTGAACTAATCTTGAACTCATTTGAAGAGACCCAATCTATAACAACTCGTATAGTGCGATCCCTGAGAAAGCTTGATATCAATCAAGAGAAGTCATTACCGACACCAAAAGTAGCAAGTTTCGACAAAACTGCATCATGCCACACTCTTGCGAATGCCTTAAAAATATCTAGAGCCACCACTTTACTGTCGCCGAAATGGTGTATGGAGTGACACCATTTTTCCGAAAGGAGTGCCAGTAAGTCACGCGTAGAGCGTCCTTTACGAGAGCCATACTGGCGGTCACTGAGTAAACTGTTGAACTCCAGATACCTCACAAGATGAAAATTCACCAAATTGTCCATTATCTTGGAAAGTGCAGAACTTACTGCAATTGATCAGTAATTTTCAGGGTTAGTTGCCTCCCCCTTTTTAAGGAATAGGCGTTACATTGGCGACCTTCCAACACGATGGAAACTCACCAGCATGATACAAAGTGCTGAAGAGTTTTGCCAACGGACGCGCTAGCGTCGAATAGCACCGCTTCAACACCAGTGCTGAAATACCTTCCGGCCCAGGAGACTTGAGAAAACATCCTGTGACAGACAGACAGACAGACAGACAGGCGGACAGCGTAGCGAAAATAAGAGGATACTTTTCCCTTTTGGTGTACGGTACCCTAAAAATGCATTAGAAAATTTTAACTTTCCAAAAATTAATATATGCCAAAGAGTGTTTTGGATGATTTTAAAGGAATTTCTTAAACTATATTGGCTGAGGCCAAACGGGCGTTTTTATAACGCGGCGTTTCTGCTTTTTATATTAAATTTGAAGTTTTAAAAAATTTAGAATTAGAGAATTTAATATAAAAAGCAGAAACGCCGCGTTATAAAAACGCCCGTTTGGCCTCAGCCTTAGGTGAAAATTATAATTTTCTGAAGGAGATTTTGTCAGCTACAGTATTTATCGGTTATATGCATTTCAAATTTCGCACGACCTTTTGTGCTTATAAGCGATATATGCATTTGTTAAAACTCGCTTATATGCATCGACAGTGCTTATAAAAAAACTCGTTTATATGCTTCAGTGGTGCATGTATAAAAATATAATTTAAAAAAATATAATTAAAAAAATCTCAAATTTTGTTTTCAAAGCCTAGTACGCAGTTTCGCCTAAGTTTAAGGTTCGAAATTTTGCATTTACTTCCCAAATTCATTTAAATTTCTTAATGATAAATTATAATTATAATTTATAATACGTAAAACACAAATATTTGTTAACAAGACGACACAAAATGTTAAAATTTCATTGGAAAAATAATTGTCTGAATATTATTTTGTGTTTCAGTGACAGAAAAATATTTCCGCTAACCCTAGGTCTCGCAATTTTCATTACCGGCAATTGTCAAATTTCATACAGAAAATTACATTATTTTTAGTGAGTATTTTTTAAATGAAGATTGACAATCGAAGCAATAATAATTGCTACTGGGAGACGTATGGTAATAGATATGACATCCCTATATTTAAAAAAAATTTTGGTGATTTTTCATTTCAACTGCATACTACCAAACGGAAAATTGCCTGAAAATTAAAAAAAATATATATTTCAGTTTGTTATTTTACAGGTACTTCTTATTAAATCGGAAAAGACCTTTTTGTTTGCTGTTGAAAAATTGGTGGACAAATTTTAATTTTTGGAAAATGTACATAACGTGTACTGTGCATATATGAGTATTTTATTAATACATTTTTAAAATATTTACATTTCTTTACGGTGCATAAAACCGAAAAATGCATATAAGCGAAATGCAAATTCAAAAAATATTTATGGTTTTTTTAATACCAATAGAAAATTGCTTATGTTTGGATGCATATAAGCGTTAAATGCAAATAACCGACGTGCGTATAAGCGATAAATACTGTATAACTCTATTATTGATTGCGAAACTTTTTGCTAAAAGTTATAGTTTCAGACCTATGCTCAAAACCCTAAGAAAATTTCACCTTAAGAAGGCCCTCTAGTTCGCACATCAAACACGTGGACTCTTTAGTTTCGTTAAATATATATACCAAGGGCCAATTATGCCAATTTTCAAAACTTTGCGAATTAAATTCCTTCGATTAGCCTTATTATGGCTAATTTGGCTGGGCTATGGGTAGCACATGGAACGTGTTGTTTATTGTGCATTTAAACCACATTTTTCATATATATTTTTTAAAATTTGTATTTCGACTATTTATTTCACGTTGTTGTAAGATATATCCTCGTATAACATTTGGTTATTGTTTCCTATCGCAATTACATCATAATGAGTGTCAAACGATTTTTCACACCTTATTACAATGAGGTGTACATATGTGAACATTGTGTATTATCGATATTATGCACTCAAGTACAAATATTTGTTCTTCTTGTTGCTAGAGTCATTATTATAATCAGCATAATTATCGCCAACATCATCAATACTAGCTCATTAAAAGGTTATAGGGGAAAAGATATTTGTAAACATTTTATTGGCTGCATAATGGTTTAAATCACTTTTTTGTGTGCTTTAATTGTATGAAGTGGATACACTCTTATCTTGTTGCAGTTGCACACAGTACCATATGAAGCTCAAAACGCAATATTTAATAATGGGTGTGGTTCATAATTAGTTTTGTAATATTTAGAGCATTCGTCAACACCCACTAACGATATGTATTTTTTATTTCGTTTGTTTTTAATTTGCTGGACTTGTGAGAACTAAATTATATTGTTTAATTATCGTCAATGATGACATGTAAATGCATGTATATGTATATCTTAATCGATGTATAAACTTGGGCTATCATTCGAATAAACATGACTCGAATTTTAGAATAATTGTTTTTCATTTTTGTTCGAACGAACAAAATTTTCCGATTTAGAATAAAACATCATGTAAACCGTTTCGGTCAAATATTCGATTTTTTCGAATAAAAAGTAGTTTAAATTTTTATGAAAATTATTTTGCGTTTTAAATTACATAATTAATTTTCTCAGTTGCTAACAATAAGATGTGCTAAGTAAATCCAGCAAATTATATAGACTTGTGTAAGGGGTTGATCACATATTACGTATCAGAGAACGGTTTGATTGCTCTATTTTATGCTTGTAAATACAATCACAAAAGCATAGCCTCATGTTGACAATAATAATCAGTTCAGTAAGCCTGAAAACACACCAAATACGACAAAACGTTTTTGTCTTATACGTCAAACACAATCTTATGATTATAACGCACATCAAAAAAATTTTGGTGTGTGTGGTCTCATAAGAACTAATGTACTGTTGTCGAATACTTCACAAAAAAAAAACAGTTTTGTCGCATTCGGTGTGAGACAAAACAGTTTTTGTGACTTATACGACAACTGAACATTAGTTCTTATGAGACAACGCATACCAAACAAAACAACCGCAATATAGTGTGATTGACTTAGGCTGAACCCACACCAACAGAAAACAAAACGTTTTTGTCTTTCAAGTGAAATACACTTATTTGATGCTAACCCACACCAAAAAAAAATACGTCTTATCAAGTTTTTCTCTTAAAAGACAACCGGTAATCAGACAGCAATGCGACTATGTTTTTTTTTTGTATTTTTTCGTTTTTTTTACTTGTCTTAATTGATATGGGTTGCAGCCATAAGAAGGCACGCAATTATGATCGTTTCAGTCTGTTTTGTCTTACTCTGTGTGGGTATGTTGTATCAAACCACATGTATTTTCTGCAAACAGTGCTTTTGCGCATTAAGTCAAAGACACAATATTGCGGTTGTTTTGTTTGGTATCGATTGTCTCATAAGAACTAATGTTCAGTTGTCGTATAAGTCACAAAAAACTATTTTGTCTCACTTGGTGTGGGTTCAGCCTAACACTCTCAAAAACAACGAATACTTAACCCTACGTCTTCACGAACCATCGACTTGAACATGACGCCGGCAAAGCAACTGCAAAAAATTCATCAACTTCTTTGTTGTGGTGAATACGTGCGATGTCCATGTTTCGCCTTATCAATGTGTTTTGTGGTAGTGCAATAGAAATAGAATATTTACCAATTTTGTTCTGTCTCTTTTCTTTCTATTGAAAATGGTTGATGACGGCGAATCTCATCGCGAACATTGATGCTCAGCCATATGTTCGGGCATCGATGTCAGAGCATGGACGAAACATGAACATGAGCGGTCTACAATAGCCATATGCGATGTCCGACATGATGTTCATACCAAGTTCATGGCTAATGTAGACCCCCAGTAACGAATGGTATGAATGATTTTAATGCTGAGTGAATAAATTACCGTACATGTTATAAGTTGTATTGTAAAAAAGTTAACCTCAAAATTTTTTGGTGTTTCTTTGGAAAGAAACTCAAGTGAAATAACGAAAATCAATAATTTTACGATATTACACAGGTCGACAAATAATTTTTGTTTTTTTGAGCTTATGTTCTTTATTTTATTGAAAATTTTTGTCAAATTTTACTTTTAGATTTTTTAGAATATACGAAAAATACCACCATATATATTTTTCTAAATTTCCTCGTACTTCAGTATTTTTTAATTTCACCAAAATACAACAACTTACATTGATGCCAACTATGACAAAAAACGATATGACATACTGTATTGTCATATCGTTTTTTGCGATATGACAACACTAAGATAGCCATACACGGTGTTGTCGTATCGTAAAACACTTACGATATGATAATACAGTATGTCATAACATTTTTGTCACATCGTACAAAAGAGCCAAAGTTGGCATCAATGACAACTTAAGCAAAACTGGTTGTTTACAAACTACTCCTTTATACACAAATAACAACGAATACTGAACGAACGGTGTGAATGTTTTAAATTAAAATTTTTTATTTATTAACTATTATAAAAAATCTAAAATGGCAAAATATTACCGCTTTTATTTTTTTTTATTATAAAACCACATATACTAGAATTAAATAGACTTTTCATTTCATGAAAATCGATCGATAAATATTTATTTTATTTACAATAAAGTGAAATTGCCTGATTTTTGCAAAAAATCGAGTTTTGAGGAGGGTGCTCCACCGATATTATCATATCATGGAAAAGGGTTGTAAAATTTTATTACAAAAACCACTAAAAAATATTTTTTTAAAAATTCCAAACCTCTTATTTTATGGACAGACTTTCAAAAACTATTTGAGAGTTTACAAATAAGTTAAATTTTAAAATCACAAAAGAATAAAATAATCGTAGTAGGCTTAGAAACTTATACAAAACCCAACAAATAATTTACATTCGACATGTATCTATTTTGTTTTTCTGATATGTGGACTATATAAACTTTATATATTCCACATATTTTTATTTAAAGGCTCGACTGTAAAAGGCATTATCACAGAATATCAGAATTATCAGAGAAATGTAGATACACACTTCGCAAGATCCTTTTCAGAAAATAAAATTTCCCTCCCTCAATGAACACCTAGTTATACCAGCAAAGATCATCGTTCCTAGGACAATTGAATCTTCACTCCACAACGACCGGAGTCACATTCGGTTAATGTTTCTCAACCCAGCGACAGCTTTGCAAATCATATGTTTTTTTTCTAGGAAAGAATTCCCGACAATAGCAGAGCTGTTGCAACAACAACAGAAATCATAGGTTGATGGGCAGAATATTTGGTAATGACCAAATAATCTGGGCGCTTATAAATCTGCAGGCGCGACTGGCATCCAGCTATGTCTTCTACGACAGGGCTAAGAATATTCTGTTCCCCAACTATACAGGATTTTCAAGCTAGCCTGTTGGTATGTTATGTACGCACGCTTGGCCTAGACTTTAAGTGATCTCAGCATCTAGCTAAATAATTCAGACCAATGAGCCTTGCCTCATTTTTTAAATTAAAACGATGGAAAAATTTGTGGTTAGTTATATCAAGAAAAACTAACTCACATTGTATCCAATACACCAGTTTTAATTTGCCTACCAGCAGGGTAAATCGATGGTGACAGCCATACACTATCTAACCACTGTTATACAGATGGCTCTAGGAGCTAACGATTTACCCCAATGCACTCTTGATAAACCAAAGAGTTCCGAAAATGTTGTCATCATTGGTTGTTGAGTTAAACATGTGTGGGACATCGAAGATCATAAGGGCAACTATGGGATTTTCCATAATGTGGCATTCAATCGCCTACACTTTGGATTTTAGTCATCGATGAGCTACTTGAACTACTCAACAACCCGGGCTTCTGAGCATATTGTTACGCCGATGACCTTATAGTATCGATGTTATGGTGGGAGGATGGAACCATATCGGAAATGATTCAACCATTCCTATATTTAACTGATAAATGGTAGAAAAATACTGGGTTGTCCATCAACACTTAAACACAAATATTGGGTATTTTACCACACTAAACGAAAAAACATAAGACTCACTGAACCAACATTAAACGTTTCAGGTTCCCTACGTTAAATATCTTGGGGTCATTTTTTACAAGTCAGTTGCTTGGAACCATGTTTCCTATTCGGCCAACAAAGGTCTCAACGTACTTCATGCCCACCAGCACATAATTTACAAAACGTTGGAAGTCACCATAAAATGATATCTTACCACCATAATAAAACTAATATTGATATACGCTGCCCTAGTATGCTGGCCAAAAACCGAACAAGTCTCAGGGCTATACTAAGTACTAAAATTAGCCAATGATTGAACCACACTCGATAGCACGAACATGCTAACCGCATTTGGTTCAATCTCAGCGTCAAGCAGGAAAATGGAGATACTGGGGCAAAGTAAACTTCCAAATTTTCAAATGGATATTCCTTAAAATTTTCCAGCCGGAAGTTTTCGCCATTTGGATTTCTACTAGAGACTGTTCGAGGAGAAAATATAACAGTATTCGAATCTATTTGATATCAAATAGCCAGGCAGCACTCAAGGTTGGGAATTGTTATGGCCTGTGTTACATCTATACTAATATTATAAACAGGAAAAGTTTGTATGTTTGTACTTTTGAAAGAGGTAATCTCCGGAACCACCGATCCGATTTTTAAAATTTTTGCAACAAAATGTAGAATGGAACCTCTAAACGGAAATAGGGTATATAGAGAACGTTAAGGTGCTTAGGATAGGGTTGAGGGGTGGTAAACCCCCCATACCCAGAAAATATTTATTAACGTTTTAGCAGAGATCTGTTAAAGCAAGAGTTTAAGGGTTCCGTACTCAAAAGAAAAACAAAACCCTGTTAACATGACTACGCTATTTGCCCTCCAGTTCATCTGTCTGCGCTCCAGACAGTCTGTCCGTCCCCGTCGGAATGCGAAAGTAACTTTGTTCGTTTGTTACGCTTTATCGACTAAACGGCTGAGCCGATTTTGATGAAATTCGAAACATATATAGATAGATCTACGTGTAAAGGAACACAAAGGCTTTATATATTTTTAAAACTAGGACCAATAGGCGGACAGAGGGGCAGTTTCTGCCTCTCCGAAACTATTTAACCGATTTTGATTAAATTTAAAACATGGATAGATCTGTGCACAAAAATATACAAAAAATTTATATTTTTTCAAAACTAGGACCAAGAAGGGGACAGAAGGGGCAGAGAGGTAATTCCTGCCTCTCCGAAACTATTTAACCGATTTTGACTAAATTTAAAACATGGATAGATCTGTGCACAAAAAAATACAAAAAATTTATTTTTTCAAAACTAGGAACAAGAAGGGGACAGAAGGGGCAGAAAGGTAATTTCTGCCTCTCCGAAACTATTAAAACGATTTTGATGAAATTTAAAATATAGATAGATCTGCCTGCGTACAAACGAACATAAGCGCTTTATCTTTTTTCAAAACTAGGACCAGTAGGGGGCAGAGGAGCAACTTCTGCCTCTCCGAAACTATTTAAACGATTTGGAATAAAATTTAAAACAGATAGATCTGCATACAAAACAACTCAAAGGGTTTATATTTTTTCAAAACGAGGATCAATAATGGAGAGGAGACGGACAATTTCTGCCTCTCCGATACTATCCAACCGATTGTGATGAAATTTAAAACATAGATATACCTGCGTACAAAAGAACACATTGGCTATATATTTTTTCAAAACTAGGACCAAGAGGGGCCAGAGGAGCGATTTCTGCCTCTGTCAAACTATTTAACCGATTTTGATTAAATTTAAACCATAGATAGATCGGCGTATAAAAGAACACAAAAGCTTTCTATTTGTTTTACAACTAGGACCAGTAGGAACAGGGGGTAACTTCTGCCTCTCCGAAACTATCTAGGTTTTATATTTTTTCGAAACTATCTAACCGCTTTCGATGAAATTTAAAACATAGATAGATCTGCGCACAAAAGAATACAACAAAGGCTTTATATTTTTTCAAAACGAGAATCAATAGTGGTGGGGAGAGGGGCAATTTCTAACTCCCCGAAACTGCCCCACAGGTTTTAATGAATTTAATTAATTTCTGCTTCTCGGAAACTATCCAACCGATTTTGATGAATGTTAAGCGAATGCCAGATAGGTCAATATTTAGCTTCAATATATGTGTTTGTGTGCGTTTGTTTACAAAAAATAGATACACATACTCGTATACTGAGGGGAAATATTGAAGAATATCGAAATGCTTTTGATTTTCATAACTAACGCACACAAACATATATATTGAAGCTAAATATTGATCTGTCCAGCAGCCGCTGTAAAGCACATGTAGATAGATCTGTGTCAATAAGAACACACAGTCATACATATCATTTTTACTAAAGTAAGATCAAGAAGGGTATGATAGATTTAAATATATAGATAGATTCAAATTTAGGCGGAGAAATAAATTGTAAATTTTTTCAATTCTAATATCAAGAGAGAGTAGCTGGGCGATTTCTGCCTCTCCGAAACAATTAACAAAATTTTAAACATAAATAGATCGTTATTTAAATGGTTTCATAGATAGATTATATTAGCATTTTTCTAAACTAGGGCAAAGTGGGTACAACATTTAAAGATTAAAGAAATGGAAATAATGATACCACATTACGGGTTCATTTGGAATTGCGCAAAAATCTCTTGTCGCGAGTTTGAAAAAAGTCAACGAGAAATGGGTCAATGACTGTGAGATTTTTGTAAGATCTTATATGCCAGCGATCCAGAGCTGTGGTGGCAATTCTCTCAATTTCCTATGCTTGCGAGCATAGGCTTGTTTTATACCTTCAACACACGTACACTGTGTGTGAGACTCACAGCCTATCAATTTAGCCGCGAAGCACATATACAACCAAATAATAAGATAGTGTATGTTTGGCCACAACTGATCCAGAGTAACGAGAAAGCATATGATTTATATCGAGCTAACTGTCACCTTGCTGTATATAAAAGAAAAAGAACAAAAGAACTTGAAACATCCTGAAGTTCGAGGTAATAAATTATAATCTTTTGAAATTCTCGGATTGAATTATTAATTTCAATGTTGCTGTTTAACAATTTAAAATACTGCAGATTTTTTCAATCATGAAAATGTTTACATTATCGTCATGAAAATTCCTCATAAAGCGCAAAATTAAGAGAAAAAGATCCGATCGAAAACGATTATATACAAAATCAAAGAAAACAATTATGGCCAGTTTTGCAAACACGATGCAAATTGTCTTCATCAGTCGATAAATATTTTTAAAACACTTAATTTCAATATTCAAGAATATAAAATTGTTTCATCTCTTGTAATAAATATTTCAAATGCACCTGCAGAATCTGGTACCAAAAGTAATATTTTCATATAGAAAATACGACCAAGAATGAATAAACAATGAACAAAGCAAACAAATTATATAAAACAGTGCAACTGTGGCCACATTGTTAAATAGCAACAAAGAAAGAAAAGGAACATACTTGAAATTTTGTTACAAATGAAAAGATCGTTCGAACGTTCGTTCGATTGCTTAAGCAACCATCCAACCAACCAACCAACCAACCGGCGACCAGCTGGTTATTGTTTTTGCTGCTAATAACAAGAGTAATAACAACAATTCAAATAATTTTCAAAATCCAAACAAAAATATAAGGGAAAAAATGTCTTCCTGCTGTGCTGACATCAAAGTGCATAATTTTTTACTCCTTGTTTTTTTTAAGTTCTTTGGATATTTAGCCACCACAATGTAACCGATTTAACCATTCCAATCAGTTGCACTCCTAATGTACTTGGGTGGTTTTTCATTATTCATACTTATAGATGATTGTACTTCTTCAGAAGATTATTATAACACAAATTCTTCCAGAGAGATTCTCATTAACAAATGTTTACATTGTTTGTCTTTTTATTTCGTTAATTTTTTGTTTTGTTTCACAAACAAACAATAGAATCATTAGAATAAATGAGTTTATTTCAAAAGAAAGCAAAGAAATATTGTTTTAATTAGCCTGCATAGACCGCATGGGTCCATCTGAATTAATAGAAAAGCGGCTTTCACCACTTGTGAAAATAAATAATCATTTTATTGCCTTAAAGATAAAATGATAGTGATTGGTTTTCACCCGTTTATTTCCTGTTTACAAGTTTATTTTGATTTAATAAAAAAATAATAATTAAACAATTACACTAGTTTCAAGATTTTGAACTTTTTGCCATAAGCTGAAGAAAAGAGATTTTTTCTTAACTGTACAAAATTTTAACTGATGTACAGGAATGGCAGATTTTTTGACCTATTTCGCCAAATTGATTTTTAAAATCGCCAAAAGTCGCCTAAATATGTTTTATGTAGTTTTTCTTAATATATCTTAAGTAGTAAATTTGTCTTTATATGTACAGTAGTTTTGATTGAACTGTCTTTTGTTTAAGTGCACTTTTGACTTAGCTGCACAAAAGTATTAATTTCTGTTACTGTTGTCTAAGATTCCATAAACATTTTTTAAAGTGCATTCCTATACCTGCACTTTTAATATAAATGCCTGAAATTGTTGGCATTTTTTAACTATTTTCATACAAAAAATCAATCTTAGCTGCATTTTATTTTAACTGCACAAAATATTTGTTTTCTGTGATTATTCTTCAAAATCCTTTTTTAAGTACACTTTCTTTACCCGCACATTTGACATATTTTTTGACAGTTTTAAGTTATTTTCATATACAAAATCAAAGTTAGCTGCACACTCTATATAATTGTGTTTACCTGCACATTAAGGCAGTTAAGTACATTTAATTTAACAGCATTTTTGACTTATCTGCACAATAAATCGTGAAAAGTTGATTGTGCAGCTAAATCAAAATTACTGTATAATAGTTTTTTGAATATAAGTTTTTTTTAAATAATCGCATAAAAACATGGCAAAAAGTCGCTAAAAGTAGAAATCAAATCGCCAAACCTTTTAGAACATTTGCCATCTGAAATTTACCTAACCAAAGCCAAATGACAAAATGTTCAATTAGAGCGTGTTATATTTTCATCTGACATCAGCTGTTTTGAATTAGCAACTGTGTGTTGCTGCCACTTTGAGGTTATGTCAGATGCTATTGGCTGAGGTGCCACTTTGAGGTTATGTCAGATGCTGTTGGCTGAGTAGCTAGCAAGTTAGACTACAAGCCCTGAGGTCTTGAGTTCAAGACTAGTTTCAGGCAAGCCAACAACATCATGCATTTTTCTCATATGCATTAGTGTGTTATTGTGTTGGTTGTTGATAGACTGTTAAAGTGATGAAGGCATTGGCAGTACCGGCTTTGAAAATTACCTTCTTTAACAACAAATTTTCGCTCAGCTAAGTAGCTTTCTAAAAGTTTAAGGATGTTTTCAGGTAGGTTTTGCTTTAGTTTATGTATTAAACCTGCGTGCCATACTTTATCAAATGCCTGAGAAACATCGATGAAGAGCGCAGAACAATATTTCTTTTCTTCGAAGGTTTTTCTAACCACGTTCACGAGTCTATGTGTTTGTTCAATCGTACTATGTTGTCTCCTAAAACCGAATTGGTGGTCTGGAACGCATCCAGTACGATTCAGTATGGGTGTTAGGCCTTATAGGCCTATAGGACTCCACCTTCGTATGATCTTTGCATGGTTTAGGTATCATGGTAATCAGCGAAACCTTCCATTCTGCGGGATAGCATTTGAGGCGCAAAATACTGTTAAAAGTAAATAGAATTATCCGTTTTGCAGTATAGGGTAGCTCTAAGAACATTTTATTCCTTATTTTATCAGCGCCTGGAGCTTTTTTCGAGTTTAAGCCCGCAATATAGTGTTCAATCTCACGAATGTTGAACCTCAAAGTAACATCTGGTATAGCGAGGACTGGTGGCAGCTCAACTATACTGTCAGACGTAGTTGGAGTAAATACTTTCTGCAAGTGGTTTACAAACAGAGTACCTTTTTCAGCATCAGTTCTTGCCCAGTCTCCATTCGAAGCTCGCAATAGAGGCTTATATATCACTGGCCTTTTGAGGCCTCGGACTGCTATCCATAGCGAATAGCCTGTTTGAGGTGTTGCGTTGAGCCCATCCATTTTGAAGAGAAGCGGTTTTTTGATATTCTAGTAGAGTTTTTTTGCTGTTTAGTACATTCCTTCAGCCTAGATTTTAGCTGAGGGGATCTGTAGCGTTGCTATTCTCCACGAACTCTTCTTTTTCGGATAAAAGCCGTTCTACATCTGCTGAATAAATTTTATTATATCTCAACCTGAAAATTTGTTGTAGTAGCAATTAGAGCAGCTTGCTTAAGGTTTGCCTCAAACATTCTAATAGAGTCATCTATGTCAGCAGGCGTTTTTAATGGAATATTTTGTGAGCAATGAGCACTCAAATATTTTTTGTATTTCAACCAATTTATACGTGTGGCTGTCATCGTTAAATCACAAGTGGGTGAAGAAGTTGTATGTGAAAATATAGTGACAATAGTTGGTGAGTGATCTGAAGACAAATCTAAAGATGCTTCAACTGGGATCATTTCGCTGGGCACACCCTTTACCACTCCAAAATCAATAGCATCAGGTATTTTTCGGCGATCAGTTGGCCAGTAAGTTTGTTTTTTTTAATGAGAATTAACACAATCAGGCAATTAATGCCTACCAGTTAATTAATTAATGTGTTACCTTCTTTGGGAAAGGGATAGTGTAGAGAGAGCAGGTGGTGAAGTGGGAGAGAGATAGAAAGCTTAATTCATTTACAACCCTGCTATTGCGCGTTTTTTGTAGAGCAGTGTTGCAAGCCCCTCTGGTGTCAAGTAGAGGCATTGAGTTGTTTAAGCTGTGTAGCCATTTTATTAGTTCTTTTACTTCGCCGACGGTTTTGCTAAAATACCGACGAAGGAGGGTGCTGTGAATTGCATTAGGATACGTTAATATTACTCGCTGCCGGTTCTGCCAAAGTGATCAGTGCTATGCCTTCATCACTTTAACAGTCCAACAACAATCAACACAATAACACACCAATGCATATGAGAAAAATGCATGATGTTGTTGGCTTGGCTTAAACTAGTCTCGAGCTCCAGACCCCAGGGTTTGTAGTCAAACGCGCTAACTACTCAGCCTACAGCACCCTACAGCTGCCTGCCCACTTGATATAACATTAAAATGCATTTTTGAAATTGTGATAAACAAAACGCGACCCTTTGGTGTGAGGAGGCGAGATCCCCAGAACGTGTGCTTAGCGTTGTAATCACCGGCGGCCAAAAAGCGTTGGCCTAGTGAATTAAAAATCTACTATATTGATTTTCTGTAATAGAGTACCTGGGAGGAGAGTAAATTGATGAAATCACCAGGTTTTGACGAAAAGCTGCAATGCAGATGTTAGGTGCTTAAGGATATTCTTCACTCATTAAGTCGCTCATTAAGTAGTGTTTTAATCGCGATTTTATTAGTATACCCGGGCCACCACAAGCTCTACCTTGAGGGTTCTTTGTATCGTAGAGGGATTATCCGTTGATTTTAAAAAAGCTTCTAGCCGTCAAATGTGTCTCAGAGATAAGCATAATATTACTAAGCATTACAAAACATTTGTGGAGCTTAACGATGATTTTCTTCGCTGTATATGTCGAATAGCGACTTCGCTGCATAAAGATTGTTTGTGTAACCTACATTTCCTCCTTTATGTATGTCAAAAAACGGCTTCGCGGATTACAGATTTTCAGCTTAGCCGGATTTCAGCAGGGTTTAAAGGTTGTCTCCCCTCCATATGTCGAATACCTGCTCCGCTGAATATATATATTCAGCTAGCCAGAGTTTGCCTTAAGATGACTGACTATGCCATGCAAACTTTTGTCTAAAGGTTCGCTATGCAAAAAAAACTTCTCATAGCAAAGCTGCTTTTTGACATATGTAGAAGGGAAAATCCTTAAGCCCGGCTAAAGGCTGGCTAGGCAGAAAGTCTTTAATAACCGAAGCCGTTATTCGACAAACCTACTACAAAGGATGTGAAAACACTTCCGTATTTTCGGGTAATGAATACTTTCATTTTCTTAATTGGGCCTTATTTCGATCCGCCTTAAAATTATGATTTGTGTTATTTACAATTTTTTCATAAATATAAAATAAGCCCGCAAAAATGTCTTTTGGATCTTATTTCATTATTAATTTTTTGGGTGTTCTTTCATATGAAATAAACCCCCAAAAAGACAAAAGCTATTAGACCCAAAAAAGCTAAATAAATTCCAAAAAATCTTTATTTTTGCCCTCTGTACATTTTTTTGCGGTTTTATTTCATTTTCACTTTGGGGTGTTATTTCCTGCTGGACTATTTCATGCCATGATTTACTTTACTTCTAATCATTATGATCTACTCTGATTCCCAATAACCAGTGTGAACTAAACTTGACTCTTGAAAAATTCGTAATGAATTTTTTTAATGAATAGGATTCAAATTTGATTGTAATTTAGTTCTGGGGCCTTTATAATTTATTACCTGATTCGGAACTATTGCTCATTGCTCGAACAGGCGTGGGCCTGACCACAGATTTAAAATCCATAAAATTGAAAGCAGGCGCAATTGTCATATCTTCATCATTTGGCTGAATAGGATTTCCTTTACACGAAAGAGACGAAGATGTTGAACTTACTAAGCAGTTTGGTAGAGAACAACAAGAATAGGATGAATTTAATTCATCGCAACATTTTTCGCTGCCCTGATCATCATGGACATGAGTTTCCGCATGTTGTGCAGGATGGGCAGGTTTTTTAGTTTGTTGCAATTTATCACTTAACAAACGATCAACACTAAAGCTTAGTTGTATTCTTGTTTCACTTTTGAATTCATTCGATTTCATTTCAATATTTTCAAAAACTTTTCTACTTTTACCATTTTCATTTAAATTATTAACGAAATTTTTATCATCCTCCGTGTGCGGAGATGGAGATGTGGACTTATCACAATTAATTTTATCTAAACTTAAATTTTTTGGCATTTCATTCATGTTTTGTGTATATTTTATTTCCTCATCAAGCACCGCCATACTTTGTTGTGACTTGGAAATCATTTCATTGAATTTTTTTATTTAATATTTAAAATAAAATAATTAATTCTTTTTTTAAATTGGAAAAAAACACTTTTTCACTTCACATTGGTATAAATATTGCCGACGCTAAATACAATTACTTTTTTTATTATACTTATGTATCCATATAAATATGTTGATGTGATAAAAAATCTTTTTCCGCTTCGTTAATAACGAATCAATTCGATCGCAACGAGTTGAGAGACATCCCACATTGAACTGAAAATGCCTTTAGCTATCGATTTGTGTTTAAACAAATTAATCCATACACTGCGACTGGTATCTCTGGTTTATCACCAAATTATTGTCTGTGCACAGTGGGCTTAGATAAATAAAAAGTTTAAAACGCAAGTTTTATATGTAAATAATATTTTGCATTCAGCTGTATAAAAGGAAATTTAAATTAAAGTTTCGGACAAATTTCCAACCATGACATGCTATTATTACGCGATTTCAAAAGAAAAAGAATCTCAGCACAAGCTACAGCCTCGCACGGTTTGGAAGCGAGAGTTGTTGGTTGTCGTTATGCCTCCTGCTTCGAAACGCGCATTCATTTCGTGCCCATGTATTTGGTGAGCTATGTCACACTTGGAAGTTTTCTTTTTTAACATAAAACTGCGCTTCTTTCAAAGCACTAAGCCGAGCAAAAATTACTGCTAAACTTCGTTATTGGTTATACTCAGGGGTGCCAGATGATTTTAATAAAAAATAAATCGAAGTTATGAGAAAAACACATTTCATCTTATTCTACACCCTTTTAGGTACCAGAATCCACTCTTAAGTCCAAAACCCGTTCTTTGACACACTAGGTCCCTTTTCTCGGAGAAGGTCACATATATCAAAAATCGTCAAAACATCGATAAATTAAATATACCCATTTAAAATACAATAAAACATATTTTTATTAACAGAACTATAGCAACACAGAACAATGTACCATTAACTAATGTTTCGAGGGCTTAAATTCAAATATTGCTATCTGCAATTTTCTCGAAAATCAGTTTATTATAGCAACGCGTTCTCTGACTGAATTGTCATCTGCAATTTTAATGAAAAAAATATGTATATTTATTAAAAGTGTTTTTTCATAAGTTTTTTATTGTGCTATCTGCATAAATATATTTGTGTATAGACAAAATAATAAGATTTGTTATTATCAAATACACGTAAATACATACATATATATATATTGCAATTTATGATCAACCTACAAAATAAATTCCCTACCCTTGGGGGCTCCCATAATAAAATTGTTAAATTTAACCCCTGCAGCGCCTAAGATGCCCCTAGATGGCTGAAATGTATGACTGACCCCACTTAATTTTACTTTCCCAACATTTTTTTCTAACATACCTAACCAATATATTCGTTCCTTAACATAGCGTCTTCACGAGCCATTGATTTGTATTGACAAAGGTCAAATTCGATATGAAAAAATAGCACTAGCATTTTTCTGATGTTTTTATGTCTGAACTTTGACAAATGTTAGAACAAAATTATGTCTTGTGAAGACGGGGTGTAAGGAGGCTCTCATACAAAATGTAAATTTTTTGTATGGGAGTCCCCTAAGGGAAAATGTTGAAAGCAAAAGAAAAAGGGGTGGTTAGTCAGTCATACATTTAACACCCATAGGAGGAACTCCTAGGCAGTTATGGGACATATATATTTCTAGTGTCCATTGTCAATTTTGTATATGAGCCCAATTAAGGAATGGTGATAAGGGGTTGGTATGTTCAGATAAAATGTTGGGATTTTATCCATCTAGGAGTATCTCTGGGGCTGCTATTAAGTTTTTTTTCCAGTTCAAATAGTGTTATCTGCTTATTTCAAGTTTTGAATCGATGACAATTCAATTTGTAACCACTGCTGTCAAACATATATAAACGAGAATATCAGGAATTGAAACAAATTATTATATATAGGATTTAGATGTCGCTTTTAAATAACATTGTAAAAAAAAGTTTATTTATTACACTTGTGGCTAATAAATCAGTGAACGTTTAAATGCTTGTTTTGTTATATTAAACTATAATTTAAACGTAGTTTAAACTCAACAGCAGTAAATCACTTCCGCATATATTATCCCAAGTTTAAATACTAATAATGTGGCAGCACCCCGATAAATGTCAAAAAAGCTGGGTTTGTGGTGGAATATCGATCAAAAACATATGGTTTGTATTGGTAGCTTAAACGCCCAATTTTATGCGTTTAATATACGGTTTATATGTTTACTGATTTATAGATTTACTGGCTTAAACACATTTTAAACCAAAAAGAGAGATTAACTTGCACTGATTTATTAGCCCTTAGAGTAAACGAAAAAAACATTTTTTTCTCTCTCCCTTAAAGTTGTGATTTTGCAGATAGCACTATTTGAATACAAGACCTCTATATGTGACGCGCAAAATAGAAAGGGACCTAAGGGTAAAAACCGGTTTTGTTCAGGAGAGCCATTTTAAAGATTTAAATACGTGTATCTTTGGTGTACCATCACTGAGCGTGTTGGTATTGGTCTTATTTGAAAGCGACACATCTCATGACGTCAGGAACGTGTTGGTCAACCTTGAAAACGCGCGTAGGTCGTCCCTACCTCTTGTTTTGTGTAGTTGGTTTTTACTGTTTTCTACCTAGCGCGCTATTTCCATGAGTTTGATATCAATTTTGCTCGCGTTTTTTCGAATCCAGGTTTATTTTCTGAAATTATTAATTGTGAATTATAATAAGTACTCATTTATAATTCTTTTAAATCGTGAATATCCTCTGTTAGTACGAAAAATTTTTCATATAACCTTATTATGTTATTCGCGAAAATAATTTAAAACTAATAACATTCTTACTGACTGGTTTAGGATGAAATGGTGGACGAATTCGAAGAAGTAGATTTACTTTATCGCTTCTCTGATTTCATAAAACGCGCATATCTCTGGGAGGGAACACTTTTGGGGCATGGGATCGGTCTCATTCGATGCTCAGATGTTGTCCACATAAAAAAAAAAGAAAATTGATTTTTTTTACCCTTTCTCTATGCGCTGTCACATATATAGAATAACATAAAAATCAATAAAAATAATGTTAAAAAAAAATGTTCAACTGAATTGTTTTAGCTCAAAATATTATTTCTTCTTTTAGCTTTGGCCTAAAACCCTTGGTCTGAAGTCGGTCAGAAAGCCTGCAGAAGATACCGAGTTCGTATCCGAGCTGGGTCAGAAAACGTACCGAAAATCATATCAGTGATTGACAAGATACATTTTTCTGCTCTCAATGGCAGCTCATCAAAAAACATTTACCTATATTTTATAACTTAAGAAACTCAAATATTTTTGATCAAACTCTACACTGAAAAGAAAAATCAATCCATTCGTACTTAAATTAATTCCAAGCGGTGTCAAAAGTATGGTAATCCCGGTTTTTCTGAAATCAAGTATAGAAAGATTGATAAAGTCGGAATATTCATGTGCAAAATACTTAATTTTAGCTTGATTAGCCTTTAATCATGGAAAAAAATTCTTATTTTAAGTACGAATATGTTTATAAACTTTACACACAGTCGTACTAGTACTGTGTTGGTGTTTGTTTGCTTGATGATATCCACAAATCACTGTTATGCTCTTTTTGTTGTTTATTTTCATTGCTGGGGCATAGCCGACAAGTAGCTGAGAAACATTGTATTATATGTTGATACAAGCCCGCTGTATACTTGAATCAATCCGCCGCGTACTTGACAATCCTAGCTGCGTGCTTTATAATCAATCCCGCTGCTTACTGGAATCAGGCTAACTTTTACTTATTTAATCCTGGAACAGAACAAACTTGAGAATTTATATTTTTACTACTTATATAAATTTAATATTTCTACTTACTTGTTTTAATTTAAAAATTTATTTGTGCTCATTCCTAGTATTGAACTTATCGTGTTTGTAAACCAATGCCTTACACCACTCAGCTAACTCAGTATAGAAAGAACGACAGCTAAAAACTAGTATAAACCATTAGCATGTAATACGACGTTTGTAGGCTATTAGTCAGCACTGAACGAACAAACAGAATAACCAAAAACAAGACAACAACATATATGTTTTATACCCCCCCTCCCCCCCCCACTTCGTAACGCTTTTTACAAAATTTTCAGATAAAGTATCTAATCCGTAACAAATCTTTAACCCCTCCCCCCCTGTAGCGTTACGTAATATGTGAATGGCCCCTAACAAACTGATAATATTTCAGAAAATGTGAAGAAACGTCGTACCAAAAAAACTGCCGGCTATTTGTCAAATGTCGGAGGAGATTTTAGACAGCTCGGGTAATTGTCTGGTAAAGTCTCAGACTTCTGAATTTTCTCCTAAAAGTATAGACTAGTCTAATATTAATTCGATATTATTTTAGAAAATTTGCAGAAACATTGTATCAGAAAACTGCTGACTATTCTGTCAATACTATGAGGGAATTTTAGACAACCTGGCTGATTTCTGGTAGTGTCAGATTTTATCCTGGAAAAAATGTTTTCTGGGTAATTGCAAGCAAACCTAAGCCTTCTTCTCTTTACTGGAAGCGCTGACTTATTAACAGTTGTCCCTTTTTAATTTAACAAGTATTCCAGTGTTTTCCAAATTTCATAAATTATACTAAAATAAACATAGCAACCGCGTTTTAGGTGCTTCTAAAAAAATAGGCATTTTTAAAGCAAAAATCGGTAAATCGGCACTTAGATAATTTTGAAGCAAAAAATCGGCAAAATGCCGATAAGGGCCTATTCACATATTACGTGACGCTATTTTCGGAGGTTTTATACCCCCCTCCCACCTTTGTAACACTTTTTACAAAATTTTTGTATAAAGTATCTAATTCGCAACAAATCTTTAGAAATCCGATTTTAATGAACAGTAACCATGTCCTGTAACTAATGTGAGAACTTTTCAATGCGAGTAAATTGTGATCATCCTGTAGAACACAGGATGTGTAACAAAAAACTTCAACTTTTTTGTTTATTTTAATGTATCCAGTTTAATTGTTGTATAATTCACCCTGCAATAAACGGGATGACTAATACAATTATAAAATTTTTCTCAATGCGAGAACATCTCACAAGTTACAGAGAATGCGCACAGATTTGGAAAATTTTTCTTTAATGTGATTAACTAAGCTTTTAGTATTTTTTATTTTGAACAATTTGTCCGACCGTCTGGTCGGGGGGAGGGTTTGGCTGGCGAGGTTTTCAACTAGCTCTGACAGCGCAGGATGGTCGCATCCCTCTCGACAGCATAGTACCCGGACATCTCTAAATAAAAAACAAATAAAAGAAACAAACTGATACTAAACAAACTACACCACACAATGAATTTCGTCACAGCTGCGCCCAATGTGTTACATTTCCTTGCAACCGCAAAACCAAGTTATGCATTTTGTATCACGATCCAATTGTGAATTATATTATTTCTTTTTTGAGCCCACTGTTTATATTGATTATATTCAAATTTTTATTTATTTGAAAATCTGTGCTGGTATGTTCCATACACACATTTCAGCGCTTGTCGTTCGCAGACAAACAAACAGTGGTACCTTGTTTTCGCTGTTGTATTTATAATATTGTTTTGAATATTTACTTGTTTTGTATATCCCAGTAAACAATTTTATAAGCATATTTATTTTCATTTACTTTTCTTTAACATAAGGTCTTACACTTCAGGTTTTTATATAAGTTTGTGAAATTCCAATTCATACATTAGCACACAGAAAAAGTAACTTTTTAATTTTTGCCGATTTTTTCGTAGAGAAATGGACTATATTCGTTCAATGCTGGATGTAGCTTGCATGATTTAATAGACTTAAAATTTCAACTGCAGTCATTTTTGAAGTTTATTCTTCAGAAATATGGAAAAAACAGTTTTTAGTTCTGAAAATTTTTTGAGAAAAAAAACTATTTTTGCCAAAATTTTGCCATTTTTCACCCTCACTGCTACATGAATTAAGATAACTTAAAAATTTCTTCTCCATATAATCAAGGACTTTGTAAAAAAAAAATTATAAACAGTTTTTTGGAAAATTTTGGCTATGCTAGTACCGCAGATATTTTCGAAATCGGGAACGAAGTCGGGGCCAAAAAGCAAAATTTTAAAATTCAAAGCCCAGTATATCTAAAAATATTTAAGATATCTTAATGAAATAAAGTGTATTTTATTGGTCTATTTATAAGCTTTACAATAAGTTTAAACTCAACAAAATCGGGTAATATTTCCAAAAATTATGAGGCCAAAAATTGTTCATACCCGAGGTAGTCAACTTTGACACCCTGCAGCTTACCTTGTGTTTCAACAGGGTGGTTCAAGTTTCAACATTCTCAAAGCTTAAGTCTTCCTTTATGATTTTTGCATACGCCATTTTATAAGCGGATCGCAACTTTCAAAGATATAGATTTATAACCTTTTTTCAAATTGGAGCCACAAAAAATTGGAGCATTTCAAAAAACTTCACTTTATTAGCGATGAAATCGTATAAATATATTGTCAAAAATAAGTAAATTTTCCATTTTCTTATATCTTTCTACTTATTCCTACACAAAAAAATAGACAAGAAATATGTTCAGTAAAACCATGTTATTGAAAAATATATGAATTTCAGTAACATTTTTCATTAACTTAATACAATATTTCGTTGTATATATTTCTTTGCCAAGCCGGTTAATTCGTTTCTTTACATACATAAGTACTTAAAACAAGTTTTATCTCATTAAAAAATGGGATATAGCTCAGCTGCAGAGAGTATGGTTTATGTCCGGGACAGTGTTGCCATAACTTTTTTTTAAGAACTGCAAATTTAGAATAAAAAAACTGATTTTCACGTAAAAAAACTGCACACAAAAATCCAAAATATGGTATATATGCATAACATGTATTTTAAAATTTTTCTTATTAAAACAGCAGTCTTTCTTCAAATGAGTCCACAACAGAACAGCCTGCGCCGCAAATTTTTGTATTGTTCGTCAAAAAATCCCTTTTGGTTTTTTGACGGACAATACAAAAATTTGCGGCGTACGGATCGTATGCGTTGAATGTGATGAAAATGTTTGTGTTGTTTCTGTGCGTCGCACACTACCTAAACTGCGATTCAAATATTTGCAGCGAATGCGTTCGGCGCAAATATTTACAGATGTAAACAAACCCACCTTACGAATTTTTAAATTTTATAGATGAAAACTAAAAACGGGCAAAAAAGTGTCAAATTGGTACGCTTTACCAACTCGGAAGTTAAAAAAATTTAGCACTCCAAATTTATAAACTTTTGAATTACATGAAAAGAAAGTCTATCAGTTGCACTATGGGAGTTGGCTTAAAAACTTAAGGAGCAAAATTCAACAAATAGAATAAGTAAAATTTTTGCTTCCGTATTTAAGTAAGGGGTAAGAAAGTATAGTTTTTTGTTTGTATGAATCACTAAAAATTTCACCAAGAGAATTCTGAAAAAAATTAAGTACATATGAATAATAGCAAACTCCATACATATAGAAAAATACAACTTTCTTAGAACTAAATGATTGTGAATTCCCTCTTGCATTACATTGTCGCATTAAAAAAGTAAAATTATGGCTTTAAAAATTGGATTTAATATAAAATATTTGAGAGCAAAAAATAAAAATGTGAAAACTGCAAAATCTGGACAATTTGTAGAAAAACGGGTTTTTTAAACTAAAAACTGCAAAACTGTTCAATGGTTAGAAAAACTGCAAAATACAGATAAATCTGCACATTTGGCAACGCTAGTCCGGGAAGACCGGGCTCGTATCCCAGCCATGCCAACATTTTTTTAAATTTATATATATATATATTCTTTTGAAATAATTTTGTTATCAATATAGCGGAATTCTTTATCACAGGAAATTTGAAAAAAAAAATTATTGAATAACGGGATTTTTGTTATCAAAAACGAAACTTATTTTTTTCTGTGTACTCAACTTTTAGATAGGTGCTCTTGTTTATAGAGAGTAATAAGACACTCCTAAATAAATGTGGCCATATGCTATCTTCATGCCAAGTTGTTGTTAGTCATATAATTGTAAATGTTAAAGTTTTAGTTTTCCCCAAATGGAATAAAATATATGCAATTTGTGCTATTATTTTCACTGACACTGTATGTATGTCAAAATACTGTTAATAAAATAAATTACTTTTTAGTTCTTATAAGCTTTTAAAAATGTCAAACTCAGTTAACGCTAAAAATATTTCGGTAAGTTACGGACTAGGCCGCAAAAAAACTTAGTTCTGACCCTTAATTTTAAAAAGCCGAAATAATTGGAATGACGTTTTTAGGGTTCGTACACCAACAGTGTAAAGGACCCTATTATTTTCGCTACGCTGTCCGCCTGTCTGTCTGTCCGTCTGCCACACGCTGTTTTCTCGAGAACCATAACAGCTATGGACCTGAAATTTTCACAGAACATGTAAAACTTTGGCCGCTACAACAACAAATATATGACAGGTAAAAATTAAGGGGTGTTCCAAAGCGAGCAACGAAAAATTTTTAAATACTAATGTAATACACAGCCACTTATAGGCAAACTCAATAAAATTTTAAAAATTGCTAAAACGAAAAAAATTCCAAAATTAAAAAATTTTAAAACGAAAAATTGCAAAACGAAAAAAGCGCTTAAAGGAAAAAAGCACCAAAATCAAAAAAAAAATGCAAAAACGCGAAAAATCACCATAACTAAAAAGATCGTAAAAAAAAACTAAAAAAGGCAAAAAACCGAAAAAAGGCATCAAAACGAAAAAAGCACCAAAACCTAAAATAATCGCTAAAACTAAAACTATCGTCAAAAAACTAAAAAAATCGCCATAAATGAAAAAAACACCAAAACGAAAAAAAGCGGCAAATCTAAAAAAACCGAAAAAAGCGCCAAAACTAGAATAAATCGCTAAAACTAAAAATATCGCCAAAAAGCGAAAAAATCATTAAAGCAAAAAAAAACGCCAAAACCAAAAAATCGCCAAAACTAAAAAAAAATCGGGAAAAAACAAAAAAATTGCAAATAACGAAAAAATAAAAAGTAGTGAATTTTTTTTAACGGGCCCACCTACTACCTTTTTCGGATTTTTCTGCAGAAACACCCAGGGTCTTGGCAGAAATCAAACTTGCGACCTCCGGCTAATAGTCTAGCACACTATCCACTATACTACCCAAAAAATCACAAAAAAAAACGAAAAAATTATAAAAATAAAAAAGCGCCAAAACCAAAAAAAAATCGCTAAATAAAAAAAAACTTTAGAAATTAAAAAACTAAAATTAAACGAAAAAGCAAAACGAAAAAATTTTCAAAATGAGAAAAAATGGGCAAAACCGAAATAGGATATATGAGTATTTGTACGGAACCGTGTGGGAGCAAAAGTCGCACTTTACTGAATTCTTTTATTTTCACGAAAATAAAAGCGTTTAAAAATTTTTTTTATATTTTTTAGTGTATTCGTGGTTAAAAACTACGAACATTTTGTGTTTTTTTTTATTACCAGCGTAACTAATATATCAGTGGACTTAAGACAACAGCACTTAATTCGAGTCAGGGTCAGGTAAATGTAATGGTATTTTTAAATGCGGAATTTTAAGGATCATCTTTTGGTGTAATCAGCACCTTTCTATGATGTTTAGTCACCCATACATTAATATTTTAAAAATTTCTACGATGAAAATTTCAGTGATTTTTTTTTTCAATTCTCGTTCAACATTGCAATTCAATGTGACAGTTATACAATACAAAAATAACAACAATTCAAATGTGTACAAAAATAAGATGAATTGAAGTCATGAACCACATAATTCATTCATAGTATGTTGCTCTTAGTTTATGGTTGCCTCAACCATATTTTTTCTTTGCGTGTGTGCGTTTATTTTATGAAATATTTTAATATAGATTCAACAGACACGAATAAGGCATTTGAAATGAGAATCGCACAAATACATATGTATATATCGTCAGATGAAATGCATAACCACGTAACTAACAAAAAATTTTAATTGCATTTCTGATTAATTATTGCGTGTTACATCGAAACGCATGTCCACAAAAAATGTCCAAACTTTTATCATAACAATCAGCCAAAATACAAACGAGAATAAAGCGGCTTTACTTCAGTGACTTGAAGTAATTTATTTAATTTTTTCTCTCTCCTGTAAAATTTAAAAAGGTGTAGTTGCGTGATTTTGCATTTCAGCTAACGATATATTTGTTGTTTTTGATTCTAACACTGATATTGAAATGGTGTTATATGTGAATAAATTGCATTTTCGATATATTCACGGAAAGGTGATTTTTCCACTCTTGTTAGTTATTGCAAAAAATCTCAAGATCGGTCCAGCTGCACTATACACTGTTTGTAAAATCGCTTCCTTAACGTACATATTGCATTGTT
Source organism: Panzeria rudis (assembly GCA_956483635.1). Lineage (NCBI taxonomy): Eukaryota > Metazoa > Arthropoda > Insecta > Diptera > Tachinidae > Panzeria > Panzeria rudis. The sequence goes on along the minus strand of OY101449.1, from coordinate 39,033,660 downwards.
TTGTAGTCATTTTGACATTCAGCCGTGTCACAGATTCCGTTCGGATTGTTTTTGATTCCGTAGTTGCCATTCCGAAAAAGTACATTTTTGGTGCTTTAGATTCCATTTATTTTTTTATTTCGTTTTTACAATAATAAAGTTTTTATACCTTGAGGCGTTTGTTTTTAGATGCCAAGCTCACATTGAGCTTTTTATTAACATTGAAAGCTCATGACCAAATATTTATTTGACGCTCCTAAAAGTATGGACGTTATTTAGTATTTACTGCAAATGTCAGTAGAAAAGTGTTTTTCAATTCCACTTTGAAATTTAAAAGTGATTTGATTACGAAGATAAATTTCGTTTTTCGTTTTCTGAAGAAGCAACTTACGGAATGGAAACCACTTCCGATCGGAATGGTATTCTGTGACGTGGCTGATTATTGAAGTCACATATTCTAAGAAAAAATATATAACAATCAGTACAAAACAATGCAATCTGCACGTTAAGGAAATGCTTCTGAAAACAGTGTATAGTGCAACTGAACCGTTCTTGAGATTTCTTGCAATAACCGACAAAAGTGGAAATATACGGCCCTCTTCTGTAAACCGAGTCCGCGTAAATTTATAGTTTTCCAAAAATAAATTAAATCGTATATAGATATTAGTTTCAGATATGATATTTTAAGCTCTAAAAAATATGAAAAAAGTCTGGAAAAGTTTTGCTATCAGCGGATTTAATTTATATAAATCGAGCGGTTTCAAATCGACTCGATTTACAGAACACACAGGATAATTTTTTTCCGCGAATATCTCGAAAATGTAACTCTAACATCCTTAAACTAATAGAAATAAATTACAAATTCATAAAAAATTTTGAGCTTGAAACTTGCATATTTGTTTGCTGTGTTACACCACATGTCGTTTTGAACTCTATGCTCATAAATATGATATTATTTTTTCTTATTTGAAACGCAAACAAATTCTCTTTTAAACACACACATCCCTGCAAACAATTGGAAGATATCCCCTAAGGCAATAGTTTAGCAATATCCCTAAATTGTCATCTAGATGAACGTAATCAAAGTAATATTTTTATTTTCTTTCTTTTTGAGTAAATATAGACAAGAAAGAAATAATATTTAAATTAATAAATTTTATTTCAAAAAATTTATAATAACATTAAATCAAATATGTTAAAAGCTCCCGAAGTAAATGGATGATAGATAATAACTTCAAAATACGAAATCGATTATTGCCGCAATAATATTTTTCATCCAGGCAATACGTTTGGCAATACATATGGTGTATTTCTGTGTTTGCTGGGATATCGAACCAGTATGAATATTGGTGTATGTGTGCTATTATTAATGATCGCCAATCACCAATCGAAAATACTCAATTTTTAGGCGGAGTTATGGTTTTCTATCATTATTTTTTTTTATTTATCAAAGAGACTCCATATTGGTGCTGTAGTGCTCAATCAATGAGTGAATGTTTTATTGTTAAGTAAATAAAAGATACAGACACTTATCCATCAATGATCACTTTGCACATTGAGGAATGCGTAATAGTAAAAAATGCCCATAAACATATTAATTTGGCAATATCTTCAAGAAATTTTATTAATGCTAAGAAAATTTATTTAATGATTTTATATATAAAATTAAAAGTTAAAGAGCTAACAAAGATTGTTCTTAAGAATACACAAGCTTTTTAGAGCTAGATATGCTTTTCCTCGCGTGCTATGATATCAGGCTAAAAATTACAAATCGTAACAAGACGAAACTATTACAGTTAAGCCTACAGTACACGGAATGTAAAAATCCACATGCGCATGTGGCTCTGACGTAATTTTGACGTCATCACGAAGCTACATTTGCTACATGCCGTGTACTTCCACTTTTTGGGACGCTCACATGAAGTAAACATTCGTATGTGTACCACATGTAGCTATCAAGACGCATACGCCCATGTGTATTTTTCACATGCCGTGTACTGCATTGTTACATGTGAATTATGACACGTGCAATATTTTTGTCAGAACATGTTCTACCCGTATGTACCCATTGAAAGCGTTGCCAGTTGGGTGTTTCCTAGCAAATTATGTAGGGATTTTTTCGTTTGGTTGTATTGTGTATATGTTTATGCATAATTATTATTAGAGGTTTCAATTAGAGAAGTAACAATACGCCGTTTTGCCGATCCGATACCGATATTTCAAAATAAATATCGCCGATATCGATTCCGATACCGATACGAATATTGAAATTGAGTTCAAGTTTAGGTTAACAAAACTCAAGTGCAATTTTTTATTATACAATATTACATTATAAGAGAGAATATTTAAAATTGATAAAACATTGGAAGTAATTTTTAAGGAACTACATTTTCTTTGCTTCCAAAAAATCTATATTAAAAATATGCAGATAATTAGTAGAAAAGCAAGAAAAATTAAAAAATACTCGCCATGCTTTTTAAAAAATCGATTTTTTAAAGGACGTTTATCAACTAATATTCTTCTAAATAACTTAATAGCTTAATTATTAAAAGACTTCTAAGTTTATATTTATTCACTTAAATTTACATGAAAATACAGTTCTGAGTTTAAATTTGCAAAAAAAAAAAATTGTGAAAATGGGTAATTTTTTATCCTTTTTCCTTGAGGAAAAATCATTATAGAATACCGAAAAAGAAATTTGTCCTAGCATCGCTTCCAATTCGGTGATTGGTAATCGAAAGACAGAACTTCTTGCAATGGCAATGATATGTAAAACTAATTAGAAATTATCCAAATTTGCAATACTTCCAGATCGCGAATTCTACATTTTCATGACTTCTTTGGAGTATCTTTTTTTTGCTGGAATAAGATTTAAAAAAACAACGACTTGAATTTGAATTCATGGTAAAATTAACAAAAAATAAATAATTTTTTTACAAAATAACAGCATAAAATATTATTAATTTTTAAAATTGAGTTTAATAAGATTTAAAAAATAGCGAAGTGAATTTAATTCATGGTAAAATCGAACAAAAATAAGTTATTTGTTAAAAAAAACTCTGAAAAAATTTTTAAAAGTATCGTCGTATCGACAGTAAAATATCGCCGATACCGATGTATCGGAAAATCTGAAGTATCGCCGATATATCGGTATCGGTATTCGTTACATCCCTAGTTTCAATGCAGTTAGTAAAAACTCACGAATTAAATCTGTAAAGAGGTTTTTATAAAATTAATTATTAGTAGTATAATTGATAAAAGTTGTAATTTAGACTGAGGCCACACGGGCGTTTTTAAAACGCGGCGTTTCTGCTTTTTATATTAATTTAGAATTTTTTAAAATTTTAAAACTTTCAAATTTAATATAAAAATGATAGTTTAAAAAAACTTAAACACGCTTTAATATCAAAAGGAACTAAAAAATAGAAAATAAATTTAAGTATGAATAGTTTCAGCAATCCCAATAATCAATTATGACTAATTAATTTTTAATAAGATTAAAATAAAAATTAAGTTATGTATTAACAAAATAATTCACTTATAGTAAAAAATCGTGGGGCGCTTTATGTTAAATGTTACAGTATATAGAAATTTTCCCCCTACCCTTTTTTACTATCAGTGAATTATTTTGTTAATACATAACTTAATTTTTATTTTAATCTTACTCGTATTAAAAATTAATTAGTCATAATAGATTATTGGGATTTCTGGAACACAGACTCTTCATTCTTACAAATTATTTTCTATTCCTTAGTTCCGTTTGTTATTAAAGCGAGTTTTTAGGTTTTTTTAAACTATAATTTATTTTCTTAATTTTTAGTCGCAATACGATGCCAAAAGTAATTATAATCGAAAAGTCTCGATTTTTAGCATATCTTATGTTTATTATACTATAGTTTATTTAAATACGGGCTGCTGTCAAGCTTGGTTTACCTGCCTGTTAAATAGAATACTCTATTTTTCACAAGTCACCTTTTGTGTGGTTTTTACAGAGAAATAAACACGTTTTACTAAAGCCTATACAACAAAATGATTTTGTTTGCATTCAATAAACACAAATATCTTTATTACCTGTTACAACGTAACTACATTAATCCGTTGATAATATAGCATTATTCAATTGAATTATACTTATCTTCATGATGCAGTAATAAATATGATAATTTTTATTTTTTATAAACATAATAAAAATGAATTTTCCACAAAGAACAAATAATGTTTATCATTGCGGTCTGAATAAATCCGCAACATTTGAGTATATAACTAATTAAGTTTTTTTAGATTTATTTTTCTACAAAACTAAATAGTTCGTTCGCAACCCACGAAAAAATCGGCAGAGCAGACACCTCAAATAGCTCAAATTAAACAAATCTAGAAAACTATCTACTCATAGAATTTTAAATTTCGTCGGGTTTCGCAGTTAGGCGATCATAACAGATCAAAAAATATAGTGGTACTATTTGGTATTTCTTTTGTTGTATAGTGTAATTATTGACTATTTTACATGAGAAGTACCCCTACCCCCGCACCGACCCCGCCAGTCTTTTACTTATCTTCGTATGTTGTCTTCAAATTAACTCGTACCAAGTTTTAATACTCTTACTAGCATAGCTTTCAAGATAGCAAGTAATTACTAATTCCTTTCTGTGGGGAACATCCATTTCCTCGTAGCTTCCCCGCCAGTTTTTTTACATACGAAAGTTTCTTGTCTGCAAATTAATCCATACCAAATTTAAAGGCTTTTACTATCTTAGCTTTCCACATATAACGCAATTGCTATTTACTTTGTCTGGGGAATACCCTTTCCTTGCAACTACCTCGCCGTGTCTTGTTTTCCAATTAAGTCATACCAAATTGAAAGACTCTTGCTATTATAGCTCTCAAGATATAAGATCATAATTAATTACTTTGTGTGGGGAGTGCTCCTTCCCCCGATTCTATTCTACCAATATTTTGACATACTTGCTCTCGAAATAGTCCATACCAAATTTGAATACTCTGACTGCTATAGCTTTCAAGATATAAGATATTTCGTTCGTATGGGCCTTAAGTCCAGCATGTGCAATTCCATCTTGTGTTCAGTTCTAAAACGCTTGTTACATTTAAGGTATTGACAGGCGTGAATGAAGTTTTTACATTTTTCATTTAATACATGCGATTCGTATTTTTGCTCTGAACGAAATTCTGACGAACAATGTGGACACGCCTTAAGTCTCTCGCCCATATGAGCTGTTTCAATATGGCTTCGTAAAACGTTCTTTGAATGGAATATTGTGCCGCAAAGAATGCAATTTTTTACTTTCAATTGGCTTTCTTTTTCACTTGTTCCACTTCCTTTAAGTTCGTCAACAGTTAACTTCGTACGAGATTCTTCGCTTACAAATTCCGAACAAGTTTTATTACGTTTCATTGGGTTTGGATCAGCACTGTCATAAGAAAACTTGTTAACTTCATCGCTTGATGGCGGCTTACGCTTAAATGGCTTTGCGGGAGTTTCTTCTGCAGGTATATCGTCCGAAATCTTCTTGAATCTTACATTATCTACAGCATCTATAATTTCGTCACTATTTTTATTGACTACAATGTTATTGGCAGATATTCCATCATGATAGACGGATTTACGCCTCCAGACTTTTTTGGGAGTTAACAGAGTTGTCTCATTTAGACTCCCGGCGTTATCTACGAAAGATTTGAAATCACATGCACTTGTTTTATCATGATGTTGATCGCCATTTTCGATGACAGTTTTGTTCCCATCAGTAGCCTTTGTTGTTACTGTTAAACCCAAATTCTTTACAGGAGTTTTATGTTTTGCTTCCTTCACATTTTTCTTCAAGCGGTGCACAGCATTTTGAAACTTCTGAATAACCATATGTGTGTGCACTAATTGAATGATGCACAGTTGGCATATGAGTACTCCATTTGCTTTGCGGGAGTCCACCTCTATTCCACATGTTTTCAAGATTAGGTCAGGTATTAATTTTCCAAAATATTCTCCTGATATTGGAACATTATCCGTATCAATCAATGAGCAGATTTTACATCTCTTAGAAACAACCATAGCGCAATTATTAAGTCTTGAACAATTTATATTTTATATAAAAGTTTAATTAAAATAACATGAATAAGTTTTTTCTATCGAACTGACATAAAAGTCAAGATACAGTTGTAAAATAATGAATGAAATATTTAAGCCTACTATGATGTAGAATTTACATTGAATATAAAGTATAAGCTGTTAAAGTGTATTTCTAACAGTTTCAATCTTGCACAATAATTATTTTAGATTTTACAGCAAAAATACTTTTTTGATATTTTTGAGCATTTTTTGCAGAATGTAAGTTTGTTGGTGATTACCACACCTTGGTTTTAGTTTTTACCAAAAAAGCTGTATGCAGTTTGTTTTCTATTGGTCTAAGCTTTATTTCGGCTTTTGTTTCAATTTTGCACAATAATTATTTTAGATTTAAAGGGCATAATACACAATCAATCAGCTTGATGTCAGATTCGTGTACGTGTACTTGACGAAAAATGAAAACAAAGTAGATTTTCCATCAAGCGTCGTCGGTGTCACTTATACTAACGAAATTTCACACATACTATTACCACGCTTGTCAAGCATGTTGATTGTGTATATTGCCCTTTAGACAATGCTGTCTTGACAATAACATTTTTTCACTAATACATACATACTCTTTCAATTGTCTTCACTACTGTCTTGAATATTTTGAAGACAGTAAATCAGACAATGATTTGGCGTATGCCGACAATTATTATTTTTTTTTAAAGAGAAGTAACACAATCAGGCAATCAATGCCTACCAGTTAATTAATTAATGTGTTACCTTCTTTGGGAAAGGGATAGTATAGAGAGAACAGGTGGTGAAGTGGGAGAGTGATAGAAAGCTTAATTCATTTACAACCATGCTATTGCGGGGGTTTTTTTTAGAGCAGTGTTGTAAGCCCCTTTGGTGTCAAGCAGAGGCATTGAGTTGTTTTAAGCTGTGAGGCCATTTTTTTACTTCTTTTACTTCACCGACGGTTTTGCTACAATACCGACGAATTTTTGTGAATAAAAACGAAATATTCAAAAAGAAAAGATTATAATATTTATAATTTTGATATTTTATTTACTTTTTTTAAGTTTTAACTTACAAAGCTCGCGCAAAACATGAAATTTCTGGAATTTAAAATTCATTGTCATAGTTATTGTCTGGAAGTCTACGTCACAAAGACAATTAACAGCGTTTTTCACAACTAATACGTATTCTTTATAGTTTGTTTCCACCAACTTTAAATTACGTAGATTTAGGTAAATTACTTCGAAGTGTTTCCACCGAACTTGTGAGTGATTTGGTGTTCGAATTTTCGTAGTCAGATGATGCACTTATTTTATATTCCGCATTTTTTGCGGAATGTAAAAGTTTGTTGATGATTATCACCCCTTAGTTTATTTTTTACCCAAAAAACTATATGCAGTTTGGTTTCTATTGGTATAAGCTTTATTTTGGCTTTTGTTTCTTTTTTTTTTTATTATACCAGATTTTTGCAGCTTTTAAAAATATTCCGATTTAGAGGAAAATTTTCTGACAACAGTGAGACCTATTGGTATACATATCGTCATATAATATGCAAAAGGTCCTATTATAACTTAAAAAAGCTTAGATTAAAATCCAAATACCTGAAAGGGTAAAGGATTTATTCGAGTCCATATTCGTTCTACGGTGTATGATCTTCCAGCATGTGCAATTCCATCTTGTGTTCAGTTCTAAAACGCTTGTTACATTTAAGGTATTGACAGGCGTGAATGAAGTTTTTACATTTTTCATTTAATACATGCGATTCGTATTTTTGCTCTGAACGAAATTCTGACGAACAATGTGGACACGCCTTAAGTCTCTCGCCCATATGAGCTGTTTCAATATGGCTTCGTAAAACGTTCTTTGAATGGAATATTGTGCCGCAAAGAATGCAATTTTTTACTTTCAATTGGCTTTCTTTTTCACTTGTTCCACTTCCTTTAAGTTCGTCAACAGTTAACTTCGTACGAGATTCTTCGCTTACAAATTCCGAACAAGTTTTATTACGTTTCATTGGGTTTGGATCAGCACTGTCATAAGAAAACTTGTTAACTTCATCGCTTGATGGCGGCTTACGCTTAAATGGCTTTGCGGGAGTTTCTTCTGCAGGTATATCGTCCGAAATCTTCTTGAATCTTACATTATCTACAGCATCTATAATTTCGTCACTATTTTTATTGACTACAATGTTATTGGCAGATATTCCATCATGATAGACGGATTTACGCCTCCAGACTTTTTTGGGAGTTAACAGAGTTGTCTCATTTAGACTCCCGGCGTTATCTACGAAAGATTTGAAATCACATGCACTTGTTTTATCATGATGTTGATCGCCATTTTCGATGACAGTTTTGTTCCCATCAGTAGCCTTTGTTGTTACTGTTAAACCCAAATTCTTTACAGGAGTTTTATGTTTTGCTTCCTTCACATTTTTCTTCAAGCGGTGCACAGCATTTTGAAACTTCTGAATAACCATATGTGTGTGCACTAATTGAATGATGCACAGTTGGCATATGAGTACTCCATTTGCTTTGCGGGAGTCCACCTCTATTCCACATGTTTTCAAGATTAGGTCAGGTATTAATTTTCCAAAATATTCTCCTGATATTGGAACATTATCCGTATCAATCAATGAGCAGATTTTACATCTCTTAGAAACAACCATAGCGCAATTATTAAGTCTTGAACAATTTATATTTTATATAAAAGTTTAATTAAAATAACATGAATAAGTTTTTTCTATCGAACTGACATAAAAGTCAAGATACAGTTGTAAAATAATGAATGAAATATTTAAGCCTACTATGATGTAGAATTTACATTGAATATAAAGTATAAGCTGTTAAAGTGTATTTCTAACAGTTTCAATCTTGCACAATAATTATTTTAGATTTTACAGCAAAAATACTTTTTTGATATTTTTGAGCATTTTTTGCAGAATGTAAGTTTGTTGGTGATTACCACACCTTGGTTTTAGTTTTTACCAAAAAAGCTGTATGCAGTTTGTTTTCTATTGGTCTAAGCTTTATTTCGGCTTTTGTTTCAATTTTGCACAATAATTATTTTAGATTTAAAGGGCATAATACACAATCAATCAGCTTGATGTCAGATTCGTGTACGTGTACTTGACGAAAAATGAAAACAAAGTAGATTTTCCATCAAGCGTCGTCGGTGTCACTTATACTAACGAAATTTCACACATACTATTACCACGCTTGTCAAGCATGTTGATTGTGTATATTGCCCTTTAGACAATGCTGTCTTGACAATAACATTTTTTCACTAATACATACATACTCTTTCAATTGTCTTCACTACTGTCTTGAATATTTTGAAGACAGTAAATCAGACAATGATTTGGCGTATGCCGACAATTATTATTTTTTTTTAAAGAGAAGTAACACAATCAGGCAATCAATGCCTACCAGTTAATTAATTAATGTGTTACCTTCTTTGGGAAAGGGATAGTATAGAGAGAACAGGTGGTGAAGTGGGAGAGTGATAGAAAGCTTAATTCATTTACAACCATGCTATTGCGGGGGTTTTTTTTAGAGCAGTGTTGTAAGCCCCTTTGGTGTCAAGCAGAGGCATTGAGTTGTTTTAAGCTGTGAGGCCATTTTTTTACTTCTTTTACTTCACCGACGGTTTTGCTACAATACCGACGAATTTTTGTGAATAAAAACGAAATATTCAAAAAGAAAAGATTATAATATTTATAATTTTGATATTTTATTTACTTTTTTTAAGTTTTAACTTACAAAGCTCGCGCAAAACATGAAATTTCTGGAATTTAAAATTCATTGTCATAGTTATTGTCTGGAAGTCTACGTCACAAAGACAATTAACAGCGTTTTTCACAACTAATACGTATTCTTTATAGTTTGTTTCCACCAACTTTAAATTACGTAGATTTAGGTAAATTACTTCGAAGTGTTTCCACCGAACTTGTGAGTGATTTGGTGTTCGAATTTTCGTAGTCAGATGATGCACTTATTTTATATTCCGCATTTTTTGCGGAATGTAAAAGTTTGTTGATGATTATCACCCCTTAGTTTATTTTTTACCCAAAAAACTATATGCAGTTTGGTTTCTATTGGTATAAGCTTTATTTTGGCTTTTGTTTCTTTTTTTTTTTTATTATACCAGATTTTTGCAGCTTTTAAAAATATTCCGATTTAGAGGAAAATTTTCTGACAACAGTGAGACCTATTGGTATACATATCGTCATATAATATGCAAAAGGTCCTATTATAACTTAAAAAAGCTTAGATTAAAATCCAAATACCTGAAAGGGTAAAGGATTTATTCGAGTCCATATTCGTTCTACGGTGTATGATCTTCCAGCATGTGCAATTCCATCTTGTGTTCAGTTCTAAAACGCTTGTTACATTTAAGGTATTGACAGGCGTGAATGAAGTTTTTACATTTTTCACTTAATACATGCGATTCGTATTTTTGCTCTGAACGAAATTCTGACGAACAATGTGGACACGCCTTAAGTCTCTCGCCCATATGCGCTGTTTCAATATGGCTTCGTAAAACGTTCTTTGAATGGAATATTGTGCCGCAAAGAATGCAATTTTTTACTTTCAATTGGCTTTCTTTTTCACTTGTTCCACTTCCTTTAAGTTCGTCAACAGTTAACTTCGTACGAGATTCTTCGCTTACAAATTCCGAACAAGTTTTATTACGTTTCATTGGGTTTGGATCAGCACTGTCATAAGAAAACTTGTTAACTTCATCGCTTGATGGCGGCTTACGCTTAAATGGCTTTGCGGGAGTTTCTTCTGCAGGTATATCGTCCGAAATCTTCTTGAATCTTACATTATCTACAGCATCTATAATTTCGTCACTATTTTTATTGACTACAATGTTATTGGCAGATATTCCATCATGATAGACGGATTTACGCCTCCAGACTTTTTTGGGAGTTAACAGAGTTGTCTCATTTAGACTCCCGGCGTTATCTACGAAAGATTTGAAATCACATGCACTTGTTTTATCATGATGTTGATCGCCATTTTCGATGACAGTTTTGTTCCCATCAGTAGCCTTTGTTGTTACTGTTAAACCCAAATTCTTTACAGGAGTTTTATGTTTTGCTTCCTTCACATTTTTCTTCAAGCGGTGCACAGCATTTTGAAACTTCTGAATAACCATATGTGTGTGCACTAATTGAATGATGCACAGTTGGCATATGAGTACTCCATTTGCTTTGCGGGAGTCCACCTCTATTCCACATGTTTTCAAGATTAGGTCAGGTATTAATTTTCCAAAATATTCTCCTGATATTGGAACATTATCCGTATCAATCAATGAGCAGATTTTACATCTCTTAGAAACAACCATAGCGCAATTATTAAGTCTTGAACAATTTATATTTTATATAAAAGTTTAATTAAAATAACATGAATAAGTTTTTTCTATCGAACTGACATAAAAGTCAAGATACAGTTGTAAAATAATGAATGAAATATTTAAGCCTACTATGATGTAGAATTTACATTGAATATAAAGTATAAGCTGTTAAAGTGTATTTCTAACAGTTTCAATCTTGCACAATAATTATTTTAGATTTTACAGCAAAAATACTTTTTTGATATTTTTGAGCATTTTTTGCAGAATGTAAGTTTGTTGGTGATTACCACACCTTGGTTTTAGTTTTTACCAAAAAAGCTGTATGCAGTTTGTTTTCTATTGGTCTAATCTTTATTTCGGCTTTTGTTTCAATTTTGCACAATAATTATTTTAGATTTAAAGGGCATAATACACAATCAATCAGCTTGATGTCAGATTCGTGTACGTGTACTTGACGAAAAATGAAAACAAAGTAGATTTTCCATCAAGCGTCGTCGGTGTCACTTATACTAACGAAATTTCACACATACTATTACCACGCTTGTCAAGCATGTTGATTGTGTATATTGCCCTTTAGACAATGCTGTCTTGACAATAACATTTTTTCACTAATACATACATACTCTTTCAATTGTCTTCACTACTGTCTTGAATATTTTGAAGACAGTAAATCAGACAATGATTTGGCGTATGCCGACAATTATTATTTTTTTTTAAAGAGAAGTAACACAATCAGGCAATCAATGCCTACCAGTTAATTAATTAATGTGTTACCTTCTTTGGGAAAGGGATAGTATAGAGAGAACAGGTGGTGAAGTGGGAGAGTGATAGAAAGCTTAATTCATTTACAACCATGCTATTGCGGGGGTTTTTTTTAGAGCAGTGTTGTAAGCCCCTTTGGTGTCAAGCAGAGGCATTGAGTTGTTTTAAGCTGTGAGGCCATTTTTTTACTTCTTTTACTTCACCGACGGTTTTGCTACAATACCGACGAATTTTTGTGAATAAAAACGAAATATTCAAAAAGAAAAGATTATAATATTTATAATTTTGATATTTTATTTACTTTTTTTAAGTTTTAACTTACAAAGCTCGCGCAAAACATGAAATTTCTGGAATTTAAAATTCATTGTCATAGTTATTGTCTGGAAGTCTACGTCACAAAGACAATTAACAGCGTTTTTCACAACTAATACGTATTCTTTATAGTTTGTTTCCACCAACTTTAAATTACGTAGATTTAGGTAAATTACTTCGAAGTGTTTCCACCGAACTTGTGAGTGATTTGGTGTTCGAATTTTCGTAGTCAGATGATGCACTTATTTTATATTCCGCATTTTTTGCGGAATGTAAAAGTTTGTTGATGATTATCACCCCTTAGTTTATTTTTTACCCAAAAAACTATATGCAGTTTGGTTTCTATTGGTATAAGCTTTATTTTGGCTTTTGTTTCTTTTTTTTTTTTATTATACCAGATTTTTGCAGCTTTTAAAAATATTCCGATTTAGAGGAAAATTTTCTGACAACAGTGAGACCTATTGGTATACATATCGTCATATAATATGCAAAAGGTCCTATTATAACTTAAAAAAGCTTAGATTAAAATCCAAATACCTGAAAGGGTAAAGGATTTATTCGAGTCCATATTCGTTCTACGGTGTATGATCTTCCAGCATGTGCAATTCCATCTTGTGTTCAGTTCTAAAACGCTTGTTACATTTAAGGTATTGACAGGCGTGAATGAAGTTTTTACATTTTTCATTTAATACATGCGATTCGTATTTTTGCTCTGAACGAAATTCTGACGAACAATGTGGACACGCCTTAAGTCTCTCGCCCATATGAGCTGTTTCAATATGGCTTCGTAAAACGTTCTTTGAATGGAATATTGTGCCGCAAAGAATGCAATTTTTTACTTTCAATTGGCTTTCTTTTTCACTTGTTCCACTTCCTTTAAGTTCGTCAACAGTTAACTTCGTACGAGATTCTTCGCTTACAAATTCCGAACAAGTTTTATTACGTTTCATTGGGTTTGGATCAGCACTGTCATAAGAAAACTTGTTAACTTCATCGCTTGATGGCGGCTTACGCTTAAATGGCTTTGCGGGAGTTTCTTCTGCAGGTATATCGTCCGAAATCTTCTTGAATCTTACATTATCTACAGCATCTATAATTTCGTCACTATTTTTATTGACTACAATGTTATTGGCAGATATTCCATCATGATAGACGGATTTACGCCTCCAGACTTTTTTGGGAGTTAACAGAGTTGTCTCATTTAGACTCCCGGCGTTATCTACGAAAGATTTGAAATCACATGCACTTGTTTTATCATGATGTTGATCGCCATTTTCGATGACAGTTTTGTTCCCATCAGTAGCCTTTGTTGTTACTGTTAAACCCAAATTCTTTACAGGAGTTTTATGTTTTGCTTCCTTCACATTTTTCTTCAAGCGGTGCACAGCATTTTGAAACTTCTGAATAACCATATGTGTGTGCACTAATTGAATGATGCACAGTTGGCATATGAGTACTCCATTTGCTTTGCGGGAGTCCACCTCTATTCCACATGTTTTCAAGATTAGGTCAGGTATTAATTTTCCAAAATATTCTCCTGATATTGGAACATTATCCGTATCAATCAATGAGCAGATTTTACATCTCTTAGAAACAACCATAGCGCAATTATTAAGTCTTGAACAATTTATATTTTATATAAAAGTTTAATTAAAATAACATGAATAAGTTTTTTCTATCGAACTGACATAAAAGTCAAGATACAGTTGTAAAATAATGAATGAAATATTTAAGCCTACTATGATGTAGAATTTACATTGAATATAAAGTATAAGCTGTTAAAGTGTATTTCTAACAGTTTCAATCTTGCACAATAATTATTTTAGATTTTACAGCAAAAATACTTTTTTGATATTTTTGAGCATTTTTTGCAGAATGTAAGTTTGTTGGTGATTACCACACCTTGGTTTTAGTTTTTACCAAAAAAGCTGTATGCAGTTTGTTTTCTATTGGTCTAAGCTTTATTTCGGCTTTTGTTTCAATTTTGCACAATAATTATTTTAGATTTAAAGGGCATAATACACAATCAATCAGCTTGATGTCAGATTCGTGTACGTGTACTTGACGAAAAATGAAAACAAAGTAGATTTTCCATCAAGCGTCGTCGGTGTCACTTATACTAACGAAATTTCACACATACTATTACCACGCTTGTCAAGCATGTTGATTGTGTATATTGCCCTTTAGACAATGCTGTCTTGACAATAACATTTTTTCACTAATACATACATACTCTTTCAATTGTCTTCACTACTGTCTTGAATATTTTGAAGACAGTAAATCAGACAATGATTTGGCGTATGCCGACAATTATTATTTTTTTTTAAAGAGAAGTAACACAATCAGGCAATCAATGCCTACCAGTTAATTAATTAATGTGTTACCTTCTTTGGGAAAGGGATAGTATAGAGAGAACAGGTGGTGAAGTGGGAGAGTGATAGAAAGCTTAATTCATTTACAACCATGCTATTGCGGGGGTTTTTTTTAGAGCAGTGTTGTAAGCCCCTTTGGTGTCAAGCAGAGGCATTGAGTTGTTTTAAGCTGTGAGGCCATTTTTTTACTTCTTTTACTTCACCGACGGTTTTGCTACAATACCGACGAATTTTTGTGAATAAAAACGAAATATTCAAAAAGAAAAGATTATAATATTTATAATTTTGATATTTTATTTACTTTTTTTAAGTTTTAACTTACAAAGCTCGCGCAAAACATGAAATTTCTGGAATTTAAAATTCATTGTCATAGTTATTGTCTGGAAGTCTACGTCACAAAGACAATTAACAGCGTTTTTCACAACTAATACGTATTCTTTATAGTTTGTTTCCACCAACTTTAAATTACGTAGATTTAGGTAAATTACTTCGAAGTGTTTCCACCGAACTTGTGAGTGATTTGGTGTTCGAATTTTCGTAGTCAGATGATGCACTTATTTTATATTCCGCATTTTTTGCGGAATGTAAAAGTTTGTTGATGATTATCACCCCTTAGTTTATTTTTTACCCAAAAAAATATATGCAGTTTGGTTTCTATTGGTATAAGCTTTATTTTGGCTTTTGTTTCTTTTTTTTTTTATTATACCAGATTTTTGCAGCTTTTAAAAATATTCCGATTTAGAGGAAAATTTTCTGACAACAGTGAGACCTATTGGTATACATATCGTCATATAATATGCAAAAGGTCCTATTATAACTTAAAAAAGCTTAGATTAAAATCCAAATACCTGAAAGGGTAAAGGATTTATTCGAGTCCATATTCGTTCTACGGTGTATGATCTTCCAGCATGTGCAATTCCATCTTGTGTTCAGTTCTAAAACGCTTGTTACATTTAAGGTATTGACAGGCGTGAATGAAGTTTTTACATTTTTCACTTAATACATGCGATTCGTATTTTTGCTCTGAACGAAATTCTGACGAACAATGTGGACACGCCTTAAGTCTCTCGCCCATATGCGCTGTTTCAATATGGCTTCGTAAAACGTTCTTTGAATGGAATATTGTGCCGCAAAGAATGCAATTTTTTACTTTCAATTGGCTTTCTTTTTCACTTGTTCCACTTCCTTTAAGTTCGTCAACAGTTAACTTCGTACGAGATTCTTCGCTTACAAATTCCGAACAAGTTTTATTACGTTTCATTGGGTTTGGATCAGCACTGTCATAAGAAAACTTGTTAACTTCATCGCTTGATGGCGGCTTACGCTTAAATGGCTTTGCGGGAGTTTCTTCTGCAGGTATATCGTCCGAAATCTTCTTGAATCTTACATTATCTACAGCATCTATAATTTCGTCACTATTTTTATTGACTACAATGTTATTGGCAGATATTCCATCATGATAGACGGATTTACGCCTCCAGACTTTTTTGGGAGTTAACAGAGTTGTCTCATTTAGACTCCCGGCGTTATCTACGAAAGATTTGAAATCACATGCACTTGTTTTATCATGATGTTGATCGCCATTTTCGATGACAGTTTTGTTCCCATCAGTAGCCTTTGTTGTTACTGTTAAACCCAAATTCTTTACAGGAGTTTTATGTTTTGCTTCCTTCACATTTTTCTTCAAGCGGTGCACAGCATTTTGAAACTTCTGAATAACCATATGTGTGTGCACTAATTGAATGATGCACAGTTGGCATATGAGTACTCCATTTGCTTTGCGGGAGTCCACCTCTATTCCACATGTTTTCAAGATTAGGTCAGGTATTAATTTTCCAAAATATTCTCCTGATATTGGAACATTATCCGTATCAATCAATGAGCAGATTTTACATCTCTTAGAAACAACCATAGCGCAATTATTAAGTCTTGAACAATTTATATTTTATATAAAAGTTTAATTAAAATAACATGAATAAGTTTTTTCTATCGAACTGACATAAAAGTCAAGATACAGTTGTAAAATAATGAATGAAATATTTAAGCCTACTATGATGTAGAATTTACATTGAATATAAAGTATAAGCTGTTAAAGTGTATTTCTAACAGTTTCAATCTTGCACAATAATTATTTTAGATTTTACAGCAAAAATACTTTTTTGATATTTTTGAGCATTTTTTGCAGAATGTAAGTTTGTTGGTGATTACCACACCTTGGTTTTAGTTTTTACCAAAAAAGCTGTATGCAGTTTGTTTTCTATTGGTCTAAGCTTTATTTCGGCTTTTGTTTCAATTTTGCACAATAATTATTTTAGATTTAAAGGGCATAATACACAATCAATCAGCTTGATGTCAGATTCGTGTACGTGTACTTGACGAAAAATGAAAACAAAGTAGATTTTCCATCAAGCGTCGTCGGTGTCACTTATACTAACGAAATTTCACACATACTATTACCACGCTTGTCAAGCATGTTGATTGTGTATATTGCCCTTTAGACAATGCTGTCTTGACAATAACATTTTTTCACTAATACATACATACTCTTTCAATTGTCTTCACTACTGTCTTGAATATTTTGAAGACAGTAAATCAGACAATGATTTGGCGTATGCCGACAATTATTATTTTTTTTTAAAGAGAAGTAACACAATCAGGCAATCAATGCCTACCAGTTAATTAATTAATGTGTTACCTTCTTTGGGAAAGGGATAGTATAGAGAGAACAGGTGGTGAAGTGGGAGAGTGATAGAAAGCTTAATTCATTTACAACCATGCTATTGCGGGGGTTTTTTTTAGAGCAGTGTTGTAAGCCCCTTTGGTGTCAAGCAGAGGCATTGAGTTGTTTTAAGCTGTGAGGCCATTTTTTTACTTCTTTTACTTCACCGACGGTTTTGCTACAATACCGACGAATTTTTGTGAATAAAAACGAAATATTCAAAAAGAAAAGATTATAATATTTATAATTTTGATATTTTATTTACTTTTTTTAAGTTTTAACTTACAAAGCTCGCGCAAAACATGAAATTTCTGGAATTTAAAATTCATTGTCATAGTTATTGTCTGGAAGTCTACGTCACAAAGACAATTAACAGCGTTTTTCACAACTAATACGTATTCTTTATAGTTTGTTTCCACCAACTTTAAATTACGTAGATTTAGGTAAATTACTTCGAAGTGTTTCCACCGAACTTGTGAGTGATTTGGTGTTCGAATTTTCGTAGTCAGATGATGCACTTATTTTATATTCCGCATTTTTTGCGGAATGTAAAAGTTTGTTGATGATTATCACCCCTTAGTTTATTTTTTACCCAAAAAACTATATGCAGTTTGGTTTCTATTGGTATAAGCTTTATTTTGGCTTTTGTTTCTTTTTTTTTTTTATTATACCAGATTTTTGCAGCTTTTAAAAATATTCCGATTTAGAGGAAAATTTTCTGACAACAGTGAGACCTATTGGTATACATATCGTCATATAATATGCAAAAGGTCCTATTATAACTTAAAAAAGCTTAGATTAAAATCCAAATACCTGAAAGGGTAAAGGATTTATTCGAGTCCATATTCGTTCTACGGTGTATGATCTTCCAGCATGTGCAATTCCATCTTGTGTTCAGTTCTAAAACGCTTGTTACATTTAAGGTATTGACAGGCGTGAATGAAGTTTTTACATTTTTCACTTAATACATGCGATTCGTATTTTTGCTCTGAACGAAATTCTGACGAACAATGTGGACACGCCTTAAGTCTCTCGCCCATATGCGCTGTTTCAATATGGCTTCGTAAAACGTTCTTTGAATGGAATATTGTGCCGCAAAGAATGCAATTTTTTACTTTCAATTGGCTTTCTTTTTCACTTGTTCCACTTCCTTTAAGTTCGTCAACAGTTAACTTCGTACGAGATTCTTCGCTTACAAATTCCGAACAAGTTTTATTACGTTTCATTGGGTTTGGATCAGCACTGTCATAAGAAAACTTGTTAACTTCATCGCTTGATGGCGGCTTACGCTTAAATGGCTTTGCGGGAGTTTCTTCTGCAGGTATATCGTCCGAAATCTTCTTGAATCTTACATTATCTACAGCATCTATAATTTCGTCACTATTTTTATTGACTACAATGTTATTGGCAGATATTCCATCATGATAGACGGATTTACGCCTCCAGACTTTTTTGGGAGTTAACAGAGTTGTCTCATTTAGACTCCCGGCGTTATCTACGAAAGATTTGAAATCACATGCACTTGTTTTATCATGATGTTGATCGCCATTTTCGATGACAGTTTTGTTCCCATCAGTAGCCTTTGTTGTTACTGTTAAACCCAAATTCTTTACAGGAGTTTTATGTTTTGCTTCCTTCACATTTTTCTTCAAGCGGTGCACAGCATTTTGAAACTTCTGAATAACCATATGTGTGTGCACTAATTGAATGATGCACAGTTGGCATATGAGTACTCCATTTGCTTTGCGGGAGTCCACCTCTATTCCACATGTTTTCAAGATTAGGTCAGGTATTAATTTTCCAAAATATTCTCCTGATATTGGAACATTATCCGTATCAATCAATGAGCAGATTTTACATCTCTTAGAAACAACCATAGCGCAATTATTAAGTCTTGAACAATTTATATTTTATATAAAAGTTTAATTAAAATAACATGAATAAGTTTTTTCTATCGAACTGACATAAAAGTCAAGATACAGTTGTAAAATAATGAATGAAATATTTAAGCCTACTATGATGTAGAATTTACATTGAATATAAAGTATAAGCTGTTAAAGTGTATTTCTAACAGTTTCAATCTTGCACAATAATTATTTTAGATTTTACAGCAAAAATACTTTTTTGATATTTTTGAGCATTTTTTGCAGAATGTAAGTTTGTTGGTGATTACCACACCTTGGTTTTAGTTTTTACCAAAAAAGCTGTATGCAGTTTGTTTTCTATTGGTCTAAGCTTTATTTCGGCTTTTGTTTCAATTTTGCACAATAATTATTTTAGATTTAAAGGGCATAATACACAATCAATCAGCTTGATGTCAGATTCGTGTACGTGTACTTGACGAAAAATGAAAACAAAGTAGATTTTCCATCAAGCGTCGTCGGTGTCACTTATACTAACGAAATTTCACACATACTATTACCACGCTTGTCAAGCATGTTGATTGTGTATATTGCCCTTTAGACAATGCTGTCTTGACAATAACATTTTTTCACTAATACATACATACTCTTTCAATTGTCTTCACTACTGTCTTGAATATTTTGAAGACAGTAAATCAGACAATGATTTGGCGTATGCCGACAATTATTATTTTTTTTTAAAGAGAAGTAACACAATCAGGCAATCAATGCCTACCAGTTAATTAATTAATGTGTTACCTTCTTTGGGAAAGGGATAGTATAGAGAGAACAGGTGGTGAAGTGGGAGAGTGATAGAAAGCTTAATTCATTTACAACCATGCTATTGCGGGGGTTTTTTTTAGAGCAGTGTTGTAAGCCCCTTTGGTGTCAAGCAGAGGCATTGAGTTGTTTTAAGCTGTGAGGCCATTTTTTTACTTCTTTTACTTCACCGACGGTTTTGCTACAATACCGACGAATTTTTGTGAATAAAAACGAAATATTCAAAAAGAAAAGATTATAATATTTATAATTTTGATATTTTATTTACTTTTTTTAAGTTTTAACTTACAAAGCTCGCGCAAAACATGAAATTTCTGGAATTTAAAATTCATTGTCATAGTTATTGTCTGGAAGTCTACGTCACAAAGACAATTAACAGCGTTTTTCACAACTAATACGTATTCTTTATAGTTTGTTTCCACCAACTTTAAATTACGTAGATTTAGGTAAATTACTTCGAAGTGTTTCCACCGAACTTGTGAGTGATTTGGTGTTCGAATTTTCGTAGTCAGATGATGCACTTATTTTATATTCCGCATTTTTTGCGGAATGTAAAAGTTTGTTGATGATTATCACCCCTTAGTTTATTTTTTACCCAAAAAACTATATGCAGTTTGGTTTCTATTGGTATAAGCTTTATTTTGGCTTTTGTTTCTTTTTTTTTTTATTATACCAGATTTTTGCAGCTTTTAAAAATATTCCGATTTAGAGGAAAATTTTCTGACAACAGTGAGACCTATTGGTATACATATCGTCATATAATATGCAAAAGGTCCTATTATAACTTAAAAAAGCTTAGATTAAAATCCAAATACCTGAAAGGGTAAAGGATTTATTCGAGTCCATATTCGTTCTACGGTGTATGATCTTCCAGCATGTGCAATTCCATCTTGTGTTCAGTTCTAAAACGCTTGTTACATTTAAGGTATTGACAGGCGTGAATGAAGTTTTTACATTTTTCATTTAATACATGCGATTCGTATTTTTGCTCTGAACGAAATTCTGACGAACAATGTGGACACGCCTTAAGTCTCTCGCCCATATGAGCTGTTTCAATATGGCTTCGTAAAACGTTCTTTGAATGGAATATTGTGCCGCAAAGAATGCAATTTTTTACTTTCAATTGGCTTTCTTTTTCACTTGTTCCACTTCCTTTAAGTTCGTCAACAGTTAACTTCGTACGAGATTCTTCGCTTACAAATTCCGAACAAGTTTTATTACGTTTCATTGGGTTTGGATCAGCACTGTCATAAGAAAACTTGTTAACTTCATCGCTTGATGGCGGCTTACGCTTAAATGGCTTTGCGGGAGTTTCTTCTGCAGGTATATCGTCCGAAATCTTCTTGAATCTTACATTATCTACAGCATCTATAATTTCGTCACTATTTTTATTGACTACAATGTTATTGGCAGATATTCCATCATGATAGACGGATTTACGCCTCCAGACTTTTTTGGGAGTTAACAGAGTTGTCTCATTTAGACTCCCGGCGTTATCTACGAAAGATTTGAAATCACATGCACTTGTTTTATCATGATGTTGATCGCCATTTTCGATGACAGTTTTGTTCCCATCAGTAGCCTTTGTTGTTACTGTTAAACCCAAATTCTTTACAGGAGTTTTATGTTTTGCTTCCTTCACATTTTTCTTCAAGCGGTGCACAGCATTTTGAAACTTCTGAATAACCATATGTGTGTGCACTAATTGAATGATGCACAGTTGGCATATGAGTACTCCATTTGCTTTGCGGGAGTCCACCTCTATTCCACATGTTTTCAAGATTAGGTCAGGTATTAATTTTCCAAAATATTCTCCTGATATTGGAACATTATCCGTATCAATCAATGAGCAGATTTTACATCTCTTAGAAACAACCATAGCGCAATTATTAAGTCTTGAACAATTTATATTTTATATAAAAGTTTAATTAAAATAACATGAATAAGTTTTTTCTATCGAACTGACATAAAAGTCAAGATACAGTTGTAAAATAATGAATGAAATATTTAAGCCTACTATGATGTAGAATTTACATTGAATATAAAGTATAAGCTGTTAAAGTGTATTTCTAACAGTTTCAATCTTGCACAATAATTATTTTAGATTTTACAGCAAAAATACTTTTTTGATATTTTTGAGCATTTTTTGCAGAATGTAAGTTTGTTGGTGATTACCACACCTTGGTTTTAGTTTTTACCAAAAAAGCTGTATGCAGTTTGTTTTCTATTGGTCTAAGCTTTATTTCGGCTTTTGTTTCAATTTTGCACAATAATTATTTTAGATTTAAAGGGCATAATACACAATCAATCAGCTTGATGTCAGATTCGTGTACGTGTACTTGACGAAAAATGAAAACAAAGTAGATTTTCCATCAAGCGTCGTCGGTGTCACTTATACTAACGAAATTTCACACATACTATTACCACGCTTGTCAAGCATGTTGATTGTGTATATTGCCCTTTAGACAATGCTGTCTTGACAATAACATTTTTTCACTAATACATACATACTCTTTCAATTGTCTTCACTACTGTCTTGAATATTTTGAAGACAGTAAATCAGACAATGATTTGGCGTATGCCGACAATTATTATTTTTTTTTAAAGAGAAGTAACACAATCAGGCAATCAATGCCTACCAGTTAATTAATTAATGTGTTACCTTCTTTGGGAAAGGGATAGTATAGAGAGAACAGGTGGTGAAGTGGGAGAGTGATAGAAAGCTTAATTCATTTACAACCATGCTATTGCGGGGGTTTTTTTTAGAGCAGTGTTGTAAGCCCCTTTGGTGTCAAGCAGAGGCATTGAGTTGTTTTAAGCTGTGAGGCCATTTTTTTACTTCTTTTACTTCACCGACGGTTTTGCTACAATACCGACGAATTTTTGTGAATAAAAACGAAATATTCAAAAAGAAAAGATTATAATATTTATAATTTTGATATTTTATTTACTTTTTTTAAGTTTTAACTTACAAAGCTCGCGCAAAACATGAAATTTCTGGAATTTAAAATTCATTGTCATAGTTATTGTCTGGAAGTCTACGTCACAAAGACAATTAACAGCGTTTTTCACAACTAATACGTATTCTTTATAGTTTGTTTCCACCAACTTTAAATTACGTAGATTTAGGTAAATTACTTCGAAGTGTTTCCACCGAACTTGTGAGTGATTTGGTGTTCGAATTTTCGTAGTCAGATGATGCACTTATTTTATATTCCGCATTTTTTGCGGAATGTAAAAGTTTGTTGATGATTATCACCCCTTAGTTTATTTTTTACCCAAAAAACTATATGCAGTTTGGTTTCTATTGGTATAAGCTTTATTTTGGCTTTTGTTTCTTTTTTTTTTTTATTATACCAGATTTTTGCAGCTTTTAAAAATATTCCGATTTAGAGGAAAATTTTCTGACAACAGTGAGACCTATTGGTATACATATCGTCATATAATATGCAAAAGGTCCTATTATAACTTAAAAAAGCTTAGATTAAAATCCAAATACCTGAAAGGGTAAAGGATTTATTCGAGTCCATATTCGTTCTACGGTGTATGATCTTCCAGCATGTGCAATTCCATCTTGTGTTCAGTTCTAAAACGCTTGTTACATTTAAGGTATTGACAGGCGTGAATGAAGTTTTTACATTTTTCACTTAATACATGCGATTCGTATTTTTGCTCTGAACGAAATTCTGACGAACAATGTGGACACGCCTTAAGTCTCTCGCCCATATGCGCTGTTTCAATATGGCTTCGTAAAACGTTCTTTGAATGGAATATTGTGCCGCAAAGAATGCAATTTTTTACTTTCAATTGGCTTTCTTTTTCACTTGTTCCACTTCCTTTAAGTTCGTCAACAGTTAACTTCGTACGAGATTCTTCGCTTACAAATTCCGAACAAGTTTTATTACGTTTCATTGGGTTTGGATCAGCACTGTCATAAGAAAACTTGTTAACTTCATCGCTTGATGGCGGCTTACGCTTAAATGGCTTTGCGGGAGTTTCTTCTGCAGGTATATCGTCCGAAATCTTCTTGAATCTTACATTATCTACAGCATCTATAATTTCGTCACTATTTTTATTGACTACAATGTTATTGGCAGATATTCCATCATGATAGACGGATTTACGCCTCCAGACTTTTTTGGGAGTTAACAGAGTTGTCTCATTTAGACTCCCGGCGTTATCTACGAAAGATTTGAAATCACATGCACTTGTTTTATCATGATGTTGATCGCCATTTTCGATGACAGTTTTGTTCCCATCAGTAGCCTTTGTTGTTACTGTTAAACCCAAATTCTTTACAGGAGTTTTATGTTTTGCTTCCTTCACATTTTTCTTCAAGCGGTGCACAGCATTTTGAAACTTCTGAATAACCATATGTGTGTGCACTAATTGAATGATGCACAGTTGGCATATGAGTACTCCATTTGCTTTGCGGGAGTCCACCTCTATTCCACATGTTTTCAAGATTAGGTCAGGTATTAATTTTCCAAAATATTCTCCTGATATTGGAACATTATCCGTATCAATCAATGAGCAGATTTTACATCTCTTAGAAACAACCATAGCGCAATTATTAAGTCTTGAACAATTTATATTTTATATAAAAGTTTAATTAAAATAACATGAATAAGTTTTTTCTATCGAACTGACATAAAAGTCAAGATACAGTTGTAAAATAATGAATGAAATATTTAAGCCTACTATGATGTAGAATTTACATTGAATATAAAGTATAAGCTGTTAAAGTGTATTTCTAACAGTTTCAATCTTGCACAATAATTATTTTAGATTTTACAGCAAAAATACTTTTTTGATATTTTTGAGCATTTTTTGCAGAATGTAAGTTTGTTGGTGATTACCACACCTTGGTTTTAGTTTTTACCAAAAAAGCTGTATGCAGTTTGTTTTCTATTGGTCTAAGCTTTATTTCGGCTTTTGTTTCAATTTTGCACAATAATTATTTTAGATTTAAAGGGCATAATACACAATCAATCAGCTTGATGTCAGATTCGTGTACGTGTACTTGACGAAAAATGAAAACAAAGTAGATTTTCCATCAAGCGTCGTCGGTGTCACTTATACTAACGAAATTTCACACATACTATTACCACGCTTGTCAAGCATGTTGATTGTGTATATTGCCCTTTAGACAATGCTGTCTTGACAATAACATTTTTTCACTAATACATACATACTCTTTCAATTGTCTTCACTACTGTCTTGAATATTTTGAAGACAGTAAATCAGACAATGATTTGGCGTATGCCGACAATTATTATTTTTTTTTAAAGAGAAGTAACACAATCAGGCAATCAATGCCTACCAGTTAATTAATTAATGTGTTACCTTCTTTGGGAAAGGGATAGTATAGAGAGAACAGGTGGTGAAGTGGGAGAGTGATAGAAAGCTTAATTCATTTACAACCATGCTATTGCGGGGGTTTTTTTTAGAGCAGTGTTGTAAGCCCCTTTGGTGTCAAGCAGAGGCATTGAGTTGTTTTAAGCTGTGAGGCCATTTTTTTACTTCTTTTACTTCACCGACGGTTTTGCTACAATACCGACGAATTTTTGTGAATAAAAACGAAATATTCAAAAAGAAAAGATTATAATATTTATAATTTTGATATTTTATTTACTTTTTTTAAGTTTTAACTTACAAAGCTCGCGCAAAACATGAAATTTCTGGAATTTAAAATTCATTGTCATAGTTATTGTCTGGAAGTCTACGTCACAAAGACAATTAACAGCGTTTTTCACAACTAATACGTATTCTTTATAGTTTGTTTCCACCAACTTTAAATTACGTAGATTTAGGTAAATTACTTCGAAGTGTTTCCACCGAACTTGTGAGTGATTTGGTGTTCGAATTTTCGTAGTCAGATGATGCACTTATTTTATATTCCGCATTTTTTGCGGAATGTAAAAGTTTGTTGATGATTATCACCCCTTAGTTTATTTTTTACCCAAAAAACTATATGCAGTTTGGTTTCTATTGGTATAAGCTTTATTTTGGCTTTTGTTTCTTTTTTTTTTTTATTATACCAGATTTTTGCAGCTTTTAAAAATATTCCGATTTAGAGGAAAATTTTCTGACAACAGTGAGACCTATTGGTATACATATCGTCATATAATATGCAAAAGGTCCTATTATAACTTAAAAAAGCTTAGATTAAAATCCAAATACCTGAAAGGGTAAAGGATTTATTCGAGTCCATATTCGTTCTACGGTGTATGATCTTCCAGCATGTGCAATTCCATCTTGTGTTCAGTTCTAAAACGCTTGTTACATTTAAGGTATTGACAGGCGTGAATGAAGTTTTTACATTTTTCACTTAATACATGCGATTCGTATTTTTGCTCTGAACGAAATTCTGACGAACAATGTGGACACGCCTTAAGTCTCTCGCCCATATGCGCTGTTTCAATATGGCTTCGTAAAACGTTCTTTGAATGGAATATTGTGCCGCAAAGAATGCAATTTTTTACTTTCAATTGGCTTTCTTTTTCACTTGTTCCACTTCCTTTAAGTTCGTCAACAGTTAACTTCGTACGAGATTCTTCGCTTACAAATTCCGAACAAGTTTTATTACGTTTCATTGGGTTTGGATCAGCACTGTCATAAGAAAACTTGTTAACTTCATCGCTTGATGGCGGCTTACGCTTAAATGGCTTTGCGGGAGTTTCTTCTGCAGGTATATCGTCCGAAATCTTCTTGAATCTTACATTATCTACAGCATCTATAATTTCGTCACTATTTTTATTGACTACAATGTTATTGGCAGATATTCCATCATGATAGACGGATTTACGCCTCCAGACTTTTTTGGGAGTTAACAGAGTTGTCTCATTTAGACTCCCGGCGTTATCTACGAAAGATTTGAAATCACATGCACTTGTTTTATCATGATGTTGATCGCCATTTTCGATGACAGTTTTGTTCCCATCAGTAGCCTTTGTTGTTACTGTTAAACCCAAATTCTTTACAGGAGTTTTATGTTTTGCTTCCTTCACATTTTTCTTCAAGCGGTGCACAGCATTTTGAAACTTCTGAATAACCATATGTGTGTGCACTAATTGAATGATGCACAGTTGGCATATGAGTACTCCATTTGCTTTGCGGGAGTCCACCTCTATTCCACATGTTTTCAAGATTAGGTCAGGTATTAATTTTCCAAAATATTCTCCTGATATTGGAACATTATCCGTATCAATCAATGAGCAGATTTTACATCTCTTAGAAACAACCATAGCGCAATTATTAAGTCTTGAACAATTTATATTTTATATAAAAGTTTAATTAAAATAACATGAATAAGTTTTTTCTATCGAACTGACATAAAAGTCAAGATACAGTTGTAAAATAATGAATGAAATATTTAAGCCTACTATGATGTAGAATTTACATTGAATATAAAGTATAAGCTGTTAAAGTGTATTTCTAACAGTTTCAATCTTGCACAATAATTATTTTAGATTTTACAGCAAAAATACTTTTTTGATATTTTTGAGCATTTTTTGCAGAATGTAAGTTTGTTGGTGATTACCACACCTTGGTTTTAGTTTTTACCAAAAAAGCTGTATGCAGTTTGTTTTCTATTGGTCTAAGCTTTATTTCGGCTTTTGTTTCAATTTTGCACAATAATTATTTTAGATTTAAAGGGCATAATACACAATCAATCAGCTTGATGTCAGATTCGTGTACGTGTACTTGACGAAAAATGAAAACAAAGTAGATTTTCCATCAAGCGTCGTCGGTGTCACTTATACTAACGAAATTTCACACATACTATTACCACGCTTGTCAAGCATGTTGATTGTGTATATTGCCCTTTAGACAATGCTGTCTTGACAATAACATTTTTTCACTAATACATACATACTCTTTCAATTGTCTTCACTACTGTCTTGAATATTTTGAAGACAGTAAATCAGACAATGATTTGGCGTATGCCGACAATTATTATTTTTTTTTAAAGAGAAGTAACACAATCAGGCAATCAATGCCTACCAGTTAATTAATTAATGTGTTACCTTCTTTGGGAAAGGGATAGTATAGAGAGAACAGGTGGTGAAGTGGGAGAGTGATAGAAAGCTTAATTCATTTACAACCATGCTATTGCGGGGGTTTTTTTTAGAGCAGTGTTGTAAGCCCCTTTGGTGTCAAGCAGAGGCATTGAGTTGTTTTAAGCTGTGAGGCCATTTTTTTACTTCTTTTACTTCACCGACGGTTTTGCTACAATACCGACGAATTTTTGTGAATAAAAACGAAATATTCAAAAAGAAAAGATTATAATATTTATAATTTTGATATTTTATTTACTTTTTTTAAGTTTTAACTTACAAAGCTCGCGCAAAACATGAAATTTCTGGAATTTAAAATTCATTGTCATAGTTATTGTCTGGAAGTCTACGTCACAAAGACAATTAACAGCGTTTTTCACAACTAATACGTATTCTTTATAGTTTGTTTCCACCAACTTTAAATTACGTAGATTTAGGTAAATTACTTCGAAGTGTTTCCACCGAACTTGTGAGTGATTTGGTGTTCGAATTTTCGTAGTCAGATGATGCACTTATTTTATATTCCGCATTTTTTGCGGAATGTAAAAGTTTGTTGATGATTATCACCCCTTAGTTTATTTTTTACCCAAAAAACTATATGCAGTTTGGTTTCTATTGGTATAAGCTTTATTTTGGCTTTTGTTTCTTTTTTTTTTTTATTATACCAGATTTTTGCAGCTTTTAAAAATATTCCGATTTAGAGGAAAATTTTCTGACAACAGTGAGACCTATTGGTATACATATCGTCATATAATATGCAAAAGGTCCTATTATAACTTAAAAAAGCTTAGATTAAAATCCAAATACCTGAAAGGGTAAAGGATTTATTCGAGTCCATATTCGTTCTACGGTGTATGATCTTCCAGCATGTGCAATTCCATCTTGTGTTCAGTTCTAAAACGCTTGTTACATTTAAGGTATTGACAGGCGTGAATGAAGTTTTTACATTTTTCACTTAATACATGCGATTCGTATTTTTGCTCTGAACGAAATTCTGACGAACAATGTGGACACGCCTTAAGTCTCTCGCCCATATGCGCTGTTTCAATATGGCTTCGTAAAACGTTCTTTGAATGGAATATTGTGCCGCAAAGAATGCAATTTTTTACTTTCAATTGGCTTTCTTTTTCACTTGTTCCACTTCCTTTAAGTTCGTCAACAGTTAACTTCGTACGAGATTCTTCGCTTACAAATTCCGAACAAGTTTTATTACGTTTCATTGGGTTTGGATCAGCACTGTCATAAGAAAACTTGTTAACTTCATCGCTTGATGGCGGCTTACGCTTAAATGGCTTTGCGGGAGTTTCTTCTGCAGGTATATCGTCCGAAATCTTCTTGAATCTTACATTATCTACAGCATCTATAATTTCGTCACTATTTTTATTGACTACAATGTTATTGGCAGATATTCCATCATGATAGACGGATTTACGCCTCCAGACTTTTTTGGGAGTTAACAGAGTTGTCTCATTTAGACTCCCGGCGTTATCTACGAAAGATTTGAAATCACATGCACTTGTTTTATCATGATGTTGATCGCCATTTTCGATGACAGTTTTGTTCCCATCAGTAGCCTTTGTTGTTACTGTTAAACCCAAATTCTTTACAGGAGTTTTATGTTTTGCTTCCTTCACATTTTTCTTCAAGCGGTGCACAGCATTTTGAAACTTCTGAATAACCATATGTGTGTGCACTAATTGAATGATGCACAGTTGGCATATGAGTACTCCATTTGCTTTGCGGGAGTCCACCTCTATTCCACATGTTTTCAAGATTAGGTCAGGTATTAATTTTCCAAAATATTCTCCTGATATTGGAACATTATCCGTATCAATCAATGAGCAGATTTTACATCTCTTAGAAACAACCATAGCGCAATTATTAAGTCTTGAACAATTTATATTTTATATAAAAGTTTAATTAAAATAACATGAATAAGTTTTTTCTATCGAACTGACATAAAAGTCAAGATACAGTTGTAAAATAATGAATGAAATATTTAAGCCTACTATGATGTAGAATTTACATTGAATATAAAGTATAAGCTGTTAAAGTGTATTTCTAACAGTTTCAATCTTGCACAATAATTATTTTAGATTTTACAGCAAAAATACTTTTTTGATATTTTTGAGCATTTTTTGCAGAATGTAAGTTTGTTGGTGATTACCACACCTTGGTTTTAGTTTTTACCAAAAAAGCTGTATGCAGTTTGTTTTCTATTGGTCTAAGCTTTATTTCGGCTTTTGTTTCAATTTTGCACAATAATTATTTTAGATTTAAAGGGCATAATACACAATCAATCAGCTTGATGTCAGATTCGTGTACGTGTACTTGACGAAAAATGAAAACAAAGTAGATTTTCCATCAAGCGTCGTCGGTGTCACTTATACTAACGAAATTTCACACATACTATTACCACGCTTGTCAAGCATGTTGATTGTGTATATTGCCCTTTAGACAATGCTGTCTTGACAATAACATTTTTTCACTAATACATACATACTCTTTCAATTGTCTTCACTACTGTCTTGAATATTTTGAAGACAGTAAATCAGACAATGATTTGGCGTATGCCGACAATTATTATTTTTTTTTAAAGAGAAGTAACACAATCAGGCAATCAATGCCTACCAGTTAATTAATTAATGTGTTACCTTCTTTGGGAAAGGGATAGTATAGAGAGAACAGGTGGTGAAGTGGGAGAGTGATAGAAAGCTTAATTCATTTACAACCATGCTATTGCGGGGGTTTTTTTTAGAGCAGTGTTGTAAGCCCCTTTGGTGTCAAGCAGAGGCATTGAGTTGTTTTAAGCTGTGAGGCCATTTTTTTACTTCTTTTACTTCACCGACGGTTTTGCTACAATACCGACGAATTTTTGTGAATAAAAACGAAATATTCAAAAAGAAAAGATTATAATATTTATAATTTTGATATTTTATTTACTTTTTTTAAGTTTTAACTTACAAAGCTCGCGCAAAACATGAAATTTCTGGAATTTAAAATTCATTGTCATAGTTATTGTCTGGAAGTCTACGTCACAAAGACAATTAACAGCGTTTTTCACAACTAATACGTATTCTTTATAGTTTGTTTCCACCAACTTTAAATTACGTAGATTTAGGTAAATTACTTCGAAGTGTTTCCACCGAACTTGTGAGTGATTTGGTGTTCGAATTTTCGTAGTCAGATGATGCACTTATTTTATATTCCGCATTTTTTGCGGAATGTAAAAGTTTGTTGATGATTATCACCCCTTAGTTTATTTTTTACCCAAAAAACTATATGCAGTTTGGTTTCTATTGGTATAAGCTTTATTTTGGCTTTTGTTTCTTTTTTTTTTTATTATACCAGATTTTTGCAGCTTTTAAAAATATTCCGATTTAGAGGAAAATTTTCTGACAACAGTGAGACCTATTGGTATACATATCGTCATATAATATGCAAAAGGTCCTATTATAACTTAAAAAAGCTTAGATTAAAATCCAAATACCTGAAAGGGTAAAGGATTTATTCGAGTCCATATTCGTTCTACGGTGTATGATCTTCCAGCATGTGCAATTCCATCTTGTGTTCAGTTCTAAAACGCTTGTTACATTTAAGGTATTGACAGGCGTGAATGAAGTTTTTACATTTTTCATTTAATACATGCGATTCGTATTTTTGCTCTGAACGAAATTCTGACGAACAATGTGGACACGCCTTAAGTCTCTCGCCCATATGAGCTGTTTCAATATGGCTTCGTAAAACGTTCTTTGAATGGAATATTGTGCCGCAAAGAATGCAATTTTTTACTTTCAATTGGCTTTCTTTTTCACTTGTTCCACTTCCTTTAAGTTCGTCAACAGTTAACTTCGTACGAGATTCTTCGCTTACAAATTCCGAACAAGTTTTATTACGTTTCATTGGGTTTGGATCAGCACTGTCATAAGAAAACTTGTTAACTTCATCGCTTGATGGCGGCTTACGCTTAAATGGCTTTGCGGGAGTTTCTTCTGCAGGTATATCGTCCGAAATCTTCTTGAATCTTACATTATCTACAGCATCTATAATTTCGTCACTATTTTTATTGACTACAATGTTATTGGCAGATATTCCATCATGATAGACGGATTTACGCCTCCAGACTTTTTTGGGAGTTAACAGAGTTGTCTCATTTAGACTCCCGGCGTTATCTACGAAAGATTTGAAATCACATGCACTTGTTTTATCATGATGTTGATCGCCATTTTCGATGACAGTTTTGTTCCCATCAGTAGCCTTTGTTGTTACTGTTAAACCCAAATTCTTTACAGGAGTTTTATGTTTTGCTTCCTTCACATTTTTCTTCAAGCGGTGCACAGCATTTTGAAACTTCTGAATAACCATATGTGTGTGCACTAATTGAATGATGCACAGTTGGCATATGAGTACTCCATTTGCTTTGCGGGAGTCCACCTCTATTCCACATGTTTTCAAGATTAGGTCAGGTATTAATTTTCCAAAATATTCTCCTGATATTGGAACATTATCCGTATCAATCAATGAGCAGATTTTACATCTCTTAGAAACAACCATAGCGCAATTATTAAGTCTTGAACAATTTATATTTTATATAAAAGTTTAATTAAAATAACATGAATAAGTTTTTTCTATCGAACTGACATAAAAGTCAAGATACAGTTGTAAAATAATGAATGAAATATTTAAGCCTACTATGATGTAGAATTTACATTGAATATAAAGTATAAGCTGTTAAAGTGTATTTCTAACAGTTTCAATCTTGCACAATAATTATTTTAGATTTTACAGCAAAAATACTTTTTTGATATTTTTGAGCATTTTTTGCAGAATGTAAGTTTGTTGGTGATTACCACACCTTGGTTTTAGTTTTTACCAAAAAAGCTGTATGCAGTTTGTTTTCTATTGGTCTAATCTTTATTTCGGCTTTTGTTTCAATTTTGCACAATAATTATTTTAGATTTAAAGGGCATAATACACAATCAATCAGCTTGATGTCAGATTCGTGTACGTGTACTTGACGAAAAATGAAAACAAAGTAGATTTTCCATCAAGCGTCGTCGGTGTCACTTATACTAACGAAATTTCACACATACTATTACCACGCTTGTCAAGCATGTTGATTGTGTATATTGCCCTTTAGACAATGCTGTCTTGACAATAACATTTTTTCACTAATACATACATACTCTTTCAATTGTCTTCACTACTGTCTTGAATATTTTGAAGACAGTAAATCAGACAATGATTTGGCGTATGCCGACAATTATTATTTTTTTTTAAAGAGAAGTAACACAATCAGGCAATCAATGCCTACCAGTTAATTAATTAATGTGTTACCTTCTTTGGGAAAGGGATAGTATAGAGAGAACAGGTGGTGAAGTGGGAGAGTGATAGAAAGCTTAATTCATTTACAACCATGCTATTGCGGGGGTTTTTTTTAGAGCAGTGTTGTAAGCCCCTTTGGTGTCAAGCAGAGGCATTGAGTTGTTTTAAGCTGTGAGGCCATTTTTTTACTTCTTTTACTTCACCGACGGTTTTGCTACAATACCGACGAATTTTTGTGAATAAAAACGAAATATTCAAAAAGAAAAGATTATAATATTTATAATTTTGATATTTTATTTACTTTTTTTAAGTTTTAACTTACAAAGCTCGCGCAAAACATGAAATTTCTGGAATTTAAAATTCATTGTCATAGTTATTGTCTGGAAGTCTACGTCACAAAGACAATTAACAGCGTTTTTCACAACTAATACGTATTCTTTATAGTTTGTTTCCACCAACTTTAAATTACGTAGATTTAGGTAAATTACTTCGAAGTGTTTCCACCGAACTTGTGAGTGATTTGGTGTTCGAATTTTCGTAGTCAGATGATGCACTTATTTTATATTCCGCATTTTTTGCGGAATGTAAAAGTTTGTTGATGATTATCACCCCTTAGTTTATTTTTTACCCAAAAAACTATATGCAGTTTGGTTTCTATTGGTATAAGCTTTATTTTGGCTTTTGTTTCTTTTTTTTTTTTATTATACCAGATTTTTGCAGCTTTTAAAAATATTCCGATTTAGAGGAAAATTTTCTGACAACAGTGAGACCTATTGGTATACATATCGTCATATAATATGCAAAAGGTCCTATTATAACTTAAAAAAGCTTAGATTAAAATCCAAATACCTGAAAGGGTAAAGGATTTATTCGAGTCCATATTCGTTCTACGGTGTATGATCTTCCAGCATGTGCAATTCCATCTTGTGTTCAGTTCTAAAACGCTTGTTACATTTAAGGTATTGACAGGCGTGAATGAAGTTTTTACATTTTTCACTTAATACATGCGATTCGTATTTTTGCTCTGAACGAAATTCTGACGAACAATGTGGACACGCCTTAAGTCTCTCGCCCATATGCGCTGTTTCAATATGGCTTCGTAAAACGTTCTTTGAATGGAATATTGTGCCGCAAAGAATGCAATTTTTTACTTTCAATTGGCTTTCTTTTTCACTTGTTCCACTTCCTTTAAGTTCGTCAACAGTTAACTTCGTACGAGATTCTTCGCTTACAAATTCCGAACAAGTTTTATTACGTTTCATTGGGTTTGGATCAGCACTGTCATAAGAAAACTTGTTAACTTCATCGCTTGATGGCGGCTTACGCTTAAATGGCTTTGCGGGAGTTTCTTCTGCAGGTATATCGTCCGAAATCTTCTTGAATCTTACATTATCTACAGCATCTATAATTTCGTCACTATTTTTATTGACTACAATGTTATTGGCAGATATTCCATCATGATAGACGGATTTACGCCTCCAGACTTTTTTGGGAGTTAACAGAGTTGTCTCATTTAGACTCCCGGCGTTATCTACGAAAGATTTGAAATCACATGCACTTGTTTTATCATGATGTTGATCGCCATTTTCGATGACAGTTTTGTTCCCATCAGTAGCCTTTGTTGTTACTGTTAAACCCAAATTCTTTACAGGAGTTTTATGTTTTGCTTCCTTCACATTTTTCTTCAAGCGGTGCACAGCATTTTGAAACTTCTGAATAACCATATGTGTGTGCACTAATTGAATGATGCACAGTTGGCATATGAGTACTCCATTTGCTTTGCGGGAGTCCACCTCTATTCCACATGTTTTCAAGATTAGGTCAGGTATTAATTTTCCAAAATATTCTCCTGATATTGGAACATTATCCGTATCAATCAATGAGCAGATTTTACATCTCTTAGAAACAACCATAGCGCAATTATTAAGTCTTGAACAATTTATATTTTATATAAAAGTTTAATTAAAATAACATGAATAAGTTTTTTCTATCGAACTGACATAAAAGTCAAGATACAGTTGTAAAATAATGAATGAAATATTTAAGCCTACTATGATGTAGAATTTACATTGAATATAAAGTATAAGCTGTTAAAGTGTATTTCTAACAGTTTCAATCTTGCACAATAATTATTTTAGATTTTACAGCAAAAATACTTTTTTGATATTTTTGAGCATTTTTTGCAGAATGTAAGTTTGTTGGTGATTACCACACCTTGGTTTTAGTTTTTACCAAAAAAGCTGTATGCAGTTTGTTTTCTATTGGTCTAAGCTTTATTTCGGCTTTTGTTTCAATTTTGCACAATAATTATTTTAGATTTAAAGGGCATAATACACAATCAATCAGCTTGATGTCAGATTCGTGTACGTGTACTTGACGAAAAATGAAAACAAAGTAGATTTTCCATCAAGCGTCGTCGGTGTCACTTATACTAACGAAATTTCACACATACTATTACCACGCTTGTCAAGCATGTTGATTGTGTATATTGCCCTTTAGACAATGCTGTCTTGACAATAACATTTTTTCACTAATACATACATACTCTTTCAATTGTCTTCACTACTGTCTTGAATATTTTGAAGACAGTAAATCAGACAATGATTTGGCGTATGCCGACAATTATTATTTTTTTTTAAAGAGAAGTAACACAATCAGGCAATCAATGCCTACCAGTTAATTAATTAATGTGTTACCTTCTTTGGGAAAGGGATAGTATAGAGAGAACAGGTGGTGAAGTGGGAGAGTGATAGAAAGCTTAATTCATTTACAACCATGCTATTGCGGGGGTTTTTTTTAGAGCAGTGTTGTAAGCCCCTTTGGTGTCAAGCAGAGGCATTGAGTTGTTTTAAGCTGTGAGGCCATTTTTTTACTTCTTTTACTTCACCGACGGTTTTGCTACAATACCGACGAATTTTTGTGAATAAAAACGAAATATTCAAAAAGAAAAGATTATAATATTTATAATTTTGATATTTTATTTACTTTTTTTAAGTTTTAACTTACAAAGCTCGCGCAAAACATGAAATTTCTGGAATTTAAAATTCATTGTCATAGTTATTGTCTGGAAGTCTACGTCACAAAGACAATTAACAGCGTTTTTCACAACTAATACGTATTCTTTATAGTTTGTTTCCACCAACTTTAAATTACGTAGATTTAGGTAAATTACTTCGAAGTGTTTCCACCGAACTTGTGAGTGATTTGGTGTTCGAATTTTCGTAGTCAGATGATGCACTTATTTTATATTCCGCATTTTTTGCGGAATGTAAAAGTTTGTTGATGATTATCACCCCTTAGTTTATTTTTTACCCAAAAAACTATATGCAGTTTGGTTTCTATTGGTATAAGCTTTATTTTGGCTTTTGTTTCTTTTTTTTTTTTATTATACCAGATTTTTGCAGCTTTTAAAAATATTCCGATTTAGAGGAAAATTTTCTGACAACAGTGAGACCTATTGGTATACATATCGTCATATAATATGCAAAAGGTCCTATTATAACTTAAAAAAGCTTAGATTAAAATCCAAATACCTGAAAGGGTAAAGGATTTATTCGAGTCCATATTCGTTCTACGGTGTATGATCTTCCAGCATGTGCAATTCCATCTTGTGTTCAGTTCTAAAACGCTTGTTACATTTAAGGTATTGACAGGCGTGAATGAAGTTTTTACATTTTTCACTTAATACATGCGATTCGTATTTTTGCTCTGAACGAAATTCTGACGAACAATGTGGACACGCCTTAAGTCTCTCGCCCATATGCGCTGTTTCAATATGGCTTCGTAAAACGTTCTTTGAATGGAATATTGTGCCGCAAAGAATGCAATTTTTTACTTTCAATTGGCTTTCTTTTTCACTTGTTCCACTTCCTTTAAGTTCGTCAACAGTTAACTTCGTACGAGATTCTTCGCTTACAAATTCCGAACAAGTTTTATTACGTTTCATTGGGTTTGGATCAGCACTGTCATAAGAAAACTTGTTAACTTCATCGCTTGATGGCGGCTTACGCTTAAATGGCTTTGCGGGAGTTTCTTCTGCAGGTATATCGTCCGAAATCTTCTTGAATCTTACATTATCTACAGCATCTATAATTTCGTCACTATTTTTATTGACTACAATGTTATTGGCAGATATTCCATCATGATAGACGGATTTACGCCTCCAGACTTTTTTGGGAGTTAACAGAGTTGTCTCATTTAGACTCCCGGCGTTATCTACGAAAGATTTGAAATCACATGCACTTGTTTTATCATGATGTTGATCGCCATTTTCGATGACAGTTTTGTTCCCATCAGTAGCCTTTGTTGTTACTGTTAAACCCAAATTCTTTACAGGAGTTTTATGTTTTGCTTCCTTCACATTTTTCTTCAAGCGGTGCACAGCATTTTGAAACTTCTGAATAACCATATGTGTGTGCACTAATTGAATGATGCACAGTTGGCATATGAGTACTCCATTTGCTTTGCGGGAGTCCACCTCTATTCCACATGTTTTCAAGATTAGGTCAGGTATTAATTTTCCAAAATATTCTCCTGATATTGGAACATTATCCGTATCAATCAATGAGCAGATTTTACATCTCTTAGAAACAACCATAGCGCAATTATTAAGTCTTGAACAATTTATATTTTATATAAAAGTTTAATTAAAATAACATGAATAAGTTTTTTCTATCGAACTGACATAAAAGTCAAGATACAGTTGTAAAATAATGAATGAAATATTTAAGCCTACTATGATGTAGAATTTACATTGAATATAAAGTATAAGCTGTTAAAGTGTATTTCTAACAGTTTCAATCTTGCACAATAATTATTTTAGATTTTACAGCAAAAATACTTTTTTGATATTTTTGAGCATTTTTTGCAGAATGTAAGTTTGTTGGTGATTACCACACCTTGGTTTTAGTTTTTACCAAAAAAGCTGTATGCAGTTTGTTTTCTATTGGTCTAAGCTTTATTTCGGCTTTTGTTTCAATTTTGCACAATAATTATTTTAGATTTAAAGGGCATAATACACAATCAATCAGCTTGATGTCAGATTCGTGTACGTGTACTTGACGAAAAATGAAAACAAAGTAGATTTTCCATCAAGCGTCGTCGGTGTCACTTATACTAACGAAATTTCACACATACTATTACCACGCTTGTCAAGCATGTTGATTGTGTATATTGCCCTTTAGACAATGCTGTCTTGACAATAACATTTTTTCACTAATACATACATACTCTTTCAATTGTCTTCACTACTGTCTTGAATATTTTGAAGACAGTAAATCAGACAATGATTTGGCGTATGCCGACAATTATTATTTTTTTTTAAAGAGAAGTAACACAATCAGGCAATCAATGCCTACCAGTTAATTAATTAATGTGTTACCTTCTTTGGGAAAGGGATAGTATAGAGAGAACAGGTGGTGAAGTGGGAGAGTGATAGAAAGCTTAATTCATTTACAACCATGCTATTGCGGGGGTTTTTTTTAGAGCAGTGTTGTAAGCCCCTTTGGTGTCAAGCAGAGGCATTGAGTTGTTTTAAGCTGTGAGGCCATTTTTTTACTTCTTTTACTTCACCGACGGTTTTGCTACAATACCGACGAATTTTTGTGAATAAAAACGAAATATTCAAAAAGAAAAGATTATAATATTTATAATTTTGATATTTTATTTACTTTTTTTAAGTTTTAACTTACAAAGCTCGCGCAAAACATGAAATTTCTGGAATTTAAAATTCATTGTCATAGTTATTGTCTGGAAGTCTACGTCACAAAGACAATTAACAGCGTTTTTCACAACTAATACGTATTCTTTATAGTTTGTTTCCACCAACTTTAAATTACGTAGATTTAGGTAAATTACTTCGAAGTGTTTCCACCGAACTTGTGAGTGATTTGGTGTTCGAATTTTCGTAGTCAGATGATGCACTTATTTTATATTCCGCATTTTTTGCGGAATGTAAAAGTTTGTTGATGATTATCACCCCTTAGTTTATTTTTTACCCAAAAAACTATATGCAGTTTGGTTTCTATTGGTATAAGCTTTATTTTGGCTTTTGTTTCTTTTTTTTTTTTTATTATACCAGATTTTTGCAGCTTTTAAAAATATTCCGATTTAGAGGAAAATTTTCTGACAACAGTGAGACCTATTGGTATACATATCGTCATATAATATGCAAAAGGTCCTATTATAACTTAAAAAAGCTTAGATTAAAATCCAAATACCTGAAAGGGTAAAGGATTTATTCGAGTCCATATTCGTTCTACGGTGTATGATCTTCCAGCATGTGCAATTCCATCTTGTGTTCAGTTCTAAAACGCTTGTTACATTTAAGGTATTGACAGGCGTGAATGAAGTTTTTACATTTTTCACTTAATACATGCGATTCGTATTTTTGCTCTGAACGAAATTCTGACGAACAATGTGGACACGCCTTAAGTCTCTCGCCCATATGCGCTGTTTCAATATGGCTTCGTAAAACGTTCTTTGAATGGAATATTGTGC
This sequence comes from Panzeria rudis, assembly GCA_956483635.1. Lineage (NCBI taxonomy): Eukaryota > Metazoa > Arthropoda > Insecta > Diptera > Tachinidae > Panzeria > Panzeria rudis. The sequence continues at coordinate 38,993,515 of OY101449.1, read as the reverse complement.
CGCAAAGAATGCAATTTTTTACTTTCAATTGGCTTTCTTTTTCACTTGTTCCACTTCCTTTAAGTTCGTCAACAGTTAACTTCGTACGAGATTCTTCGCTTACAAATTCCGAACAAGTTTTATTACGTTTCATTGGGTTTGGATCAGCACTGTCATAAGAAAACTTGTTAACTTCATCGCTTGATGGCGGCTTACGCTTAAATGGCTTTGCGGGAGTTTCTTCTGCAGGTATATCGTCCGAAATCTTCTTGAATCTTACATTATCTACAGCATCTATAATTTCGTCACTATTTTTATTGACTACAATGTTATTGGCAGATATTCCATCATGATAGACGGATTTACGCCTCCAGACTTTTTTGGGAGTTAACAGAGTTGTCTCATTTAGACTCCCGGCGTTATCTACGAAAGATTTGAAATCACATGCACTTGTTTTATCATGATGTTGATCGCCATTTTCGATGACAGTTTTGTTCCCATCAGTAGCCTTTGTTGTTACTGTTAAACCCAAATTCTTTACAGGAGTTTTATGTTTTGCTTCCTTCACATTTTTCTTCAAGCGGTGCACAGCATTTTGAAACTTCTGAATAACCATATGTGTGTGCACTAATTGAATGATGCACAGTTGGCATATGAGTACTCCATTTGCTTTGCGGGAGTCCACCTCTATTCCACATGTTTTCAAGATTAGGTCAGGTATTAATTTTCCAAAATATTCTCCTGATATTGGAACATTATCCGTATCAATCAATGAGCAGATTTTACATCTCTTAGAAACAACCATAGCGCAATTATTAAGTCTTGAACAATTTATATTTTATATAAAAGTTTAATTAAAATAACATGAATAAGTTTTTTCTATCGAACTGACATAAAAGTCAAGATACAGTTGTAAAATAATGAATGAAATATTTAAGCCTACTATGATGTAGAATTTACATTGAATATAAAGTATAAGCTGTTAAAGTGTATTTCTAACAGTTTCAATCTTGCACAATAATTATTTTAGATTTTACAGCAAAAATACTTTTTTGATATTTTTGAGCATTTTTTGCAGAATGTAAGTTTGTTGGTGATTACCACACCTTGGTTTTAGTTTTTACCAAAAAAGCTGTATGCAGTTTGTTTTCTATTGGTCTAAGCTTTATTTCGGCTTTTGTTTCAATTTTGCACAATAATTATTTTAGATTTAAAGGGCATAATACACAATCAATCAGCTTGATGTCAGATTCGTGTACGTGTACTTGACGAAAAATGAAAACAAAGTAGATTTTCCATCAAGCGTCGTCGGTGTCACTTATACTAACGAAATTTCACACATACTATTACCACGCTTGTCAAGCATGTTGATTGTGTATATTGCCCTTTAGACAATGCTGTCTTGACAATAACATTTTTTCACTAATACATACATACTCTTTCAATTGTCTTCACTACTGTCTTGAATATTTTGAAGACAGTAAATCAGACAATGATTTGGCGTATGCCGACAATTATTAT